>BSBM01001005.1:35142500-36342500 GCA_027924585.1 Larix kaempferi
CAAGATATAAAGAATGAAATAATTAAATACGAATCATAAATAAAACGCTTGAACAAGATCCTTAATGACAAGGATGAAGATCTGAAGAAAATACGTCATAAATTAGGAGATCAAGAATCAAAGGTCGACCAATGTCGACAACAGATACAAGATCTTCAAACACAAAACGACGACCCTAAAAAGGAACACAAATCGCAGATTGCAAAGAATAATAAAGCATTATCCAACAATGCTGAAGAAATTTTCAGACTAAGAAATCATAACAAGATACTAGTCACAAAAATTAAGAAACTGAAAAAATATCCGAAGGATAGAACAATCTATGGAAGACATTGAAGGGAAACTTCTAGACAAGTAGGAAGAAAATAGTTGCATCAGAAGTCATAACAAGGATCTTAAAGACAACTTAAGAAGTTGGAATAAGTTAGGAAATCACAAGTAGAAGTGATTAAGAAGTTTCAAAAGGACAAGATACAGTTAGAGAACAAGTTGGAATTAATACAAGATGAAACCTTAAAACCTCAAGGGACGAAAATACAACTTCCAACTCAGAGCAATGATCAAGAGATGACTTTTGTAAAATAAATTTACAGTGTGGAAAATTCCCTATCGACACCCCAACCATAAAAACCGATACCCTAAAAAGGCGGAAATGTTGGAAGATAAAGGTACTAAGGTGATCAAAACTCCCGATGACATGTCAGTACGGAATCCCAACAATCATCAAAAAATCGACTTGGGATGGATTGATCCCTCCACATATCAGAAGTTATGCTCGACACTTAAAAGTTTGTATCGACATGTGTCGTCAACTACGACACCACAAAAAGCAATACATAAAAATTATAAGGCTTTGCAGACAAAGCCTTTCTAAGAGAGAGGCAATGTAATAATAAAATAATAAATTAATATTAATATTAATTTATTATAATTAAAGACTATCTAAAGTCAATAGTCATGCCATTTTACGAAAAGGTGCATGACGGGCTTATATAAATCCCAAACCTATGTAACTATTAATCATCTAATATGCAATACATTTTTACATTACTATTGATCCATTTATGGACCACTTATGTTACTTACATTGGGTTTTCCCGTAAAAACCTGCTTCACAACTTCATCATCATCATCATTGTGAGGATGAGGATGATGAGGAGGATGATGATGATGATGATGATGACGATGATGACGATGGTGGATGATGATGACTATGAGTACGATGATGAAGATGATGATGATGATGATGATGACGATGATGAATATGATCATTATCAAAATCATAATATTTGTCATCATCATCTTCATTAGTCATCATCATCACCATCACCATCATCACCATCATCGTCATCATCATCATCATCATCATATGATCATGGCCATGATCATCACTTTCTTCGTCATCGTAATAGTCATCTTCATCTTCGTCATCATACTCGTCATCGCCATCTTCCTCATAATCATCATCATCATTGACATCTTCGTCATCATCTTCGTATCATCATCATCATCATCATCTTCATCATCATCATTGATGATGATGATGATGATGATGACGATGACGAAGATGTTGTTGTTGATGATGATGATGAGGAAGAGGGTGATGATGATGAGGATGATGATGATGATGTTCATGTTGATGATAAATATGATGACGAATATGCAACACATCATCATCATCATCATCATCATCAGCAGCAGCATCATCTTCTTCATGATGATATGATGATGATGATGATGATGGATGATGATGAATACGAGTACGATGATGATGATGACTAATGGAGATGATGATGATGATGATGTTGATGATGAAGATGATGAGGAATATGAAGCACATAATCATCATCTTCATCATCATCAACAGCATGATCATCATCATCAACTTCATCATCATCATCATCATCATCATCATCATTGTGAGGACGACGATGATGATGATGATGATGATGATGGTGGTGGATGATGATGAATATGAGTACGATGATGAAGATGATGATGTTGATGATGAATATTATCATCATCATCATCATCAAAATCATCATATTCATCATCATACTCATCTTAATTAGTCATCATCATCACCATCTTCATCATCCTCATCCTCATCATCATGTGATCATGGTCATGATCATCATTGTCTATGTCGTCATAATAGTCATCTTCATCATCCTCATCATACTCGTCATCACCATCATCCTCATCATCATTATCATCATCGTCATCATCATCTTCGTCATGATGATGATGATGATGACGATGATGATGAAGATCATGATGATGATGAATATGGTGATGATGATGATGATGATGATGATGATGACTAATGGAGATGATGACGATGATGATATTGATGATGAAGATGATGAAGAATATGAAGCACATCATCATCATCCACAACATGATCCACAACATGATCATGATCATGATCATATTCATCATCATCATCATTATCATCATCATCATCATTGTGAGGACGAGCATGAGGATGATGATGATGATGATGATGATGGCGTTGATGATGAAGATGATGATGATGATGATGATGACTAATGGAGATGATGATGATGATGATGATGATGTTAATGATGAAGATGATGACGAATATGCATCACATCATTCTCATCATCATCATCATCATCATCTTAATCATCATCAACAACATGATCATGATCATCATCTTCATCATCATTGCACCGAGAGGCGCTCTACAGCCCGGTATGGGGGAGATCTTGTGAGTCGAGTGTTTGTCGAGTAACAAAATAATACAAAGTAAACAAAAAAAGAATAATACAAAGTAAAAAGTAATAAATATTATGTCGGCCATAAACAAAAAAGAATAATACAAAGTAAAAAGTAAATATGAGACTTAAATTAGAGACTTTAGAGCTTAGGATTAGGTGGTACATATTATGTCAGTCATAAACAAAAAATAATAATACAAAGTAAAAAGTAAATATGAGACTTAAACTAGAAACTTTACTTTTTAATTTTAATACAAAGTAAAAAGTAAATATGAGACTTTAGAGTGTTTGTCAAGTAACAAAATAATACAAAGTAAACAAAAATAATAGTACAACGTAAAAAGTAATAAATATTATGTCGGCCATAAACAAAAAAAAAATACAAAGTAAAAAGTAAATATGAGACTTAAACGAAAGACTTTAGAGCTTAGGATTAGGTGGCTCAGGTATTGCACTCAAAGAGCTATTCAAGGAGAGGTTTGCACCTCGGGAGATTTGATCCCTCTCGACGCTTGATAGAGCCTAGGATTTGGATCTAGGCTGGTCATCATCATCATCATCATCATCATCATCATCATCATCATCATTGTGAGGAAGAGGATGATGATGATGATGGTGGATGATGATGAATATGAGTACGATGATGAAGATGATGATGATGATGACGAATATGATGATGATCATCATCATATTCGTCATCATCATCTTCAATAGTCATCATCATTGCCATCTTCATCATCCTCAAAAACATCATCATCATCATATTATGATCATGGTCATGATCATCATTGTCTTCGTCATCATAATCGTCGTCTTCATCATCCTCATCATACTCGTCATCGCCATCTTCTTCATCATCATCATCATCATGATCATGATCATTGACATCTTCGTCATCATCTTCCTATCGTCATGATGATGATGATGACAAAGATGTCAATGATCATGATGATGAGGAAGAGGGTGATGATGATGATGATGATGATGATGATGGTGGTGGATGATGATGAATATGAGTATGATGATGAAGATGATGATGATATTGATGATCATCATACTCATCATCATCATCATCTTCATCATCACCATCAATGGTGATGATGAGGATGATAATGATGATGATGATGACGTTGACGATGAAGATGATGACCTAGATGTTGATGATGATGAGGAAGAAGAGGGTGGTGATGATGATGATGATGGTGTTGATGATGATGATGATGATGATGATGATGACGAAGATGATGATGATGATGATGATGATGTTGACGAAGATGATGCTGATGATGGTGATGAGGATAAAGAAGATGATGATGATGGAGATGAAGATGTTGATGATGATGATGGTGGTGATGAAGATGATGATGATGATGATGATGATGATGATGATGATGATGGTGAAGATGGTGATGATGAAGAAGATGACGATGATGGAGATGTTGATGAGGAAGGGGGAGATGATAATGATGATGAAGATGTTGATGATGATGGTGATGGTGATGATGATGATTATGAAGATGATGATGATGATGATGATGATCATCATCATCTTCATCATCATCATCATCATCTTCATCACCATCATGATCATCATCCTCATCACCATCATCACCATCATCCTTATCATCCTCATCATCATCACCATCATCCTCATCATCCTCATCATCCTCATCATCATCTTCATCACCATTGTAATTATCATCAAAATCTTCATCATCATCACCATCACCATCATCTCATCATCATCATGATCATCATCAACATCTTCGTTATCATTGTTATCTCCCCCTTCCTCATCAACATCTCCATCATCGTCATCTTCTTCATCATCACATCTTCATCAACTTTATGTATCCCCTTGACAAAGGAAATTAAATAAAACATACAAAGGGCTACAATAACGCATACACGCACCTACGTGTGCGCGCCTTTAGTAGCGTGTACGCGCACCTACGCGTGCGCGTGATTAGGTACATGTGCGCACATTTGCGCGTGCGCATATGTTCACGCACGCATGTAAGAATTCAATTTTTTTTTGGCTCCCTTGCAGGCTTGGAATTAGCTTTGGATTGCACCTTTAGGCTCGGTCTGATTTATCTGTGATTTATGGAAGAACACATCAAATGCTGTAACTTTATGTTTTTCACAACTAGTTCCGCATATGCTCCACGAGTGCACTGTAGATGAAATTGCACACACTTGTCGAGCTCTGTGTGCAGATTCTAAATATATAATTTCTTAATAGATCTGCTGTTATTTTCTATTTTTAATTCATTTTTAACTGCACTCATGTCAAATTTGTAAAAAACATAGGTCGTTTATTTGGCATATAACTTTTGATTGTCTTACCTATTTTGAAAATGGAAAAGAACACGCACAAGAGCACGAAAATACCTACAACCTAAAAAAAAAGTGTTTTGATTATTTTAGACCATGATATGGTGGCTCAACACTTGACTATGTCATTTTAAAGCTTCACTGACTTCGGTAATTTATAAAAAATAAAAAATTGACTTTTAAAATTTTGGTAAAATAGCCCCGCACAAGATTCGCCTGTTGCCTACGCCTCTACATATTTGTTTTTTTGTAAATTCAAAATTTACATAGCAAACAGGTGGCTCAACAAAAACATGTGCATTATGTTTGAGAAAAAAATAATATACCAATCTTTGAATAATGACATTTTGGGGTGGTTATACCACTTTTCCATAAATAAAAGTTATATATTCCGGAAGGTTATCCGTTTTTCTCCTTTTCATCTTTTTACACCTAATCCGAAAAAGTTTTGTAGGTACCTCTAATAATTAATTTTAATGAAAATATTTATGTTTTTCCAGAATGTCATTGCAACTAACGTGTCATAATTGGGTATCATTACCTTGCACCAGCCCACATAATGCAATTAGACTTAACCTGTAAGCTCATGTGCGAGTTTGTTCTCGACACTTAGTTTGAGTATGAAATAACACTTTGGAAAAAAAGTGAATGCTTTGGGTATGAGACCCATATAATCTATTTTTGTCATAAGATTATATTCTTTTGTAGAAATGGCATGGCTTTGGATTTGAAGCCTTCTAATATATATAGTTTAAAAGGTATATCATTTTAAAATTTATATTAAAAAGGTAAATTCATTTGACCTTTTTAACCTATAATTAAAAATTTAAAATTTTTAAATTAATAAAAAGTTTATTTCATACCTTTTGACTTGATCATGATCCATAATGACCTTTGTACTAAAAAAGAAGACTTGGGTAGAATATGAGACTTAGTTATTAGGAAAGACTGTCATGTCCCAAATTTGGAATTGGGTCACAATGGCCTAATCACATTAGCCATATTCATTAGAGTTTGTAAAATTGATGTTAAGGGTCAAATAATTGCCAAGGAGGAAAATTACTAGTTTCCTAGGTTTGGGGTGGAAGCTTTGGGATTTGGAATAAGGGGGATAATAAATGATGCTTAGACATTAGAAGGGTTCAAGTATTTAATAAATAGAGTGAATAAAGAAATTCAAAAGAAATCCTAGATGACAAATGGTTTTGGAGACATATGGAGGATGTGGGACCCACACTAGCTTGATGTTTCATAATACATGGTATCTCTCTTTTGAAAATTCGAATTAATGGGAATGTGAACACTCTTGGGTGAGTTGGTAAGTCATAACACATGTAATTGAGCATCTTAGGTAGAATTGGGAAGGATTGGTAACCTCCATGGAAGATAAAGAGTGAAAGTGGAAGTTTGTGGACACTTGGGCTAGATTCCCTAGCCCCTATGACACCAATGATGGAGCATCTATGAAAAATATGACAAATTGCAGACCTGACCTCTGAAATATGACCACTATGACATGTCAACCCCAAAAATAGGCTCAAATAAGGTGAATTTGGGAGTTGGAGAAGCCAAAGAGACTCAAAATCGAATTTGGGAGAAGATGGAAGGTTGGAACTAGGAGACAAGTGGCAAATGTGGAATATTTCCTAAATGGAAATCTATTGAATATATTGAGAGGATTTCGACCCTTAGAAGGCTAATGTTGGTTATAAAATGTAGAAATGAATTATGAGAATGGATTTTGATCATTTGTAGAATTTGCAATTGCAATTGTGAAGAGGGAGAGCTAGTGGATGACTAGTTTCTTGCCTTAGCCAATTTCGAGGGTGAAAGATTCCCATCCAAGTTGGCAATTGGAAAGGCCATTCAGACCTTTCATTTGGAGCTTTAATGGAGTCTTTATTTGCAGGTTTAAGCTACAGGGCAGCTCATGGTTTCTTCTATTGCAGCTCGCTCCTTCAACCATTTCCAGTTTTGAGGGCATATTCTTGATTCTTGAGGGAGGGCGTTTTTGGTGAGCTATTGTACTCTTTGGGGGAGCTTATAATGCCCCATTTATTTTTTAATATGAATTAAATACTCTTTTATTCATATCCAAAAAGTTTCAGGTCGAAATTCGAAGTATAAATGTATAAATCTCATTTTTAATGGAAGAACAATGCCATTTCCCCACTACCTTGTTGTGAGCCAATGTATTGATGATGATTTCGAATGAATGGATGATTCTATGATATATTTGTGATAAATATACTTCCATGGATGTCTTATACAAGTTTCATGTACTGTGCTTGAGCATTTGAAGCATTTTTACTCAGATTAATTGCATTGGGAGAAGAAATAGTGCCATTTCCCCAAGGGTCGAATTGGGGATTTTTGCAGTTGAATGGGAGAGGGTGAGAACAGTTGTAATAAACCATTAATGGTGCATATGAGACCTTAATAACATAATTAACACATTACTTACCTCTGTTCATAAATTTGAGTGGGTTTGGAGGCATTTGGGAAGCCATTTTCAGTACTTACCTTAGGGGGATTTGAACCCCAAATTACTCGTAAAATTGCATATTTGGTCCAGAATCTTAAGAGAGTTTTCAGAGGTCTTTTGGTGGCCATATGTTATCCCTGAAAATCATATTCAATTCCTAATATCATTCATAAACCTTCCTTGAATATTTGAAGGCATTTGGAGTCAATTTGAGACCTAGAGACCAATACTAGTCAAAGGGAAATCACTAGTAAAGTTACCTACATTGACCAGAATTGAAAGAGTATTTGCAGAAGTGTTTTAAAGGTACAAAGGCATCCCTGAAACACATATTTATGTTCTAATATCATTCATATACCTTCTCAGAATATTTGGGATCATTTGGGGCAAATTTGGGACCTAGAGATCGAAACTAGTCAAAGGTCGAACCAAGGAAAAAAGTGGAAAATTGCAATTTTAATAAAATTCCTAATAAGGGACATTACAGTGGTATCAGAGCATGGTCCTTGCACCTGTGTATTAGGTACATACATTCAATAATAATTGGCAGCCATGTCTTACTATTATGATGAATCCTATGAGTACAATTCTTATGAGGAATATGCAGATGCTTATGAGCAATATGAAGCAGAATGTAAATGGTATGAAGAAGAGGTGCCATCATGCAACACTTCTTACAATTTCAAGAGAAATGAAGATTATTCTTATGAATTTAAATCTGATGAATATGAGTGTGTCACACCAACCAAGTATAATTCTATGAGTGAGTTCCAAAGACGGAGAGCAAAATATAAAACCTTGCCCCAACAATATCAAAAATATCAAGAATATCTTGCTTTTAGCAAAAATACACAAAATGCCATGTCTTTTGAGTACTATGCTGAACATGTTTTTGAAAATAGGCCCAAAAATGAAGATGTGGAGTTAGTGAAGAAAGGTTTATGCCATTCTTGTAAAAACCCTTGGAGTGAGTATCATATATGTGTGCATGAAATGATGTCCTCCTTGGGGAGAGCTTTTGAAATTTATTCAAGAAGAGATTCCAAATATATTGATCCTAAGGAAAACAAGGGGCAAAATGCATCAGCTTGCTTTAAGGAGAAAAAGGAAGAGACATCACAAGAGCATGAAGAAGATTCTATTGAAAATATGGAAGATCATTTCGAGACACCTTCTAGCTTAGACATGAACCAAAGAGCATCTACTGATGGATGCTTAAACTATGAACGAGTACCTACTGATGGGTGCTCACACCTCTATGTTGGTGACATAGAGATCACTTTTGAAAGTGTTTCTACAAGTACAAGTTTCATTAAGCATGATAATGAAGACCTTGTAGCAGTTGAAGAAGAACCAAGATCAACTTCCCCATCACCACTTGAGGTTCATGAAGTTGGTCCAAGCAAAATTGAAGAAGATGAGGAGGTTCATTTGCAAGAGCCTCATTTTCTTGAAGGGTCCTTAAATATGAATGAAAATAAGATCCAAGAGTCCCTCAGAATTCTCCATGACACTCAAGCATTGGTGTCAAATTCTTGTTGGAGAGCTACTTCATTGGAGGAAACATCCTTCCTTGAAGACATGGAGAAGATTCAAAGAGCAATGTGCCACATCAAAGGTAATTTCATGTCTTTGCTTTTTGATAGAAACCATTTGTTTGAGCTTAATGAATTGTTACATGATGCATACTTGAAGAATAATGAGGATATTCATAAGCTCACAATTCAAAATGAGAAACTTCTTGAAAAGTTGCAAGATACTTGTTTTTCCTCCTATGCTTCAGATTGTCAAATGGTAGATTGTTTGGAGGATTCTCATGACATGGTGGATCATGAGAAATGTGGGAATTTGAATGTGCTTAATGTGTTTGAAGATGAAATTGAAGAGATCCAAACACTTGATGTGGTGGAAGAGGAACTTGAATTGTCTCTTGATGAAGCTTATGCAATTTTTAAAGAAGAGCATGATTCCTCTACATGGGAACCAATCTATGACAAAGGTTTCCCACTTTTGAAGGAGCTGCATGATACTACCCACATGGATTCTTCCCATGATGAAACTTATGCACTTTTTGATCATTTGGGTGATTTGGTTCATTCTCCTACATCCTACAATTCCATGTTTTGCAACATTAGTCTCAATGAAGTATGGGTGAAAGGGTTCTTTTTGAGGGTGCCACATGAGGAGTATGGAACTCCTAGATTTACTTTTTTATGATGATATGGTTGGAACACATTCTTATTCACATTTGCAGCAGCATACTTTGTTACTTTATGATGATGCACATCTACATGGATGCACCTATGATATGCATTTGAGTCACTTGAAGACTCATGGTTTTTCTTGCTCAACACTTGATTCATTTGATGTTGGAGGAACTTCATCCAACACTTGGGAGAATAGATTTATGATTGGAGAATATTTTTGTTGGCAGCCACATACTTTGTTATATTTTTATGATTCTCACATTCATGGATGTATGGGTGAGACTTCTTTGAGTCATTTGAAGTCTCCTTGTTTTTTCTGCTCATTATTTGGTTCAGATTTTAGTGGAGATCCTTCATTCACTTCTTGGATGAAAGAATACATGGCTGAATATTTTGATGCATATCACATCCTTTTGGAGTAGCATTATAGGACATGGGATCCTCACCTATGTCATTGGAGCAGATTTGATTGGTCACTTGAAGCTTGTATGCACTTGGAAAATGGTGGTCTACTTGCTTGGAGGTATAAGCACTTTCATGACTCTTTGATGAAGCATATCCTTGATGTACATTTTCATTATGCTGTTATGTACTTTGATGATATATATTTGGTACTCATGATGTTTGGAAGAATGCATACAAGAAAATGGGATCCAGGAATCCTCTTATCTAATGCTGTAGGTTGGAGAGCACTCTTAATTGTTGGGGTGCAATACAAACAATGGGACCCTGGAATAATTTTTGTCTCATTGGTTTCAATTTTTTTGGGGAAGCAAGCAGTATGGGAGATGGATTCCCCACTTAATAAAGTGATTTTAATCAGAGTAGTGTAGCAGCAAGCATGGTGGTTCCTCTCTAAAATATTCATGGAAACTCAAAGACTCAAGGTTTGGCAATTCAATGGCAACTTCAAAGAATTATACAGAAAGCAGGTTCTTCAACACCCATGTTTGAAATTGCTTGAGGACAAGCAATATTGGGAAGGGAGGATTTTTCATGTCCCAAATTTGGAATTGGGTCACAATGGCCTAATCACATTAGCCATATTCATTAGAGTTTGTAAAATTGATGTTAAGGGTCAAATAATTGCCAAGGAGGAAAATTACTAGTTTCCTAGGTTTGGGGTGGGAGCTTTGGGATTTGGAATAAGGGGGATAATAAATGATGCTTAGACATTAGAAGGGTTCAAGTATTTAATAAATAGAGTGAATAAAGAAATTCAAGAGAAATCCTAGCTGACAAATGGTTTTGGAGACATATGGAGGATGTGGGACCCACACTAGCTTGATGTTTCATAATACATGGTATCTCTCTTTTGCAAATTCGAATTAATGGGAATGTGAACAATCTTGGGTGAGTTGGTAAGTCATAACACATGTCATTGAGAATCTTAGGTCGAATTGGGAAGGATTGGTAACCTCCATGGAAGATAAAGAGTGAAAGTGAAAGTTTGTGGACACTTGGGCTAGATTCCCTAGCCCCTATGACACCAATGATGGAGCATCTATGAAAACTATGACAAATTGCAGACCTGACCTCTGAAATCTGACCACTATGACATGTCAGCCCCAAAAATAGGCTCAAAGAAGGCGAATTTGGGAGTTGGAGAAGCCAAAGAGACTCAAAATCGAATTTGGGAGAAGATGGAAGGTTGGAACTAGGAGACAAGTGGAAAATGTGGAATATTTCCTAAATGGAAATCTATTGAATCTATTGAGAGGATTTCGACCCTTAGAAGGATAATGTTGGTTATAAAATGTAGAAATGAAGTATGAGAATGGCTTTTGATCATTTGTAGAATTTGCAATTGCAATTGTGAAGAGGGAGAGCTAGTGGATGACTAGTTTCTTGCCTTAGCCAATTTCGAGGGTGAAAGATTCCCATCCAAGTTGGAAATTGGAAAGGCCATTCAGACCTTTCATTTGGAGCTTTAATGGAGTCTTTATTTGCAGGTTTAATCTACAGGGCAGCTCATGGTTTCTTCTATTGCAGCTCGCTCCTTCAACCATTTCCAGTTTTGAGGGCATATTCTTGATCGTTGAGGGAGGGCGTTTTTGGTGAGCTATTGTACTCTTTGGGGGAACTTCTAATGCCCCATTTATTTTTTAATATGAATTAAATACTCTTTTATTCATCTCCAAAAATTTTCAGGTCAAAATTCCAAGTATAAATGTATAAATCTCATTTTTAATGGAAGAACAATGCCATTTCCCCACTACCTTGTTGTGAGCCAATGTATTGATGATGATTTCGAATAAATGGATGATTATCTGATATATTTGTGATAAATATACTACCATGGATGTCATATACAAGTTTCATGTACTGTACTTGAGCATTTGAAGCATTTTTACTCAGTTTAATTGCATTGGGAGAAGAAATAGTGCCATTTCCCCAAGGGTCGAATTGGGGATTTTTGCAGTTGAATGGGAGAGGGTGAGAACAGTTGTAATAAACCATTAATGGTGCATATGAGACCTTAATAACATACTTAACACATTAGTTACCTCTGTTCATAAATTTGAGTGGGTTTGGAGGCATTTGGGAAGCCATTTTCAGTACTTACCTTAGGGGGATTTGAACCCCAAATTACTCGTAAAATTGCATACTTGGTCCAGAATATTAAGAGAGTTTTCAGAGGTATTTTGGTGGCCATATGTTATCCCTGAAAATCATATTCAATTCCTAATATCATTCATAAACCTTCCTTGAAGATTTGAAGGCATTTGGAGTCAATTTGAGACCTAGAGACCAATACTAGTCAAAGGGAAATCACTAGTAAAGTTACTTACATTGACCAGAATTGAAAGAGTATTTGCAGAAGTGTTTTAAAGGTACAAAGGCATCCCTGAAACACATATTTATGTTCTAATATCATTCATATACCTTCTCAGAATATTTGGGATCATTTGGGGCAAATTTGGGACCTAGAGATCGAAACTAGTCAAAGGTCGAACCAAGGAAAAAAGTGGAAAATTGCAATTTTAATAAAATTCCTAATAAGGGACATTAAAAAGACCTTGGTGCTTGGTAAAACACTGGTGAATTTTCCAAAAAATGCAAGTGGACATTTTGTTAGCGAGAACTGAGGTCCATCTTTACATACCCACTCTCAGAATTGTAAAACATTTTGTGGGACAACTCTGGTGACAACATGCTATAAAAAGAAGAAAATTACATTTCAGGATGTTACAAGGAATTTAGATTCAGAAATTGTGTCTTCTGAATACTTCAAAGATATCTCGAAGGTGATTTTGCTAAAAAGATCAGAAATCAATATAGAAGATAGAAAAAGAATTTGACAAAGTTATCACAAATAAAGAAGAATAGATCTCTCGTTTAAGAGATCATAATAAAAAATTACTTCTTCAAATCAAGAAAGCGAAGGATAAAGCACAACGCAATCAAAAGTTAGAAGATGAGAATCGAGATCTTCAAAAAGAGTTGTTAGACAAGGACAAAAAAAACTTTTCTTTAAAAAATGTTAATGAGGGATTGCTAGAGCAAATAAAAAGCTTAAAAAAAAGAGCACAAAAATCAAGCCAATCAAAATGAAATAGACAAGTGAAACTATAAGGAAGAAATCTTATATTTAAGGAGACATAATCAAGACTTACTTACACAAATTAGAAAGCTAAAACATGATAAGAAATATTTACAAAAATCAAGCCAATCAAAATGAAATAGACAAGTGAAACTATAAGGAAGAACTCTTATGTTTAAGGAGACATAATCAAGACTTACTTACACAAATTAGAAAGCTAAAACATGATAAGAAATCTTTACAAAAGAATTAGGTCGCAAGAGATTATTAGCTGACAAGGAAACGATGACAAACCCAATAGACAAGTTATCAAACACTTAAATTCAAACACGAAGAATATTTATACTCACAAATCACTACAAACATCAATACAATATGGTTCTGAAGAGAGTTATCAAAAGAGAAACACTATCATCTTCTGATTTTCTATGGAGACTACCACCATCATCGATCTGATTGCTGCTCTCTAGAGAACAACCCCGCTCCTTGGACTGTCAAATTTCTGTTCATTATATTTAATCAAAAAGGTGTAATAGAAATTGAACAATATCTCTTAGCTGGAAGCAAGGATTTTACTCCATGTGATCTTTGGCACCAAGATCTTTGAAATCAATTGGTAGCATGAACTGCATCGTCAAGATCGCACACAAAATCAGCATCAAGACAATTTGTAAGATTATTCTGCACAAATCTTGGTGCACTTCTATCTCCAACATTTAACTAATTAAAATTTATTTTCCTCAGCGCGCAGCAACAACACGCCTTTTCCTCTCCAAGTCCATGGAGTTTTTTCGTGATTCTAGGCATCAAATCTCAGCTTCAGGTAACGGAGATAATAATCCATTATTAATCTGTTTCGATCCAATACTTCTGCGCAGTCAACGCTTAACCATATCTTTGAATTCTTCCAGAAGTGGATTAAACTCATTTTTTACACCATTCAAATTACCTGCAATGATGAACAGTTAATAGGTAAATGTTAGAAAAACAGGATCGCAGAGCAATAACAATAAACAGAAATGCAAATATAATCACACATACACAGTACAAGAGAGACACAGATATATCGTGGTTCACCCAACTTGGTCTACGTCCACACTGAATTTGCCAGTCCTTATTATTATTATAGTCCAGCAAGGTGAAGGGATACAACCTGCAGCACAACCGCTGCACTTCCTCTTCTCTGTTTCACAGTCTCTCTCCTGATTTCAGAGATCTTTACAATGCATAAAACCTAATACATCCTCATCCCTAGCCGTATTACAATTTATTTATTTTATAAGGGAAATACAATGGGAAAATACCACGGGATACCCAAAACCATGGGCCTGCAAAACAACTGGCGAAAATAGCCCCAAAATTTTTCTTCGGGGGTGTTGCCCCCGAACCCCCATTTCTTAGGGGCGCTGCCCCCGAACCCCCACCAAGGGACCGCTAGCCCCCGGACCCCCCAACTAGGGGGGATGATCCCCCCTGGAATCCCGTGGGGGGGAAATTCCCCCCACACCCCCCCGCTGGGGTGACTATACAGTCCACCTACATATCATATAAAACTAGGGTACAAACATGGCTGATACAATATCATCTATGAGACTAGAAGATCTGGCTCCACAACCAACAATCTCCCACTTAGAGACTGATCACAACAACTCCACCGCTGCTGCACTTGCTAGACTTGGACTTGGAAAATTTCTCCTCTTCACCTTCATGCTAGAAGGCCAATTGAAACCGAGCACGAACTCAGTTTCTCTCTGGTCACTACCTTTGTGAACATGTCTGCAGGATTCTGGATAGTATGTATCTTTTCCAGCTTCAACAGTTCATCTTCCAGAACAGAGCGTATGAAATGGTACTTGAGCTGTATATGTTTAGTCCTGGAATGGAATGCTGAGTTCTTTGCAAGGTGAATGGCACTATGGCTGTCACTATACAATCTGCTATCCTTCTGCTTCTTACCCACTTCCTCCATAAACCTCTGCAACCAAATCATCTCTTTACTAGCCTCTGTAATGGAAACATACTCTGCTTCTGTTGTTGAAAGTGCAAAAACCTTCTGTAGTTTCGAAATCCAGCTTACTGCTGTTCCACCTACAGTAAACACATACCCTGTGGTGCTCCTCCTGCTATCCTTGTCACCTGCCATATCTGCATCAACATATCCCTGTAGAACAGTGTTTGAACCTCCAAAACATAATGCCTCAGTGGTAGTACCTCTCAAATACCTGAGAATCCACTGTACTGCCTTCCAATGTTCTTTACCTGGATTGTTCATATATCTGCTCACAACTCCCACTGCATGTGCAATATCTGGTCTTGTGCACACCATGGCATACATCAAGCTGCCAACTGCTGATTGATAGGGAATCTTGGACATGTAATCTGTCTCTTCTTGTGTCTTGGGACACATTTCCTTACTTAGACTGAAATGTCTAGCCAAAGGTGTACTTACAGGTTTTTCATTCTGCATTCTGAACCTCTCCAACACCTTTTGTATGGACTCACTTTGAGACAATGTCAATTTGCAATTTTTCCCGTCTCTCGTTATTCTCATACCAAGGATTTGCTTTGCAGCACCCAAATCCTTCATCGCAAATGAATTAGCTAGCTTCCTTTTGAGTACATTTATATCCTGCATGTCAGACCCTGCAACAAGCATGTCATCCACATACAATAACAAGATAATATATCTTCCATTGTCTAGCTTCTTGAAATAAACATAGTGGTCAAAATGACATCTACTATAACCTTGTTCTGTCATAAACCTGTCAAACTTTAGATACCACTGCCTTGGAGCTTGCTTCAAGCCATACAAGCTATTTTTCAACCTGCATACCAGATCCTCCTTACCTTTGACCTCATACCCTTGTGGCTGCTGCATATATATTTCTTCCTCCAAATCCCCATGGAGGAAGGCTATTTTTACATCTAACTGTTCAAGATGCAAATCTTCTACCGCCACTAGACTTAAGATAGTCCTAATTGAAGTCATCTTAACAACAGGAGAAAATATTTCATCAAAATCTATACCTTTCTTCTGTGCAAACCCCTTTACAACAAGTCTGGCCTTGTACCGCTTCTTACCTCCTTCTTCTTCCTTCAATCTGTAAATCCATTTGTTTTGCAATGCTCTTTTACCAGCAGGCAACTGAACCAAATCCCAAGTCTGGTTTCCTAGCAATGAGTCCATCTCCTCATTCATGCCTTGCTCCCACTTCTTTCTAGTTTCCACCTGCATTGCTTCTTCATAACATTCTGGTTCACTAGAATCAGTCATCAATAAATAATACATTGAAGGAGAGTATCGTTCAAGGAGTCTACTTAACCTGGTAGATCTTCTTACAGTTGCAGGAGTTTCAGGTACTTGCTGCTGCTCTTGATTTTCTAGCACCTTCGGAACTTCATTTTCTTTAATTTCATCAAGCACTATGTACTCTGTGTTTTCCTTTTCCTGTTTCTTTCCCTGCAACTGATCTTTATACATGACCTTTTCATTGAATATCACATCTCTACTCCTGATGATTTTGTTATTTTCATAATCCCATAAACGATAACCAAATTCATCAACCCCATATCCAATAAAGGTACATTTCTTGGATTTAGCTTCAAGCTTTGTTCTATTTTCTTTATCAATATGGACAAATGCTTCACAACCAAACGTTCTCAGAAATGAGTAGTTTACCTTTTTATCTGTCCATGCTTCCTCTGGAATACCACCATCCAAAGCACTTGAAGGTCCTCTGTTTATTAAATAAACAACAATATTTACAACATCCGCCCAAAACTGTAAGGGCAACCCTGCATGTAGTCTCATACACCTTGCACACTCCATGATCGTTCTGTTCATCCTTTATGGCACACCATTTTCCTGTGGTGTTCCTGGGACTGTCTTCTCTCTACGAATCCCATGGTATGAATAGTAACTATCAAACTCCTTGCCGCAGTACTCACCTCCATTATGAGATCTGAGACACTTCAATCTTTTTCCTGTCTCATTCTCAACCAAAGCTTTCCACTTCTTAAAAGTAGCAAACACATCAGATTTCTGTCTAATGCAATAAACCCAAGTTTTTCTAGTTGCATCATCAATAAATGTAACATAATAATGAGAGCCACCAAGAGATTGTACCTGAGCCGGTCCCCATACATCTGTATGCACAAGCTCTAATTTTTCATTCTTCTTCTGTTTCCCAACCCTGAGAAATCTGACTCTCTTCTGTTTTCCATAAACACAGTTTTCACAGAATTGCAAACTTACCTGCTTCAAATCCGGCAGCAACTTCCTTGAGTGGAGAATCTACATCCCCTTCTCACTCATGTGGCCAAGCTTATGATGCCACAATGCTATATCTGTTCCTGTAGAAGCTAAAGAGATAGAATGGTCAGTATTATGAGGACATAAATACAACGTACCTACTCTGTCTCCTTTTGCTATCACCATTGATCCTTTAGTGATCTTCCACCACTTTTCTCCGAACGTAGATAGACAGCCGCCATCTCCCAACTGCCCTGTTGAGATCAGATTTATTTTCATAGCAGGAATATGCCTAACTGCTTTCAACAACCAATCAGTTCCATTCTTAACTTTTATCCATACCTTACCCATTCCAACAATTTTACATGTCTCATCATCACCCAATAAAACATGTCCAAAGTCGCCAGGAACATACTCATGAAAGTATTTCCTACGGGGTGTAGCATAACATAAAGCTCCTGAATCTACTACCCAATAATCACTAGTATTATCTAATGAAAGAATCAAAGCATCTTGTAACACATCACCTGCTACATTTGCTTCCTGGGTAGTTTCCTTCTGTGCATCTCCTTTCTTCTTTAGAGATTTGTAGTCTTTCTTCAGATGTCCTTTCTTTCCACAGTTCCAACACTCTATCTTTCCCAGTCTGGACTTGGATCTTCCTGTTTTAGACTTTCCACGATTACCTTGGCTCTTTCCTCTCTCCTTTTGTCTTCCCCTGCTCTCCATGGTCAACGCATTACCTGATGTCTCACCTGTGCTTTTTCTTCGCATTTCCTCGCTAAGAATAACACCAATAACATCATCAAATTTCAAGGTGTTTGAACCAGAGACAGAGTTACTTACAGCCATGACCAAGCTATTTCAGCTTTCTGGCAATGAACACAAGATTAGAAGAGCCCTAACCTCATCATCAAAGTTCACACTTACAAAACTTAGATGATTTGTAACCGTATTAAACTCATTTAAATGATCAGTAACAGATCCACCTTCAGACATCTTCATATTAAATAAACACTTCATTAGAAATACCTTGTTGGAGGCCGAGGGTTTTTCATACAGCTTACCCAATGCGCTCATCAAACCCTCTGTTGTCGTTTCTTTTGAGATATTGAAAGCCAGCGACGAAGCCAGGCTCAACCGTATTGTTCCCAGAGCCTTTCTGTCAAGAACCTCCCATTTTTCGTCCTTCATAGCCATCGGCTGCTTTGCTTTTCCTCCCAACGATAGGAATAGATCCTTCTGGTACAGATAGTCCTCCATTTGCATCTTCCATAACCCGAAGTTTTGGCCATTAAACTTCTCGACCTTAAACTTTCCTTCTTCTGCCATTGCTCCCACTCGAACTAGAAACCCTAGCTTCCTGCGGGTTTAACTGCCAAATAGACCTTTGGCTCTGATACCAATTGTTAGAAAAACAGGATCGCAGAGCAATAACAATAAACAGAAATGCAGATATAATCACACATACACATTACAAGAGAGACACAAATATATCGTGGTTCACCCAACTTGGTCTACGTCCACACTGAATTTTCCAGTCCTTATTATTATTACAGTCCATCAAGGTGAAGGGATACAACCTGTAGCACAACTGCTGCACTTCCTCTTCTCTGTTTCACAGTCTCTCTCCTGATCTCAGAGATCTTTACAATGCATAAAACCTAATACATCCTCATCCCTAGCCGTATTACAATGTCTTTATTTTATAAGGGAAATACAATGGGAAAATACCACGGGATACCCAAAACCATGGGCCCGCTGGGGTGACTGTACAATTCACCTACATATCATATAAAACTGGGGTACAAACACGGCTGATACAATATCATCTATGAGACTAGAATATTTGGCTCCACAACCAACAGTAAATATAGAAAAAAACTATGGGCATAAGTGTTGCTAAGATGGCTTATCTTCAAAGCATTTGTAAAATAAAATTTTAATGCAAGAAACTTTCAAATGGTAAAAACAATGGCTGATAACTTAAAATCATCCAAAAGCCTACCTTGTCGTGTCACTCATTCTGCCAATGAATTTTTTTTTTTTGCAGTGAAATTATCTCGGCGAGCTAATAAGGATCGACTCAACGATCTCGTTGTAGTTATTAATGCAATCTGGTTACATTTGGCGTGATAATCTATGTGATAAATATGTAGCAAGCTAACTCATGGATTATGTAATTTCGATGGAGCTCTTTTAACAATGACGTGGCAATCTCATTTATTCTTTAGCATGCCAGCAAACTTGAAAACAAACATAACTATAAAAAATATTATGGCATGGGAATTAATAAAATTTGCAACAATGTTTTTTCTTTTCTTTTTCTTCAAGCCGAAAAAAAGTGACTTGTTATTCAAATGGATATAAATCAAAGTTACATCATCTTAAAAGATTTTACAACTATACTATCAGCCTGATCATCCATATTAGTCAAAGATACATCCAAACATTGACTCATAAATAATCCGAACACTTCTGCTGGAAGCCATACAAGAGAAATCAGTATAGTGAGCTGCATTTAAATAAAGCACCATACCCACCCCACACCATCCATTCTGTTGAGCTCTGTCAAAAAAACCAAAGGGGCTTGAAAAATCAAAATATGGAGGAACGAGACAAAGCTGCTTACTCACCACTTTCTTATGTCCAAATTCTGAGAACGAAGTCACCGCTTTACAAACCACTTGAATAGTGCCCAACTTTATATCCTGAAAGATGACACGGTTCCTGTGTTTCTAGACTTCCCAGAATTCCCAGATAATGAAGAAAGGATGTTCTGCATATGCATACCTGCCTTTCACCCAATGCTCCATGCTTGAAATAAATTTTTCCTGTCCCAAGGAATCTTACATACTAACATCTGCTGAAGTCTCAACAAAAGTAAAAAAAAACTTTATTCTAAGTCAACATGAAGATAGATGACATAAAATAACTTTTATTTAAAACAACTATAACATAGTTTCAAATGCCACCTCAACCATAAATAAGCACTTTATCAAGATTGGGGTTGGATATGACTGTCTCCTATGGACGTGGAATACTGCCGATGGCACGGTCTCAGCAAAGCAGGCATATTTGGCTCTTTCCAGCACATAAATAATACATTCTCTCATAAGTGGTGGCATGTTCAGTTATGGAAGTGGAGCATTCAACCTACTGTCAGGATTTTTATTTGGTTGTTGCTGTCGGAGAAGATATTAATCTGGCCCAATCTGCAAAGGAGGGGTTTCTGCGGTCCCAACATATGTCCACTTTGTCTCCATGTTATCGGACAATCCACTCGAGCGGACGCGAGCCAGATCTCCTTAGTTCAAGTGAATCTAGAACAAATAGTATAGAATACAAAACTCATTTCCAAGATCTAGTTACAGATCGAGTACTTAGATATCATACCTTTCAGATCGCGGATCCTTCTCCTTGTTGTTGCTCCAAGTCTCGCGGTCGTCAGATCTCCAGCTGCAAGACCTGTCAAGACAATATGGAAACGTTACAAGCAGTACAAGATATCTAAACGATAACTGATCTAAACTAACAGTTGAGGAAGAAAGTTCTAAACATCATCAACGAGACAAAAGTTATGGAAAGAGATTATATTAACTGTATAAAAAGGTGGGAATACATAGAAAGAATGAAGCTACAACCAAAGCCTCAACGTCGCATCCTCCATCCAACATGTCCAAGCCAAGTATCCAAGATGGTACAAGCTTCCTAATCACCGATATGGATTCTATCAGCATAAGGATACCATAGAGCTTCCCCCCTCACATGGAGAGAGTGGGTGTTTATATAGGGCTAAAGAGATAGGGTAGGTTGAGGATTAGGGGGAGATGGTTAAGGGATCTTCTTGTTAGGTTAGGAACTGAAATTCCACCTCAACTAAAGCCTAGGAATAGGCCTCCACCTCAACAAACTTCTAGAAAGATCTCGAGACTCCCCAAAATAGATTTTAACCAACCTCGTCGCACCCTGGTAGAAGACACAGAGCGACAGAGGGGTGTCGTCCCACTCTGTAGGAAGACAAAGTGCGACAGTGTCTCACCCTAGCTGACCAAAAACTGTGACGTCGCACCCTAGATGAAGGAGAAGTGCGACAGCCTACTCAAAGAGGTCAACTAGGAAGGGAAATCTCTCAGTTGGATGTGTTTTATCCCAGAATGAGGTTAGGGGTCAGGGCAAAGAGTTTACACAATGGTCAAGATGATGAAATTATCACAACGGTCATGATGACGACACTTGGTCATAATGATGATACTTGCAACGGTCATGGTGACGACATTGGGTCATGATGACGACACTTGCAACACTTGCGACACTTGCACAAGGGTGATGAAATTTTGGTGTAACAGAATGCCCCCCAAAGCATGAAGCTGATGGAATGAGATAGGTGAAATGCTTTGTAGTAAGAAAAAATGGCACGGACTTGCTGGTTGGAAGGAGTTGCTTCAGAAATGACTTGAGATCCACAAGTATCATACAACACAAAACATGGCTTCCGACCGATACATTGCAGATCCATGATAGTAAAGACTGACTGAACACAATCATGGCTACTAGACACAATCGTAGATCCATGATGAGATGATAACACAGTCACGACCAATACAAAAGTGGATCCGTGTAACTCTGAACTGACAACACAACCACGACCAATACAAAGTGGATCTGTGTGTCTCAAACAATCTCCATCGCAACCTGGGTAGAAAATAACTTCCCCAGGGTCTTCAAGCTAAACCCGCAATGATACGAATCTATCTATCAGATTACAATGTTTTGGAGTCGAACATGGTAGAAACCACTTGATTACCGGTCATTAATGTATACCGTTAATAAGTGCGAGGGGAATCACCATTAATGTCAATGATCCCCAATGTATCACAATACATACCATCAAGCGTGAATTAATGAGCTGAAGTCGAATGCCTAATGGAATCTTTCAATCAAGAGTCAATGAGGTGGACTCATGTTGAAAGCGAGGTAACCTACCATTGAGGCATGTAGGCCCAAGGTACTTGGTTGGATTCTAAGTTCAAACCTCGTATGATGATTTGAAGTCGACAAGGATGAATCCGTCGAAGGAGGGCCATGGTGAATCCCCCATCAAATCGACACGAAACACGACAAAAGATGTGTAGAGTAGATCAGATGGTACAGTAATGTACAAGACTGACTCAAGGTAGACCGACATGATTGAAGGTAACTGACTGCAGATGATGAGTAATGAAACATCTCTTGAACATGGGCATCGAATGACTTGGCAGTATTGGCATGACGAGAATGATACCAACCCCTAATGCAACTGATGGTGGAAGCATTCTTTGGTTGACTCAAAGGAGCGATGCGACTCATGGAATCGACAAGACTCGAGGACAAACATATTTCCCAAGTACTGAATGCAAATGCAAACGAGTGCCATGTTCAAGAGTGACTATGTACTGCCGTAATTAAGATGTAACACAAAATCTTTCCTTTTTCCCCATCATGATTGATGAGTGCCTCATGTGTTTTTGACGAGCTTGATGAGGGTAACCAGATGCTCGGTATAGCTCATCTCATAGATGAGTCCAATCCCAAATGTTTCATGAACCTAGGAAAGGAGGGGTTCGTCCCATAATGGGCCCTTCAATGTTTAAAATTTAACGAGTCCAGAGAAGGAAAACTCGGGGTCATTTCATGTTTAGAGAGTCTGAAAAGAACTAAAGGAGACTCCAACGGTCCTTTTTCATAAAGTTATCCTCATTGCCCGAAAAAGGGTAAAACAACATGGGAGAGGACTCTTCCAGTCATGGTTGGTTAGAATATTCCTTTTTCGTAAATAGTGCTTCCTGGTTCGAAAAAGGGGTAAACTATCACCAGAAAGATGATCATTCAAATGCTTTTACAAGCATGAAAGCATCAAGTTCGCTTGGCAATCTTTTCCTATTTAGGGAGTCCGAAAAGAGCTTAAAAGGACTCCATGAACGAATTTGTCATGGTTGATGACCGAGTATGACAAAGGAAAAAGTAAAATTGGCACAGTTCCTTTTCCGTAAATAGTCTAGCGAGGCCGGATAAAGTGATAAACCTATACTTGTTAGACACACCTTTTTAACTCAAATTTTTAACGAGCACAAGAATGGTATCAAAAGCACTTGGAATCTTTTTCATATTTGAACCAGAGCACGAAAAAGTAAAAACTAAGATCAAACCACTTTTCATGTTTCAACCAGAGCACGAAAAAAGTGAAAAAGTAAGCTCAAATACTATCTTACTGTTTTTAACGAGCTCGAAGATATATTGGAAGAATGCTCATGATGTCTGCTTCATTTTTTTAACGAGCTCATAGCATAAAATGAACTATGCTCGGGATAATTTTCATGGTTTAATGAGCTCGAAACCTAAAAAAGGAAAGTATGCTCGAAAATGTTCTCAATGGTGGATTTCTTCCTGTCATGAAATCCAAAGGTTGGTGCATGCCCCCAGCATGATTGCTAGAAGTAAGTGACTTAGCTCCAACGTGGTGTGGAGAGGCCATCGAGTTGACTTCAACGTAACTTTCAGAGGTTGAAGACATGCCCCCAAGCTTCATTCGTTCGCCTAAGCTAGCCCTAAGCAGATGAAAAGAAGGTTCAGGTACTAAGTCAACGACGAGACTTGACTCAAAGGGAAATGATATGCTTCATTTTTTAATGAGCTTTACATAGGAATAGAACTCTGCTCAAAAGACTTGTTTCATTTTTTAAAGAGCTTGAAATAGAAAGGGAACTATGCTCATGAAGCTGGTCTCAATTTTATGCAAGCTTGAAACCAAAGGTAAACTATGCTTAGGGGGTCTATTCCATGTTTTAACGAGCTTGGAATCAAAGACTAATCTGTGCTCAAACTACTGGTTTCATTTTTTAATGAGCTTGAAGCCAAAGGTAAACTCTGCTCACGGTTAAGGCCCATTGACGGGTTCCTTCCCAACATGATGCCCAGAGGTTGGTAAATGCCCCCAACATGATTGCTAGCGGCTTAACATGGTTGTGTTCCTTCAACATGATTGCTGATGGTACGACATGTGGCATGCCCCCAAGCTTCATTTTGTCTGAAAATGCTGCTTGCTAACCCAACTACCAACTTGGATACTAATAAAATGTTCACCAAGGGGGGGAAAACGAGAATCAGATGAAAAGAAGGTTCAAGTTCTAACTCTAGCGAGAGACTCGAACCGATGGGAGGGAGATCTATTTCATTTTTACACAAGCTTGAAATAGACAATAACTATGCTTGAGGGGGCCCATCTTATTTTTTAACAAGCTTGAAATGGAATAAAACTATGCTCGAAGGGATGGTTTCATTTTTATGAAAGCTTGAAACCAAAGGTAAACTATGCTTAGAGGGGTCTATCTCATTTTTTTAACGAGTTTGAAATAGAATAAAACTATGCTCCAATGGATTGGTTTCATTTTTATGCAAGCTTGAAACCAAAGGGAAACCATGCTAGGGTGCTTGTTTTCATTTTTTAACGAGCTTGAAACATAACATAAACCGTGCTCGTACCCCCCATCCTCAGGGGGAAGAAACCACTAAAACATGCTGAACATTTAGGGAAGTCTGATGACTAGGGATCATAAGATGAGTGGGTGTCACGAAGGAAAGCTAATCAATGGTCACAATATTCCCATGATGAGGAAAATACATCACTCGAAAGAGTGTGGACACTACAGCTTTCATAGCATAGACATAATCACGTCCAAGGAGCAGATTGAAATATAAAGGACCTTGGACAACCATGAAATCAACATAAACAGTTTTGCCTCTCGACGTGATAGGTAACTACAGGAGAATCCCTAAAGGTCCGGAAGGCCTTCGATTAAATGCCAAAATCTGGTCAGTTACTGGCACAAGTTGAGGGGAACCAATAGCTTGCCAAGCAGTTGAGGATAAAATACTAATAGAAGCTCCCTCATCAACTATCGTATGAAATATTTCTTTATCGAAAACTCCTATAAATATTTGAAAAGGAATACTCGAAGGAAGACGAGATTCTGTTAGACCATTCCAATCAAAGGAAATGACCTCAGTACTTGGGGGGGGTCCTGTAGGAATGGACAGGGTTTCCCCTTGCCTAGGACATTCTGAACTGACCAGAAAAACATCAGCAATTTCTATTTCACCCTCAACTAGAGGAGTGGGGTCAACCGAGAATGAGACTTGATTAACCGCTTGGGTATCATCCCTCAAGGGAGGAATGGGGTTGATCGACGATGTTGTGTAATCGACCACTTCGTTTTTACTCTCTGATGAAAGAGTGGGGTCAACCGAGGGTGGGGTCAGATTGATCGCCCTATCAACTAGTGAAGGATCATGGGACTACCTAAAATACTTCGTTGGAAGGTGTTTATTGGATGTGTCCATGTATTCCAACAATTGTGAAGCTTCATCCATATGAGGACAAAGGTAAGTATGGTGCATGCCCTTGCATAGCCAGCAAGGGTCTGCAGTTCTACCCTTCCGAACCTTAATTACCACGTCACTAGTTGATGGGGTATCATCAGTATGATGTCTGGAGACTGATGACAAGGGTTGTTCAGAATGCGACCATATTTCTAAGACCTTGGAGATACCAGGGCAACTCTTAAGAAAATGGGACCCTTTACAAAGTTTGCAAGGGAATTTCAGTTTACGCGAATTCAGAACAGGTGTATCGGTGCCCCTAACATGGTGATCAGTGGTTGGGGTTGTGACATTCTACTTAGTGTTCTTCTTCTTAGTCTTTCCTTTCTTCTTCTTCTCACCCGGCTTCTTACTAACATCAGAGTTTTCAGTAGGAGAAGAGGAAGAGACGGAAGCCGATTCAACTTTCGACGAAGAAGAAGAAGGGTCACCATGAGATTGATGCTCATGTGATGAAGGACCTAGGTCCGACAAAATTGGTGCACTTGGTGTAACTGGATTGGAGAATAACCATACTGGTAATCCTATCGTCAATCCAGGAAGACTCAATGTAGCCATAAAGGGAGGACCAACAGTTCCACAAGGGGGAAGAACAAATGGCACACCCTGGAAAGGGGCGCTTTGGTTGGTAGTCCCAGAAGAATCTTCCATATCTGAACTCTCTAAGAGACTCTAAAGTATCACACAAGTCAAACACTACTCAAGTCTAAAAGCAACAAGCAAACCGTGTGAATAGGAGTGGATGAAAAGTCAGGATCCTCACAGGATTATCAAGGCATCACAAACCGCTATATACTGCAGGGTCCAACAATATGACACGACAAGGAGGATTGGGACCGTACCCTTACCTACATACCCGATTACCTGGATAGTACGTGCGTGCTAATCTCCCCGAGTGTTGTTCTCGGTGTATTGCTTTGCCAAGATGGCTAAATGGTTAACTCAGTTGGTTTCAGGAATCCTAGTGGTGTCTCCCGATATACGCAAGGTATGTGGGAGCTCAAATCCGTAGTGGTGCTGTCTAATGCACAATCGCTCGGCAAGAGACCTTCCGATATACTACCGAGTACGTGATACACCCTTCGATATATGCCAAGTATGGATTATGGTACTTGGTGGGTACGTGAAGGAGATCGATATACTGATAAGTACGTAGAAGACTACAATACCCCCGGAATACAGTGCTGGCAAATAACAACAGCTGCCACGCTTAAAGACGCCGGAACACGTCTCTAACTTACACACAGTTACTAAATGATTTTAACCTAAGCCAGCGTTAATTTTATCTTGTATGGTTAGGTGGATGCATGAGGCGAGTACATAAATGTAAACATAATGAAATCCTCAACTACATGATAATGCACATTTTTCTTTCCCTTTCAATGAAAACTACTTAAGGTAAGGATAGATTTTTCTTTCTTTCAAACCAAGAGTACTTAAGTAGTAGCGAAAAGAAGAATTCCTTCCTAGAGTGTAATAACTTTAACTTTCTGCAATAATCAGCTAAAAAGCACAAAGAAAATGAAAGATGCAACTAATATTAACAATGTATAAGACAAAATAATGAAGTCCTTTCAATTTTCAAATGCATGTATCAAAAATGGAATTCGATAGCTAAACGCTTTTCATATCTATATATAGAAAGTGAGAGAATATCTACAACACTCTAATCATTCAGAAATTCCCAAAGAAAAATGGTAAGCACCCAAACAACTCAAAGACACTCAAGAACGGCTCAAAATCTACCAAATGCAATCAAAACTCAATGATCGAGTAGAGGAAGGGTTTGGAGATCAGATCTAATGATCTGAAAAGATATGGTAATGTGACCAAGGATTGGAAGATCAACCCAACAAGCAGGGGGAATTGAAAAAGCTCCTTACAACCAAGTAAAACACTTGACTGATCAAGCACCCAAAATCAACCAAAACACATCCAAACTCAAGCAATGCTGGATCTAGGGGGTGTGTGACCACAATGCACAGTCTATAGGCCTCAAACAATCAGACCAAACACTCAAAAAGGAAAAACCCTACTGATCTCTATGTTTTAAGAGATCGTCGCACCCTATACACAGGCAAGGTGCGACAGAGGGGGTTCGTCACAGTTTGTACACAGGCAAAGTGCGACGCTGTCGCAGTTTGGCTTCAAGAAAAGTGAGATGGTCAGATAGTGGTGCAGGGAAGACTCAAACCAGGTGCGACAGTTGAATTTTGAGTAGTAAAGGTGTGAGATCCCTCAAGGTAAAAGGGTAGGAAGCTTAATGATGACCCAAAGGAGAATGAAGGACACATACGAAACTCTTTAATGAAAGAGATTTGATGGGAGGAAGGCTTAAAAAGGATAGAAATGGCTCAGACAAAAGAGATGAAATCAAACATACATGAAATCAATTCTACTATTCTATTCCCCAGTATGGCCACCAAATTTGTTATCGGACAATCCACTCGAGAGGACGCGAGCCGAATCTCCCTAGTTCAAGTGAATCTAGAACAAATAGTACAGAATACAAAACTCATTTCCTAGATCTAGTTACAGATCGAGTACTTAGATATCATACCTTTCAGATCGCGGATCCTTCTCCTTGTTGTTGCTCCAAGTCTCGCGGTCGTCAGATCTCCAGCTGCAAGACCTGTCAAGACAATATGGAAACGATACAAGCAGTACAAGATATCTAAACAATAACTGATCTAAACTAACAGTTGAGGAAGAAAGTTCTAAACATCATCAACGAGACAACATTTATGGAAAGAGATTATATTAACTGTATAAAAAGGTGGGAATACATAGAAGGATGAAGCTACAACCAAAGCCTCAACGTCGCATCCTCCATCCAACATGTCCAAGCCAAGTCTCCAAGATGGTACAAGCTTCCCAATCACCGATATGGATTCTATTAGCATAAGGATACCATAGAGCTTCCCCCCTCCCATGGAGAGAGTGGGTGTTTATATAGGGATAAAGAGATAGGGTAGGTTGAGGATTAGGGGGAGATGGTTAAGGGATCTTCCCATTAGGTTAGGAACCAAAATGCCACCTCAAATAGAGCCTAGGGATAGGCCTCCACCTCAACAAACTTCTAAAAAGACCTCGAGACTCCCCAAAATAGATTTTAATCAACTTCGTCGTACCCTGGTAGAAGACACAGAGCGACAGAGGGGTGTCGTTGCACTCTGTAGGAAGACAAAGTGCAACAGTGTCTCTCCCTAGTTGACCAAAAACTGCGACGTCGCACCCTAGATGAAGGAGAAGTGCGACAACCTACTCAAAGAGGTCAACTAGGTAGGGAAATCTCTTAGTTGGATGTGTTTTAGCCCAGAATGAGGTTAGGGGTCAGAGCAAAGAGTTTACACAATGGTCAAGATGATGACATTATCACAACGGTCATGACGACGACACCTGGTCATAATGAGGATACTTGCAACGATCATGGTGACGACACTGGGTCATGATGACGACACTTGCAACACTTGCAACACTTGTGACACTTGCACAAGGGTAACAACATTTTGGTGTAACACTCCACGTTGCCGAAACACTAGTCCATTTTTTTATTGTTTGCCCTTTTATTGCGTCGGTTTGTAGGTTTTTGGGGGACCCTTTTGCTCCCATTCATTTTGACAGTCAATCAACTATCCAGCTATGGCTCCAAGGCGTTTGCAATTTTGACATAAAGCTGGGGGTTTTGGCCTGTCTGCTATTTTGGACGATCTGGAGGTCCAGGAATTTAATTATTTTTGAAAATATTGTTTTGACGGCTGGCAGGGTGGCTATTCGGGTTCGCACTCTCTATTCCGAGTATGATTGCATTTCAAGTAGAGCTACATCTATGATCGACTGTCTATCACATCCCCCACATCTTCTACGTTCTGGAAACCGAGCTAGTTTTGATGGTGCCGCTTTAGCTTCTTCCGGTAAATGTGGTGCTGGGTATTTATTGAACTCACCAATGGAGATCATATAAAACTCTGGTTTCATGGTGGCGATGGTACAAATTCGAAAGGGGAACTTTTATCGCTATGGCTTGCTCTATATTTCTCAAATATAACTAAGATTTCCTTGGAGCAAGTTGCAGGCGACTCGATGACTATCGTGAACTGGGATAATGCTGAAGCTTCTATAAATGCCTTGGATCTGACTACTTGGTTGGATCAAACTATGTCTCTTATCTGTCTTTGCCCACAGACATCTATTATCCATATGTACCGTGAACACAACACTATAGAGGATTCTCTCTCTCGTCGTGGTCTCAGATTTGTGGCTGGTAGGATATATTATGAGATTTTGGAGGGTAGCTTCCCCTCTCAGGGTTTTTGGAACCTTTTCTCTGTTTGACGGTCCTTTTTTGCTTTTTTGTCGGCGATAGTTTTTGTCCTTCTATATCTTCATATATGTATATTATTTCATTTCTTTCGAACTTTTTCTATGTTCTATCTATTGGGGGATTGATATATCCCGGTTATTTTATGACTTGAGATAGGGGTCGTTTCTTTTACTCTTCAATTTGGGAGACTCGGAGTGGTCTCGTCTTCACTTTGTCCTGTGGAGGGGCTGTCTTACTATCTGTTATGTAACTGGTATTTTGCACTTTGATACTTTTTCAATAAAGTATGTCATTTTCTTTGTGAAAAAAGCACTTTATTCTATCTCTTTATGAAGATTCCAATGAGTGATATTCATGCAACATTAATGATGTCATGAAATATTTCGTGAATCACTTTTACATCTAGTTTTAAAAAAATTAGTCTTGAAATCATGTACGCCCCCAAAGAAACAAAAATAATGTCATGAACAGAAATAATGTCATGAAATATTTCTTGAATCACTTTTACATCTAGTTTTAAAAAAATTAGTCTTGAAATCATGTACGCCCCCAAAGAAACAAAAATTACATCTAGTTTTAAAAAAATTAGTCTTGAAATCATGTACGCTCCCAAAGAAATAGAAAGATAATTTTAGGAAATGAGTGTATAAATTTAAAAATAATGAAGCTCTTCACATTTCAAGTTCATTTAATAAATATGCACAGTAATTTAGACTAAACTTAAACTTTCATAATAAAAGAACTAATCAAAAGTAAATATTTTGAATGTTTTAAAGTTCTTCTATTAAAATATGTAAACTTGGTTCATAATTAATATAATCAAATGTAATGAACCAAACCTCTTTTGAAATTTAAGTAAAGCTTAATTTAATTTATTTTGAAAAAAAATGACCAAATTCCAAGTCTTAAATGAGTAATTTTATATTTTCCTAAAAATTATAAAATTACATAAAAGACAAAATTTAAACAAAAGTTTAAGGTTCGTAGAATTGATAAATTATTTAAAATTAAAACTAAAAGCATGGTTCCATTATTTGATATACATTTTTTGAGGATGTGTATAGAAAAAATGTCCGGTTAAAATCATTTAATTCGCAAAAGTACTCATCAATATGTTGAGACATTGAAGATAAAGAATTCTGCAAACTACCGAAACATGATTCTAATTTAACCAAGGAAATTTTAAGCATGAAATTGACTCAGATAATTTCAAACCGAGGTATGCAAGTGATGTTCAAAAACTAATCATGCAAAATTCATCAAACCAAAGAGTAAAACTACTCAAAACAAACTAAAATCAATCAAAAGTAATGTATTTACAAAATTATGAATGCGGGGCCTAAAATTTTGTGAAATTTGGGAGGAGTTGTTGGGGCGCCAACAAATGGCGACGTGCTCACTGTTTATGATTAAAAAGTTTAATGCTCATTTTAAATGTCGTTCTACTTCAATTTATGTGATTTCATCCTTTACCAAGAAGAAGCTCGTTGAATCCGATCCACATAGATTATGCCAGAGGCAAAATCATATTGACTATGAGAATGCCACTTTTGGTTACCAGAGATACATAGGGCTTTTTCCTCGGTATTATTCTGCCTTCCTACTCTGCTTCAAGTTTAATAAGGTGTTATCATAATTAGTTTTTTCTCTTCATTGTTGTTGTTGTTGTTGAAATGCAACTGTGTTTGTTTGGCTCATCTCTCAGGAAGAAATATGTACATATCCTCAAACCAAATGGTATAACCAAATTTATCTCCCAATTCAGTTTCCATATATTCACTGACTCGCTTTACAACACTCATAGCTGCAACGATCAACTTATGCAAACTCAACTCCAACGTTCAATGTTATACTTTGATTAAGGGGTACATGCATATATTTTTGTTTAGTGATGTATGTAAAGAGAATGTTGAGGGGACTCTGGTTGAAAGTTTACATCTACATTGGTGCAATAGCATAGTTTTAATTGCTTCGTATCCTTAAGTAAGGAAGATTGAAATCTCCAAGAATTTCTACACATGAAACCGCATCTTGAACGACTGGATATTGATGTTGTACAATCTACACAACACAGCACAGCCGCAGGCAGAAAAGGGAAAGTATGTTCCTTTTTGGGCTTCTTTTCTTCTGTGCAAAGTGTGAAGGGACTACATGAGTCCCGTCAACTTGGCTCGCTTCACTCTGTAGTATCACTGCTTCATCATGTTGAACTTAGTATTGTCATTGATGTCAAATGAGAAGCATGAAGTCTAGAAGCCAGTTTGAAGAAGTATATAGAACAAGCTTGATGTTAAATGAGAAGTATGAAGTCTAGAATCCAGCTTGAAGAAGTATATAAAAAAATCTTATCAAAGGGAATACGCGTGCAAGTCCCATTAAGTCATCTATTTGTGCAATTCAAGGATAGGTTCCTCTTGCATAAATACTGCGCAATCAGCAAAAATGTCAAAGTGCATAGATTGCATGCCAATAGAAGAGCAAGAGAATTGGTCGGATCAAGTTGGATGTTTGGGTACACTTGAGCATGAAGAAAGGAAGAAGGGGTTTCACCGACGTATAGAATCCCCCACTTGTGGAGAAATCAATTGAATCAAGAAAATGAGTATTGATGCTAGAATGAATATAAATAAACAAAAAGATTGTTGTGTTTAGTGTGGGAGAGAAGGAAGAGATAGAAGTACTCTGAATTTGGAAGATTCGTCCTAATAAGGGAATAAACGGCTATTTGATTTGAAGAAGTGCACGACAATATAAAACTAAGTCAAATATGAAGTCACAATCGCAGAAGAAGTAAATCCAAGTGTGAAAAATAATATTAAAGTAGAGTACATCGCTAGGTGCACAATACAATAGAGCACGAAGAGTAAGTGCATAGTAGAAGCTATGGAAGTGTGCAGAGCTAGGTGCGCAGTAGAAGTCAAAGAAAATGTGTAGAGTAAGCTGAGGAAAGTGTGCAGATCAAAGTGCGGCAGAAGAACACATTTACAACTCTATATTTCAACAATATCTATCTCATGGGGGATTCACTTAGTGAACTTGTTACATAGCACAACCGTTCGCAGGATATTAAAGAATATCCCTAATTTCACCAAATATTGTAGGTATCCATTTCTATCAACCCATTTTTAATACCCCCTTTATATCATATTATCAAGTTGTAATAAACATGATCCCTAACACAACTTCCTATAAGCAAACATGATGCTAAATAAAATAATAGTGATCCCACCAGGATTGTAGCGACAACTGACCAATTTGTAGCATTGGATAGTGGAAGATCCAATGAAATAGTAACAGGGAAGGTAAAATGCCTAAAATCCCACCCATTCAAGAGATCAATGTAACAAAGAATGTAAAATAATGATAGTCCAATAGTTAGTGCAATGCACCTAATAAAATATGAGAATTGATAACAAACACATCACTACACTTCCACCTAAGAATATGCACCTAAAATACACTGTCAATTGATAACAATCACATAAAACAAAGAAATCCTAATCCTTCATTACCTCAATTCCATTAAAAATTTGAAGATCCATTAACCAACTAAGCACATGAGCAACATGAAAACCCTTCAATAGATCACTAGCATCAACCATCCTACATCCTGATTGAGTATCCTTTGTCAATCAAACTCAATACCTCGTTCCCTTGTCCCCTTATTTTCCCTCTAACTCCCCTCCACATCTTCTACACGAAATGTGATAAAATATACCATAAATATTTGTATGCCATATAAAATAATTAAGCTCCCTTGGCCCCTTAATACAAGGAAATATATTCTATCATTTATCTATCATAGTTTATTCCCTAATATGAATGGACATGATAGGATATTGCTTACCAACTGACCCCCTCGTGATCTATCTAAGGGAGGTACGAAGGGGAAAGGACAAGATATTGTGGTCTCTTATAGGTTGGTGCCTGACAGCGCAAGTTGGTACTTGTTGATTATGATTTGGTGCTCATAAGAGGATTGGTGTCCTCACAGGTTGGTGCTTGAAGACAGCATGTTGGTGCTTGCGTAGAGGATTGGTTTCCTCACAGGTTGGTGCATGTAAATAGTAAGTTGGTGATTACACAAGGGATTGGTGTCTCTGTCATATTGGTGTCTACAAAATCTGTGAGTGGGTGCTCACACCTTTATTGGATATTGGTGTCTCCCAACAATTTATGTAATCAAAGATTCTGTCTATATAAAGTTGCTTTATAAATACTTTGCGCACAGTGTTTTATGTTGATAATTGCTCTGGTATTAGTGCATGATTTATGAAGTGGAAAATTATATATAAATATTAAGATTGCACATGATACTGATTCACCCCCCCTCTCAATATCGCCTAGGGTTCAACAATTGGTATCAAAGCAGGTTCCTTCAGAAATAATCTAACCACTGGAAGGAGGATCAATGTACATAGATGGCTTGTGAGGAATTCAATTTAAGCACCGAAAGAACCCCTTTGTTTAATGGAACAAACTATCTGTTTTGGCATATAAGAATGGAAATCTATTTGCAGTCACTTAGACTAGACTTGATATCTGGCATTCAATTGAAAATGGTTAGACAACCCCAAAGAATCGACCAAAAAATGAAGCTGCAAAAAGTTTATAAAAGAACAATACAATGTTGAAATTTGGTTGTCATTGATGTCAAATGATGTCAAAGAGGACTCAGTATCCTTGTGCCAGTTTGAAGAAGTACATCCAGATTGTAGAAGCCTGTACATCTAGTTTGAAGAAGTACATAAGACTATGTGTTCAAGTCCCAATCCATCTAGTCATGGTACTTCAAAGGTTATGTCAAAGAGGTGGTTTGAAAATTCTCAGGAGTGCGCAAGAGTATTGGGGGCAAGAAGTAGTTGGACATGTATGCAAGTCTCAGAAGTGCGCAAGACCCACCAAGCGGAAGAAGTATACAAGTCTTTGAAGCATGCAAGAGTCTTGGAAGTAAGAAATGGTTGGACAAGTCAAGTGAACAAGACCCACAAAGCGATGATACTCAAGGGAGAAAGACCCAACGGGTAGTGTTTCCCAAGTATGGAAGTACCACTATGCTAAGGAACAAGTGTGCGCAAGACATACAACGCATGATACCTCAATTGCACAGATCAATACAAGTGGTGGACGCGTAATTCAACTTGATCGTAAAGAAAGGAAGAGGGGATGCTACGACCAACTTGTGGAAACATGGTCTACACAAGTCAAGTATAAATAAGAAGCCAAGTTGGAGAGTGAAAAGTAAGCTTGAAGATGCGAAAGTGGTAGTATTCTAATTTGGAAAGATTCAATTATTGGGGTATCAATGGCTCGTTGAACCGGAACAACATATTCTAGCAGAGAGCCAGATGCGTAAGAACAAAAATGTAGCATAGCAGATGATGCGTGGAGTGATGTGATTTATCTAAGACAAATGTGGAAAGATAGAAGAGAACCATAGTGGATGATGCATAGTATGATGAGGTTTATTTGAGACAAGTACGCAAGAATAGAAAGGTAGTATCGTAAATGGTGCATAGGTGGTTATAGTTTATTTGATAGATATGCGCAAGAACGGAACTACAAAATAGTGGAGGATGTACAGTATCACTTGATTATGCAAATGTGCAGAACCAGAACAAAATGTTGAAATAGCACGCAAATTGCAGAAGGTTATGAAATACAAGAACCAGTGTGTGATTGCAGAAGGTTATGAAATGTGAGAACCGGTGCACAATATTGATGCAGTGATGTGGAGTAAGTGGTGAACTGATGATATGGTACAACAATAGAGGATATAGAAGGTGTGCATAAAGGAATGTAATGCAGTAAATTTGAAGAGTGTGTGGATCAGTAGAAAGCAAAGAAGAATATACTACAGTGATATTAGGGTGGTAAGACGGGGCAAGGAACAGGGAGTTGGTGTTTCCTTCAAGTTGGAGCTTGTATATACATGGGGTCGATGCCTCCTTCCAGTCGGTGCTGATAAATCAGGGAGTTGGTATTTCCTTTAGGTTGTAGCCTGGAAAACAGGGGGTTGGAGCCTCCTTCCAGTTGGTGCTAGAGAATCTTGGAAATTGGTGCTTCCCATGAATGTAGTCTTTATTATATAAGAAATCATTCCATGGTTATCTCCCGTTTGGGTTTCCACGTTAAATATTTGTGTTCTGTGTATTGCGCATGTGTTGATGAATGACATTGTTTATGATGAATTCTTAATATAATATAGTTTTGAATTTGGTAAAAGTGAAAATTGTTCATAATTGCGCATAATAACGATTCACCCCCCCTCTTGGTATTAATAAGAATTTCAAAAATTGGTATCAGAGCAGGTGTCTTCAGTAATAGTTTAATAACTGGAAGATAGGTCCTTACGCAAATATGTGTGGAAAGGAAAGATATTCTCAAGGTGAAGCACCAAGGTTACATGAAAATGGCAGCATGGAAAATCTCTCTGTCACAGAAGCAAGGTATGTTATTCGCACTCAGAGAAAAAATATAGAAGAGGTCAAAAGGGTTGCAACCAATATCATGCAAAATCTAAAATATAAATAAGAAGAGTAAAAAAGGATGGAAGCATACTTTACTAGGAAATTGCAGGAGATAGATAGAGCATGTGAAACTGGGAAACTTAATATTGACACATTGGAAAGTGAACTTAGAAAATCAAAAGTTATCCAAAGAGATCATACTTTTAAAGAAATAATTGGAAGATACTAAACACAAAGGAGAATAAAGAGTTGATAATTCAAATGAAAAAATATTGTCACTAAAATATCAACTCCAAAAGTCCTAAAGACAAAGTGACGATGCCAACATGGTGATCAATGAACAACAAATTAAAATTCAAACTCGAGATCATTTCTCTAAAAGAGAAGAGTTCTGAGAATACAAAAATGATCGATGAATAGAAGACTCAATCACTGGAAAATGAACAAGAAGTTGAAAGACTACAAACGCGACTAAGGACAAATGACAAGTTTTCCAAAAGCATAGAAGTCTTGAATGAGATTCTGAGAAAACAAAGGTCACCATTTAACAAATATGGTGTAGGTTATAAGGTTGAAATCAACAAGAATGTAGATCCATCTCTCAAGGAAGAAAATGAATAAACTAATCAAGAGTAAAATCAAAGGACAAATTACAAGAATATTGTGCAACTAAAAGGATTGTACTCACTTAGAACTATTGTATGTTGGATGTGTAACATGGTTGGGCATACTGGAAAGTTTTGTCACAATATAGTCTGTTATAAGTGCAATAAAATTGGTCACAAAGATCAGAACTATGGAAATTCAAATAAACTCAATAAATGTTGGAAGAAGAAAACATGGAAGACAAATGAGGACTCTCAACCTAATCTATACAAAAGAAGGAATACTTTTGAAAATTAAGAAAAAAACAATGTAGAATGATTTGGAGAAGGAAGCCTGCAGATAAAGGTAATAGCTTGAATTTGTGTGAAGTAAATAAAGAAATGACTGAAAATATAACGAAGTCCCTTGTACTGAATGCAAATGTGAAGAACTTGGGTGATCAATCTATCTCCACTCCAATACAAGCTTAACCCATAGACAGACGGGCCTGTTGCAGAAAGAAGATTGTGCGCAAAACAAACTGCGACGAAAGGTGAGCATTAATGACTAGTGGAGTAGTTACAGTAGTGGTGACCAATTAAGGGGTGGCGACAGTAATTGGAGGCAAAAGGTGGTTAATTGAATTTGTACAAGATCAATAAAAAATCTTGTGAAAATCGAAACATTCAAGTTTTCAAACTGGACCAAATATAGGAAAATCCACAAGGAACATAAATCATTAATGACAAAGGAAAGTAGTTGAACCCCTTATAAGTCATATATATCACTAGTTTGACCCCCCCTCGCATCTACTGAGAAAATTATCTACAGAGTGAACAGTTGTGAGTGAAGGTTGAAGCTTAGAATCCATGGCACCCAAGAGATAGCGAATGACAAAGACTCCATTCATGAACGCATAGGGAGAAATTACACAAACACCAGGTTCATCTTCATCAAGCTCGTAAATGTACCTCGTGACTACATTCCATCTAGAAAACTTGCTGCGTCTCTTATTAACTTTCCCCATGTAGAAGAATCATACATACCAATATCGAGGGATTATGAAGGTGTGATAGTTGAAGGAAATTTGCTTGGGAAACTATACAAGTTTAGGTTTGCATAATATGATATTACCGACGATAAAAAATTCCCTGAACTGGTTATGGACAAGTACATGGACAAGAGGTTCAACCCAGACCCTGAGGTACTAGTTGTAATTGAACTCTAGATATGGGAAAATGGATTGTCAAAATCAGGGATATTGAACTTGTTGGGGATCCCTCACTTTGGAAGGTCCCCACAGGTGAAAATGTGTGCACAAATGTTGTTATCACAAGTAAATGGTGAGTTTTTAAGGATGACCAGGCCTATCTCCATTAACGCCAAGATGATTGAGTCGATCACAGGGTTTCCTACCATACGGGAATATGTAAGTCTTCTTATGGACATGAGACATGAGAAAGCTCTTGGAAAGAATATGGATGAAAAATATGGAACTCAATGGGCCAACAGAGGATACTCAGTCGCTCAAATAAAAGAAGATTTTGTGAGATTTCCTATATAGATACTGGCATGCAAGCTATTTGAAAAGAGTCACCAAGACCAGGTTTTAGAAGCAATCATTGCAGCCGCTGAGAAATGTGTGGAGGGAGTGCAGATGAATTGGTCAACATTTTTGCTGAATAGATTTCCGGAGGAATACCAGGAAACACAAGAAAAATGTACACCCTTCCATTATACTTGGTTATGGATATGTATTGCATTGGTATGATGGAAAGAACTGAAAGGCAGTTAGTTATTTGATAGAAACGGGAGGCCATTCCTAGAAGCTAGGTATACAAACTTGTGGTTTTCCAATATTTTGCACAGACATATAGACAACAACATCAAATTTTACTTGTGAGGAGATATAATCATTTTACAGGAGACTCCATGCATATAGCCTCACATAGTTGAAACATACAAGGGAATTGCATGCTTCAAAATAGGAATGCATCATACTTACATACAAGCCAAAATGGATCCTGACATGCAATGGCTACCTACTATGTTCATTTGTTCTGAGGATGACATTGCACAAATCGTCCATGAGTAGGATCCAACGTGGAGGGTTTTATTAACAAAAGAAGAAGAGGTTTCATATCAGTAATAACCTAATAATCCAACACCCATAGAAGAGGAAATTGTCAGCGCAAAAATTCCTCCTAAACCCAGACAACAATCTGTGCCAGCTAAGAAGAGAACAAAAATGACTCATACTGGAGAGTCTTCAAAGAAGAAAAGGAAAATATCCATTCAAGTCTTGTTCAGACACTAAAAACAGATGATATTGAACAAATTGGCATAGAGGTAAGAAATATTACTAAAGAATCCATGGAGAATGTGGCTACAAAGGGTGAAATCGAAGATCTTGCGACACAACAAGAGGAGATCCTGCTAAAGATCGAAGAGAAGTCTATGACAATGAAGCAATTAATCTTGATGACCAAGGGAGAATGAAGAAATGATGTGGAAGGATGCTCTGATGCACATCTAGGTAGTTCATGGACACACCTCGTCGCACAAACAAAGGAAACATAACCATATTAGAGACTAAAAATTTCATTTGTAGCTCTGATGCTTCCCACTCAAGAGATGCAGGAATCTGTAAGTCATGTAGAAATGATTCGGTCGCACTTACATTTAAATGAGCTACCTGCACTACATACATCCATTGTGCAGGAAATCAGATGGAGACATGAAGCTGTTATAGTTGTCTGGTACAAAAGAAATAATGAGAAGAAAGTTCTACAGGAATAATGATCCGGGATGAAAGATAGAAAAATAAAATACTGCACAAAACACATTTGAGTTGGAAATTAAAGAAGAAGAAGTAGTCACAAAAGGTGATCAACTGAAGAAGAAGGTGGAAGAAGTACAACAGAAGGCCCTAAAGTTACAAAATATAGTGGAGGAAGTATACAATGCGCTTCCAGAAGTCCAAATTGAAGAAGATACTTCTCTAGAAAGAAAAGTGTTAAAAATAGGCAAGGCCATTCAAGGGATACAGGCTAAATTTGAAGAACTATCAGCAAGAAAGCAACCAGGAACACCTCTAGATCTCAAAGTAGAACGTGAAAGCAGGTTAGAAAGAATAAATATTGCAATAGATAATATCAGAACCCTAGATTTAAAATGTACGGAGCTGCTTGAAGAAAGTGCGCAACTTTGGGGTAAGTTGATCACAAATGAGCAGTTAAAGGAAGTAGATCAAAGGTTGCAGGCTGCGCAAGAACTAGAACAAAGTATGTGTGACAACTTAGCTTGCTTACCAGCTATTGAAAATATGAATAAAATGGGAGAGTATAGAAAGCAACAGCAAGAAGTAAGTAGGATTCGAGATGAACAACAGAATATAGATAACAAGCTTGAACCATTGCAGGAAGAAGCCTTTAGCATCACATAAATTTTCCTACAGTTACAAGGGGAAATCGGGGAAGCAGTTGATGAATGCTTTGAAACCCTGAAGTCAATTTCTGATGAATAGGTGGAAGCAAACATCTTGGCCAAAGAAGGAGAAATGAAAGAAAAGGTTGCAGCTGCAAAGGAAGCTCTGCAGAAGTTTGCAACTACAGTTCAATCAGGAATGCGAGCAGAAAATATTACTCCTTAATGAAAGAATAAATCACGAATCTAGGGGGAGTAATCAACACAAACAGTGGCACTCATTCTCGAACCCTGCTGACTTGTATCCTTATCCCTGACCTCTTGGGGGAGCTGGAACCCGGTTCCTAACCTCTTGGAAGGATCCCCTATCTCTCTCCTACCATATCTCAACCTACCCTATCCATATCCTATCCACTTAGCCCTATATAAATGAAGCTCTACCCCTCTCCAAAGGGAGGAAGTCTATAGTGTCTACATGCTGGTGCAATCACATTGGAGAGATCTCTAACTCATCCATTGAGAGACTCTACTTCCTTGGAAGGATATGGCAAATGGATTGGATGGAGAAGGACTGCAGCGTCAAGCCTTGGTTGTAGTCTATTCTTTACTATGTATTTCCCAATTTTATAGTAATACAAATGCTTTCCACCAATATTGTTTATGTGTGATGATATTGAGTAGTTTACCTGCTTAACTATTTACTTAGATCTCTTATTGTATAGATTCTCTTTACTCGTTTATGTTGTTCTTTGTGTCTCAACAGGTCTTGCAGCTGAGATCTAACGACCGCGGGACGTGGAGCGGCATTCGGGAGAAAGGATTGCGAAGTTAAAGGTAAGAAATCTAGCACTTGATCCTTAAGTAGATCTAGGGAAGTCATTTGTAGTCTGTTCTATTTGTTCTAGACTCACTTTGATATAGGGAGATACGGCTCGCATCCGCTCGAGTGGATTGCCCGTCAAACAAATATGGCGATCATACTGGGTAAAGATATTGCTTTCTAGTTTTCATTTGAATGTTGTTTTCAGTTGATTTCTTGCCAAGCCATTCTATTTGTAGTGTCCCCTCCTACCATATTAGTGTGATAGGGAGGACGTGGTGCTCAATCCGGGCAATTAGCCCCAAAACGTTTGAATTAAAATCATTGATGCAAAGAACTGTATCTGTGCATGCTATGGAAAAACGATGGTAATCAAATAAATGCTGTTGATCTCTAACACACATTCAAGATTCTGTGACAGCCATGAAATAAAGATCTGTGTAGAATTATACAAGATCATATGGAAATGCATAATCATTTTATTACACAGCGGAAGCAAATTTATTAACAGATCCATGATACATTCAAAATATTCATCAAATGGTAATTGCAAATTTAACACAGGAGAATACTTATCTTATGCAAAAGTAGTCCCACGCAACTGGCTATGCAACTGCAACGTTCCACCCAACCGTAGGCCAGTGTGCTCCTCAATCTCTCAGCACCACTGCCACCCTCGAGCTGGGCATGATCTCTACAAGGAACCAGGGAACAACAGACTCACACATAGCCAAGCATACACCAAGATGAGCCAAGCCAATCTACAATTGGGTTTATCAGGCTGCTAGGAGATGGAAAGGAAGAATTGCTAAGCTAGTGAGCTCAACTACAGAGCTATGGGTACCTCTCCCAGATCTATTTAGCTTGGCACTCACAATGCCTACACACCCAACACCAGGAAGTATTCTCTTCACTGCCACACAGTCCCTCAAGCCATACCTTCCTTTCTAGTGCTCTCAGGGTGTGCATAGAAAAGTAGCCAGCCCTCTTAATCTTCTTGAGAGGATACTCCCTACACTAGGTTTATCAAGCCAATTCTGTCCACTACCATTCCAGTTTCTTGCTCATGAGTTCCAAACAAAACGGGGATGCACCTAACAGCAACCTACACTTGTTGAGCATGAGAAAACGTTTCCAACAGTGGGATGCATGAGATGGGGTTTCCTGGACTTCAGAAAAATGTGGGTAGACTCAAAACGTATTGGCACTTTGGAAATTCGACTGGGGAAGCAAAACCCATTCCAGAAAAACGCCCCAGGGCAAAAACGCCCTCTCCCTCAGTCCCAATTCGCGTCCCTCCTTCCCCAGCTATTGCACAATCCAAAAATGAGTTCCTCGGCATGGAAAAACGCAGGGTTATGGTGAAAAACGTGAGGATAACTTCCTGTGAGCTCAATCTGCGTGAGAGGAAGAACGTAATGCATGAGGAATGGCATTGGGTAGCATTTCGTGGGGGTTTTCTTGCCCAGCAATCCAAAAATACGATTTTCAGGTTGGTAGCTTGCCCATGCATGAAAATTTGACTGCCATACCTCTCCCATCCCAAGACATTAACTGCCTTAACCAATTTCTTGGAAGAATTAAATGATTGGGTGCATGAGACAAAATGGGTAGTTGGTGGTTTTATGGGTTTCCCCATTGACACATGGATTAACACCATTGGCTCAAGGGTTTGAATAATTTCCCTCCCTTTTCCTTGTAGAGTCATGCCCCATCTCTTTTGTTGCATTGCATAGCTGGTTGTGGGTTTTTCATTGAAAATTCATAATTACATGATGTCTTATACACATTGTGCCCATCTCGCACAAGAACCGTAGGCATCTATTTTTTTATTGCCGATACATGAAACGCTAAATCAACGGTGGGGCCTTGGCCTTGAGCTCCTCACCATGATTAATTACAGTATTTACATCATTTACGATTTAATACAAAGGGGGTCAAAATGGGGACATTACATTCCCCTCCCCTTACATTAGCACTGTCCTCAGTGCTCATCAAAATTGAACAAAAATGGATATGCCACCCTCATGGCATCCTCCAGCTCCCATGTAGCCTCATCGGGACCGTAGTGCTTCCATTGCACCTTTACCTGTCTGATGGCTCGGTTCCGGAGCAATGTTAATTTCTTGTCTAGGATGCACAATGGATCAGTTTGGAATTCTCCCTCGGGTTCCACCTGGATCACATCCCAATTAATCACATGGTTAGGATCATGTACATATTTCTTTAGCAAAGAGACATGAAAAACATTATGAGCTTTAGTGCTAGCAGGCAATGCAAGTCTATATGCAACTGGTCCTATTCTTTCAAGTACTTCAAATGGCCCACAATATCTAGGTAATAGCTTGGCACAACTCCCAAGCTTCAAGGAACTCTTCCTTGATCTCACTCTAAGATACACATGATCCCCAACATTGAATTCCCTATGCACTCTATGCTTATCTGCATAACTTTTCTGTCTATCTTGGGCTACTTTTAGATTTTGCCGGATCTTTGCAACCTCTTGTTCCATTTCCTTAAGCAATTCTGGCCCAAGTATAATTCTGTTCACTGGATTGTCCCAAGTCACTGGTGTCCTACACCTTCTGCCATACAAAGCCTCATAAGGGCTCATTCCCAATGATGCTTGTTGCCCATTGTTATATGCAAATTCTACCAAGTGTAGATAATCCTCCCACTTGGATGGTTTGTCCATTACATACATGCGGAGCATGTCTTCAAGCACCCGATTTACTCTTTCCGTTTGACCATTTGTTTGAGGATGGTATGCAGTACTAAAGCTTAGCTGTGTACCCAAATCTACAAAGAGACCTTTCCAAAAATTGGAAGTGAACTTGGTATCCCTGTCAGAAATTATTGCCTTAGGCAACCCATGTAATCTGAAAATTTCCTTCATGAAAATATTTGCAATGGCATTGGCTTTATGTGTGGACTTAACCGGTATAAAATGTGCTGCCTTTGTTAACTTGTCCACCACAACCATGATGGAATCATGCTGTCTCTTAGTCATTGGCAGTCCTGTAATAAAATCCATGGATATTACTTCCCATTTCCATTCTGGAATTGGCACTGGAAGCAATAAACCTGCTGGATGTTGGTGTTCACTCTTCACCTGTTGACATTCCATGCACTTAGAAATGTATTCAGCAACATCCTTCTTCATGCCTGGCCAGAAATAATATTTCCTTGCTGTAGCAATTGTTTTCTGATATCCTGGGTGACCAGAGTATGGAGCTTTATGGATCTCATCCATAACCATTCTCCTTAAATATGCTGCATTTGGAATATAGACTCTGTTCTTATAAGTAAGAAGTCCGCCTTCTTCCAAATGATAGCCCTCATACTTCCTTTCAAGGTTTTGCTGCTGCAATTTGCCCTTTATCTGCTCATACACTTCATCCTCAACCATATGGTTAACAATCTACTGCCTCAAATCTGGTTGGCAAGTACTAAGTGCTGCCACATGCATTTCACGTACCTTCCTGCTGAGTGCATCAGCCACCTTGTTTTCTTTCCCTTTTATGTGTTTGATTTCAAAATCAAATTAACACAAAAATTCCAGCCATCTAGCTTGCCTAGCATTTAAAGTTGGCTGATCAAACAAGTATTTCAGACCACAATGGTCTGTCCTTAACTCGAATTTTCTTCCCATTAAGTAATGCCTCCACATCTTTAAAGCATGTACTATGGCTGCAAGTTCTATATCATGAGTAGCATAGTTCTTCTCATGCTCCTTCAACTTTCTTGACTCATAGCATATCATGTGGTTATCTTGCATAAGAACTCCTCCAAGTCCTTGATTGCATGCGTCTGTACACACCACAAAGTCTTTTTTCGGATCTGCAATTTTCAGAATAGGTGCACTTGTAAGAAGATTCTTCAACCGTTGAAAACTTTCCTCACATCTTGGTGACCATTCAAACTTTATCCCCTTCTTTTGCAAAGAAGTGATTGGGTTCGCAACCTTGGAGAATCCTTCGATAAACCTCCTGTAGTAACCAGCAAGGCCCATAAAAGATCTCACATCAGTCACATTCCTTGGAGTTGGCCAATTCATAATGGCTTCAATCTTCTCAGGGTCTACAGATATACCTTCGTCGGAGATGATGTGACCCAAATAATGAATTCTATCTTTATAAAAGTCACATTTACTCAACTTTGCATACAGCTTATGCTCCCTTAGTAATTGCATTGTCATTCTCAAATGCTCTTCATGCTCTTCTTCATTCTTAGAATATATGAGAATGTCGTCTAGGAATACAAGAACAAACTTGTCCAAATACTTGCTAAAAACATTATTCATGAGACACATGAATGTAGCTGGTGCATTTGTGAGACCAAATGGCACCACTACAAACTCATAGTGTCCATACCTCGTCCTAAAGGCTGTCTTATGAATATCTTCTTCTTTGATTCTTACCTGATGGTAACCAGACCTCAAGTCAATCTTTGAAAATACCTTTGCTCCTCTCATTTGTTCAAAAAGGTCATCAATTCGGGGCAATGGGTATTTGTTCTTCACAGTGACTTTGTTCAACTGCCTGTAGTCAATACATAACCTGAGTGTTCCATCTTTCTTTTTCACAAATAGAACAGGTGCTCCCCACGGGGACACACTTGGCCTAATATATTTCTTTTCCAGTAACTCTTGCAATTGCATCTTCAGTTCTAGCAATTCCGGTGTACTCATCCTATAGGGTGTCTTAGACACTGGTGCCGCTCCTGGCACAAGCTCAATTGTAAAGTCAGTGTCTCTCTTTGGAGGGAGTCCTGGAATCTCATCAGGAAAAACATCCCTGAATTCTTGCAATACATGATAGTCCTCCAATCTAAGAGTTTCATCCTCTGCTGCCTCTACAACATGAGCTGCATACAGTTGACATCCCTTCCTACAGAACTTCTTCAGCTGCATGGCTGAAACCTATCTAACAGAAGTCATCTTTGGAACCCCTTTTACAACCCTCAGGTTTCCTTCTTCGTCCATGCATTCAAATGTCTTATTGTAGCAGTCAAGTTTAACCCTGTGTGCTTCTAACCAATCCATTCCAATGAGAATATCCTAGGAACCAAGTGGCAAAATATTCAGATCCGCATAGGTGAATAGCCCATCCATCTCTAATGGACATTTCTCTACTATTTCACTAACTTTTCTCTTGGTTCCAGTGGCCAGTTGAACTAACCAGGATTTACTATGCTTTAATTTCTTGAAGGCACAAATCTCAACAATCCTAGGAGTGACATAACTGTGAGTAGATCCAGGATCAATCAAAATAGAAACAGATTGCTTAGCAATCTTACCTTCAACTTCAACCAAAGTTGACTGATGATTTGCTTGGCGGTCGTCTAGAGCTGCATAGATTCTAGGGATTGTCCTCGCCACTTGACCCACAGTTCCAGCTCCTTGGATGTTGTGAACTTGATTTGCATTCCCATTCCGATGTGGACAGTTCCTAAGCATGTGGTCTCCTCCACAACCCCAACATTGAAGTGGTTCTCTTGGCTCCTTTGGATCTCTTGGCTTGTCTCCCATCATCCTAGTTGGCTTAGTCACAACCTGTGATGGCTGCCTTTGCTGATTCCGAAATTGAGGAGGCTTGAACCCCTTCTTCCTTTGATCAAACTTTTCATTTTTCCTATCTTTCCATGCCTTATGGAATTCCGGTTTGCTTCTGTTCTGATCAAAGCAATACTTGGCCTTTCTTATGGCCTCCTCAAGAGTTCGAGGTTCATCAAACTCGATTCTATCTTTATACGACTGGGGCAGTCCACTTAGGAAACGCTGAATTTTCACCTTATCATCTCGAATGTACTTCACATACCTCAGCAGCTCCAAAAACTTGTTTGCATATTCTTCCATGGTCAATTGTCCCAATCTCAGCTCATGGAACTCTTTGATCTTATCATCATAGTACCTATCGGAGAGGTACTTCTGCTTGAAGTATTTCTTGAACTGCTTCCACATGATCTTCCTCTCATTGATCTTCTTCACTTGCCTGGTGTGTTCCCACCATATAGATGCTCTTCCATTCAAGTTGAAGATGGAAACCCTTGCCTTCATATTTCCTGAGTAGTCTTGGACTTGGAAATATTTTCTCATCCCAAGAAGCCAGGCTTCAACTTCTTGACCAGACTTCACTTCTCCATCAAATGTAGGAGGTTTTGCCTTCTTAAATTCCCCATGTGAATTGTTCTTGTAGTGCTTCTTCCTCTTGCTCCTGTGAGATGAAGAACTTGAACCCTCATTGGATTCTTCAGAGTTAGATGATACATTAGAAGATATTTCTGGAGTATATGCGTTGTCTGTAGAAACTCTTCTTGGGCTACTGGCCCTCTTACGGGAATTTCTTCTAGAGCTACTCCCACCCCTTTCTGGATTTGATATTTGATGCCCAGAGTTTATTTTCCTTTGGATGTCTGTCAGACTCTGTAGCATAGCTGCATTCAACTGATTTTGTTCTTCCTGAGCTTTAATCATCCTTTCATTATCTTCCCTACAGCTTTGCAACTCCACCCTTAGGCTTCTCATGGTGGCTGCAACATCTGGAGGGGTCTCTTGATTTCTTCTCCCATTAGATTCTGTTTCAGCATTCTCAACCTGTATGTTCTCCCCCATGGCATCTGTCTCAGGCTCATAGGGATCCTGTGTATCATTCATGATGTTCATTTTCTTGGCCCAACCAAGATCCAAAACTTTCCAACTGTATTATCTAGAGTGTTACCTTGCTGTAACTGTGACTCTCTGAAATGTGTTCATCAGCACAATTGTTAGCTGCATTATATTCTCAGAATTCATAACTTACTTCATGCACGTGGAAAAATGCCATACTGACAATTCGTCAAATCATAACAACGAAATATGAGGGGGAAAAGAAAAAGGGAGTCAAGGGGGCTTGCCCCCTTGTGGCTTCGCAATGGGCGGGGCGATAGTTTGGAGGCTTCCGCAACTAGCGATTCACTGCATGCTCCCGCAACTGCGGGACGGTTGGCTGTAGCCTTCCGCAATTGTGGGGCGCTTCGGTGACGGCTTCCGCAATTGCGGAGCAGTTCGCCGAACGCTTCCGCAATGGCGGGGCGATTTTCCGAATGCTCGCGCAATTGCGGAGCCATTCGGTGAAGGCTTCCGCAGTTGCGGAGCCATTCGGCGAATGCTCCCGCAATTGCGGAGCCATTCGGCGAAGGCTTCCGCAGCTTCGGAGCCGTTCGCGGAATGCTTCCGGGGTTTTCGGGCGGTTCTTGCGAAAAAATTTTGCGGAACGACTTGAGGAATGCTTCCGCAATTTCGGAACGATTCGGCGAAGTCTTCCGCAATTGCGGAACGATTTGGCGAAGTCTTCCGCAGTTGCGGAACGATTCGCCGAAGTCTTCCGCAACTTCGGAACGACTCGCCGAACTCTTCCGCGTTGCGAAACGATTCGCGGAATCCTTCCGAAATTTCGGAAGAGAATTCCTTCCGCAATTTCGAAAGAGATTTCCTTCCGAAAATTCCTTTTCACGCCGACACTTAGAAAATTTTTCACTTAAACAAAATTTTTCTCCGCTGTTTCGGAGCCGTTGGCTGAATTCTTCCGCAATTTCGGGAAGGTTCACGGAATCCTTCCGCAATTTCGGGAAGGTTCACCGAACTCTTCCGCAATTGCAGGAAGGTTCGTGAAACCTTTCCGAAATTTCGGAACGACTTCCCGAAATGGCTTAAAATAAAAATTTTTCAAACACAGACTTAAAACAGACATTTAAAAAAAAAACAGACTTAAGAAAATTCTGAAATTTTCCCCTGTAATTGCTATCAGGTTTGGCCCATAGAGGCCCAATGCTGCAACGCAGCTCTGATACCATAATGTAGTGTCCCCTCCTACCATATCAGTGTGATAGGGAGGACGTGGTGCTCAATCTGGGCAATTAGCCCCAAAACGTTTGAATTAAAATCATTGATGCAAAGAACTGTATCTGTGCATGCTATGGAAAAACGATGGTAATCAAATAAATGCTGTTGATCTCTAACACACATTCAAGATTCTGTGACAGCCATGAAATAAAGATCTGTGCAGAATTATACAAGATCATATGGAAATGCATAATCATTTTATTACACAGCGGAAGCAAATTTATTAACAGATCCATGATACATTCAAAATATTCATCAAATGGTAATTGCAAATTTAACACAGGAGAATACTTATCTTATGCAAAAGTAGTCCCACGCAACTGGCTATGCAACTGCAACGTTCCACCCAACCGTAGGTCAGTGTGCTCCTCAATCTCTCAGCACCACTGCCACCCCTGAGCTGGGCATGATCTCTACAAGGAACCAGGGAACATCAGACTCACACATAGCCAAGCATACACCAAGATGAGCCAAGCCAATCTACAATTGGGTTTATCAGGCTGCTAGGAGATGGAAAGGAAGAATTGCTAAGCTAGTGAGCTCAACTACAGAGCTATGGGTACCTCTCCCAGATCTATTTAGCTTGGCACTCACAATGCCTACACACCCAACACCAGGAAGTATTCTCTTCACTACCACACAGTCCCTCAAGCCATACCTTCCTTTCTAGTGCTCTCAGGGTGTGCATAGAAAAGTAGCCAGCCCTCTTAATCTTCTTGAGAGGATACTCCCTACACTAGGTTTATCAAGCCAATTCTGTCCACTACCATTCCAGTTTCTTGCTCATGGGTTCCAAACAAAACGGGGATGCACCTAACAGCAACCTACACTTGTTGAGCATGAGAAAACATTTGCAACAGTGGGATGCATGAGATGGGGTTTCCTGGACTTCAGAAAAACGTGGGTAGACTCAAAACGTATTGGCACTTTGGAAATTCGACTGGGGAAGCAAAACCCATTCCAGAAAAACGCCCCAGGGCAAAAACGCCCTCTCCCTCAGTCCCAATTCGCGTCCCTCCTTCCCCAGCTATTGCACAATCCAAAAATGAGTTCCTCGGCATGGAAAAACGCAGGGTTATGGTGAAAAAAGTGAGGATAACTTCCTGTGAGCTCAATCTGCGTGAGAGGAAGAACGTAATGCATGAGAAATGGCCTTGGGTAGCATTTCGTGGGGGTTTTCTTGCCCAGCAAGCCAAAAATACGATTTTCAGGTTGGTAGCTTTCCCATGCACGAAAATCTGACTGCCATACTTCTCCCATCCCAAGACATTAACTGCCTTAACCAATTTCTTGGAAGAATTAAATGACTGGGTGCATGAGACAAAATGGGTAGTTGGTGGTTTTATGGGTTTCCCCATTGACACATGGATTAACACCATTGGCTCAAGGGTTTGAATAATTTCCCTCCCTTTTCCTTGTAGAGTCATGCCCCATCTCTTTTGTTGCATTGCATAGCTGGTTGTGGGTTTTTCATTGAAAATTCATAATTACATGATGTCTTATATACATTGTGCCCATCTCGCACAAGAACCGTAGGCATCTATTTTTTTATTGCCGATACATGAAACGCTAAATCAACGGTGGGGCCTTGGCCTTGATCTCCTCACCATGATTAATTACAGTATTTACATCATTTACGATTTAATACAAAGGGGGTCAAAATGGGGACATTACACTATTTTGTCATTTTCTTCTTGAAGTTGATTTCACCATCAGATCTTCACCTTGAAGAGTCTGATTAGCTTCCTTTGAGTTTGTACTTCTCATTTGCAGACCTTTTTTATGCTTATTTCCTGGAGAATTGGTTCATTTTTGAACTTAGATCTCGCCTGTCGCACCTGGTCAGTGTACCCAGAGCGACACTGTGTTGTTTTTGATCTCTGTTCTTTTCCTGTTAGTTTGTCGTCGCAACCCTTCTGTTGGTATACTGTGACGTCGTCGCACTTCCCGCACTAGTGAACTGCGACGTCGCACTGTGCATAAGCACAGAGTGCACCAATCTGCCATTTTTTCCATACAGGCATGCCCTCTCCAGTTCTATTGTGAGTTTTTTTTGTGTGCAGACTCCCTCTGTACTGTATGATCCAGTCAGAGATCCCTTTTTTGCTTTGTGTGATTGAGTTGTTTGGTTTTTGTTTGGAGTAATTTTGGGTTCCATCTTGGACAAGTCTGAGATTTGGTAGTGGCAGACACTCTTGTCTTCCCACCTGCATCCACTCACCCTTGCATTCCCTCCTCTCCTTCCCTGATCTGATCAAGTGTATCGGATCGGTTTCCAGACTTCACTTGCATTCATTTTGTGAGTTTTGCTTGCTTCAATGCTGCTTGTTACTGAGTGATTTTGAGTTTTTATGTGTATCTTTAGTCCTTTGAGTGCTTGCTTTCTCTTGAGATTTTCTAAGTTGTTCGAGTGCTGCAAGTCATCTTTTCGGTTGAAGTGTTCATGTTTAAAATCATAGTTGTTATCAAATTGTTTTTTTGATGCGCTCATTGAAAGATAAAAATATTTCAGTTCCATTATTTTTCAATATCACTTGAAGAATTACGCATGCATTGGAATGTTTCATTTATGAATATTTTGGAAAAAGTTGAAGGAAAATTGTATTAGTTGTGTTTTTTCATGAATTATGAGTTGCTTATCTTCTTGAAAAAATTTGAATAGGCATCAAGTTTTGCAAAAGTGGTTCCATGCTCGGAAAGTTGCATTGTATATTTTGATCTTTATGCTTTTAGGCCATCATAGTGAATGTGGAAAGCTTGCATATTTATACTTAGAAAATTCTCTCTTTTCATTACTTAGCATCATTTTCGTTTTGAAAAGACAAAAGAAAAAGAAAAAACATGTTTTGATTTGGATTAGTAGTGTCGTGTCTTTTTTGTTTCGCTGAAAAGGAAAAAAAATACTTCATAGTCATTTTTTGGTAGATTTGGGATTGTCTTGCATTGTATTGCTTTGGTAAAATTATTGGAAAGAAAAATAAAATTTCTCCTTCCCATACATAGAGTTCATTGAAAGAAAAGTGTATTTTTGCATGTAGTTAGTGCCTGCATTATGTTTACGATTATGTACTCACCTCATGCATTCACCTAACCGTACAGATAAAATTAATGGTAGAACTAGGGTAAAATATTTAGCAACTTGTGTGTAAGTTAGAGACGTGTTCTGGCGTCGCTAAGCGTGTCAGCTGTTGTTATTTTTCAGCACTGTATTTCGGGGGTATTGTAGTCTTCCACGTACTTATCAGTATATCGAGCTCCTTCACGTACCCACCAAGTCACCTTGAGTACTTGGCGTATATCGAAGGGTGTATCATGTACTCGGTAGTATATCAGAAGGTCTCTTGCCGAACAGTTGTGCATTAGACAACACCACTACGGATTTGAGCTCCCACGTACCTTGCGTATATCGGGAGACACCCTTAGGATTCCTGAAACCAACTGAGTTAACTTTTTGGCCATCTTGGCGGAGCAATACACTGAGAACAACACTCAGGGAGCTACTATGCACGTACCGTCCAGGTAATCGGGTATGCAGGAAAGGGTACGGTCCCAATCCTCCTTGTCGCGTCATATTGTTGGACCCTACGGTATATCGCGATTTGTGAAGCCTTGACAATCCTTTGAGATTCCAGACCGTTGAATCGACTCTTATAATGTAAGTTTGCTTGTGGTCTTAGTTTGTGTAGGGTTTTGTCTGGTCCGCTTTTCTTTTAGTTTTCCCTTAGGAGAAACTCTTTGTTTCAGTCACTCTAGCTGACTTTCCTTGGAGAAGGTCTCGTAGGATTCAGATTTTTCCACCTGAATATCCCCTTAACTATGAGGTAATTTCGAGGGTAAGAATGGATCCACATGCCAGGGTCGGGTTACTTGAAGTGGAAAACCCCATTTTGAATGTTGGAGGACTCTTGTTTCCTCATACTCCTCCAGATTCACCTTCCTCTCATCCTCTGCAGGGTGAAGAAGCACAAATGCCCACTTCACAAGGCTCACCTCCCATTGCACTGGGAGAGCCTGGATCGTTGGAATGGATAAATCAACCCCAGGACGACTCCACAGTAGCTGCTGGTCCATCAACAGTTTATTGGACATCTTCTACAGGCCACCTAGTGGCCCATTTTGTCGTTGCACCCCCACACAGTGAGACTACTCCGAATGATTCCTTAGATTACTATCGTAGCCAATTGGCTCACTTTCATTCTGTGGCTGAGAGGTGTTGGAATTCAAGCCTCCAACGAAGGGTTGAAGACCCGACGTTACCCCCTTACAGACCAATACCAGGTCGCTCCTTATCTTTCGAGTCACCGAAATCATCCACGCAACACGTGACCACTATTGAAACTGGTCAACCATCCATTCCTGCACATGCATCTCCTAGACAGGAGACCAGTTCAGTACCTCTCATAACCCAACCTATTGAAGGACAACAATCCAACACACCCATGACTACCACAGTGGTGTCACCTGCTCCTCCCCCACCCCAAACTTTACAGGGAGGATACTCTTTACCCCCTACCTTCTTTACGGGTAGTGGTAATCCTACGGTGAATAATCAATAGCCAGTGTTGGGTCAACCTTTACCTAGTGGTCAACAAGCTGTTTCTGGGGGGCAACCCCTGTCTCTTAACCATAATCCTGTAGCAGGAGTTCCCATCGGGCCTTCCGTTGGAAATTCCTTACCTCCTGGACCTTCCACTTCGGGACTATCCCATGTTGGGGGACCGTCCAACGTAATTCAACCTCCATTCACTCAAGCGTATCTAGGTCATCTTAACCTTGTGCTGGGTCAACTTAATCCCAAAAATGCACTCTACGGGGTAACCTACCCCGTTAATCCTTACACTCTATGGGGATAGAAATTTTTTTTACAGCATGGACCCCCACTTACAGTCCCTCAAGTCCCTCCACCCCCATTCGGTCCACCCCCACCTCCCATTGGAGGTGGCGGGCCCCCACATAACTCTGGAGGAGGTGAACCTCTACCTTCTGGCAGAGGACCACCCTAGTTCGGTCATCATGGAACACCCCCCTTGGCGGAGGTGGTGGAGGACCACCCCCTCCTCCCGGCAGAGGTGGGGGAGGACCATCTCATCCCGGTGGTGGTGGAGGAGAACCACCCCCTCCCGGTGGTGGTGGTGGAGGACCTTCTAATCCTGGTGGTGGTGGTGGTGGACCCCCACCCTACTATGGTGGAGGTGGTGGAGGAGGCTCTTACCCTTTCGGTGGCGGTGGTGGTCCACCACCCCCTCTCGATGGAGGTGGTGGAGGCCCATCCTATTCCAGTGGTGGTAGTGGACCACCACCTCCTCCCGACGGAGGCGGTGGCGGCCCATCCTACCCTGGAGGTGGTGGAGGACCCCCACCATTTGGAGGCAGCCGACCCCCTCCCGACGGTGGAGGCACACCCCCTCCCGACGGTGGAGGCAGACCCCCACCTTATGGTAACGAGCCACCTTGTTATGGTAATGGACCACCTTACTATGGTGGAGGACCTACATTTGGTTCGGGCGGCTAGTACCCCTACGACCAGTTTCCTCCTGGAACACCCTATGGTTAGTCGATACAAGGTCCCACAGGTCCTTACACGCCTTATCCGTACTATCAGTACTCGTAGCCTAATATGCAGCTACCCTTTTTGGCTACTTTGGATCTACCTGACCTGTCTTGTTTAACTAATGACCCCATTTACCACGGAACTAATTGGCCACAAATTTCGGTAAAACTTCCTTCAGATATCCCAAAATTTGATGGTAAGCTGGGTGAGGATCCTAAAAACCACATGATGACATACCACTTATGGTGCTCATCCAACTCACTGATGGACGACTCGATCCGTCTTAGGTTATTCCAACGGACTCTCACTAGTTTAGCTGCTAAGTGGTATATTGAACTACCACCACATTCTTTTCTTGATTTTGGTTCTCTTGCTATGAAATTTTTGACTCATTTCCAACTGCCTATACGGTATAAAACTGGTACAGAGCTTTTAACCTCGCTCCGTCAAAATACCGCTACTCATATATCAGATCATATACATGATTGGCGGAGGAGACGACGTCTCATTAAGGCTCCTATTCCAGATCAGCTCCTAGTAGACTGGTTTACGAAGTCTCTCATACCAACCATAACACGAGATGTTTCCATGGGTGGTGCTGTCACCGAGGAACAAGCCATTGCTCGTGCCCATTTGTTAGACTTAGTCTATGCTCAATCTGGCATGTTTTTTGATATTCTTCCTGATGCGCCCCACAACACTTACGACCTTGCAAAACCACCCAAGGGACCCCAATTTGATGGCATCATTGGATCCCTTACCACCCAGCCTTCTTCTCAAACTGTTGGTTCGCCGAACCCCCAGGGTTCTTCCCCCATCACCAACATAGGTTGGTCACGGCACCACCAAATCATCCACTCCTGTTGTCACCGAAGAAGTGAATTCTGTTTCATTAGCTTCACCTCAAAAGTCTGGTGGTAAGAAGAAGAACAAGGGGAAACCTAAGAAATCTTCCACCCAGCAGGAACAAAGGAGCACCCCTGATGATACCAAATAGAAAAGGAAGTTGAAGTATACTTGCCTACTATGTAGTGATGATCACTTTTCTAAAGAGTGCCCCCATAGAGACAAAGTTCAAAAGTTTCTTAAGGGTAAACCCATACCCGCAATTCTCAATGATCCCTTCCTTGCTCAAAATCAGCAGTTGATCGCTCACACTTCTTATTCCCAAGGAGAAGCATCCACCACCACACATGTTCTCATGGTGTGTAATGAGACCATCAAATTGAACACCCGTTCTCGTTTGTATGACTCCGTTCCAGCTAAGGAACCTGTTGGAAGTAATGCTGAAAAAGATTCCACTTTGATGCCCGATGTCATCGTATCGGCTGCGCCTCTCACCATAGAGAATCCCTCTCTCGAGTAAGTGTTGCGTCCACCCAAGAGCACGATTAGAAAATCGGTTTTCAATCCTAGAGGACCTAGCACAAGATCCTTGTGCTATGTCGATGCTCGAGGTCTTGCAAAATTTCCCTAATTAGCGCAAGACTCTTTTCGCTACCATCGGTGCAGTTGACCCGGATTCATTGAACACCATTATGTTCCAGTTGGAGTATTTCAAACCGAGGCTCTCCCATCAGCTAGCTTTTCAAGTTGCTACAAACATCGCTGTGAAGATAATCCATCATACCGTTTTGGACGAAGGAGCCTCTACGTTAGTCATGACGATCGCATGTTGGAGAGCCATTGCTTCTTCTGAGTTGAACCATTTTCCTACCACTTTGAGAGCCTTCGACAAATGTGGCTTTCAACCTCATGGGTTGTTACAAGCTTTACCCGTCAAGCTGGGGGGAAAGACCACAACCATTAACGTGGAAGTAGTCGCTGCCCCATTAGATTATAACATTCTGCTTGGTCGTAATTGGTTTTACGCCATATCTACGGTCGCATCATCTGTCTTCCGCATAGTACAATTCCCCCATCAAGGCCGAATTGTCATAGTCAACCAAATAGATTTATGCACACCTGACACCACTTCTCACCCGGGCGATAAAGTTCCTTCGAATGGGAAATCATCACAGAAGTATGAGAGTGTGGGGGTTGTCCTCCTTAAGGATTCATCCCTTATGGGTGTCTTTCCTACCTCGGATCCCCCAAACCATGTTGCCATGGTGAACATGATCTCCTCGCAGATTTCATCTACCCCTAGCTCCACTGATTCATGGCTTGTACCTGATGAAGCCACCACGCACCTGATTGGAGACACTATGCCTCTATCACCCACTGAACTCATGTATGAGGCTATCCAGTTAGCATCGGAGGACCACTTAGCTGTGGCCTCCACCTCCTGTTCTCTACAAGGGAATCATCCAATCCTCTGCTACGGACTTTTCATTCTGACGAGTCCATTATGGAAATCATGAGTGCAGATGATTCGCCATGGGAAGACCTCCACCATTGTTCGTCTTTCCTTCCCTTATTGAATATTGTGGAGAACAACATTCACACCATCTTTACACTGAATGTCTACTATGGCTCTCAGTCTTTGATACTCACGTGTCAAATGAAATATGAAGGAAACTTTGCCAACATCGAGCCCACCACTTTAATAGACATTTCGGTTACTCCTGGTGTAGTGGAACACATTCAGTTAGGCCAGAAGTGTTCCCCTGAAGAAGTCATCACCGCCACGACCTTATTCAAGCGATTCCGAGATGTGTTTGCTTGGACGTATGAGGAGATTCCTGGGATAGACCCCTCCATTGTTTTACATGAGATTAAAACCTATCCTGACGTCAAACCTGCTCGCCAAAATATGCGACCGGTACACCCTCAGAAGACTGCGGCAATCAAGGTAGAGATTGAGAAACTCTTGAAGGCCGGCTTCATTTACCCTGTCCCATTGACATTCTGTTAATAAAAAAAGGGTACCATTCATGTCTGTATCGACTATCGAGATCTCAACAAAGCTTGTCCCAAGGACAACTACCCGACTCCCTTCATCGACCAGATCATCGACAATTTTGCTGGAAGTGTCATTTTTTCATTCATGGATGGCTTTTTTGGATACAACCAAATTGAGATCCACCCCGCCGACCAGCACAAGACTGCCTTCATCTGCCCTTGAACGTTTGCATATCGTAAACTTCCATTTGGTCTTAAAAACGCTGGTGCCACATTCCAGCGGGTCATGTTGTATGCCTTCCATGATGTGAAGGACTTCGTGGGACCTTACTTGGATGATCTCCCTGCCCACTCAAAGCAGCGTGAGTTCCACTTAGATCATCTGACGACCATTCTCCTTATATGTAGGAGGTACAATATCCGTTTGAACCCTCACAAGAGTATCTTTTGTGTCGAGTCCGGACGCCTCTTAGGCTTTATCATCTCAAAATACGGGATCTACATTGATCCCTCGAAGGTGGAAGCTATCGTCTCCCTTCCACCTCCAACCAACATTACGGAACTTCAGAGTCTGCAAGGATGTGCGACTTATTTAAGGCGTTTTGTCTATAATTTCTCCCAAAAGACACAAGGTTATATGAGATTGATGAAAAAATACGTCTCGTTCATTTGGGATGATCAAGCTCAATAATCTTTCAAAAGTTTGAAACATGCCATCACGCATGCCCTTGTGATCCAACCACCGAATTACTATCGAGATTACATTTTATATCTCGCAGCTTCTGACACCGCTATCGCCATGGTTTTGGTACAGGAAGACTAGAACGCCCAAGAACATGTGATATATTATGCCAGCAAAGGTCTCATTGACACTGAAACTCACTATTCACATGTTGAGAAGCTCGCTCTCGCGACAGTCATTTCCATGCAGAAGTTTCGTCATTACATTTTGCTCCGCACCACCATTATCATCGTTGATTCGAACCCCATGTACCACGTTCTGACTCATTAGGTGCCTGGGGGAAAGTATTCACGCTGGATTGTGATACTGCAAGAATTCGATATTCTTTTCAAAAAAGCCAAGTCGAAAAATTCTTTGGTGTTTGCTGAGCTCATCTGCGACCTACCCCGTACTGATACAGAATCTGATCCCAATGATTCGTTTCCAGATGAACCATTGTTTCTTATCAGTACGTCTGATCCATGGTATGGAGATATCACATTGTATCTTCAAACCCAACATTTCATCCCTGAATTGTTTCGTGACGACCATCGTCGAATACACCACCATGCAAAGTAATATCTGATTATCAGTGATACTTTGTACCGTCGTGGCATCGATTCTATCCTTCGACATTGTCTGACTCATGATGAGGCTAAATGCGTTATGAATGACTGTCACGCTGGGGCATGTGGCGGTCACCTATCTGGGATAGCTACAGCCCAGAAGATTTTGCTCGCAGGATATTCTTGGCCGTCTATCTTCAAAGATTGCATCGAGGCCGTAAAAAAATGTCCTCCATGTCAACATTTTCATACGAAAAAGTGCACCCATCCCGCCCTGTTACACCCGGTTATTGCCGTTGGCCCCTTTGCTAGATGGGGCATCGATTTCATGCATTGTAAGCCTACCTCGGCCGGGGGGCATAGTTACATCATTGTAGCTGTGGAATACTTTAAAAAGTGGGCCGAGGCAATGCCTACATACACGAATGACGGCAAGACCGCCACACTCTTAATGTTTAATCATGTAATAACACGGTTTGGAGTTCCTCAAGCGATAGTTACCGACCATGGTTCACACTTTATAAACCATATGGTTGACGAGTTGAGCGACAGATTGGGTTTTAACCACGAAAACGCAACATCATACTACCCTCAATCGAACGGATATGTCTAGGACATCAACAAGGTATTGAAAACTATGGTCCAACGTATGGTGGGTACGCACAAGGACAATTGGCACAACATGCTCTTCTCCACGCTTTGGGATTATAGAATCTCCATTAAAACCGCCATTTGATTTACTCCTTTCCAACTAGTGTATCGATTGGAGGCGGTCCTCCCCATTGAGTGCGAGATTTCGTCCCTCAAGCTCTCCATCGAACTTCTCCCAAACACTACTGTCGAGGAAGAACGCTTCCTCTACCTAGCTAAGCTCGACGAGACTCACCGAGATGCCTCTCTTTCCAACGAGGATCATAAGAAACGCATCAAAGCGTAGTACGACAAGTCAGTAGAACCTCACGCCTACAGAGAAGGAGATTTGGTCCTCACATATGACCAGAAACATGATAAGCTAGGGGTAGGAAAGTTTGAGTCCATGTGTCATGGACCTTACATAGTGAAACACTTCTTAGAGAAGGGAGATTATGAGCTTGAAGACTATGATGGGATATCTTTGGGTGAACCCCGCAATGGGATTTACCTGAAGAGGTACTATGCTTGAGTCTTTCATGCATAAGTACTTTTGTATATACTGTACATGGTGTGCGTGTGTGTTTTCTGTGTGGTGTGACGCTTTGATTTCTTGCGTGTTTAGGTCTTGTTTCATTTCTTATACCATGTTCTGTCTGCATGTGCAGATGGCAACTTGTTTTGGATTTGTGGACGGTGCTAGTCGGCATACCCGCAATCTTGCTTTGGCAGCCTGGGTACTTTATTCACCTACTGGCAAGCTCATCAGCTCAGGGGGAATGTGTCTAGGTTTCGCAACCAACAATGCTGCAGAATATCAAGCAGTCATTGGAACCCTAACTGACGCCATTTCTTTGGGTATAGACCATGTTGTCATCCACCTGGATTCTCAACTAGTGGTATCTCATCTTAACTGAGTCTACGCCATCTGCAATCCTACCTTATTCCGTCTCTATTGACGAGTTCGTCTTTTGGAAAGGTCCTTCGAGTCCATTTAGTACCTGCACATTCCACAAGACATTAACACAGTTTCCGATTCTATGGCCAACTTCATCTTAGATTGGTACATTGCACACACATAAGCATATATTCATGAATTGTTAAAAGTAGACATAACATGTAAATAACTCATTTTATATAAGCAAACACATAACAAGACCGCACCATTCATCCATTTTGAAACACATAATGTATAAATCGCTAGAATGTCTGTATATATATATATATATATATATCTCAAAAAGTAGTGCTGGTACAAAAATAAGAAGCATGATGGCTTTCAGTGAGTCTCTACAAAATCTGAAGCCTTGTAGCTTTCAGTAGTACAAAATATAAGCCTCCAAGCTCTCAGTACGTACATACTAACAACGTAAGGCCTAGCACCTGGCCCGTACAACCCTAGGTGGTCTAACAGCTCTATCCTGCTGAGTGTGGAAACAGTCAACTGCTCTCGCAACCCTGCGAAGCAGTGCGTTGAAGCGCGCAATCGCTCCAGCCGTGTACACCTGCATGGGCCGCGACACCTCATCTACCGTCGGCTTGGGAACATCTAGCGTCAATCCGCTTAGGTTGGCATAGACCTCCTCCATCTCTGCAATGGAAGCATGAACGGCAGGACCCATGACTGCTCCCTCTCCTCTGTTTCTCCTCGCAAGAAGAGAGACTCCCACTCGTCGCACAGGGCCCACGTCTACACACACATGTTGTTTACTTGTCAACACTACATTACAAAAAACATAAATGCAAAAAACTTAAAAAGTACAAGGGTTATTCGTTCTTACCAAGGTCTCCCCATGCTACTCCCTTTGGCAGCGGCAAGTCCGGGTCATCTCTAAAGTTCGTACCACTGTACGGGAAGTCCTCCACCATCAGTAACTGGCCCTCCAGCCAAGTGAAAAACTCAGGACCATATCTAATGATGGGACCCCCACCATGACGGGTCATCACCCTTGTCCATCTGGCCATGTGTGGATCCCTAGGATCCCTATCCTCTAATGGTACCTGAGGACGCAAGAGGGGTACCCATTCCAATAAGAACGAGATCACTATCGACTATAGCCAAACTATTCGAGCTCTCCCCACCGACACTTGGTCAACTGAGCTCGCATGTTTGCGAGGAGTCCTTCGCACCAGTTAAAGATCTTTGGAGACATACAGTCCTCCGCATAGAGCATCTGTGATCTGGTGGCTAAGTGAGGAGCTTGGCTCCCTGCCATCCTCGTAATGGTGAAGAGTATGGTGTGCAATGGACATTCCCGCACATTTTTTATGGGAATCTTCCCACTAGAAGTAGCAGTGTTAGGAGTACAATGCTGTAGGATCATGTCACCCACAGTCCGATCACTCCCACGTGATCCAGTCAAAAGCACATTGTCCCCTTTTTGGGACAATCCAGTCAGGAAATAGATTTCCTCGACATCTATGGTAAGCACGTGCTCACCGATCACAAAGTATTGTTGGGCCATATCGGAGCATATGGGTCAGCAGTGGGATTTGGGCCTCATCCCTTGGATCTTAAAGAACTTGAGGAGCCCACAGTTCCTCAGTGCTTCCACACAACGTGGATCATTTGTAGCTTGTTCATTATCTAACTCATGCTCCCGTTCATGCCACTCCAAAACCATTTTGGATGCTTGGAACCTGCCAAAAGGAGAGTTTTAACATTATTAGAACTTGCTTCAACCACCAAAAGTTCCTTTTTTGATCTTAGCTTGAGTTTCGGGATGGATGTTTCTGTCGTCGCACCCAGTTTTTGCAAACAATGTAATGTCGTCGCAGTCTAGTTATGCGACCCTTGCGACGACTCAGTCTCGTCGCAGTTCCCGAAAGGGTAGCCTGCGACGAGCCGAGGGTGTAATGGCCCTTCCCAAACCAAGCCAAAACCCAATAAAATGAACGAAATTAAAAAATGTAAACCACTACAATTATGTTGGATGAAGTTTAGGGTTACCTGCTCCAGACGACGGGTGAAATGGCTGCTCGTAGCTCCCAGAATCGATGAGTGAATTTTTGGCTCCAAATGGCACTACTCCTCTCAAATTTGGCAAATAGGACAATGATGATTATATTTGGTTTTTATTTCTATTTATAAACAAAATGGAATATTCATTTTTCAAATATTTGATGCCTTTATGCCATTTGCTATAGTTTGGATCGATTTTATCATATTTGAACGTTCGGTTGACTATTTGACCTAGTTTCCGAGTGTGCAGGAGTTGTTAGGTGTCTTTTTATGCCATTTTCGCATTGGAATGGTCATCTCAGGTATGAACACCCCTTGTGAATTTTTTGTCATTTATCTTTTCATTCATTAGATTGTAATTATTTAATGATTATGAGCTTACTCTTTGTTCTTTCTCGTGCTCTTGAAACTATGAGAATACGTTACCGAGTTGTGATTTATCACTTTTTCGGGCTCGTTAAACTCCTACGGAAAAGGAACCCCCCGGAGTCTATCTTTAAGCTCTTTTCATGCTCTCGAAATACGAAAATATTGCCAAGCGAACTTGTCGCATTCATGCTTGTAAAATGATTTGAATGGTCGTCTTCCTAGTGATAGTTTACCCATTTTTCGGACCAGGGGGCCCTACTTACAAAAAAGGTATACTCCATCCAATCATCATTGGAAGAGTCCTCTCCCGCGTTGTTTCACCCTTTTTCGGGTGATGAGGCTAACTTTACGAAAAAGGACCGTTGGAGTCTTCTTTAGTTCTTTTCAGACTCTAAACATGAAATGACAACCGAGTTTACCTTCTATGGACTCGTTAAATTTTCATATTGAAGGGCCCACCATGGAACGAACCTCTCCTATCCCAGGTTCGAAAAATATTTGGGATTGGACTCACCTATGAGATGAGCTATATCGAGGATCTGGTTACCCTCATCAAGCTCGTAAAAAACACATGAGGCACTCATCATTCATGATGGGGAAAAATGAAAGCTTTTGTATTACACCTTTATCTGTGGCAGTACTTAGTCGTTCTTGAACATGGCACTCATTTGCATTTGCATACAGTACTTGGATCATTTGTTTGTATTCGAGTTCCGCTTACTTCCTGAGTCTTGTACTTCTTTGAGTCATTAAAAGAAAGCTTCCATCATCAGTTGCATTAGGAGTTAGTGTCGTACTCATCATGTCAATACTTCCAAGTCATGCCATGCCCATGTTCAAGAATACTTTCATTATTCATTATCTGTAGTCTGTACACCTTCCGCCATGTCGATTTACTCTGAGTCAGTCACACATGTTACTGTACCATCCGATCCACTCTACACATCCTTTGTCGTGTTTCGTGTCGATGATGGGAGATTCATCATGGCCCTCCTTCGACGGATTCATCCTTGTCGACTTCAACACATCATCCGAGGGTTGAATCTAGAAACCAACCAAGTACCTTGGCCCTGCATGCCTCAATGGAAAGTTACCTCGCTTTCGACATGAGTTCACATCATTGACTCTTGATTGAAAGATTTCATCTCACATTCGACTTCATCTCATTTATTCACGCTTGATGATATGTACTGTGATACCTTGGGAATCATTGACATCAATGGTGATTTCCCTCGTACTTGTTAACGGTATACATCAATGACCAGTAATCAAGTGGTTTCTACCATGTTCGACGTCAAGACATTTGTAATCACATGGATAGATTCGTATCATTGCAGGTTCAGCTTGAAGACCTTGGGGAGTCATGTTTTTCCTAGGTTGAGATGGAGTTTGTATTGAGTCATATTACACAGATCCACATTTGTATTGGTCGTGGCTGTGTTATTATCTCATTATGGATCTACGCTTGTGTCTAGTAGCCATGATTGTGTTCAGTCGGTTATTACTACCATGGATCTGCATTGTATTGGTCGGCAGCCATGTTGTACATCATACGAGATTGTTAGTTCTTAGTCAGTTTTACTGCAGCAACGTCCTTTGCCTGACAAGTCCATTTGCCATTCTTTTTGTCAAAGCATTTCACCTGTCCAATATTTCAATAGCTTCATGCTTTGGGGGGCATTCTGTTACACCTAAAATCTTACCAGCATTAGATTTAGTGTATACATCCCCGAAGTTCTATTGGCTAAGTCATTTACTTGGAAAGGACACCACTGCATTTATGCTAGGTTTTGATTGGTCGTTGCAGGATGCACTCATGCAACCTGCGACGTCGCACCTTGCTCCACTATAGGGTGCAACAAAGTCAGTTAATGGGCAAAGATAGCTTCTTCGAGCTCATTCTCGAAGCCTGCTGACTTGTATCCTTATCCTTGACCTCTTGGGGGAGTTGGCACTCGGTTCCTAACCTCTTGGAAGGATCCCCTATCTCTCTCCTACCATATCTCAACCTACTCTATCCATATCCTATCCACTTAGCCCTATATAAATGAAGCTCTACCCCTCTCCAAAGGGAGGATGTCTATAGTGTCTACATGCTGGTGAAATCACATTGGAGAGATCTCTAACTCATCCATTGAGAGACTCTACTTCCTTGGAAGGATATGGCAAATGGCTTGGATGGAGAAGGACTACAACATTAAGCCTTGGTTGTATTCTATTCTTTACTATGTATTTCTCGATTTTACAGTAATACAAATGCTTTCCACCAATATTGTTTATGTGTGATGATATTGAGTAGTTTACCTACTTAATTGTTTACTTAGATCTCTTATTGTATAGATGCTCTTTACTCGTTTATGTTGTTCTTTGTATCTCAACAGGTCTTGTAGCTGAGATCTGACGACCGCGGGACGTGGAGCAGCATTCAGGAGAAAGGATTGCGAAGTTAAAGGTAAGACATCTAGCGCTTGATCCTTAAGTAGATATAGGAAAGTCATTTGTAGTCTATTCTTTTTGTTCTAGACCCACTTTGAGCTAGGGAGATCCGGCTTGCATCTGCTCGAGTGGATTGTCCGTCAAACAATAGAACCATAATAGAATGTTGAAATAGCATGCAAATTGCGGGAGGTTATGAAATACAAGAACCAGTGTGCGACTGCAGGAGGTTATGCAATATAAGAACCAATGCACAATATTGATGCAATGATGCGGAGTAAGTGGTGAACTGATGATATAGTACAACAACAAAGTATATAGCAGGTGCACACAAATGAATGTATTGCAATAAATTTGAGAGTGTGCAGATCAGTAGAAAGCAAAGAAGAATCTACTACAGTCATATCAAGGTGGTAGGATGGTGCAAGGAATAGGGAGTTAGTGCTTCCTTCAGGTCAGAGCGTGTAAATCCAAGGGATCAGTGCCTCCTTCTAGTCGGTACTGGTAAATCAGAAAGTTGGTACTTCCTTCAGGTTGTAGCCTGTAAAACAGGGGGTTGGAGCCTCATTCCAGTTCGTGCTGAAGAATCTTGGAAGTTGGTGCTTCTGTAACAACACTCATGTATGCATATTGTGGAATATTTATAATGAAATGTAAATAATTAATAAAAGATAAATAATAAAAAGAAATATGAAAGAAAAATGAAGGAAAACAAATTGCGTTAAAGAAATTAAGAAAAATGGGAGAAAGGGAAGATAAAAGGAGGAGGAGAAGAAGAGAGGGGGATCATTTTTTGGTCTTTTTGGCATTTTAGAGGAGGAGCTTGGAGGGGCCAAGGAAGAAGGAAGAGGCTGACATAAAGAGGAAAGCAAGAAAGCTCTGACATAGGGTTAATTGTTGGGGGCTCGGGGGCCTCGACCATTGGCTGGGGGTTGGTTGGATGGAGAGTCATACCCCCACCTTCAGTTGCAGACATTGGAGTTGTCAAGGTAATGGTAACTATCAGGTCATCTAATCAGTAAGGTTCTTTAACTTTTCATAGAATATTTTTTTTACAATTGATAGATCCACTATTTTGTACCTAGATCTCCTTTGCATGCTAGTTTTTGTTGTTTACTGTTTTTATATGCATTTGAGGTTATTACACAGGTCATCTAATCAGGTAAGGCTCTTTAACTTTTCATAGAATATTTTTTTTACAATTGATAGATCCACTATTTTGTACCTAGATCTCCTTTGCATGTTGGTTTTTGTTGTTTACTGGTTTTATATGCATTTGAAGTTATTAGATTTGGTATCAGAGCTTGGTTCAAACCCTCAAGACCTGTGGGATTTTTCCAGTTAATCTAAATTAATAAGGTGGAATTTTATAGTGGCTCAAAATGGTAAAATCTATGGATGTACCTTCAGATCTGGTGCTGATGTCAAATCTAGAACCCTTTCAAATCTAGAACCCTTTTAGTATCTACAGGTCTGCATGTTAAATATGGTAGCTTGTACAAAGATTAAAATCAGGTTAATAGGTGTTGGGATTTGAACCCAAATCTCCTGGAACAACATGAGCCTTACTTAGGCTACACCCATGGCTCAACATAAAAAATAATATAAACCCTAAGAACTTGCTAACAAATCCATGTCAAATATTCAAAAAGAAGAGAAATAAATAAGATTGGGTTGTGACATGAAACTCTACACAAAACCATACAATACTAGAGCTAACAGAAACAGGCGGTATGGAATGATTTTGTCTACTGCGTCTGATCGGCTGATCCAGGGAGGTTGAATCTAAGTCCAATTGAGTACCTGGGTTTTCATCTCTTGCCTGCTCTGAAGACCATATAGGGTTTCCTGAATCGTTTTGATACTCTGTGGGTTTGAGCATAGAAGATCTTCTAGAACCGCCGAGGTTTAGTTTTTGCAGTGATTTGATGAAAGCTCATTTCCAGGGCCTATAAATTCGGCTTAACGATCTGTTCATTATGCCAAACAGGCAATTCCCGTGAATTCCAGAGGGCGAACAGCTATGGAAGTTGTGCCTAATGCTCGTAATCCCCACATTTCCATGCAGACGGCTCTACAGCTTCCTCTCCCATCTGGTACTTGGCCATAAAATCGTGAGTGTTGGTGCTCGAAGAACAAACAACGCTCGTCTTCACAACATTGTTAACCTCTGTCATTTGCACCCAATGAAGAAACACAATCAAGAAACCCACCAGAAGCTAAATCAAGAAACCGACGCAATCAAGAAGCCAGAAAGATGAAACCCGAGACCTAATTCATCAATTAGATCGCTATTACTGTAAACTGTATCCTTATCCAATGTGCAATCCCAATGCAGTCCTTCCAAATGCTCATCATCTGTGTGGCAGTAATGGTTATCATCCTATTTAAAGAAGGGGCTTTGCGTACAATTTATTTGAGATATATGTGAGGGTTGCGGCCTATTAAAACATTTGATGGTACTTTCCTGTGTTTTCCAAGGCAAGACATTTCTGAACTATCTGCATCTAAAGCATAAGAACTGAGTAAACTGATCAACTCACAAAATAGGTAAAGAAAACCTTTTAATTAACCACCTACCCATGGAATGTAACCCTAAGAGTGATAATGCGAATATGACGGCTACTAATATGACAGGCTTCTCCCAGTACCTTCCTCAATAGCTCTTTCCACGGTTCACATGGTATATGTTGAATGTTAGCATTATAGGCATCACATGTTATATGTTGAGTGTTAGCATGATAGACATCACTTTTATTGTAGTAACACTAGGCCTTATATAATATATAGTCATTTATCTTTTAAAACATACATATATTTGAGGTCAATGTCTAATAAATTCTACGCAGGTGATTCCTCTTCTTCCATTTAAGGATGACAGAGACCTAACGATGATGGGACAGGCCCTCTCGTTCATAAATAAGTTAAGGTTTCAAAGGATCAAGCAAGCTATGTTGACTAGGTTTGGATTCTCACACACAATCATAAATCCATTTTATTTTAACTAGACTAATATGACTGACTTCTCCCAATACCTTCCTTAGGAGAAAAATCTGGCACAATTGACTACTCGTCAACTTTAACTTCACCATTCGAAGGAGATAGTAATAGAACTAGAAAATAATTAGATTTGGGGATAGCAATAGAACTAGAAAAGAATTAGATTTGAAGAAGCTTGACGTTACACTGAATCTTCACTCTAAGGATATTCCTGTAAAAGAATGCTTGGATGCAGTTCAAAATTATTTGATCTGTGGTTTCTGGTGATCCTGATAAACAACACTGCAAATTAATTCCCAATCCAATAGAAGCAGCATAAAGATCATCTGATGCTTCAATAACTTCTCTAATGAAAGAATCATTACCCTCAAATATCTGCATGGTGTAAATAAAAGATTATGACCATCCGAGGTATAAATAGTGTTGTTGCATTTTCAGGAAAATTAAAATACATTACTTGACCAATCATGTTTCGTCAAACGTTATCCTCCTGATTCCTGTAACAATATCCCCTTTTGAGGCCAATATCTACCTTGTAAATTCGTGTATAATCTATTATTAATGCCTTCGTAATTACAACATCCAAACTAAAAGTAGATGGATATCCAAACGCATGGTTTTTTTTCCATTTCCATACTTTAAATCCACCTCGCACCATGATTCAAAGTCCATGCACGGAAGGCTAAGGGGAGAGTACATTGGTAAAGTATTTCTCAACCAGAAATTAATTGGCTATGCTAATCTTACTTACTGGAGATCATTGGAATTAAAAAGTGTTGCTTAAACTTGTCCTGATATCGTTGGAATTAAAAAGTGTTGCTTAAACTTGTCCTGATCACTACGTTGTGTTGATAACTATCGCAGATTAGAATGAGAGCACCTTCGCCAAGTGTCTACCATCGCCCTATTTCGGATCGATTGCAGTTTCTTCTGGACAAGAAGGAGTTGCTCGAGGGACACAAGGTTATTAGTTCGCTAATAGATTTATCAAATAGATGTCGGAATTCGAGTTACCGTTGTCTATATCATTATTTTCATCTCCGAACTAGACTGAATCAAATTGGTGCACACTCAGACTAATAACGCTCATGCTCAGACTTAGTAACGCTCACACTCCATAAGGCTCACGTTCAGAATTAGTAACACTCACACTCCATAAGGATCATGTTCAAACTCAAACTCAAACTCACAATGGTAAGTCTTAATAACAATAAATAACCTAAAAGGTAACGCTGGTACCTAACGCTTACCACACCACGTAAGAAATAACAAAGCAAATGCTATACAGAGTTACTCAATTTGGTCATTGAAAAATTCAAGAATATATTCTTGACACTTATTTAGAAATTTTTTCCCTAGAGCATATTAAGGTAGCTTCTTCTTAAAGTTAATTGCTTGGTTGGATGCTCTTTAACTTCTGTTTGTCTTTTGGATTTGTGCTTAAGGTAATGGCTATGGAAACTCTACTATAAGGCGTCTACTGTAAGTCTCATTACTAGTCTGGATGCGCTATGTGCAGTTAAAAAAAAAAAAACCTTTCTAGGATTGTGGCCAAGGTGGATTGTTTGTCTCAAATACTTGAAAATGCGGCTTTCTTAAATGCAAAGGACCAAGTAATTGTTAGTCCTTCCACACTGTTGCTGGATGTCTCGAATACTGGTACTAATAATATCGACAACGAGGTCCTCATTGTGTTGTATTCGGATATCATGCTGTGTTTCGTGGGGAAAAATCTAGAAGTCTATATTGGATAAATTCGACACGTAATCGATGACATTTTTTCAGACTTGTCTCTGTCTGCAGTAGGAAGTTCAACACGAAGCTGCCTATATGTCTGTGTATATATAGGGCTGTCGTCGTAAGCTCTCACAGAAACTTTACACAGTTTTCACTTAGAGTCGAACCCAATCGAATCGAAATAATGGCGACCGGATCGGTGTTAGATCTGAATGACGGGAAATGGGTGATAACGGGAAAAGTAGCACTCACAGGAGTTCCTAACAATGTGAGTGTAACGCACCTTTCAACGGAGGCAACGTCCTTTGCAGGTTATCCTGCGTTTCTGGGAGCCACATCAACAACCACACAGAGAGCAGGAGTCGCCATGTTCTCAATCTTGGACAACTTCACATGTAAGTTTGCATTCTTCCCATTAGATATAATTTTCCAGCTGTATATGTCATGGCAATTATCTTCCTAAGTTTTAGGAAAAGAGACTTTTAGGACCAACCAGAATTCTCTAAATTATTGATCGTTTGCTGAACCGGCCATCATGTTCGACTAATTTTTCAGAAGGTGGTCTAACAGCTAACACCTACCCCGGCTTGATTACACCTAGCTGCTTTTCGTGAGGTCAGTTGACCTCCAACAACTGCCTGCAAGCCACACCCATGCTACCTACCTGGATTTGATACTAATTGTTAAAATATAGTTCACCAATTGTTTATGAGAGAACTAAACAGATGTTAAAGAATCGTACTATGAAATTGCATTGAAGTTCATCTATGTATGTGTTTGGAAAATCAACATTCAGAAATATTGAGGCCACCAACACTAGTTTTTCCCTTCCCTAATTAAAATCGATAAGGGCATAAAGATCACCAATAAATATAACATGTAAAACAAATATGTGTATTACATCCAATACTGATTGAAAGGAGGCTCGTAAATGTTGAAATATAAATGCCTTGTTCTGGGACAAATAGGCATGAGATATTGAAACTGATGTGAGGGAGGGACAAGTCAACATGTGACACTTATGTGATGTGAGGGAGTGGTGCTTATCTTTGGCGGTTCACTGTCCTTTCTGATTGACCACTGATCATTTCAGTCTCAAACCATAAATATGACCTTTCGTATCATTTATGGCAGACGGTATTAGAATGGCGATTTGTCCCTGCAGTTTGATGGAGTCTCCACTAAAATCCTGGTGTCAATGTTTTGTGCATGCTTCTATTGTTTTGAAGTTATCTAGGGAGCTATTTTCTGCAAGTACCCTATATGTATTCTTACAGTATTTTTACATAGTATCATAGCCTTTGCAGATTATGATATGGGTGCTGTAAGTTAATACTTTCCTTGTGAGGTTGGCCCTATGACATTGATCTCTTCAACACAGCCTAATTCAATCATCAAACCAACATATTTATATCAACACTATGACCACAATAAATATTTTCACATACCATATCTTTGTCCAAGTGAATTCGACCATAAACAATCAACCACACAAACAGAGCAAAATACCACAAGTAGATCGAACACTATACGTGCATCTTTAGGCAAAGAATCAAATGAATTCATGTTGATATTCAGTCAGTATTTTACAGAGCTAGATTTAGAAGACATATGATACATATTTCCTGTTGATACTGAGTTAGCATTTATAATTTCTTATGGTTTCTGAAGTTAGAGGACATATGTTGCATAGGTTCTCAAGTGGTGATATAGGGCAAGTAATGGAATGAGGTCCATTCTTATTTGGGTTGATGACATGTATCCTTAAGCGAAATATTAGGAGGTTTATAACATCGCTGAATTTAAATAACTATTAAATTAGAAGTGTCTACGGTATGGTCAGTAGGGAAAATCACTATAGAAATTAGGTATGATACACATAGTTATTCAATTATTAACGATAGCTAAGAAAGGTACTCAATCTAAATGGAAACACCATGGGAATGATGGGGTTAGAATAATGAAGTAAAATCCATAATGGTAAAGTTATTAAGAGTATATTGGTTGGTTGAAATTAACTTCCATGAGAAGTTGGTGATAGTATGATATAAATGGGATAAAAATGGCATGGTTAAGCACGTAAAACATTAGTAGTGCCAAGAAATTGACATTAGATAGTTGTACAAGCAGGATAAGGATTTGGTGATGTAGAACACACATGAAGAAGTCTTTGTATTAATGCTTCACTAAGAGTTCCAATAAGGACTCTCATGCTTAAGAGTACAATAATGACATATTGTCGTTCCAAGTAGGTGTGTCATTGTATACTTTGAACAATAATTACAATCATGAAAACTATGTTGAATTAAAGTAACATGACAACTAGAAATGATGATCGAGTATTAAAATTTTATATGTTATGGATTATGACGGCCTTGAGAATAATTTAATCCATAGATGAAGGTAACATTAGAACTTTGGGAAATGATAAACCTATAATGGCATGATGAATTAATAATGAATACATATAGTAATATCATGATGAAAATAAATTGATTTTGATTTTTGAGACATATTATTATTACCGATTATAAATTATGGAGGAATTTTATTGTTCAGAGAATGATAGATGCCCATATTGTTGTATCCTAGACAATGGGATTACTTATTTTAACATAGTACTTAGGTAATGAAAATATATCTATACACTAGCACCTAATAGTCAAGTTAATTTTATCTACTCCACAAAATACTCATTTTCTTATAAGATGAGGAATTGCAATCATAATACATGACTAGTAGTTGGACAATATCACTTGATGAGAAACACGAAGAAAATTAAAGAAATGAATCTAATATGAACTTAGTCTATATACTGGTTGAGTGTGTGAATGCCTCCTATATAGCAGGATATGTGATATTTAGGTACTCATTCTTATATGTTCAAGAAATATTAAGGTATCTATATCTATATATGCCATGTAATGAGTTGGTTAATCGTGATAGGAGTGTTCTTGATATTTATATTATGCTCTATATATGATATGTTTTAGGTTGGTGATCATGAGATGAATGCTCATAATATCATGCATCCTTGTGTTACTTAAGAAGACATGTGGTTATTAGCATGTGGCTCCATTCCACCTAAGACATGTGGGTACTAGCATGTGCATGTGATACGTCTGGATGTTACTTCATGACGTTATGGTGCTTTATAAGATAGATGACCTGTGGAACATAGAATGATATTATTTCGTGATTATATTAATTTAGCATTTTAATAGCTTTATCATGGAATCTAGAGATAAATGACATTTGGTACATAAAATGGTATTAATTCATGTTGATAGTACTAATGTCGAAATATGGCAGCTTATCATGACATATTAATGGGATGCTTAGTAAAATTATGAAAGTATCATGACTAGTTATGTTATAATGGTAGCATTGAGCACCTAAATGTATTAGATGTTAAACTTGGCATGACTTATCATGACACTGGCTTATGATGTAATGCAATATGAACTAGTGGCTAAACTTTCTTGTTAGCACATGATTCAAGGTTGATCCATGATATATTATTATATTGAGAAATGGTTACTAATGATTATTCATTATGGTAAGGGAAAGTTTTTCTAGGTGATCCACTCAAATAGCCTGGTGAGGCTAATTATTCTATGATTTTGTGGGATCCCATAACCACGAATGAGAATGGCTACTATAAATATATTATGGGATGGGGGACAATCCCAACAATTAATTATATGCCATCAGCTCTTGACTTTAGTACCGGAATTTGGGAAGATGGCAAGGCCACGGTTACTTCCCGGAGAACTTCTGATGTGACTAGAGTCCATGGTTGGAGACATACTCACCGGGAGGGAGGTTTATGTAGAAGGACTTCTAATGCCTAGGGCTAGTGCCTTGAGGGTTCTTGTAGAGGATGTTTAGGCTAGCCTTCCGAGATGCCTGGGGTATAATGATCCCGATATCAGGATTGGGGTACCGAGAACCAGATGTCAGTTAGTACCGATGAGGCCCAGATTTCGGTCAAATTCTGATGAGCCTACACTATTACCAGAAGTTGGGAGGGTGGCAATGCCATGGTAACCTCCCGGGGAACTTCTGATGCCTACTGTATGATCCGCAAACAGGTTACAGTAGAGGGCCCATGCCATGGCGAGTGGGACCATCCGGAATTGGAGGGGAGGTTTATGGAGGTGGTGGATGGTATTACTCTCAGGGAGAGGGTGAGTAAGGAAAGAGGAAGTAAACAAATACACAATTATCAATTATCAATCAATTGTTTAATGCTTCTTTGTGTATGATGCATAATTGTTGTTATGGTTGCATACTAGACTTATAGGGAATTACTTAAGAGCATGTTGTAACTTAGGGAGTTTGATTCTATTAGTGTGGTTTGGAGACTTCTATGTGGTGGCCACACATATAAATCTCTTAACTTCACAATAGTACTACCTACCTATATATTCTAGTATTTACTTGATTGATTGATTGAATAAATATTGTATTTATTGCTTGAAGATTATAACTTCGGGACGAAGTTTCTTGAAGGGGGGAAGTATGTAACAACCCTCATGTATACATATTGTGGAATATTTATAATGAAATGTAAATAATTAATAAAAGTTAAATAATAAAAAGGAATATGAAATCCCGCACGGGTGTGGCTCATTGGTGGTTCACTTGATATGAAGTCACATGTTGTAAATTGGAGGTCACAAGTTCAAATCACACCCGTCTTTACCTATTTCCCATGCTTGCAGGGTGTGTGGGGAATCTAGGGGTATAGTGGTAGCGGGATTGGATCCCTGGATTCTGTGTCACGCGAGTACCAGCCTAGTCTCCAATTCTCGATTCCCCTAGTACAAAATAAAATAAAATAAAATAAAATAAGGAATATGAAAGAAAAATGAAGGAAAACAAATTGCATTAAAGAAATTAAGAAAAATGGGAGAAAGGGAAGATAAAAGGAGGAGGAGAAGAAGAGAGGGGGATCTTTTTTGGTCTTTTTGGCATTTTAGAGGAGGAGCTTGGAGGGACCAAGGAAGAAGGAAGAGGATGACATAAAGAGAAAAGAAAGCAAGCTCTAGCATAGGGTTAATTGTTGGGGGATTGGGGGCCTCATCCATTGGTTGGGGGTTGGTTGGGTGGAGAGTCGTCCCCTCACCTTCAGTTGCAGGCATTGGAACTGTCAAGGTAATGGTAACTATTAGGTCATCTAATCAGGTAAGGCTCTTTAAATTCTCATAGAATATTTTTTTTACAATTGATAGATCCACTATTTTGTACCCAGATCTCCTTTGCATGTTGGTTTTTGTTGTTTACTGGTTTTATATGCATTTGAGGTTATTACATTTAGTATTAGGTAACTACCAGGTCATCTAATCAGGTAAGGCTCTTTAACTTTTCATAGAATATTTTTTTTACAATTGATAAATCCACTATTTTGTACCCAAATCTCCTTTGCATGCTGGTTTTTGTTGTTTATTGGTTTTATATGCATTTGAGGTTATTAAAACTTCCCATGAATGTAATCTTTATTATATAAGAAAGCAGTCTGTGGTTTTCTCCCGTTTGGGATTCCATGTTAAATCTTTGTGTTCTGTGTATTGCACATGTGTTGATGAATGACATTGTTTATGATGAATGCTTAGTATAATACAATTTTGAATTTGGTAAAAGTGAAAATTGTTCATAACTGCGCATAATACTGATTCACCCCCCCTGCCTCTCAGTATTAATAAGAATTCCAACATACATAGGCAATGAATGCAATTTTGAGTGGCTTATCAGATTCTGAGAAGAACAAAGTGGGATAGTGTAAGTTAGCTAGAGAGCTATGGAACAAGCAAAATATTTATGCAGAGGAATCTCTCCTCATGACCACAAAACCTTCTAATCATGAAGATGAAAATGAAGAGCAACCAATAGAGGAACCAAATTCTAAGGAAACAAATGATAGTCAGGATAGGACAAAATATTTCTCCAAAAATGAAACTTAAAGTTCCTGAAGAATCAAAAGACAAAGAAGACATGGATGATCTTGAAAAACAACTAATATGTGCTCTAGATGAAGTTAAAAATCTCAAGGAGAAGAATGCATTACTAGAAGTTATAGAAGAATAAAAAGGGGAAAAGCATAAAGACCATGAAAAGATTGAAAATACTATTGTTGGTATAAGAATTCAAGTAGAAGAAGTAAGAAAAGAAAATGAACTATTAGAGGAACATTTGTTACATTTAAAAAAAAACTCGAGTAACTATTCAAATCTAGAAGAAACTCAACAAAGTTGTTTGAGTTAGCTACAGGTAAAGGATGCAGAGATTACTTCCTTGAAATAAAAACTAACAGAACTCAGAAAAAAGAATCAGTCTCTGAAGAATAAAAAACAATACTTTGTCGCAATGAAAGGATCCGACGACGAGGTCAAAATTGATTTAGACCACGCGAATCCAAAAGGTGACATGGATAGTTCTGGCACAAATAAAGAACAGGACATAACAAATGCTAAAGCCAATTTTTATAACAGCTCATCAATATTGGAAAAAATTTTAAATAGTCAAAGGTCACCCAACGATAGGACTGGTCTTGGTTACGACAATACAATCGAAAAGGTCTACGATAACAAATGCACAAATGCACTCTAGTCACAAATCAAGGAGATATAAGTCAGAAGGGAGTTGAAAAGGCAAGCACAACATTTCAAGATAGCTTGGAAATAAATATTTTATCAAAGCAAGTTTAGTCCAGGTATGGAATCTTCTAAAGTAGTTATTGTCTTTCTTGCTATGGGTATAAAGCATTAAAATATAGAAGAAGGTCCAATAAGTTAGTAAAATTCTGAAGGTGCAACTATTATGGACATACTGCAAAATATTATGATACCATAAGATGCTATGTTTGTGATGGCTTTGGTCACAAAGCTCAAAATTGTTGAAGATCAAAAGGACAGTTAGAGAGAAATACTCCACATAATGCATGAAGCAAAAGTAGTAAGACATGGATAAAAAAAGGTGACATTGTGCCATGTCAACAAAGGCATGTGAACTCTTAGAAATGGGAGGGAAAAGTTCCATAGTCATTTATCAACAAAGTTAGTTCTCAAGCAACATAAAATTGTTGCATATCTTTCTAACTTCTAGAATTATGTGAGAAGATCCTTGAGTTCTTTAAGAATCATGAATTCCAAGACAAAACAAAAACAAAAATGTGTAGAATAATAAAAGAAAAGGTATAGCCAGAAAATATTTGAACATTGTCCATTCACTAAACAACCAAAGTTTGTATTATATAAAGGAGTCATTATAATGTCCCCATTTTTGTTAGCACCATGGTCCACCACTACCCATTCAACCTCCATGGGTTCTAGTGGAAAATAATTAAATAAATTGCTAAGGGGGTTAATTTTGACTAAAACTTTACCTTATTGGCATCAAATGGAGAGGCTGAGGTTTTAACCATTTCCTATCAACGTTTCGATCCCTACCTAGGCTCATCTTCAAGATCAAAACGATGTCGAGAAGTTTCATCTTTTTTCCAGGTAATAAATATATATTGATGCTCTCCTTTTATTTTTAGTCGACCCTTAAGGGTTAAATATATGTAACTTAAAAGAAGCAAACTTAATATCTAAGAGAAAGGGTAAGGTTATAAAACTAAGAATATTTTGTTTAGTCAATGATAGTTGGTAACCAAGATCTACTTATTGTTAGACCATCATCTCAATTAAGGAAATTAGGTAATTTCACAATCTTGATGGCCTCTCGTATCCTCCTTTTTGACCAACTATCCACTTTAGCCAAAATTGTGATGTTTTCAATATTTATGTGATGCTTTGTATTATGTGAATGTTTAGCTAATGTGAACTTGTGAATTATGTTTACGCATATGTCTACACTATATTCTTTAATCTATTTTTGAATGGAATTCCCTGTTTCTCCAACGTAAGCTATCCCACATGTGGAAGGAATTCGATAAACCCGTTTTTGTAGCCTAGGTTTAATAGGATATTTCACAGGTCTAAGTAGCTTCTTGATGTTATTAATCGGAGAGAAAAATACAGAAATATTCTTATTTTTAAGATGCTTGGCGATTTTATTAGTGACCCCTTGAATATATGGAAGGGAAGCTTTATGCTCTTCAAGGAAGTTAGCCTTAGAATCCTCAGTTATTCTTTTTTGTTTTTCTGCTTTGGTGAAGGCTCTATTGATCTGGGACATGGAGTATCCATTATTTAAGAAGACATTGAGAAGGTGTTCCTTTTCTTGTTCTATGTGATCTTTGTTTGATATCCTAATGGATCTGGTGATTAGGGTGTTGAGGACACCTAACTTTTGACTTGGGTGGTGGTGGGATTTTTCATGTAGGTATTGGTTTGTATGTGTTTTCTTTCGATAAACCCTATGAGACACATCACCGTTATGTTTTTTGGTCACCAAGACATCAAGGAATGGAATGGACTGTTTTTCTTCTAGTTCCATTGTAAACTTGATTGAGCTGCATTCGTTGTTTAAGTGTTCAACAAATTTTTCCAATTCTTCTCTTCCATGGTCCCAAATAATGAAAGTATCATCAACATATCTTGACCACCATACCGGATTTGATTGAGTTGTGTTAAGTTCTTTTCGTTCAAATTTATCCATAAAGAGATTTGCCACTATTGGTGAAAGTGGGGATCCCATAGCCACGCCACATGTTTTCTCATAAAGTTCACCTTGGAAGCTAAAAAAATCAATTTGAGACATAATCCTACCAACTTGTTGTTTCTTGATCTGTAAGATCTTCAATCACTTTGATCACATCATCTATAGGAATCATTGTAAACAAAGAGACAACATATAGGCTCAAGAGTATCTCATTCTCCTCAATTTTTCTCCCTTTAATCTTGTTAAGAAAGAAAGCGAAATATTTAATGTAAGAATCTGTGTTACCTACCAGATGTTTTAGTTTGTTTGCTAAAAACTTAGCAAGAACGTATGTAGGAGAACCAATAGGTACAATAGGTCTATGACAAGGTTAAGATCTTCAGATCAGATAATGGGGGAGAGTACACCTCCAATGAGTTCAATCAGTTTTGCACTCAATCACTTTTGCACTTAGGAAGGAATCAAGAGGCAGTTGACTGTACCTTATAAACCTCAACAAAACGGGGTGGTTGAGAGGAAGAACAAGGCCATCATTGGAGCTACGAGATCCATGTTGCATGATCAGGAATTGCCATTCTTTCTTTGGTCTAAAGCATGTAACATTGCAGCCTACATTCAGAACAGGAGCCCTCATAAGGCATTGGGGGACAAGACCCCCGAAGAGGCCTTTTCTGGAAAGAAACCCAAAGTTGGGCACTTCAGAATTTTTGGATTCCTCGCCTACTCGCATGTTCCTTCAAAGAAAAGGACAAAGCTGGAACCCACTGCAGAGAGAGGAATTCTTGTTGGGTATGATGAGACTTCGAAGGCCTATCGCATTTACATCCCTGCTCTCAAAAAGACTGTTGTGAGGCGATATGTGAAGTTTGAGGAGGATCGGGCCTTTCGAAAATCATGTGAGTCAGAGAAGGGAAAACAATAGGTTGCAACTTTCCTTCATGACACAGGTCAAAGTACTGTTCAACAACCAACAGGGTCCCAAGTGTCAGGAGTGACTAATGCACAAGACATGGGTTCCATGGGCACAGGAGAAGGATCTAGCACAGGTTCTCATATTGGTGATCAACTGAGATCAGGGTCCCAGATTACAGGTTCTCGAGCTATAGGATCGACGACTACAGGAACCTCTACTAGAGGTACTCATTCTCATACAGGTCATTGGGACGAGGATGAGGAGTTCTCCTCATAAGATGTCACTTCAGGGAAGAGGAAGCCTAAGTGGCTTCAAGATACCTTGAAGGACGCCCAGGCAGTAGGAACTCCCAAGAAAGACGTAAGAGAAAGAAAGGCTCCACAATGATTCTGCAGTTACTTAGCTCTAGTAAGCAGTATCAGTGAGTCAGATCCATCCTCTTATGAACAAGCAGCAGGTAAGTAGGCCTGAAGAGATGCCATGCTGGAAGATTATGCTTCCATCATGAAGAATGATGTCTGGGAAGTGGTACCCAGACCTGAGGGAAAATTCGTGGTCACCTCTAGATGGCTCTAGAAAATCAAATATGCTGCAGATGGCAGCATTGAGAAGTACAAAGCGAGATTTGTTGCTAGAGGATTCTCACAGATAGAGGGAGTTGTCTATGATGAGACATTTGCTCCTGTGGCCAGGTATTCTTCCATCAGGACTGTGATTTATGTTGCAGCAGAAATGGGATGGAAGATTCACCAGATGGATGTCAAGACAACTTTCCTCAATGGACTCATTGAGGAGGAGGTATACATTGAGCAGCCAGAGGGATTCGAGGTACGTGAGCGAGAGTCTCATTTATGCAAATTGAAGAAATCCATGTACGGTTTGAAACAGGAACCTAGAGCTTGGTATTCTAGGATAGACACCTATTTGCAACAGCTAGGGTTTCAGAAAAGTGAAGCAAACCCAAATCTCTACTTCATTGTGGTAAGAGGGGATCCTCTCATTATTGTGCTTTATGTGGACGACCTATTTATTACAGGGGCAGAGAAACTCATCAGTGATTGCAAGAAGGATCTTGCATTTGAGTATGAAATGAAGGATATAGGGTTGATGCATTACTTCCTAGGGATGGAAGTCTAGCAGGAGGATGGGCATATCTTCCTCAGTCAGGGAAAGTATGCAATGGACATTCTGAAGAGATTTCAGATGCAGGATTGCAAGCCTATGAATACCCCTATGACAACCAACTAGAAGAAGCGGTGGCTTGTGAGAGTAAATTGGTTGATTCCACAAGGTACCGACAACTCATCGGTTCCTTGATGTATTTGGTCAACACCAGACCAGATTTGAGTTTTGCAGTCAACACCTTGAGTCAGTACATGGTATAACCCAGAGATGTGCACTGGGTGGATGCAAAGCATGTTTTGAGATACATCAGTGGAACAACATAATATGGGCTGAATTATGTGAGGCAGGGAGAAGTCCAGCTTGTAGGGTTCATAGATTCCGATTGGGTAGGTAATGTAGGTGACAGGAAAAGCATCTCCGGGTGTTGCTTCAGCTTAGGTTCGGCAGTTGTGTCATGGTTTAGCAGGAAGCAAAAGTCCGTTGCATTGAGTTCTGCTAAAGCAGAATATATGGCGACTAGCCTAGCCAGTTGTGAAGTCATCTGGCTTTGCAAGATGTTGGTAAGTCTATTTGATCAGCAGTTGGAACCTACGGTGATTGTTGATCTTTTATCCTTTCTCTCTGGGCAGACCCGGGCTGGCGGTAATCTTTTAGACCAACAGAACCCTTAGCTCACTGGCCCTTTCGGCAACAGGTCGCAGAAGCAACCTGAAGTCTCACCCGAAGTGATTCTAATGGGAGGCAGAAGACTCAAGTGTCCTCAGCCAAGTTCCGAGGCATCCAGGGTGGGTAAACCCTCCTTAACCCCTTTCACAGAAGCTGTCTATCTCATTCCATTACTCCGGTTACGCCTCTGTCTTATCGCAGTACGCAGGGAATGCGATAAGTCTTTCCCTATGTGAAACCGTCTAGCGATACCCAAGGTATCGCAGGTGCGATATCTTCCCCTTCTAGTTCCTGCGGCAAGCGAACTTTGACCGCTTCCTGGGTTAACAGGTGGTCTTAGCTATTCTTATCCTGGTACTGCAGTTAGCAACAGCATTCAGCCTACAAGCCTAACCCTCACTACTGAACTCGACCCTTGATATCTCGCAACACGTAACTAGGTAGAACGTTACTTTGCGCAATGTCTAAATAAACCATTCATGCCTCATATTCAGTTCTTATTCGCACATTAACCTCTGTCTAACAATTGTCTAGTTCGCAAAGAGGTTAGCTACGATTATCGCACTTGTTATACATCATTCAGAAGTTAACTGACGACCATGTACATTACTTATAACAGATTGAAGCATTCATATATAGCATAAACACGTGAATGAGAACAATGGCTACACAATTACAATAGTGCTACTTAGATAAGCACATTGATACTCCCAGGGCAAAGACTACGCCCAGGGGAACTGCGGTTCTTGTTTACAACTCTGGGGAATGAACACAGCCCCGTTCCACTCTTTACAATAGGGGTCTTCTGGGAAACTCCACCTCAGTGGGAGCCCTTCTCTATAGACCTCTTTTCTCTTCTTGCCTTTACAATGCACTCTCTTCCTCTCGCAATCCTTGCGGATTGCACTATCCCTCAACAGGTCGGCCCTTGTATTCTCAGGGATGTTCAGACTTGCAACAACAAAAGACTTGACTAGCATCTACCTGATGTCTCTATCGCTATGTGGCCAACCCCTTATCCTATAAAAAGACTACTATATATAGATGGCCCGAAGGTCTCATCGCAGTTACAAAACTGTGGGCCTTATCCCAACAGTGACTCAACCCTAACCACTTACAGTCAACTGGCTGTACTTCCATGGCCGCCTTCTGTCTTGTCGCCGCTTCCTGCAGTCCTTAGTCTTTAATGCATCGGCCCGTCGCTTCTTCTTGGTTCAAGCAACGCCGACTGTGGTCCTTCTTCTTTAATGAGGGTAGCTGAACCCTCTCTTCATCTCCGGTGCCTTTATTGCGGTGGTTGAGCTCTCCCTTCGGCCTCTTCTTTGTACCACATGCTTGACTTTTCTGTACCTATCGCCGTGATTCCCGCCGGAATTTGCGCTACGGCGATATCTTTGTCTTACCGCCAAAATTGGTACTTTCCTTCCAAAATTAGTTATCCTTCCCAAAATTAGCAGCTTCCTAACTGCTGCGGAAGTTCTCTCCAACAACTCCCCTAACACTTACTTGTGGCTCGTCCCCGAGCCACTTGCAACAACAGCCTGATTCATTTGCCTAAGCTTATCCTTTGTTGCTCGTGAGATTGCTGCGAATTGTGCCTTAAGCGCTTTAATACTTTCATCCATGTGTGTTACTTCTTCCTGCGCTGCGCTGAGCAGCTCAGCGGTTACCAAGGAGTCCTCTGTGCCCTCAATGACTCCTTTACTTGAGGTGAAGCTTTTCACCTTTTGCTCCAGTTCATCAACCAGATGTGCGATGTTGCTTTCATGCGGGCTAACTTCGTTAGCCAGGTTGATCTGCTGTTCTCTGTATTTCTGCACCTGCTGCTGAATTTGTGTGATTTCTCCTTTCTTTCTTATCTTCGCAAGAGCACTCAAGCCCTTGTACTCTTCTTCAGCTCTTGCTATCGCATCTTCACAGTGCTTAATGTGCTGATCGAGCTGGGCTTTCTGTGGGAGCTCCTCTAGCTCCAGCCATGTCTTTGATGCATCTTCCAGGATGGCCTCTGCTGCTTCCACCCGACAGTGCATCTGTGTCTGTACAACTCTGAAAGCTTGCACTCGTGCTTCTTGGATTTCCTCTGGAGTAGGTGGCTTATTTGCTTCAAGTGCAACAATCTTTGCTTCGTATTCTTCCTCCATCTTTCTCTTCTCTTCATCTAGAGCCTTTTCTCTTTCCGCTATTTTTCTGATCTTTTGAGTTATTTCTAACTCAGGCCTGATATCGCACTGCGGAAGCTCTGCTGCGATATTCTTTAAAACAAGAGAGACATCCTGCTCTCGCTGAACATATTGCGTCAACTGGGCACTCTCTGCCTCATGCTGCGCAATGAGCTGCACATTGTCGTGAGACAGCAAAACATTTTGCTCATATGTGACTTGTTCTCTGTGCCTCAGCTCCGTGCCTATCTGCTGGAAAATTTCATACAACTGATCCATAGGTACTTCTGGTAGGTTCACCTCAAGAGGATGAACCATCTGCACCTCCATAGGTACCGGGAACTTAATACTTCCTGGCGGTATACGAACAATGTTCGTGCGGTCCCTTGCAATGCTTTCTTCTCTGCTCTGCGAAGGGGGCTGCGAACTTTCTGCGACTGTAGTTGGAGCTGGCTGAATCTGCATGGAAGCAGTCTTCTCAGTGATTGCCTTCAACTCTCGCAATTTGTTGTCAAGGCTGATGCGCATACGATCCTGCGATAACTGAATCGTAGCGAATTTATCCCGCATCTTCTCCTGTATTCGGCTGGCGATGAGATCATACTCATCCTCTGTCATGACTGGTGCCTGCGGTTCGTCGGAAGTAACCGCCTTTGTTCTCTTCTTCTTTGCTCGCACCGGAGAAGGGCCTTCAATAGCCTTTCTCTTAGAACCCATTGGTTCTTTCTCTTTGTCTTTAGGATCTACCTCCTGAACATCTTCTGGATCCTCAGCTGGGGGATCAACTGGAACTAGGCCAGAGGATAGATCATCATACATTTGTTTCATGTCCTCGTCGAAACAGTTCTTAATGGTATCTTCGACCTGCTGGATTTCCATGCGATATGGGCCGGGGGCCCATTCGTTATGTTTCCTGAACCCTTTGGGTCTGATGTAGGTTTTATCCCTGCCGACTTTAAATTCCAGCTTGGACTGATAAAGATCAACGACCGGCGAGTCGACCCGCGGAATCGTTGCGACGGATTCAAGCAATAGCGTATAATATTCATGGAATACCATTGCGTTATTCTTGTGCTTCTCTGGGTGATTACTCGCCCAAAGATTGGAGTACCTCGACCCTCTGCACGCCCCTGGCGCCAGCTGTGGAAACTGCGAATTGGGCGGCTCTTTCCATCCAATGAAAGCCATAAGGATCAGCAGCCACGAGAAGTGGAAGCTGTGAAGTGGATCCTGCTGCGCCTGCGCACAGTCTTGAAAGAAACTATTTAACAAAAATAAACTCCAGTTGTAAGGTTTACCGTTTATGACTTCGATCGCTAGGCGGATAACTGAGCCTGTGACCTCCTTCGGCCTCACCTTGAGAAGGAGTTTTCCGGCCAACAGACTAACAGTAAACCGCAAGGCGTCATCCTGTATTGAATTGACATCGTAGGCGCGACCTCCTCTTTGCAGCTTATACTCCGCAACCTGCTTGGTTGAGAGCCTGGTATCCTTTGTGGCGCCATCAATATTTATCTGTGGGTCAAAACCAGTCTTCGACAGACCGGTAATGCGGTGAATGAGGTCAACATTGACATCTATTCGGTTACCCAACCATAAGTAACCACCATGCACACATGAAAGTAGCGTCCGCACCACAGCATTGACCTCCGGGCCCCGTCCAAAGTGTGGGATCTCCAGGAGATTGAGCAGTCCCGACGGTACTAAATGGCTTACATGGTCCATGGGGACGAACTCATCGTGCTGTGTCCTTGGGTTCCTCTGAATCGTCATATAACGATGGCGGCGGAATTGTGGGTACAGCGTATAATCTCTCAGATTATAATCAGTAAACTTAACAGCATGCATATTCCCCCACAAGTTACCTTCTTCCTTCACTCGGTTATCCAGCGGCGGGAGTATGAGTTCATATTTAAAGTCTCTTGGAAGGACGATCGCTGGCGCATTCTCTACTCTCGGTGGGAAGTATATGGTAGTGACTGTAACTTCTTCCGGAAGTTCCTGCTCCGGTTCTTCTGACTCTGTGCTATTCAGGGTCTCGCTACGTTCCATATTAGCTAAGGTTCTCGGCGACTGGCGTATGGTCGAAGAGCCAGCAGCAATTTTCTTTCCTTTCTCCGCCACAACTGAAGTCATAGCGCACTCAATTCCACCCCTTTGGAATCTCTGCAACACGTCTTCGAGAGGCTCGTCTGGCGCGAGGCGCCTTCCCCTGTGGTACTCTGGACTTCCTATGATTGCTAATCTTAATGCAAATCAGAGTCTGCAACTGTTTCTAGTTTCCCTGCTCAGGACTCTGCTAAGAATACGCTTGGCTCGGCTCAACTGCGCTCAACTCTTTTAGTGAAAATGACCAAGTAGCCCCGTGCTTTGAATAGAACGTGTATTTATCATAAGGCGGAATTTCAAATGGCAACGAACCAGTGACTGGACCCGTTGGCGGTATTTAATGCATAGACAAGACAGCACCCCGCGCCTATTTATTGCAAACACCGTTTGAAATTTCGCTGGGAAACTGTGCGCCGGAGTGATGTCGCATCGGATTTTCCAAATCTAGAAGAATCGTCGTACTGCTGCCAAATCTTAGTACAACAGATACTTGTCAGCCGTGCAGTTAATGCTTGTCAGATGGCGAAGTGACTAGCCCTCTGATCAATTCAAAATTTGATATCGCATCAATCTGTCTTCTGTCCTCTGCGATAAGATATCGCATCGTCTGGAAGTGGAAAGTGCCAAAAACTCGCCTCATATCAAAATTGTCGCAACCACCAGGAAAACTGGCTGCGAATTCTTACCTGCCGTATTTCCCGGTGTAGACTCCTTAGGGTGCGATGCTTCATTTCAACTACACTGAACATCTGCACTATTTGCTTCCTTTCTGGGCTAGGGCTAGGAGGTGGCATGGCCTTCGCGATACAGCTTAAGCCGACTACCATTGATCAAGGTAGGAAGAAACTCCCCACTCATAGTACGAAGCTGTATAGCACCTCCATCTGTTATTTGCTGGATTTGATATGGTCCTAACCAATGAGTTTTGAATTTTCCAGGGAACTTTATAAACTTACTGTCATAAAGGAGTACCAAGTCTCCAAGCTGAAAGGTTTTGTTCTTGATATGCCTATCATGCCAAGCTTTTTCTCGTGCTTTCTGCACTTTTTGATGGAATCCTGCGATAAATCTGTCTTCCTCCAGATTGAGCAGCTGTGCCAATCTCTCCTCTAAAGTATCAGAATCAGCCATCTCTGTAAGCTGAGCAATCCTTAGACTGGGTAATATGTATTCCATAGGCATAACAGCCTCTTGTCCATATACCAGGCTGAAAGGTGTGTGCCCTGTTAGTTTCTTACACGTGGTCCTGTAAGCCCATAATACAGCATTAACTCTGAGGTCCCAATCATCCCTTTGACTGTTACAAATCTTTGTAAGAGCATGTTCTAATATCTTATTGAAAGCCTCCACCGTACCATTAGCTTGAGGGTGGTAAGGTGTACTCTTATGGTGCTGTATTTCAAATTCCTCTGTCAAGGCTTCTATGGTGCTATTCAAAAAATGTGTGCCTTGATCACTCATCAAAGTCACTGGGCATCCAAATCTAGTGATGATGTTTTCAAAAATAAATTGTGCTGCTGTAGCAGCATCACAATTCCTGACTGCTTTTGCCTCAGCCCACCTGGTGAGGTATTCTGTTGCTGTAATTATATATCTCGCACCAGTTCGTTTTCCTGGGGGGTTAATAGGACCCACGAAGTCTATGGCCCACTTATCGAATGCGCGTAGCGTTATCTGTGGTCGCAACGGCATTTCATCTCTTCTGGAGGGCTTTCCTGTCCTTTGGCAGATATCGCATGATCTGCAAAACTCTTTACTGTCTTTATGTAATGTAGGCCACCATAGTCCGGCTGCTAGGATCTTCTGAGCGGTCGGCTTCCCTGCGAAATGGCCTCCTGCGATGCCCGAATGTGCTTCCTTAAGAATGGTCTGTTTCTCGTGGGGCATAACGCATCTGCGCAAGATTTCATCTGGTCCTAACTTATATAGGTGTCCTGCAATCAGGGTGAAGTCTGCTGCTTTCACCACTAATTGTTTCTTTTGTTGCTTGGTAAACTCAGGTGGTGCCCACCCTGTAGTAAGGAATTGAATTATGTCTCCATAATATTCATCTGCGACCTGAATGGAGAATAATTGCGCATCAGGTAAGTTGTCCTCTAAATTACTTGGTTCTTCACCGGAGTCTAGCCTTGACAGGTGATCAGGTCCTGCATTTAGTCTTCCTGGCTTAACAATGATTTCGAAATCATATTCCTGGAACAACAATAGCCATCTGCATATTCTTCCCCCTAACACTGGCTTATTGACCAAGTATTTTAATGCAGAATGGTCGGTGAACATCTTGAATGGGGCACCCAATAAATAGTGCCGAAATTTCTGTAAGGCATACACCATTGCTAACCCTTCTCTCTCTGTGGTGGTGTAATTCTTCTCAGCTGTCGATAGTCTCCTGCTCGAATATGCGATAGGGTGGTCAATACCCCCTTCGCCTGGTTGCGTGAGAATAATGCCCAGTGCGATGCCAGATGCATCCACATGAACATGAAAAGGCTTGTTCCAATCTGGAAATACCAGAATAGGTGCTGTAACCATTTTTTCTTTTAGAGCGTCAAGACTCTTCTGACATTCCTCATTCCACTGAAATTTGATATCCTTCTTCAATAATTTCTCCATTGGTGCGGTAATCTTGGCATAACCTTTGATAAACTTTCTGTAATACCCAGTATGACCAAGTGTAGTTCTCAGCTGCTTTACTGAGTTAGGTGCTGGTAAATTGACGATGATGGCGATCTTCGCAGGATCTACCATCAAGCCTTGTCTGCACACAATGTGACCCAACAACGTACCAAAAGGCGCACAAAATATACATTTTTTTAAGTTAAGGGAAATCTGGTGCTATCTACATTTTTCAAACATTAATCGCAGGTTTCCTATGTGCTTCTTGACTAGTCCAAATACAGTCCAATCATCAAAATAAACTTCTAGAAATTGATGGATGTATTCCTTAAAGACAGCAACAACTACTCTAGAAAAAATTGCTGGGGCATTCTTAAGACCAAAGGGCATTACCGTATACTGAAAGGAGCCCCATTCTGTCGCAAATGTGGTCTTGTGCCTGTCGTCTGGATGGATTCTTATCTGGTGATAGCCTGAAAAGCCATCAGTAAATGAATAGATTTCTTGTCCTCCAACATTGTCTAAGACTTCATCAGTGAATGGTGTCGGAAATGGGTCATGCAGCGATGCATCATTCAGTTTGCGCAAGTCGACACAGATCCTGATGTCTCCTTTTGTTTTCTTTTCTTGTACTACCATGGGACTAACCCACTCACTTTCTTCGACAGGTTCAATGATGCCTGCTGCTAGCATCTTATCTATTTCATCTTTTACTTTTGCTTTATACCGCGGATTCAACCTGTATGGGCGTTGCTTAACCGGCTTAGCGTCCTCCTTAAGCGGTATTCTCATGACTCCGAGGTCACCCACTATTCCCTTCATTTCTGTAAAGTTGGTAGGAAATAGGTCCTGATACTCATGTAATAGGTCTGTGATTTGGCCAATTGTCTCATCATCCCAATAATCTCCAATAGAGGCAAACTTAGGGTCTGTTTCTGTGCCAATATTGCTCTTTCTAATCTTGATTGGTTCTGTTACAGCTGGGATTTCTAAGTGCGGGCCTTCAACTTCACGTGTACCTTCTGTTTCTGCGATATTGATACTGCGAGGATCTTCATCCTCATCGCTTGAGTCTTGTGCGCAGTTGTAACATTCTAGTGCATGTTCCATCTGGATAGCCCACTCGGGTTGCGAATCCGCTGGTAATGGGAAATCCTCAAATATTTTAGTCTTTATGATCTTCAAGGCCCGATCAATGCTTGGATGCTCAGATTCAAAACTGAACGTGACCAAAAAGTTTTCAATCATAATAGGCCATGAGATAGTTCCTTTTCTTAGCTCTGTTTCTGTATACCAGTTCCGTGGAACTGTATCCAGTGTATGGATAAACAAATGAACCCATTCTTCTGCTGGAATCTCTAGCCAACTCTGTTCACAGTTCATAATGTGTGCTCTGGGATCACTCTCCCCTGTATATTTCCGCTGTGTACAGTCTCTTTCTTTAGAGAATCTAATGCGCATCAATCTCTTACAATCATACCATGATGCGATATGTTCCTTGTGTGTGTACCACCATCTTGCAGGTGTGGCTCGAACTGCAAGGTCAAAAACCTCCATCCTCTGCTCTTGAGGAATCTCTTGTTCAAACTGCTGCAAAAAATCATTGACATCTGCTAATCCATCAAAAGTTGGAATATACCTGCTTTCTGTCCCAATCCATCGCAGTGATTTAGTCATGAATGCGCATCTGCGAATAGAGACTTCGTGGAGTCTATTTTGCCAATTTTCTAAGCCAACATCTGAATCTGATGTGCAAGAGCTATCACATCTCCAGCTGATATGTCCATCAGCTGTAGGATCAATGTAGTCTGTCTGATTAGAAGTCATTTGGTACAAATTTTCCATGTTATGCACCTCCTCTTCTGCTTTGATTGGCTCAATGTAGCGAGGGCCCTGTAAAGGGTCTAATGGTGCGATAACCCGGACTTGAGCATCTTCAAATGTCATCTGCCTTTTCTTTAAGTTGATAACAGCCTTGTTATCAAAAGCCCAATCAATACCTAATAGAGCTGGATAGGGTTTGGTGTCACCAATAATTTCTATAATCTCAAAATCGGCATATGTGTGAACTCCGTCGATGTCCACTGGGACATGCGATAGGCGACCCATCGGTGATATTCTCTGTTGATTAGCTAGTCTGAGATGGATAGGGGATCTGCTTAGTTTTGGACTTCCCATCTGTTCCCATGTCTGTTTAGTCAAGACATTTACTTCTGAACCTAAGTCTAGGATAACCTCATCCATTTCAAATAGTCCGATCTGCGCTGTGAGCCTCATCTCTCTTCCTGTCCTTGTATGGCCCATTATATGATGAATGGTGCGCTGTGTATTGCTCACAGAAGGGCTCTGTTGACATTGGTCAATAACTTTCTGAAGTTCCTCTACAGCTTTCCCATTTCTTAGAAGTTTCAAACAACTCTGCAAGAAGGACTGTACACTCCCGGTCAATTCCTCTTCGTCGCATCTGCCAGATGTGCTAGCCTGTGGTATCTGCGTAGTACTAACATCCTGCGGTGGTTTCCGTGGTATACCCTGAGATGGTAATAATAGTGATCTGGGCGGTGTCTGTTCAGCAAAGGAAGTCTTAGTTTGTTGAAATGCCTCCTTATTCTTCTGTAGATCAAGTGGGATAGGTTTTCCTGGAGCTTTGCGCACCCACTGCGTTCCTGTCGTTTTTTCCACGTCCTGCGATATGTTGCTCGTGGAGAGGCCACTGCGAGTTACAATATTGACCCGTGGTTCGGTTTCGTTCTGCTCAGCAGCGATAAACTGGATAGTCTGATTGGTTGCTGGCTTGGCGTCCTTGATCTTAGATATCAGTATGGGACATTCCTCTATTGTGTGATCATAAGATTTACAATACTTGCACGTTGTAGTAGGGTTCTGACAGTCTCTAGCGTAATGTCCTGTGCCTCCACAGTTATAACAGGTGATAGTTCCACGGCCACGGCCAGATTCATAGCCTCCTCCGCGTCCTCGGCCTCTAAAATTTCCTCCACGGCCTCCCTGATTCGGATCAGTTTGTGCACGTACTGCTGGTCCGGATGCTTCTGACTGAACTCTGTAGAGGTCGTGCTTCCTTTCTATCATTAACTCGTAAGCTCTACAATTGTTTTCGTCATGTCCCACAGATTTACAGAAGTTGCAATATAGTTTCTTTGGTGTCTGCACATATTTCTGAAGGAGAGGGCATTCCTGAGGACTGTGTCCTCTGGTTCTACAAATCTCGCACCATGGCCCCTGGTTCTGCATCAACGGGTTAGGAGCTCCACTGGCGATATAGTCAGCGAAGACAGGGCAGTTATCCTTACTGTGTCCCTGCGCTTTACACTTAGTACACCAAATTTCATGCGCAACCTCCTTTCCTTTCTTAATTTCATGCAGCTGTAAGGTGAGGTTAGCTAGCTGATTTTGCAGATTAGTGATACCGGTGCTAGTTTCTGCTAGAGGTGAAGCCTCTAGTTTCATTGCCATTTCTAATGCTTCATCTTGTGTATTTAATTTCTATTGCATTAGCGGAAGTCTGATGTGTGGTAATATTGCTGCGATAAACCATTCTTTATGCTGTTGAGGCGCAAGCTCAAAGCTTACCTGATCAATGAGGGTCTTGAATCTCTGGTCAAAATCCCAAACCGTCTCCGTAGGCAATTGTTTAATATCTTTAAGTTCTGCTATGCATTGTGACTCGGATTTAGGTTTTTTAAACTCTTTAATCATAGCAGTTCTAACCTGTGCAAGCATTCTGTTATGGCCAGTGGTATACTTCATATACCAAGTTAATGCTCTTTCTCTAAATGTGGTGGCCAGCTGGACAAGCTTGACATTATCATCTTGTATTTGCTTAATGGTCCATATGGCTTCGCATAAGAACCAGTGTTGCTCAGGGTCCTCCGACCCTGTACCTTTGAATGTTGGTAGCTTCATATCATCTCCCATTCTGCTTCTAGATGGTGGGTTCTGGTTTGCTGTATGACTACCACTCGGCTGTGTAGATGTGGAGGGTGTAGCGGTAGTATTCGCTGTATAAGAGCTACTGGAAGGGGTTCCTGCGGGATTATTCTGAGTTCCGACTGGCTTTTGAGGAGTCCTAGGATTCTGACTCTGCTGTCTCGGGTGATCTGAACTGTCTTCTTCAGAAGAAGATGATTCGTTGACTCTATATCTTTTACCACTACGTGTATGTCCAAGATACTCGTAATCACTTTCAGAGTCTACTGACATTACAATATCATGCTACAATTCATCTGAGAGTATATCCAGTACTCCTTTTTCATATAGTAATTGCTTAATGGACAGACTTAGAGAATTTAGGTACTTACCGCGATAACCCTTGAAGAAGTACCGTTCTGCTGCGCTGAAACTCTTTCTCTGATCAACCGCGAACTCTGTGATGAAGCCGTCCAGCAGACTCGTAAGCCAGAAGTCTACTGCGCGTGAGATGGGGTTATCGACACCCTTCAAGGTTTGAATCAGCTCTGCTGTCCAGACAACTTCTCGACTCTTCTTGACACCGCTGTTGTCAACAAGCTTTGATAACCAACCATATAACTCAATAGCATAAGTTACGAAGAATATCTCGTGAAGATCTGTAAAAATGTGCTTCTGTAGCCAAGCCTCAGTGCTCAGTCTAGGATTCTTGTTTTCTTTTGCAGCAAACTCTCTTTCTTTTGACTCAACCCACTGGTTAAGTTCTTGCTTGGTAGGATGCCAACAGAACATCAGCTCAATGTGTTCAAACCGGCAACGGAACCATTTGTTGATCTTTTATCCTTTCTCTCTGGGCAGACCCGGGCTGGCGGTAATCTTTTAGACCAACAGAACCCTTAGCTCACTGGCCCTTTCGGCAACAGGTCGCAGAAGCAACCTGAAGTCTCACCCGAAGTGATTCTAATGGGAGGCAGAAGACTCAAGTGTCCTCAGCCAAGTTCCGAGGCATCCAGGGTGGGTAAACCCTCCTTAACCCCTTTCACAGAAGCTGTCTATCTCATTCCATTACTCCGGTTACGCCTCTGTCTTATCGCAGTACGCAGGGAATGCGATAAGTCTTTCCCTATGTGAAACCGTCTAGCGATACCCAAGGTATCGCAGGTGCGATATCTTCCCCTTCTAGTTCCTGCGGCAAGCGAACTTTGACCGCTTCCTGGGTTAACAGGTGGTCTTAGCTATTCTTATCCTGGTACTGCAGTTAGCAACAGCATTCAGCCTACAAGCCTAACCCTCACTACTGAACTCGACCCTTGATATCTCGCAACACGTAACTAGGTAGAACGTTACTTTGCGCAATGTCTAAATAAACCATTCATGCCTCATATTCAGTTCTTATTCGCACATTAACCTCTGTCTAAAAATTGTCTAGTTCGCAAAGAGGTTAGCTACGATTATCGCACTTGTTATACATCATTCAGAAGTTAACTGACGACCATGTACATTACTTATAACAGATTGAAGCATTCATATATAGCATAAACACGTGAATGAGAACAATGGATACACAATTACAATAGTGCTACTTAGATAAGCACATTGATACTCCCAGGGCAAAGACTACGCCCAGGGGAACTGCGGTTCTTGTTTACAACTCTGGGGAATGAACACAGCCCCGTTCCACTCTTTACAATAGGGGTCTTCTGGGAAACTCCACCTCAGTGGGAGCCCTTCTCTATAGACCTCTTTTCTCTTCTTGCCTTTACAGTGCACTCTCTTCCTCTCGCAATCCTTGCGGATTGCACTATCCCTCAACAGGTCGGCCCTTGTATTCTCAGGGATGTTCAGACTTGCAACAACAAAAGACTTGACTAGCATCTACCTGATGTCTCTATCGCTATGTGGCCAACCCCTTATCCTATAAAAAGACTACTATATATAGATGGCCCGAAGGTCTCATCGCAGTTACAAAACTGTGGGCCTTATCCCAACAGTGACTCAACCCTAACCACTTACAGTCAACTGGCTGTACTTCCATGGCCGCCTTCTGTCTTGTCGCCGCTTCCTGCAGTCCTTAGTCTTTAATGCATCGGCCCGTCGCTTCTTCTTGGTTCAAGCAACGCCGACTGTGGTCCTTCTTCTTTAATGAGGGTAGCTGAACCCTCTCTTCATCTCCGGTGCCTTTATTGCGGTGGTTGAGCTCTCCCTTCGGCCTCTTCTTTGTACCACATGCTTGAATTTTCTGTACCTATCGCCGTGATTCCCGCCGGAATTTGCGCTACGGCGATATCTTTGTCTTACCGCCAAAATTGGTACTTTCCTTCCAAAATTAGTTATCCTTCCCAAAATTAGCAGCTTCCTAACTGCTGCGGAAGTTCTCTCCAACAGTGATTCATTGTGACAATCGGAGTTGCGTAAAACTCTTTGAGAATCCAATATTTCATGATCGATCCAAACACATTGAGATCATATATCACTTCATTCATGATCATGTTGAGAAGGGAGCAGTTGAACTCTAGTACATTTCCACAGATGAGCAGGTTGCAGACATTCTGACGAAGTCCTCGATGAAGAATAAGTTTGAATACTTCAAGCAGAAGATGGGAGTGGTGCAGAATCCTTTCCTGGTTAAGAGGGAGTGTTAAAATATTAACCAGGAAAATGTTCGGGAATAAATGCATGCAAAGGTTTGCATGCACCTACTTTTAAGGTTTTGGTAAACCTAATTTTATAGTGAGATGATATAAGGAAGATAGAAGGTGTTTGTCTTCTATAGAGAGACAATTGATCTGAGATAGATCATTTGGGAGGAGGACGACTTTCCTTGAGAAGGAGGGCGCATTCCTTCAGGAGGAGGAAGCTTGTACCGCATCCGGTTGAGCGATTGAGTGTCTGTAACTTGCAGAGTATCTTCATCTCAGAGATTGAGGAAGATCAGTGACAATCAGAGCTCAAATTTGTTGAGATTTGATTTAGTATGAGTCATTCCTGTTTGGAGGGAGGGCTCACTTGTGCATGTAGAGGAGGATGTTTTCAGTAGTAGGAATCTTTAGTTACAGAGCATATCAGAGCAGAGGATATAGAGAGACAAATCAGACAGAGGTGGATGTAGGGATACTCAGATCCAATTTTCCAGTTAGGGATCATTCTTCCAGTGCATGCATCAACTGGATGCATGCAAATTTAGAGTTTGCCTGAAGTGATATATGAGGTAACCCTGTATTGTACTTGTCTCATTTCCTATATGCTATGGGCTCAAGAGAGAAGATAGATCCACATTTTGTCGGTTTTTCCCGACACTACTACATATGGCTCAAAAGTCCCACGAAAGTTTGCCACGAAATAGTTAAAATTGATGTTTTCATGGAAAAATAGTTTAAATTTTTGGAAAAAATTGAAAATTCCCCCGATGATCGTCGCTATAGCCATGAATGTATGTTTCATCTCTATAGCCATGAAATTTCGTCGCTATAGCCACGGAAAGTACATCCGTCTCTATAACCATGAAAAATACTAAAGTGGTTGGTGTCCAGTGTGGATTACAACCTCCTTCCCCTAAAGAGAGTGTTCCCATCTATTCATTGCTTGTACAAGGGCACATGGTTTTGGTCCCTTCACTCCTCTACCTCATCATTGGACTTCCATCCATTGTTAGTCCTCAATACCATAACCATTGGTTGGCAACTCTCCTTACTTGCTGAGTTTCTTCAACTCTTGTAATCTTCCTCCATTTATTCCCTCATTGGTGACCTCCCTCTGCAACTGCTCAATCTTCTTTTTAACTACACACATACAATTAAGCCAACATCGGTCTATGATCTATGCCTTTCTTAGAACATGTTCAACTCTCTCACTATTTCTTGCTTCCCCCATGATATTGTCTCCTATATGCCCTCAACATTGTCAAAAGCACTCCAACCACCCCCATGGTGCAAGGTTTTGATGTTTCCATGCTAATGGGTTCAAAAGGTTACCCTCCTTTACCAATAGTATTTTGATCCAAGTTGAGTTTTTTGTCACCAGTCTCATCCTCACGCCCCACTTCAAATCTTCCTCCACCTTTAAATATCATTAGTATGCTTCTACAACAAACTCCTGTACCATTGTTTTCACCCCAAAATCCATTGCTTGGTTTATCAAGTGGTCTACTTGCCAAAGCATAATTAGGTTCTAGATATTTCACTCCACTATCTTCTCCACCTTCTAGATGTATTCCACTGCCTCCTTAATCAGTTGTAACCATTGATAGAGACTCATTAGGATGTCCACTTAGAATATATTGTACTCATTTCTAGTAGCATTTCCATACAAAACTATCTATATACAGTTTTAAATATCTTTCCCTCACAAATTAGCTTCCTATTTAATGAAAACTCCAAAATGTGTTTCAAACCACTCATCTAACCATGATTTCAATAACCCTTGTCTCATCTTGTGACAACTCCTCCCTAATGAAAGTGAAAGGAAAGGAAAGGTGGAAAAATGATGCTAAAAAGCTTATCACTCATCTACCTAGTGATGGTGTGTGGTTCATAGCGAGTGGTTTGATCAACCTATTGGGTCTTGTAAGTTGCTCTTTTTGCAAGTGAAGTAAGACCTTGTTACCAACATTGTGATGTTGAACCCAATAGTGATCATATCATTTATTGTGCTTTCCAGAACTTTGATATAGGATGTCATCTACCTGTCATTAAATGTGCTAAAATCGTTTCAAAACCAATTTGTTTGTTTGTTTCTCTATGAGCATGGGAAGATACTTGTGTTGATGTAATGGGAAAAACTACATCAACTAGTGAAGCCCAATGCAATTTTTGCATTGGGGCATTGAGAGAAACTAGGGTTACCTTAGAGATAGAGTTGAACCAGAAGGAAACTATGCCAATCTTCATCATCTACAAGGGAAATTAGGTGTTGAAGCTTATATCTAGCTGGATTCTTTACAATGTCATCCTCACCCCTTGGTTCCCCTCTATCTTCTAACCCTTATTTGAATCCCTAGATGGCATTTAGATTGGGAATAATACTTTCCATTGAGGTGGTGTAGATATTTTAGGAAGGTGTGCAATAAAGGGTTGTCTTTCTCTAAGACAAAGTCCACATGTCACACTATCATCTCTTTTGTGTGTAATGTTAGGATATTCCTATACTCCATCCTAGTCCTACCAGTATTTCCATTATTTACATTTTCAGTCTTGCATGCATTTATGTATGTAGCACGCATTCTGCATGCATGCATCCCAGTCATTAGTCCCAGCACCTAGCCCTCATTTAGCCAGCCCCCGAGAGATTCTCACTGATCAGTTCTAGCCCTCCTAAATCTTAGTGCGCCCTTCTTCCTTGATTTAAGGAAGCCACTCGTCCTCTCTCACCTACCACTCAGTTTCACTTCAGTTAATTGAGTTATCTTTACTTCTTTCCTTGATTTAAGGAAAGACTGGCTCTCAACTGACTGTATCACTCCGATGAACCTCCAGTGAGACTAGACTGCCCATTCTGACTCCAGTTAGCTCCTCATGCGCCCTCCATTGAGCCTCCTTCATTCAGTTAGTGCCTCCATGTTCCAGTTACACCTACCACACTCAGTTAGACTCAGTTTGGCTGATGATTGACAGTTACTTGTGCATTGATGACTCCACTGATGATGATGAAGACTTCTAGTTGTGCTCTAATGACACACGAGTGATCTTTTGATCACTCCATGAAGGCTAATTCAAATTGCCACCTTGGCATTCGAATCCTCATGCATTGTACTATTTATTTGTCCATATTGTGATTAATGAATTAGTGTGTGTGAATTTATTTTGCTTCTATCCGAGTTCTACTGTATTATTATTTTGTTGCTCATTTTACTGCATTGACCACTCTTAATCTTATTCCTAAATTCTTTCATTGTGAGGTATACATCAGCTCTTAGATCTTCTATGAGTATTTTCACATGGTATCAGAGAATTTGAGGGTATTGTCTATCTCCATTCCTGAGAGTTTTTTTTAGGTTATTATCAAGATTTCGAGTGCAGCAATTGTAGCAGTTTCTACACTTTTGCAGTAGTAGTCATTGCAAACATTTTCTATTGTTTTTGCAGGTCTTCTGAAACAACTTCCATGTTCAATTTGGAAGGAATTACTCATCTTTCTCCATTCAACTATTATGAATGGAAACCACAAATGATAGCACATTTGAAGAGACATGGTCTCTTTGATTATTGTTTTGAAAGAGAGTTCGAATCCTCTGAAGAAGAGAATGACTAGTTAGATGAAGGTGAAAGAGCCACTGCAGCCATGATGCTTTCTATGCCTCGATGCATGGTACACCACTTCCTTGATGTTGAATATCCAAAAGAGATATGGGCCCACCTGGATGAAAGATTTCGCAAACAGAATGAAGGGATTGGTCCAAACCCTTTCGATAGCAAGCTCAATGATGCATTCGTCCTCCTTGATGATCTCATTGATCATGAATCAGTATCAAACATATCTCTTATTGAAGTTAGCCACAAAGAAGAAGAACTTGCAGATTCTACACTCATGCTCCAAATTTATGCTATTTCGAATTCTGTGCTAGCTCACACGCTAGAAATTGCAGAGGTTCTTAAATCCTCTCTTGCACCAGAGTTTGTTGGTTTGCATCATGATCTACTGAATGTTTCGGAGGTCAAATCAGCCATTGGAGGTAATGCATTCGCTCTCCTGATCACTCACCTCTTATTTACTATTGTAAGATCATTATTTCATGCTCTTAGAAGGTTATTGAAGATGATGGCCATTGCCATTCACTTGGGATAATTTCTCATGCATTTACTGGTTTAGATCTCACCTCAAATGGTTCAAAGGAGATCTTAAGCAACCATGATTCAAGTCTTGGATCTGATTTGGATTCCAATCAATCACTGACATTTGATGGTTCGTTTGAGCATAATCTCTCCCATGATGGTTTGAAGGAGAAAAAAAAAGACTATCTATACATTCATGTTTTTGATCCTACCTCAACTGATTCGAAACATAGGCTACTACCAAAGGACCGAACACCAAGAGAAACCACTTCACACAAACAGATCACAGATCATCACACCGATGTTTTGACGTGGTTTAAACCCTCTTGAGGGAAACACTCCACGGCCCCGGCCAAATAGCTTCTACGGGACAATTTATTATGCAAAGAAAGAAAGTTACAAATGAGCTTCTCATAATAGATCAACTAAACAATCACCCTCCATGCTTTTTAAATAGAGATCATGGACCAATCGGGTGTTAAGCTACAGATCAAGGTTAGGTTTGATCTAAGAGAAGTTGAGCCGTCAGATCACTCTATGTCAGGAACATATCGTGACCGTCGGATTAAGTATTTACAAATGCATACTAATGCATACTAAAGAAACACACTATCCCTAACGGATATATTACACAAGTTGATCTTAACTAACTCCTAAGTGTCTAAATATCCTAACATCGCCCCTTAAGAACAACTTGGTATAGGATTGAAGGATTTACAAAAGTGACACTATTAGGAGAAGGAAGGAGGCATTAGAGCCTATCCCCCCTGAATGACAAGTTCCTGACCTCCTAACATAGATCGAAGTTTAGAAAACTTCGCTTCTGTAAGAGACTTGGTGAAGATGTCTGCAACTTGATCATCTGTAGGGCAAAAGAGCACTTCAAGAACACGATCATGAACAAGATTTCTGATGAAGTGAATATGTAGCTCAATGTGTTTGCTGCGTTGATGTAGAACTGGATCTTTGAAAAGCTTGATGGCACTTTGATTGTCGCACCAAAGTGGAGTAGGCTGCTGCTGCTCAAATCCAAACTCTGAAAGGATCTGTCGAAGCCATAAAGCTTCCTGACTAGCATTAACTGCGGCTCGATATTCTGCTTTTGCTGAAGAAAGAGCAAGAGCTTGTTTTTTCTTACAAGCCCAAGTGATAGGTCCAGATCCCAGACTGAAAACATAACCTACAGTAGACTTTCGATCATCAGGATTTCCGGCCCAATCTGAATCAGTGAAACCAACCAACAAAGGTTTTCCCCCTGTACTGTAATGAATCCCAAACTGAGCTATACCTCGAATATATCGAAGTATTCTTTTAGTTGCTTTCCAGTGACTTTCATGAGGTGTCTGCATATAACGGGCAACACGACCAACGGAAAAGGAAAGGTCAGGACGAGAATGACTCAAGTATAAGAGACTACCAACAAGCTGACGATACAAGGTGGCATCGACTTCAGGTGAAGTACAAGTGGCAGAAAGTTTGACTCCAGACTGGAAGGGAGAAGGGGCTGGTGTACAATCTTCCATGTGAAAGCGACAAAGAATGTCACAAGGATACTTAGACTGAGAAAGAAAGATTCCTTCTTTGGTTTGCAGGACTTGGAGACCAAGAAAATAATGCAAATGTCCTAAGTCTGACATTTCAAAATTATGTTTAAGACTGGATTTCACATGGGTTATAAGCTTAGGGTCACTACCAGTAAGAATAAGGTCATCAATATATAGAACAAGTATGATGAGATGGTGTCCTAATTTCTTGGTATAGACATTGGGGTTAGAATGACATCTAGAAAAATCAGTGTCAAGGAGAAAGTTATCCATTTTGGCATACCAAGCTCTAGGAGCTTGCTTAAGGCCATATAAGGATTTCTTAAGGTGGCAGACAAGGCTAGAGTTATTCTGAACATAGCCAGGAGGTTGTTCCATGTAAATTTCCTCCTGTAAATCACCATGTAAGAAGACATACTTGACATCCATTTGATGGACTTCCCAGTTGTGTAAGGCTGCAAGGGAAAGAACAAGGCGGATGGAGTTCATTTTTGCGACGGGAGCAAAGGTTTCATTGTAGTCAATCCCTTCAATTTGGGAAAAACCTTTGACAACTAACCTTGCCTTAAGTCTTTCAACACTTCCATCTGATGCATACTTAGTTCTGTAGACCCATTTACATCTGACAAGTTTTCTTCCTTTTGGAAGAGGAACAAGATCCCAAGTATCGTTCGCCATTAAGGAATGATATTCTTCATCCATGGCTGCATCCCAATCTGGATTCCCTGAAGCTTCTGCAAAAGTTTCTGGATCATGATTCTCGAAAACTTGAGCCAAAATAGAAGAGGCTCGTTGAAACTGAGAACGTGTTCGACGTTGATCTCTAGGATCACCGGCAAGATCACCAGCTGCTTCACATGTTGAACGGACCCATCGAGGAAGCACTTGTGTTGGTGCAACTGGAAGAACATGAGCAGGAGGAGGTGGATTTTCATCCTCACTATCATCATCAGGAACTGGAGTTGGAAACCTGTCAAGGAAGTTGGAAGAAGAAGAAGAAGGCACAAACGCCGAATCAGGCTCGTAGGCCAAAGATGGCACAATCGTCGAGTTAGGCTCACAGGCCAAGATATTTTCATCAAATTTAACATCTCTTCTAATGATTATATCATGAGAATGTGGTTGAACAAGTCTATAACCTTTTACATCTTCAGAATATCCAACAAATATGCACTTTTCACTTTTAGGCTGCAATGCTTTCCGTTTGTCATCCGGAATGTGAGCCCATGCTTCACTACCAAACACACAGAAGTGACTTACAATAGGTTTAATTTTACTCCATGCTTCTTCCGGTGTTATACCTTGTAATGCTTTAGTGGGGGTGCGATTAACTATGTAATTTGCACAGTTAATGGCTTCAGCCCAAAATTGAAGACTTAGTCCCTTAGATTGGATCATATAATTAGCCATTTCTTTTAAAGTGCGGTTCTTCCGCTTAGCTACACCATTTTGTCGTGGTGTATATGGAACAGTGTGTTGTTGTTGGATACCTTGTTCAGTGCAGAAAGTCGTGAACTTATTGTTAACATATTCTCCTCCATTGTCAGATCTTAACTTAATAATTTGATGACCAGATTGTTTTTCCACAAGGGCCTTGTAGGCCAAGAACATGTTAAATACTTCGCTCTTAATTTTTAGGAAATAAACCCAAGTGCGTCTGGTGTAATCATCAATGAAAGTTAAGAAATATTTGAAACCAGAAAAGGAAGCAGATGGAAGAGGACCACACAAGTCACTATGCACAAGCTCCAAGGGAACCGAGGCGTGCCAAGAGGCACGTTTGTCAAAACTGTCCTGATGATGTTTTCCGAGTACACAACCAGAGCAAACACCATCCCTACAAGATACCATCGGAAGACATATCACCATATTTTCTTTACATAGTTGTTGCAATGAGCGATAATTTAAGTGACCAAATTGCTCATGCCAAAGTTTGCTCAAGTTATCACTATGAGCAAAAAAAACTGAAGGGAAAGGTGATGACCCAAAGTTGTTAAACTTGTACAACCTGGTAATATCATTAACAATTCCGGTAGCTAGGATCTGTTGAGGATCTTTAAAATCCTTGATTACAACTTGGTGAGGTGTAAAGGTCACAGTTTTACCTTCACCAGAATGAGTGATCTGATAGAATGATAAAAAATTGGAGGAAATTCTTGGAACACATAGTACATCACTAAAATGACCATTATCTACGAGAACTGTTCCAACTCCTACAACACTTAGAGATCTATCATCACCAACAAATATTTGTTTGGTGATACATTCATGCATAGTAGAAAAGATGGCTTGATCCTTAGCCATATGATAAGATGCTCCAGAATCAATGAGCCATTCATTTGAAGTAGTAGAAGAAGATGCATTATAAGAATAACCAGAAGCACAAAGTGCATGTCCATGAGAGGAAGATTCTGAAGACGAATCTAGGCTGATGTGGTGCTTCTTCATTGCTGCTTCCAAGGCTGCCATCTTCTTGAAACACTTAGATTCATCATGATTATTTTTCCCGCAATAGTTGCAATGACGCTCAGTCTTCTTGCCTTTTGGCTTGGATCCTTTGTCATTTTTTAAAGAAGGAGCTGACTGAGAGGGTTTGGGACCCTTGTTTGACTTATTATTGTGAAAATTTTGTTTCTTGGGAGGCTTGGATTTTTCTTTCTGTTGGAAAAATAAGGCTTTCCCAGATGTATCTGCATTGTTGATTATTCCAAGATGAATGAGTTTATCTTGTTCTTTAATCAAGGAATCACAAAAGGATTCAAGACTAGGCTCTTGATAGCTAGCTGCATTCAATGATGCTTTCATGGAGTAAAATGTAGATACAAAAACATAATATGCAGGTCCAAGTTTGGAAAGAATATGATAAATGCATTGTTTGTCTTCCCTCTTAATCTTACATTCTGCACATAAGAGTTTAAGAGTTTTGTACTTAGATAAATAATTTTGAATGCATGAAAATTCACTTGGATTTAAAGAAATCAACTCATTTTCAAGTTGGTGACCTCGAATTTCATTGTGTTTACCAAACAAAGATTCCAACTTGTCCTAAGTAGCATCAGGTTTATCAATTCCAGATATGTGGAATCGCAAATCAGTAGAGATTGACATCCCAATCAATCCACGAGCTTCATCACATCTATTTGCCCATTTTATTTTCTTATCATCATCAGTGGATTCTGTTTCTTTCCTAAGGTAATTCTGAAAAGTCCCCTACTTCGTAGAACATCATCCATACGAGATTTCCATGAGAAATAGTTGGAACTATTAAGTAGAATATCACAAGGGGCGGCCATATTTGTAAATTAATGGCTTTAAAAGTAGAAACCAATAGTCTAGATGTGAAGAGCTCAAAAAAATAGGTGGTTTAAAAAAAATGGCATTGAAAACTGACTCTGTATGATGAAGTTATGCTTGAACAAAGAAACTGTTGAAGATGTCCTCAATAGTGACGTGGCAGCTAGAGAATGTCCAGCAAAAAAAAAAGAACCCCCTCTTCCCAAGATGAACCTTTTGACAATCACTTTAGAAGAAAGTTGCTTTAAGTGAACCACTTTTGTAAAATAAGTGATTTCACTTTTACAATGATATTACTTTTAAATAGTGCAATAATAAAAAAAACTTAAGTGACTCACTTGTATTTTTATTTTTTATTATTTAAGTGATATGCACTTTTCCAATAAAATAACTTGAAAATAGAAATTGCATGCACTTTTTTTTTTTAAAGTAACTTCCTAAGACTTGAACTCAAGACATATTAAGGAATAAAGCAATTTTGAACCAAGTGAGCTAGATTAAAAGGTATGTAAAATATGAGAATGAGGAAGGGGGCCTTTTTTTTTTTTTTACTCTTCTTGCTCGGTTTGCGTACTTGCCATTTTTCCTGCAAAACACACCACAAATCGAAACAAAAAAAACTTTTCCACACTTGAGGAGTTAAATCTTGTTAGATTTCCTGGAAAGTCTACGTTTTCTCTCTGTTTCTGATTTGCCGAGATCGCGCAAGGTGCACGGAAAAGAGCATACGCAGCCGAGAAAAACCCTTTCCCTTTCTGTTTCTGATTTGCCGAGATCGCTCAAGGTGCACGACAAAGAGCATACGCAGACGGGAAAGCAACAATCCAAAGAAATACGCGTTTCTGGAGCAACCGGGAACTGTTTTCGATCAAATGAAAACTATTTCCCAATGGAAACGACGCTCTGGATGCAATGGAACACCTCCCACAGCCCAGAAATGCATAGAAATACCAGAACTAGAAACCATTTCAAGTTTCGGCAACAACAGTTCAAGATCTAGATCATAACCGGAAGCGGCACTTCATAAAAGCTCTGATGCCATGTCCGGGTACACAGAGTACTACCAAAGGACCGAACACAAAGAGCAACCACTTCATACAAACAGATCACAGATCAACACTTCGATGTTTTGACGTGGTTTAAACCCTCTTGAGGGAAACACTCCACGGCCCCGGCCAAATAGCTTCTACGGGACAATTTATTATGCAAAGAAAGAAAATTACAAATGAGCTTCTCATAATCGATCAACTAAACAATGACCCTTCATGCTCTTTAAATAGAGATCATGGACCAATCGGGTGTTAAGCCATGGATCAAGGTTAGGTTTGATCTAAGAGAAGTTGAGCCGTCGGATCACTCTATGTCGAGAACATATCGTGACCATCGGATTAAGTATTTACAAATGCATACTAATGCATACTAAAGAAACACACTATCCCTAACGGATATATTACACAAGTTGATCTTAACTAACTCCTAAGTGTCTAAATATCCTAACACTCACCTCAAATGGTTCAAAGGAGATCTTAAGCAACCATGATTCAAGTCTTGGATCTGATTTGGATTCCAAGCAATCACTGACATTTGATGGTTCGTTTGAGCATAATCTCACCCATGATGGTTCGAAGGAGAAAACAAAAGACTATTTATACATTCATGTTTTTGATCCTACCTCAACTGATTCGAATCATAGGTTCAAGGATCATCCTCATACTTTTGGATTTGTTCTCATCACATTCGATCTGAAGAGCAAGTACAAGCACATGCTTTTTGAGCATAAATCACTTCTTCCCAAGAAGAAGATACCTCCAGACATATGACCAAGCACCACACTTGCTTGAGTTTGGAGCATTTATTTTTGTGTGTGCCTTACAGTCTATTTTGAGGGGAGGTATTTTTCCCATGAGGTTTTCCCCATTTCCTCGGTTTATTGACTGTTATTATTATTCATTGTATTGGGTGACCTTTGGTCTCAGTTACTAGGTCCTAGGATGGATTAAGGGGGGGTGTTAGGATATTCCTATACTCCATCCTAGTGCTACCAGTATTTCCATTATTTACATTTTTAGTCTTGCATGCATTTATGCATGCATACATCCCAGTCATCAGTCCCTGCACCTAGCCCTCAGTTAGCCAGCCCCCGGGAGCTTCTCACTGATAATTTTTATCCCTCATAGAGCTTAGTGTGCCCTTCTTCCTTTATTTAAGGAAGCCACTCGTCTTCTCTCACCTACCACTCAGTTGCACTTCAGTTAATTGAGTTATCTTTAGTTCTTTCCTTGATTTAAGGAAATACTGGCTCTCAACTGATTGTATCACTTTGATGAACCTCCAGTGAGACTAGATTGCCCATTTTGACTCCAGTTAACTCCTCATGCGCCCTCCACTGAGCCTCCTTCATTCAGTTAGTGCCTCCATGTTCCAGTTATGTAATGTCCCTTGTTAGGAATTTTATTAAAATGACAATTTTTCACTTTTTTTTCCTAGTTCGACCTTTGACTAGTTTTGATCTCTAGGTCCCAAAATTGCCCCAAATGATCCCAAATATTCTGGGAAGGTATATGGATGATGTTAAAACATAAATTTTTATTTCAAGGATGCTTTTGTACCTTTAAAATACTTCTACAAATCCTCTTTCAATTCTGGCCAATGTAGGGAACTTTACTAGTAATTTCCCTTTGACTAGTATTGGTCTCTAGGTCTCGAATTGATTCCAAATGCTTTCAAATATTCAATGGAGGTGTATGAATGATATTAGGACTTGAATGCAATTTTATTAGTAATTTGGGGTTCAAATCCCCCTGGGGTAAGTACTGAAAATGGCTTCCCAAATGCCTCCAAAGCCACTCAAATTTATGAAAAGAGGTAGGGAATGTATTAAGTATTTTATTAAGGTCTCATGTGCATCATTAATTGATTATTATATTTGTTCCAACCCTCTCCCATTCAACTGTAAAAATCACCAATTCGACCCTTGGGGAAATGGCACTATTTCTTCTCTCAATGCAATTAAACTGAGTAAAAATACTTCAAATGCTCAAGTACAGTACATGAAACTTGTAAAATACATCCATGGTAGTCTATTAATCACAAATTCATCATATAATCATCCATTCATTCGAAATCATCATCAATACATTGGTTCACAACAAGGTAGTGGGGAAATGGCATTGTTCTTCCATTAAAAATGAGATTTATACATTTCTACTTGGAATTTCGACCTGAAAATTTCTGGAGATGAATAACAAAGTATTTAATTCATATTACAAAAGAAATGGGGCATTAGAAGCTCCCCCAAAGAGTACACTAGCTCACCAAAAACGTCCTCCCTCAAGGATTAAGAATATGCCATCAAAACTGGAAATGGTTCAAGGAGTGAGCTAAAATAGAAGAAACCATGAGCTTCCCTGTAGCTTACACCTGCAAATAAAGACTCCATTAAAGCTCCAAATGAAAGGTCTGAATGGCCTTTCCAATTACCAACTTGGATGGGAATCTTTCACCCTCGAAATTGGCTAAGGCAAGAAACTAGTCATCCACTAGCTCTCCCTCTTCAAAAATGCAATTGCAAATTCTACAAATGATCAAAAGCTGGTTTCATTCCTTTTTATTGACATTTATAAAGTTCTAATTTCCTCCATGGGTCTAATTCCTTCCAAGAGACTCATGCCAACTCAAGTTGGGAAGAGAGAACGCTACTTGTACAACAATTCTTAGTCTCCCACTTCCACCAAATCACATGTGGAAGCATATTAACTGCCCTAACACCCTTGAGTGCCCTCTTGGAGTCTATTTTTATCCCTGACATGTAATATATGTCATATGTTATCCTTCAGGTCTGATTTGTGTCATAGGTGTCATAGCATCTTCATCATTGTTGTCATAGAGCTAGGGAATCTAGCCCAAGTGTCTCACTAGCTCCAAATTGCCTCTTCCTCTTCCATGGGAGTTAATATTCCTCTATATTTCGACCTTATATGAGTCATGCCATGAATAATACCTTTTGGACTCCCCCAAGTATATTACCATTCACCTTGAATTCGAATTGGTGAGAGAATGATGCCAAGTGTAGTGGGGAAATCTAGCCATATGTGTGTCCCACTTCCTCCATGTGTCTTCATGATCAAATGCCAATTTGATTTTCACTTTTATATATTTATTTAGGTCCTTTATTAAATATTTATTCCATTCTAATGTTCAAACATCATTTATTATCCCCATTATTCTAAATCCCAAAGCTTCCACCCCAAACCTAGGAAACTAGTAATTTTCCTCCTTGGCAATTATTTCAACTTTAGCATCAATTTGACAAACTCTACTGAATAGGGACAATGTGATTAGGCCATTGTGACCCAATGCCAAATTTGAGATATTACAAATTCTCCCTTCCCAATATTGCTTGTCCTCAAGCAATTTTAAACATGGGTGTTGAAGAACCTTCTTTCTGTATAATTCTTTGAAGTTGCCATTGAATTGCCCAACCTTGAGTCTTTGAGTTTCCATGAAGATTCTAGAGAGTAACCACCATGCTTGATACTGCACTACTCTGATTAAAATCACTTTATTAAGTGGGGAATCCATCTCCCATACTGCTTGCTTCCGCCAAAAAAATGAAATCAATGAGACAAAAATTATTCTAGGGTCCCATTGCTTGTATTGCACCCCAACAATTAAGAGTGCTCTCCAACCCACACCATTAGATAAGAGGATTCCTGGATCCCATTTTCTTGTATGCATTCTTCCAAACATCATGAGTACCAAATATATATCATCAAAGTACATAACAACATAATGAAAATGTACATCAAGGATATGTTTTATCAAAGAGTCATGAAAGTGCTTATACCTCCAAGCAAGTAGACCACCATTTTCCAAGTGCATACAAGCTTCAAGTGACCAATCAAATCTGCTCCAATGACATAGGTGAGGATCCCATGTCCTATAATGCTGCTCCAAAAGGATGTGATATGCATCAAAATATTTAGCCATGTATTCTTTCATCCAAGAAGTGAATGAAGAATCTCCACTAAAATCTGAACCAAATAATGAGCAGAAAAAACAAGGAGACTTCAAATGACTCAAAGAAGTCTTACCCATACATCCATGAATGTGAAAATCATAAAAATATAACAAAGTATGTGGCTTCCAACAAAAATGTTCTCCAATCATAAATCTATTCTCCCAAGTGCTGGATGAAGTTCCTCCAACATCAAATGAATCATGTGTTGAGCAAGAAAAATCATGAGTCTTCAAGTGACTCAAATGCATATCATAGGTGCATCCATGTAGATTTGCATCATCATAAAGTGACAAATAATGTTGTTGCAAATGTGAATAAGAATGTGCTCCAACCATGTCATCATAAAAGGTAAATCTAGGAATTCCATACTCCTCATGTGGCACCATAAAAAAGAACCCTTTCATCCATACTTCATTGAGACTAATACTGCAAAACATGGAATTGTAGGATGTAGGAGAATGAACTAACTCACCCAAATGATAAAAAAGTACATAATTTTCATCATGGGAAGGATCCATGTGGGTAGTATCATGCAGCTCCTTCAAAAGTGGGAAACCTTTGTCATAGATTGGTTCCAATGTAGAGGAATCGTGCTCTTCTTTAAAAATTGCATAACCTTCATTAAGAGACAATTCAAGTTCCTCTTCCACCACATCAAGTGTTTGTATCTCTTCAAGTTCATCTTCAAACACATTATGCACATTCAAATTCCCACATTTCTCATGATCCTCCATGTCATGAGAATCCTCCAAACAATCTACCATTTGACAATCTGAAACATAGGAGGAAAAGCAAGTATCTTGCAACTTTTCAAGAAGTTGCTCATTTTGAATTGTGAGCTTATGAATATCCTCATTATTCTTCAAGTATGCATCATGTAACAATTCATTAAGCTCAAACAAATGGTTTCTATCAAAAAGCAAAGACATGAAATTACCTTTGATGTGGCACATTGCTCTTTGAATCTTCTCCATGTCTTCAAGGAAGGATGTTTCCTCCAATGAAGTAGCTCTCCAACAAGAATTTGACGCCAATGCTTGAGTGTCATGGAGAATGCTGAGGGACTCTTGGATCTTATTTTCATTCATATTTAAGGACCCTTCAATAAAATGAGGCTCTTGCAAATGAACCTCCTCATCTTATTCAATTTTTCTTGGACCAACTTCATGAAGCTCAAGTGGTGATGGGGAAGTTGATCTTGGTTCTTCTTCAACTACTACAAGGTCTTCATTATCATGCTTAATGGAACTTGGGCTTGTAGCAACACTTTCAAAAGTGATCTCTATGTCACCAACATAGAGGTGTGAGCACCCATCAGTAGGTACTCCTTCATAGTTTAAGCATCCATCAGTAGATGCTCTTTGGTTCATGTCTAAGCTAGAAGGTGTCTCGAAATGATCTTCCATATTTTCAATAGAATATTCTTCATACTCTTGTGACGTCTCTTCATTTTTATCCTTCAAGCAATATGATGCATTTTGCCCCTTGTTTTCCTTATGATCAATATCTTTGGAATCTCTTTTTGAAGAATTCCCAAAAGCTCTCCTCAAGTGGGACATAATTTCATGCACACATGTATGATACTCACTCCAAGGTTCTTTACACGAAGGGCATAAACTTTTCTTCACTAACTACACATCTTCATTTTTGGGCCTATTTTCAAAAACATGTTCAGCAAAGTACTCAAAAGACATGGCATTTTGTGTATTTTTGCTAAAAGCAAGATATTCTTGATATTTTTGATATTGTTGGGGCAAGGTTTTATATTTTGCTCTCCATCTTTGGAACTCACTCATAGAATTATCCTTGGTTGGTGTGACACACTCATATTCATAAGATTTAAAGTCATAATAATAATCTTCATTTCTCTTGAAATTGTAATAAGTGTTGCATGATGGCACCTCTTCCTCGTACCATTCACATTCTGTTTCATATTGCTCATAAGCATCTGCATATTCCTCATAAGAATTGTACTCATAGGATTCATCATAATAGTAAGACATGGATGCCTATTATTCTTGAATGTATGTACATAATCCACAGGTGCAAATACCATGCTCTGATACCACTGTAATGTCCCTTGTTAGGAATTTTATTAAAATGACAATTTTCCACTTTTTTTTTCCTAGTTCGACCTTTGACTAGTTTTGATCTCTAGGTCCCAAAATTGCCCCAAATGATCCCAAATATTCTGGGAAGGTATATGGATGATGTTAAAACATAAATATGTATTTCAGGGATGCTTTTGTACCTTTAAAATACTTCTGCAAATCCTCTTTCAATTCTGGCCAATGTAGGGAACTTTACTAGTAATTTCCCTTTGACTGGTATTGGTCTCTAGGTCTCGAATTGATTCCAAATGCCTTCCAATATTCAAGGGAGGTGTATGAATGATATTAGGACTTGAATATGATGTTCAGGGATTATATATGACCACCACAATACCTCTTCAAACTCTCGTAATATTCTGGACCAAGTATGCAATTTTACTAGTAATTTGGGGTTCAAATCCCCCTGGGGTAAGTACTGAAAATGGCTTCCCAAATGCCTCAAAAGCCACTCAAATTTATGAAAATAGGTAGGGAATGTATTAAGTATTTTACTAAGGTCTCATGTGAATCATTAATTTATTATTATATTTGTTCCAACCCTCTTCCATTCAACTGCAAAAATCACCAATTCGACCCTTGGGGAAATGGCACTATTTCTTCTCTCAATGCAATTAAACTGAGTAAAAATACTTCAAATGCTCAAGTACAGTACATGAAACTTGTAAAATACATCCATGGTAGTCCATTAATCACAAATTCATCAGAGAATCATCCATTCACTCGAAATCATCATCAATACATTGGTTCACAACAAGGTAGTGGGGAAATGGCATTGTTCTTCCATTAAAAATGAGATTTATACATTTCTACTTGGAATTTCGACCTGAAACTTTCTGAAGATGAATAAAAGAGTATTTAATTCATATTAAAAAATAAATGGGGCATTAGAAGCTCCCCCAAAGAGTACAATAGCTCACCAAAAACGCCCTCCCTCAAGGATCAAGAATATGCCATCAAAACTGGAAATGGTTCAAGGAGTGAGCTGCAATAGAAGAAACCATGAGCTTCCCTGTAGCTTACACCTGCAAATAAAGACTCCATTAAATCTCCAAATGAAAGGTATGAATGGCCTTTCCAATTACCAACTTGGATGGGAATCCTTCACCCTCGAAATTGGCTAAGGCAAGAAACTAGTCATCTACTAGCTCTCCCTCTTCACAAATGCAATTGCAAATTATACAAATGATCAAAAGCTGGTTTCATTCTTTTTTATTGAAATTTATAAAGTTCTAATGTCCTCCATGGGTCTAATTCCTTCCAAGAGACTCATGCCAACTCAAGTTGGGAAGAGATTCCAAAGAATGCCACTTGTACAACAATTTCTAGTCTCCCACTTCCACCAAATCACATGTGGAAGCATCTTAGCTGCCCTAACACCCTTGAGCGCCCTCTTGGAGTCTATTTTTATCCCTGACATGTAATATATGTCATATTTCAGCCTTCAGGTCTGATTTGTGTCATAGGTGTCATAACATCTTCATCATTGTTGTCATAGAGCTAGGGAATCTAGCCCAAGTGTCTCACTAGCTCCAAATTGCCTCTTCCTCTTCAATGGGAGTTACTCTTCCTCTATATTTCGACTTTGGATGAGTCATGCCATGAATAATACCTTTTGGACTCCCCCAAGTATATTACCATTCACCTTGAATTCGAATTGGTGAGAGAATGATGCCAAGTGTAGTGGGGAAATCTAGCCATATGTGTGTCCCACTTCCTCCATGTGTCTTCATGATCAAATGCCAATTTGATTTTCACTTTTATATATTTATTTACGTCCTTTATTAAATATTTATTCCATTCTAATGTTCAAACATCATTTATTATCCCCATTATTTTAAATCCCAAAGCTTCCACCCCAAACCTAGGAAACTAGTAATTTTCCTCCTTGGCAATTATTTCAACTTTAGCATCAATTTGACAAACTCTACTGAATAGGGACAATGTGATTAGGCCATTGTGACCCAATGCCAAATTTGGGACATTACAAGTTACACCTACCACACTCAGTTAGACTCAGTTTGGCTAATGATTGACAGTTATTTGTGCATTGATGACTCCACTGATGATGATGAAGACTTCTAGTTGTGCTCTGATCACACTCGAGTGATCTTTTGATCACTCCATGAAGGCTAATTCGAATTGCCACCTTGGCATTCGAATCCTCATGCATTGTATTATTTATTTGTTCATATTGTAATTAATGATTAGTGTGTGTGAAGTTATGTTTCTTCTATCCGAGTTCTACTATATTATTATTTTGTTGCTCATTTTATTGCATTGACCACTCTTAATATTATTCCTAAATTCTTTCATTGTGAGGTATACATCAGCTCTTAGATCTGCTGTGAGGATTTTCACATGTAAGTATAAGTCAAAATCAAGAGAGTATGTAGTCGTTTAACTCTTGTGGAACCATATGTCTAGGATGATATCCTCCAATTCCTAGTCAATTTTCTTGTTGTTGGAGGCTACCCTTCTACCTCGATCCTTATCCTCCAACTTTTCCATTTTTCAGGCTATGGTGGCCAACTGTTTGAAATATTAATTCCAATTGAAATATGACTTCATAAATCCATCTTAAAAAATACCAAAGAATTTGATTATATCATTGGATCATATACATAAACAATTTGAGGATTTTTGTCTAAGTTTCATACATAAACCTCTCCCCAGTTAAATCAAATACCTTCTTAGCATGATTCAAAATTTCCACCACAATAATCTTAGTCTAGATCTACTATGCTTCTATATATTTTTATAATTTTATAATATTTTTCTTTCATAAAGACTCCCGCTACATACTCTACTCAAAGGTAGTTTTTATAATTTTATAATGTTCAGTTTATTTGGTAAAACAAATATCTATACTCTACCTAAAGGAAACAATAGAGATAACTCTATTGCACTAGTAACTACAGAGTTCACACTCGCTTCCACCTCTACAGCAATGTGGTTTGAAAATAATGAATTCAATCAACCTCCCTGACCGAAAAGTAATTTGGTGCCATTTTTGGCTTCCCATTGCTTTAGCTCTGCCATTTCAGTTGTGATGTCTCCTGCGACTGTTCATAGAAAACACACAGGAAAATGGAGGAACCAACATCGATGGACGTCAATGAACGATTTCCCTCTAAAAAACCAACAAAGGAAAAGGAAAAATTGGGAACGATGTTATTCTAAAGACAGGCCCAAGGGTCGAAAAATATCGCACTCAATCTCTTGCAAACGTTGCAGCTCATAAAGATATCATCGAAACAAGTGAGATTTTGCTACCCATTTTGGTTTTCAGGCTTTTTTGAGGGTCAATCTTTTGTTTAAGATTTGTTTTTTGTGATTTAATGATTTTCAAGGGGAAGATTTGGGGTTTAATTTCACATTCCTGGCTTTAACGATGCCTACAACGTAGTGTTGGCCATTTGATGTTTGATAATGTGTATAGGGTTTCAAATTTGGGGTTAATGGATGTATTCGTTGCAAGTGCGGTGTGTCAGGGTTTAGGGTTTAACTATATATTCATTGCAAGTGTGGTGTGTCAGGGTTTAGGGTTTAAGGATGCTGAAATTGTTAGAGCGGTGAATAATGCACATCGAGTTTCAATTTTGGGGTATAGGAATGTATGCTTTGCAAGTTTACTGATTCATGATTCAGGGAACAGAATTTAAGGATGCCGACATTGTTCAGAGTGGTAATGTTGATAGGCTGACGAGCGAGAAAAAGCTGCCTCATCTCCTTCTTTACAGTTCGCATGGCGCCGGGAATACATCCACTGTGTTGGCTGTAGCACGCAAGCTTTATGGGAGTCAGTACCAGAACATGATCTTGGAGTTGAATTCCTTGGATGATCGAGGAATTGAAGTTGTTCACCATCAAATTCAAGATTTTTGCAAGCACTCAGAGTTATAGTTTACATTCAGGATTAATGCCATTTTAGAAGGTAATTTTACATTGATGTTTCATTTGAACATTTCTTTCACATGCGAAACTATTTTATTTTCCTAAAACCTATGCAGTCAACCTATACTCTGCAAACTAATTGAAGAATACACTTGAATTGAACTCATTGTACTAGTGATTGGTTCACCGTTAACATGAATGGATTTGACAATCAAATATGTGGTTATGAAACTAGTTCTACAACATTGCACAGATTGATTTTATTCTTTTGTTGTTTGAGAAAAATGGTAGATAGGCTCAATTGGAATATGCATAGATCAATTTGAGAAAAATGGTAGATAGGCTCAACTCCAAACACACATATATGATTTTATTCTTTTGTTGTTTGAGAAAAATGGTAGATAGGCTCAATTGGAATATGCATATATTAGTTTCCTGTATGAAAAGCAATAATTTGATGCTGGATTTTTTATTTTCCTGTGTGCCAATTATTCCTCTGTTTATCAGCACAGCTATGAATGTTTTCGTGGAAAAACAGTTGAAATTTTTGGAAAAAATTTAAAATTCCCCCGACTATCGTCTTTATAGCGACGGTATGGACCGTTCGTCTCTATGGAAACGAACTTTCGTCGCTAATTTTATCGATCATTAATTTGATTGACTGTGAGCTCTCTTAGTTGGAAAATTGATATTAAACCATTAAGGTGCATCTAAGAAATCTTATCGAGCGTACCCAATGACTTTGATAGATGAAGCTGTGAAAATCCTCACAGCAGATCTAAGAGTTGATGTATACCTCACAAGAAAGATTATCATTAAGCAGGAAGATAGAAGAAGAGTGGTCAATGCAGTGTAAATGAGCAACATAATAATAATACAGTAGAACTCGGATAGAAGCAAAATAACTTTACACACACTAATTCATTAATCACAAATGGACAAATAAATAATACAATTCTTGAGGATTCGAATGCCAAGGTGGAAATTCGAATTAGCCTTCATGGAGTGATCAAAAGATCACTGGAGTGTCATCAAAGCACAACTAGAAGTCTATTTCATCATCGGTGGAGTCATCAATGCACAAGTAACTATCAACCATCAATCAAACTAAGTCTAACTAAGTGTGGTAGGTGTGACTGAGTGTAACTGGCATATGGAGGCACTGACTGAATGAAGGAGGCTCAGTGGAGGGTGCATGAGGAGCTAACTGGAGTCAGAATGGGCAGTCTGGTCTCACTGGAGGTTCATCGGAGTGATACAGTCAGTTGAGAGTGTCTATCCTTAAATCAAGGAAAGAACTAAAGATAACTCAAATAACTGAAGTGCAACTGAGTGGCAGGTGAGAGAGGATGAGTGGCTTCCTTAAATCAAGTAAGAAGGGTGCACTAAGCTCTAGGAGGGATAAAACTGATCCGTGAGAAGCTCCCGGGGCTAGCTAGCTGAGGGCTAGGTGCTGGGACTAATGACTGGGATGCATGCATGACTGAAAATGCAAATAATGAAGATGCTGGTAGGACTAGGATGGAGTATAGGAATATCCTGACAACCCCCCTTAATCCATCCTGGGCTCTGGTAACTGAGACCAAAGGTCACCCAATACAATGAATAATAACAATCAATAAACCGAGGAAATGGGAAAACCTCATGGGAAAAATACCCGCCCTCAAAATAGATTGTAAGACACACACAAAAATAAATGCTCCAAACTCAAGCAGGTGTGATGCTTGGTCATATGTCTAGAGGTATCTTCTTCTTAGGAAGAAGTGGATCATGCTCAGAAAGCATGTGCTTGTACTTGCTCTTCAGATCGAATGTGATGAGAACAAATCCAAAGGTATGAGGATGATCCTTGAACCTGTGATTTGAATTAGTTGAGGTAGGATCAAATCTATGAATGTGCAGATAGTCTTTTGTCTTCTCCTTTGAACCATCATGGGTGAGATTATGCCCAAAAGAACCATCAAATATCAGTGATTGCTTGGAATCCAAATAAGATCCAAGACTTAAATCATGGTTGCTTAAGATCTCCTTTGAACCATTTGAGGTGAGATCTAAACCAGTAAATGCATGGGAAATTATCCCAAGCGAATGGAAATGGACATCATATTCAATAACCTTCTGAAAGCATGAAATAATGATCATATAGTAGAACATAAGAGGTGAGTGATCAAGGAGAGCGAATGCATTACCTCTAATCGATGATTTGACCTCCGAAACATTCATGAGATCATGATGCAAACCAACAGACTCTGGTGCAAGAGAGGATTTTGGAACCTCTGCAATTTCTAGAGTGTGAGCTGGCACAGAATTCGAAATAGAAGGAATTTGGAGCATGAGTGTAGAATCTACAAGTTCTTCTTCTTTGTGGCTAACTTCAATATGAGATATGTTTGATACTGATTCATTATCAATGATATCATCAAGGAGGGCGAATGCATCACTTTGCTTGCTGTCAAAATGGTTTGGACCAATTCCTTCATTCTATTTGCCAAAAATTACATCCAGTTGGGCCCATAGCTCTATTGGAGATTCAATAGAATCAATGAAGTGGTTCATCATGCAATGAGACATAGCATACATCATGAATGCATAGACACTTTCACCTTTATTTAACTAGTCATTCTCTTCTTCAGAGGATTCAAACTCTCTTTCAAAACAATGATTAAAGAGATCATGGCTCTTCAAATATGCTATCATTTTTTGTTTCCATTCATCATAGTTGAATGGAGAAAGAGGAGGTATTTCTTGTGAATACATGGAAGCTGTAGAAGACCTGCAAAAACAATAGAAAATATCTACAACTGCTACTGCTGCAAAAATGCAGAAACTACTACACTCGAAATCTTGATAATAACCCGCAAAAAACTCTCACGAATGGAGATAAACAATACTCTCAACATGCTCTGATACCATGTGAAAATCCTCACAGTAGATATAAGAGTTGATGTATACCTCACAAGAAAGATTATCATTAAGCAGGAAGATAGAAGAAGAGTGGTCAATGCAGTGTAAATGAGCAACAGAATAATAATACAGTAGAACTTGGATAGAAGCAAAATAACTTCACACACACTAATTCATTAATCACAAATGGACAAATAAATAATACAATGCATGAGGATTCGAATGCCAAGGTGGAAATTCGAATTAGCATTCATGTAGTGATCAACATATCACTACAGTTTCATCAAATCACAACTAGAAGTCTATCTCATCATCGGTGGAGTCATCAATGCACAAGGAACTGTCAACCATTAGTCAAACTAAGTCTAACTGAGTGTGGTAGGTCTGACTGAGTGTAATTGGCACATGGAGGCAGTAACTGAATGAATTAGGCTCAATGGAGGGCGCATGTGGAGCTAACTAGAGTCAGAATGGGCAGTCTAGTCTCACTGGAGGTTCATCGGAGTGATACAGTCAGTTGAGAGTCAGTCTATCCTTAAATCAAGGAGAGAACTAAAGATAACTGAAATAACTAAAGTGCAATTGAGTGGTAGGTGAGAGAGGATGAGTGGCTTCCTTAAATCAAGGAAGAAGTGTGCACTAAGCTCTAGGAGGGCTAAAAATGATCCATGAGAAGCTCCCGGGGCTAGCTAGGTGCTGGGACTAATGACTGGGATGCATGCAATTGCATGCATGACTGAAAATGCAAATAATGAAGATGCTAGTAGGACTAGGATGGAGTATAGGAATATCCTAACAGAAGCATCCATGGCCATAGGTTTTTGTGCGGCCATTGTCACCAAACTTCTAGAAATCCGCAGGCCACAATGACCATAAATCCAAATAAGTCCACAGTGAATTGCACTGAAACCCTTAAAAAATTAAAAGTCCTAGAGGAACAAAGGAACAAAAGACTTCTGTTGTTAAAGAAATATGTCTGAAGGTGGTGGCAGCGAAAGCGATGATAGCTTGAACAACAGAAGCAACAAGGATTGGGAGATGGTCTCCCTCACTTCATCCACATGCGTTGAAAATGGTTGAAATGTATTTTATACAGAGGTTTTGGAAGCTTTGGACTCCGATACCTTCATTTTTCCCCCTAGTCACCACGAAGGCCTACCAATTGAATCTGATGACCATTAGGGCATCGAAAACCCTCTACTTGGTTCCGACAATTTGAGTGATAACAATGCTGAAAATGAAGAAGAGGATCCTTTGGGAGGTCCAGAGTTTGAATCCTCGAGGGTAGAGGAAGAAAATTTGAGGAACTTGGATGTATTAAGGGATTCAGACGTTGGTGGAGAAGGAATTCGTGATTCGGTAGTTGATGAAAATGTGGAATTAAAGCACGAGGGTTTGGATAATGAGGGTTTTGGGAACGAAGGTTGGATGGATGAGGGTTTTGGAGACGAATATTTAAGGTTCGATGGTTGGTGGAAGCATCAGACGGCTTCATTGACACAACCCAATACTCTGTGGTCGATTGCGGTGTCTACTGCTTTGCTGGGGATTGTATATTTGGGGCAGCGGTGGTAGCATGAACGATGGAACAACAAGCAGCTAAGGTTACAGCTCTGTGCGAAGGACGAGGTATCTTGAATTATTTATTTTGTTTATGTTTATTATTTCCTTTTAACGTCCTTTGAGACCTACTTGCTCTATAAGAGCTCTTCTATTTGAATCAAAATGGAAAACTGAAATTAAACAGGATTTAGTCAAATGTTTCCATCTGTCTTTGAAAATCCAGGTCATGAAATTTCTTAGTTCATTTTGTATTTTGCTGGATACTGTATGCTAGAGAGAAAATTGTGGTTGCAAATTTTATTTATTTATGATTTAGAGTGTGGTTTCACCCCTGAACAAGAATGTTGTTTTTATATGATACGCAAGGGTGTTTTTTGATTTCGAATTTTGTAAAATGGTTTGAGATTTGTGTTTGGGAAAAATGGATTTGTATACAGTCATTATGTCGAGGTGCTCTTACAGCTAGGGTGTAAGAGTGTGAGATGCGTATTTGCACCTGGGATTCTTTTGATCCCTCTCTCCAAATATGTAGATTCAGGGTTAAATGAACCTTTATGCTACTTTATAATATATAGCTCTGGTGGTTTCCGGTTATCCATTAACTCTGTGTACACATGTAGCAGTGCATTAAGTATAGATGGTGCAATGGGTGTATTGAATATGGCGGGCAATTGCCAAGATCCATCTAAGCTTAAGGATGCGTATGCACCTCACCATATTTACCATCATGTCTTTGAGTGACCACTGTCTATCAATGCTACTACCTTGGATGTTTTGTGGGTCTTGGGGAGAAAACATAAAAGGATCCTTAAGTCACCTCCATCCCTTGTTCTTCCCTTTCCTTGCCAGATTTGATGCTTTCAATCTAACAATTAATGAATGGTAAGAATCATAAACTCTGCAGTATGCTGCAGTTGCTCTATAATAACGAGTACTTTTTCCCTTTTATAGTAGCTGGGGATTTTCCTTTTGAAATCTGGGTTGCTGCCTTCTTTAATGCTTTCAGTCGATTGCCTCATGCGGGGCCCCCCACCTTGGGAGTTTCCCTCTAACTCCCTTCATTGTTTTTTCAATCCAGACAGTCAGGGAAAGATTAAAAGTGTTCTTGACACCCTTTATTGTCTAGGTTCCAGATGGTTGGGTGCTCTGCTTCTCCACTTATCTTCTTTTCTAGTTCTATGTGGGATGAAGGGGACATTGTTTTTTGATCCATTATTGTCTATTCAAGAAATGTGAGAGATGATGAGCTACAAGAGGTTGACTATGGAATTTGGATTGTTGAGGCAGGGAATTCCGAACGATAAGGGGGGATTGTCTTTCCTCGCTAAGAAGTTTCCAGAGGGATGTGCCATGTCATATTTTCCCTCCAATTTTTTGGCAGAATCTAAGATTTTCCTAGTCGTTCATGTCTATAGCTTTTCATCCCAATGGAGATTATCCTCACAATTATTAGGATCATTGTAGAGGTGTCCCATCCTAGCCTTTCAGTAAAATGCCTAGTCACTCTTTTGCTCGAGCCTCCCTCCTCATGTGCTCCATTATCAATGGGAGGTGGATCTCAATACCCCTCAATCACCAACAATATGGTGGGAAGCATGATTATCATGCGTTGGAACCTCTGTGGAACCCGGTTTATTTCGGTCTTAGCTGTCTTCAATAATCAAACTTTTGAACTTGTTGAGAATCGAGATTCACGTCTTCTAGTAGTTCATTGTGGGTCAATATTAGGGGTTTCACTCTCTAATGGACCTCAACACCGAATAAAATTTTTGGTAGGCCTTAGGGAGAACATGGGGGTGAGCTTGGGTTTGAAATATGTACACACAGGTCCCAATCCTGTTGGACAGCAGCATAGTCTCATTTTTGTGTATGGTGTTCTTTTCTTTCCTTTCATTTTTTCTACCATATCTGTTGAATGAAACCCCATCAACGAAAGGTAGACTGCAGAACTTTGTACATGGATGATTCTTTTAAACCTTGCGTGGTTGATTATAGGCATTGTCAAGTTTATTTGGTTGGTCTCCAAAGCTATTGAACTTAGAGAAAGCCCCTAGTGTTCACTCATAATTGTACCTGATGGAAAGCTTGTGGGTGTTAAAATTCTAGAGGCAAGAAGCCCTTTTGGGCAAAGTCAAGGAACTAGTGCTAGGAGATTGGAGTGGTAGGAGATTGGAGTGGTCAGAAATAATTGCCAAAGGCACAACGAATTTTTTTCTTTATTTATCCTATTTGTGTCATTAAAGTCTTGGAATTGACAGAATTAGTGCCACTGGTTCTCTGCTATATTTATTTCATTTGCTTGAGCAGAATTTAGTCTAATAACCCAATAACTCAATGGTGGGTAGTAAAAACGTAATTGTGTGGGACACAGATGGTATCATGGTTGATGGTACCTGGGATAGCCAATTCAGGTTTGTGTTTGTATAATGATTTTTTCTTAAATTAGAGGATATTACTTTCGTAGATGAAAGTAATTCCATACTGGAATTATCAATCAATGAGAGATGTTGGTGTCCATTTTCATCATTGGTTTTATATTCATTCTTGCTTGTGTGAGGGACAAATTTAGATATCTATCAACTACTTTTTGGTATCTGTTTCAGCTCTTTGTTTGAATATACATAAAATATTATGCGCTAAGTGGAAATTCTTGAGACACTGTCATTGTTTATTTCTATGCATTGAATTCTTATGATGGACTAAGACAGCCCATGACGTAGAGCTAAAGAGCATCTGGTTGATATTTTCCTTTGGAAGTTTTGCTGGTGATTGTAGTATTAGCCTATGAATGATATTTGTTTACTCATACTATCATGCACTGAATTTATATAAATAAAAATTAGTAAGAACCTAGGCCCCTGAACTTGTCTTCTCTGCAATAATTCCCAAGTAAAAAACCCTGTTAGACAGAGCCAGCCACATATGAATGATATATTTTTTTGGGAGCTATTCTATTTAGAGTTTATACCACCACCACATTGTGTCTTGCTTCTCTTCAGAACTCAAAGCCATATATCCCAGTCTGCAGTGTAGTAGCCCCCGGACTTATTCATAGACCAACCCAGAATATCAGTTTAATTTTTAATTCTTGTGTCCGTTTCTTAGCTCCTCAAGATATGATGCCCACTAACTAGCATGGTCACCTACCAGGACCAACACTTAAGCTGGAAACCACTTTTGATGCCACAGATCTATAGAGTTCCTGTCAGCAGTTTGATTTAGAGTAAAAAGATCCAGCTCATGGTGGTGACTGATCAAATTATTAGGGAGAAATATGCTATTTCCACAGCCTATGTCACAGGGTTTGCCAAATTTGAACCTCCAGGTTCGAAATTTGGCTAACCTTAACCGAAAATCGAATTCATTGAGGTTCCTCAATCATAGCATATGTCTTTGGGAGCCATGACATATGTGGGTTGGGGTGACTTGATGCCTTCATTGCTGTGATATCTAACTACATCTCATTAAAAACGACTGTTGTATAACTTGTATACATAAATTTGGCTATACAGCTGAAGATCAAATTTGTATACATCTCAAGATCAAATTCAAGTTCCTTATTCTCTATCCCTACGGTAATATGCGGTATTCTTAGTTAGGTCAATACGATAGTATTTCCTAATAATGTTTTGAAAGTGATAAAGAAACTAGGTATTTTTTAGTATGAGGCGGGGTGTAGATGCCACTTTGTGGTATGTACCTTCTCTTTATGACATTGCATCGACTATGGATCCATTTTCCAAGTTTAGAGACCATTTACCAACCAAATTATTAGGGAATCATGGGGTAACCTCAACCAATAAGCATTTGGACTCCTTTTCTAATGCTTGTGATAACATCAGTGCCCATGCAAATGAAACTTGTATGAGGCTATTTTTCAACTCCTTGGAAGGTAGAGATGTCCAATTATTCGACTTACCTGATAAAATTTTATCCACTTGGTTTGAGTTGATTTATTGTTTCAAAACTACTTTTGGTAGGATAGAAAATATTTCTAATCATATGTAAAAAATTAATAGTCTATACTTCAAGAAGGGTGAAACCATAAAGGATTTTAACCTCAGGTTCATGAAGTTGTTCAATCAATTTGCAGAGGTCATCTTTCCAACCCCACGAACAACTTTGTTTCATTATTATAAAAAAATTCCACCTACTTATCGTCACTGATTATGAGAGAAGGGTGCAAATGGTGTTGGTTCAACTTTCTATACGTGTTTGGAATATGATGAACATAATATTAAAATGGGTTTACCATTTGATATTGATGGTCCTAAAACTGACATGACTATTATGTTGAAAATGATGCATGATATATTTTGTACATTGGTTCACTACTAATCCTAAACCTATTTCAAATTCTTCTCTTTGCCTATTAACAAGGCTTAACCTATCTCAATTTGAAGATGCATTTGTCCATTGTTGGTGTAATTTCTATGAGGAATCCCATGACCAAGCTACTTGTGAGCAATTTTTGGTGGCTAAAGAGTGAGCTAAAGAAAAGAAATAATTTCCTAACATGGTTGTTATTAAGGAAGAAGAATCATAAAATGAAGTATACACTGTCATGACTCATATCTAGATAGCTTATAATCAAAATAAACCCAAGCCCATCCAAAATTATCCTCCCGGTAATTCTAGAAACCACAAAGGAAGTGAGAATGATAGGTATGTCCTATTTTTATCCCTAGAACAACAATCCTTACCTACTATTCATCATAATTATTGTTTTAACATAAAATATTGCAACCGGGCCAACCAACTAGTCACTATATAATGTAGCCTATGAATTGGCATCTCGGCCAATATGAACTTCCTAGATCTCCTCCGAAGTGCTTGAGTATTAGTAGAATCTTAATAAATCCCTTGCTATCCCTATCTTAGTAGTTGGAAATTCTATAGCAACAACATCTATTGTCGCTAATGTTGCTAAATTTGGAGAGAAATTTAATGTTACAATCGAAACTAGCCTTCAATATGAGAATCCTCCCTTCTATTTGTATATGTGGATAATAGAAAAGATTGCAAATTATTTCCTAATTGATAGAATATCATATCCAAACATCATGTTTAAGGTAATTATGGAACAAATTGATCTTACTTGTACAAGAGAAGTCAAGAATGTGCTTATCTTCAACAAAAAGTTCCAACCTACCATAGGACAAATCAAAGACCTTACCTTGGTCATGTGCTTAAATCCATAAATTTGGACTAGTAATTTCCTTGTAGTAGACATGGAGGTGGGTAACTTCTCCATAATACTTGGGTGAGAATGACAACATCTAGCTGGTGGTTACATGAGCCTTGAAAACTCACATTCGATTATTCCTCATGATCATAAAAACCTTATTATAAAAAGGGAACTCATAACTATCTCGTATAATGAGAATACCTCTGATTTTGAGGTGAACTATGTTGAAACTGGCCTTGGTAGTTACTCCAACCTATTTTGAGCCCTCCACCTCACAAGTAGATTGTTTTAGGGCTGCTGCTACATAGGAAGTCACCCTAGATTGATCAAAATGCACCCAGATTTGGATAAAGCTGCCATTTACTGTTGTTTATGTGCTAGCCAGAATGGAGATTAGGTGTTGTTAGGGGGCTGAGAATTTGATCTGATTTTATAGAGCCAGAAGTTTAAAGCACTTTTCAAAATTAGGATCCATGGTTGAATAATCTTCATCTTTGGAAATTGTTCAATTTAACGACATGTTACTTGCAAATCAACCCAATAGTCTATATACTTTTCACAAAGACATGAAAGTTAGACAATATTTATTTGCCTAGAATGAACAATCAGACCTACATAAGTTCAACTTCAGAAAACATAAAAAACCCATTGACAAGGTTTGCCTTCCATAACTATTCTTACTAGTTACTATGTGTTAGAACATAAATCTCAATTTAATTTGATTTCTCAAAATGTCAGATCTTGAAACTAGACTAAAAATATTTCATTTGGAGTATTTCACAAAGGTATTAAGACCAATCAACCTTTGGTTCACAGTCTCTTTCATATAATTGGGAAACTAGATCTCCTCTAGGTAACAAATCAGTTTACTTCTACAATGTGATATTTCTGAAAACTATTTGCAGTTAAAACTTTAGCAATTTGTTATGCACAATTTACAGCCAGTTAAACATTTTCAACTCAACATTAGCATAATTTTCAACCTTGGATTCATTACTCCTCCTAGATTTTACCCATTGTTGACCAACTTAAAGTATTCATCACATTGACTACAACCTTTAAGCTGTGGAAAATCATATGCATTTTCAACCTTGGATTCATTACTCCTCCCAGATTTTACCCATTGTTGACCAACTTAAAGTATTCATCACATTGACTACAACCTTTAAGTTGTGGCAAAGCATATACATTTTATTGAAGTATTTGGTTGACCGCCACTTGGAAACAAGTCATTCAACCAAATTGACACAACATCGTTGTCATTGACAATTTACAAAGGAACCGATCTGCATTTGATTAGATTCAGATCTATTATAGAATCATTATATGTATAGATTGATTTATTTGAAGTTTTTTTTCTCAGAGATAACTTTATATCTGATTGCTGATCCATTCTCTATTTTTGTAGATCTGTGACAAAATTGGACTAAAGTAAAACTTGGGACCAATTTAAAATTTCTATGCAATATTGATGTCCTATTGACCATGGCAGAGTACCATACATTTCAACAAGAAGTGGCTATGGGCCCACCGTCTACAATGTTTTCAGTGGAGGATGCTACACATATTGTGCTGAGCATCACAAAGTGCTTGGAACTTGTCACAGTACAACTGCATGAGGCACTGGGATTAATCTTAGCCACGGACTTAAACGCTCCTAATCCATTGCCACCTTATCCATTGTCTGTCAAGGTGTGATGTGGTTTCTATTTCATTCTCTCTCACTCTCTAATTTTCTATGCACAATAGGTCATAACTCATCAATAGTTTCCTGTTATAATTTATTTACTGTAATCTTTGTTTCAGTAGTGGAGACAAGTATATGCTAGATTCATTTTGAAGCATTTGATTAGTTTTATCTATTGGCTTGACATAGCTTAAATATTCTATCAATTTGTAGGTGGATTTACTATTTTTTCCTCAAACTTGTTGAATTTCCACCTCTCCTCATGACTAGTAATTTACCATCCTTTTTACATGATCCCAAGCTGTCTTCTTTGCGGCTTTTCACAGTGGATTTGATACTTGTGCTTTTGAACTTAGATGAGCCAGTGGTCTTTGGACTCGTGGCTCTAATATTACAAGTGATTTTAGCTTGTGGCTTTAATTGCTAAACATTGAGATACATATATGTCACAAATATTCCTCCAACCCACTAAAGGTGAACTTGTGGCTTTAATATTACAAGAGTAATAATTGCTAAACATTGAGATACATAAAAAGAAGGAGGCCTATTTTTCATCTTCTTATGTCCCCTTCCTAGTAGATAAAATACACCATATATCTAGATATGTGCCAAGGAATGCCAATAAACCAATATAGATTTTAAAACAAAGATGACCAACATTAATTTTCCTCCCCTCAAAAACCACATGTTTCAACAAAAATTAATTATCCTCTTAACCTTTCCAATTAGCTACCCAATAAATCCCCAAATAACAGTACTCTCTTCATCAATTCTAGTGAAAAATTGGTTTGTACTCTCATCATAATTGATGCAACTATTAACTTCATTCATGTTCCATTGTTCCATATCATCGCACTATTGATTGCTTTAATGGTTTCCCCAAATCCTTGATCAGAGGTAATAGTAGAGTGGAATTTTTTGTTCACATTCTAACACTAGAGCATAGTCATCGACATGATGATTGCTTCCATGGGCAGCTTCCCTCAAACAATCATGGGAATCACCCCCAAATAATGAATTTTGATCCTTAGCTTAGCGTAAATAGAAGTATATTTACACCAGACTAGTACTAATAACTAGGATTGTTCAGGTCGGGTGGCACTACACCAAATATAGATCCATTAACTGAGAGAGAACTAAAAAATCTCTCTAACTTCAGGAGAAACCAAGGTTTTTTACAAATCCAGAGAATGCGGTGACTTTAGTAATGAAGACACTATATGTATAGAAATTATTTCTTGCTCAGTTATTAGAAACCATATAGGAAATACCATTGAATAAATATTCAATAGCGTATTCCCCACATCTCCGTGGTAGATAGAAAAGGCAAGAGCAAGTTGTAGAATAACAACATTCGTTGCCATAAAACCAAGATGCAATTACACTGGCTGTAGAAAATTTTACACTCAACACAGATTAGAGATGATTCTAATCCTCGGTGTGATAAACAAAAAAATGTGTCAAATTGATTCCATCAGATAAAGTTGATGAATGGAGACTCAAGAGTAGAGAGTGTGACGGATGGACAACAACGGGTGCACTATGTGTTAGCAAAGGAATGTTTCTAGAGAAAGAAATGGAAGGCCTTGGGTTTGTTCAAGGAAGTCATAATGTTCAAGACTATCATAACTAGTGGGATTGGATATAGGGATCATGCTACATATTTGTGATAGTTACATCCTTTATGAAAACCAGAGTTTGGGCATCCTTTTTTAACTCATACTTTAGGTTTGTGTATAGCCGAATACATTCTGTGTTTAGGTTTTGTGTATAGCCAGAAACATTATGTGTTTAGGGTTTGTGTATATCCAGATACATTTTGTGTTTACATTGTATATTATTTATTTGGTATCAGAAGATATATGCAAACTCTTATGGAGGCAATAGATGTATATGTTTTCACTATATTAATTTGAAAGGGTGATTTAGTTAAGGTTTATCCATGCTTACAGGAAATGGCAAGTTCATATCCCGGGGTAGGATAATCATTTCCTTTGTCCCTCTATACTTTTAGGATTGGATATGAAACTAGTGCTTCTCAATCAACTCAGTTAATCGATTCTTAATATTGTCTATGCAACTAGAGGATCTGGATCCAGAACTCAATATATATATTATGCAATAGTCTGTATGAAATTTGCTACTATATGTGACTCTTATGTTGGTGCTTAAAATACTACCATTGGTGTTGTCGATGGACCGATTTAGTCACTTGCTTACTCAAGAGAATCTACGGAATAAACACCACAATTGAAATCTAGTGTTGCTTCTGAAGCTTGCTTTGATGCTTCTATCTTAGCTATTGAAACTGATGGTGCCTTAGCTACTGCTAGGCAATGCGGTGGAGAAGTTGGGACTAGTGCAAGGAAGCATTGGAGAGTACCAACACTTGTAACACTATGTGCAAGTGCAAAGTCTACTCCTGCTCATTTTGGTTCTACTTCAACTGTTGAATCAACAAAAACAACTGATCTATTTTTTCATTTCTTTTTTAATATGTATATAATAAACTAAGAAATGTAAGAAAATAATAATTTTACCTCTATTTAATTATTAATTAACTAGTATGTCCTAACTCATAGAAATAGGGACTAGGACTGGGTTTTAATAGAAATATTTGACATACCTATGATCATCATCATAGTTGTGGGCACACCATTGCATAGTTTCTAGAAACAAAATTGTTTCAGGCACAACAACATTCAATAATACTTAAAACATTTGAAAATTCAATATATTAATTACCTAGCCATTCTTGCACTATAATTGCATCCTTTGATGTTGAGAACAACAATATTAGAAAATTCATTGTTGCATGCAACTTGAAAATTGCAGTGGCCACAAACTCTCGTACCTATTCTGAAGGGGTATTATATGGGAACGCCCAAGCAAGAAAACATAGAGGATTAGTGCAATCCTCCACTTGGTAATCATGTCCATCCTCTTGGAAATTATGCAATATGGCATATGTTTCCCTTTCGTCGTCAAGAATCAACAACATGGGGAGAAACTCGAACTAGCGAAGGTAGCAGGGCCACACATCACATCATGTACATCCACTTGGAAATCATGCACTACAACATACTCTTTCCTTTTTTCATGAAGAATTGGCAACTTGGTGAGAGCCTTGAACCAATGTATGTAGTGGGGCCACAAGTGGAGCACAAATCACATCATGTCCCTCCAGTTGGAGGGATCCACATAATATTGGTAACTTTCATCTTTTCGAATGTCTTTACAAAATTTTCATTCATTTTCTGTTAAAGGCTCTGCAACCTCCCAAGATGTTGTTAATGAAGTTGATTGTTATCCATGGCAATGGCTCTCACAAATAATGGAGAAGAAAATAGGATGCTCATCACCAAAACATTAATATGACAATCATAGTACATTTTATGTGTGAAGCATTGGTCGGGAAGCATAATACATTTGCATTGGATCAAGCTGAGTTTTATAGGACCAACCAATAGTAACAACAACATTCTGGGAGCCAAGCCTCCAATGATCTTGTTTACTCACAACAAATATCTCTTTCTAGCCCAGCATCATTTACAAGGTATTTTTACCGCCACTTCACCACTTACATCTGCATGTAGTGTTTTATATATTGAATATAAACAATGAATCTATACTTAATATCTTATTGTATGCAATTTCTAGGGTTTTTTAATAGCTTCATGTTTTCTTATTCCTCTTCTAATTCGCAAACCAATGTATAATTTGAGACTTTGGTATCTACTAGCTAAAATACACAAGCTTTAAAATCTATATTGGTTTATTGGCATTCCTATGTTTCATCTTCTTATGTCCCTTTGGAATTAAACAATGCAAGGTGTATCCTTTTCCCTTAAAGTGCATATATCTGGTTCTAAAACTTTGCCAATGTAAACTATATCCTCAAGGCTCAGTCCCATCCAAGGAGACAAAACAAAGATCTTTTAACATTATTACAGTGTTCAGGTCAACTAGTTAGTCAGACTAAAGGAACAATATGTCAGATTTTTCCTTTAGTTCATATGTAATTCATGTTTCTATGTGTTGTGAAAAGAGAGAATGGAGGTGTTGTTTATTATGCATGATCTGTCTACACAGGTTCAGGGCCAATACAAAACAGATTGTGTATTAGCAAAAATGCTTGAGGTGCAGAAAAACTTGGGTAATTCACAAATTTCATTTGTCTGATTCCTGATGCGACATACAAATCTCAACCATATCAGCAGATCCATTTTATAATTTGCAAGCCATTTTCCTTTATATTGCAAGTTTTCCATGGAACATTGCCTTTATATTGCAAGTTTTCCATGGAACATTGCAACTTTTTCCTATTTCTGCACAAAGAGAAACAAGTTGTTCTACAACTTGGGGAGGAGGGAGATGCCCATTAATTTGTGTCTTCATGTGTGTGTGTGTTGCATCTAGCCACAAAAAAACACTAATTGTACACAGAAACATCATAGATTCATCTTAACCTCGAATCCATTAAATGTTGAAAGGTTTGCACCTTGAGTTCTTTTATCCCTCTTGATGCTTATTAGATAACTTTGCTTGCTCTTTTTGTTGAGCTTGGTTTCCCTTCATCACTGGGTGTCTTATTCTCATGGGCATGCATCCAAGTTGGGCCCATTCCATTCAATGAATTTCTCATGTCAACATAGGTAACTAAATACTAAATAGGCATCATAGATATTGTCAACACATTGTTTGTGGAAGTACCAGTGCAATATTGCAGGGCTTCCAGAGTTTCAACAAAATTCATTTCCATAATGCTATAAAATTCCAGAGCAACTATTTTCCAAGTTTGTCCTTACTATTGCAGTGATCACGTTATTAAGTGTACACAATATAGAGTGTATTACCTGGGAAAATTTGGGCAACATTGTACGCCCATGCAAATATGGGTAGCAGTGTTCATTGCTACCTGAGCTATGGACCTCTTCCATTCTAATCTAATCACTTTTAAAGTTTTTATGGCTTTTTGCTGAAAGGAGACAACACTTATGACACCATCCCCATTGGTAAATTTCATATTATTTTTGAATTTGTAGTTTTTAGGGTAATCAAAACTTTTGGAAGGACAAGTGCTACCTTGATGTGCATGTCATTAGTTTAGGACGCTATCTAGACATGTAAAATGGCTGCGATATATACAATCAAAAGAATCAGAACACCATATCCATGAGTGTGAGAAGAATACCTAGCTCCAATCTTATCTACCTTTGTGATGTAACAAACCTGCAACAATCTTGATATCTTGTTGATATGAAACATATAATTTTTGAGATGAGATAGGGAAACTATATTTACCATTGGCAAGGCTGGTGGCTTTGGAGTTTGGATGTCATGAATATAGCGAGTGAATACTATTTTCTTTTTAAAAAAGTACAATGACTACAAAGGTGTTATACTAGTTGATCATGCTTCCTCTGACAATCTCACTATGGAAAAGCATGTGGAACTATGATTCAAATAATACTAATGTTGAATTTCTTTATTGAAGGAGATGCCATCCTTGTTTGTTGAATATCCAAACCATTTTTCTGTTATCTACTTTAAGAGTTAAAGATTACAGCTTTAAAACTCTGCAATAGTAGGAAATTACACACCTAATTGATCCCTTAACCAATTGAGAGATGGCTCTAGAAGTCCCACAAATTATATTTGTTAGTGATAGTCACAAGGTTCTTATAGATATGCTTTCTTGCTTTCATTGATCCTACATGCATTTTGATTATGTAAACTATTGGAATTCAGAAACAGGGCACACATATCTACACCAAAGGGGAAGATGCTTGATGGGATGCCTGGATGAAACCTATACTCTAAAATACAGGGAACTATTTCTTCAAGTTTCTTGTACTCGAGAAGAAACATCTTGGAAATTATAGCCAATTAGCATATACATTCTCTAACCAAGTACTTGAGTATGTCTCAAAGTACAAATCACCTACAATTAGACCAAATATTTTCAAAAGAAGTTGATTTTCCAAAATTGGCATTCCTACATAAATTCTTGTCATTGTACACCTAGAAGAGTATCACCTCTTTTTAGAGAGTTTGAAAGCCATTTTTGGAGGAGTTTTCCCCTTATGAGTGGATTTTCTAGTACACATTGAAGGACGTCCCTAGCTTGGAGACCACTCTTCCTTAGGTTTGCGAGTATGCTAATGTTGCCTAGCAAAATACATTACTCTAGAAAACATGTTTATTATTCTCAAAGACCTAATCAGACCTATTATTGTGGTGGACATAATTGGCTGCTGTAAAACCTAATTCAAGGTGTTGTCAATACTTGGTGTGTTCCATATCTTATCTCAAATCATTGATTTCACAGCAAATTTTCAGCAGTCACCAATGTCTTGAAAGCATATAAATACTTTGTCAGCAGGTTAATAGCAGTTTTGATCATAACAAAGGCTTCCAATGACTATTTCCTTGCTGGTGGATTTTAAAGTACCATCAGTAATCAAAGAGGATGCATGGGAAGGGCTAGTTGTGTGAGCCCTTATCAATGAATTGAGAAGTTTAATTGAGATGGTAAAAGTGATTTAATAAGAATTTCTCAACCTATCCTTTATTACAACCATGCAAACAGTAGAAACCACATGGGATAGGCACTAGTAATTGGAATCCCATCAATCTTTCAAACATTACAGGTGATAAGCACCGATATTTTGAGAAGGAAAGCTACAGAAAGTTTGCCCTTAATGCAGTTATATTTCCTTTAAATGAAAGCTGATTAAAACCAGCATTAAAGATGACTGTTTGGCAATTCTATTTGTTGTGATTTGACTTTCATGCATCCTACAGGAAATCAGAGTCTTAGACAGCAGGCCTTACCCTCAGCAAAGAGACAATTTTGACATCAACTATGTGCTTGACAACCTATTGATTGGAAGAGTTTTGATGCATATATCATCTTGTGTTTTATTGTAAATGGCAAGATAGGATCCAATGATGATAGATCTAAAAAAATTGCTTCCTTTGGAAGACGGTGAAAGGCAGTTTAACAAATTATGCAATTCTGTAAATGATACTAAAGCCTGGTGTGCTAATTAGACATATCATGACTTTAGAAAAGGCAGTTCTACTTTAATTGCAGCCATGCAAACAACAAAAATTATGGGAATTTCTTACTGAAGCAGTGGTGATAGTGTATTTGGGCATATTCCTAGCATGGTGGATTTGGATCGGTGTCTGGGTACAATGTAATGGCTGGGCCACACCTAGGGCCGTTTGTGGAAGGGATCATCCAAGCATTGGTTGAATGGAAGTCATTTCCTCATTAAAAATGGGCTCCCAATTTAAAGATGCTTGTAATTCAAGCTTGTCGCACTACTAATGCACTGCTTCGCTTTTGTGGTGTCATCATTCTTACTTTTGGAAGATGGGAATAAAAAAAGTCCTTTCTGATTTGCTTTTGTTTGGTAACTCTGATGGGAAACAATTGTCAAAGTGTGGGGATGTATGCCAGGGCCAACAAGTGGATACTGTGATCAGGAACTTTCATATATCCATAAGCATCATGTTATATGATTCCATCTTTGAGATATTTTAGGTTGGATTGCCATACATTGTGAAGCAAATCTTGATTCAACTATATCTGCGAAGAAAGAATCACTCTTAAGGTTTATTTCATTTTCCTGGTATTTTGCTTTTCCTTCTCTCATATTTTCCATATTTGTTTGGGGTTCTTTTTCCATATCTATTTTGGGTTGCTTAGTGTTTGAAGGTAAATTAGCCGTAAGTTAAAACTAAGACCTCATGATATAGGAACTTATAATAATTGGATGATAACACATGGTTTGCAAATATGACCATAAAACTGTGGTAAGAACTGTTCATAGACATGGTCAGCTTCATTTCCAGCAAGAAATCGGGAATCAACCTACACAGGAAGTACCTGATATATCTGAGAGAGAACCTATTTTGCAGGGTTGTCCTGTTTCTTGTTTATTCGCCTTTGAAATATCTTTCATCACAAGAACAAATTTTTCTAGTTGAAGCTTTGGAGCCATTTGGTCATGAGTGGCTACAATCTTTATTGAATACTGTAGCACTAGGAGCTTGTAACAATGGAAATTTTGTATCTGATGATCTTCTGATGGTAGTAAGCTTGATGTCTTTGGCAATTTTTTCAAGCTTGGAACTGTATAGTTGGAGTTTACATAAATATAATGTACTGGAAATATTGTCCCATGCTATTAAGTTCTACTATGACAATGAAGTCAAAGTTCCAAGATCAAATGTATCTATTCATGTTGTTAGTGCAACACATGGGAGAATATGCTGTTGGGATGAAACACAAGATTGAAAAGGAAGCAATTTAATATTGTTTCTTACCCACTCGCCCTTTGCAAAATTGGTTCCAAATTCAGTCTTTGCTCAGAACATCAGACAAGATATCCATGTTGAATGTTCTATTGAAAAGGTTGAATGTGAAGAAACAAAAACTGGAGTATCAATAAGGCAGTTTCAGAAATTGGTTGCTGACAATAGCCTTGCTCTTGGTGTACAATGGTATGCAGCACACAACATGTCTTGCTTCGGTATATATGGATTTCCAAATAAATTTGGAAGAAGAATGAAGAAGGAATTTGATAATGATGAGATGTATGACCTCTTGTTGGTCTTGTCAGATGGGAGTTCATTGTTTGCAAACTTGGTTATTTTAGCAGCTAGATGCTCATCTTTATTTCCCCCTAGCTATATTTTCTAAAATATATGTTACCCTAGACCATGACTCAACAAGGTCACGATTTTAACTAGATATTTCTGATCGTGAGGGCCGATGGATTCTTAGGTCTTCTCTTGTTGGAATAATATAAATGATTACCTAATATAGGTCTTAGCATTTTATTGTATTAATATTGTTACAAGTGTTTAGTTCCTAATTAAATGGTTTCTACAGGATTTCCAGCTAATGAATGTGTTTATGGGTCTGAGCTGCATTTTGTGCATTGAAAACATATCTTTATAAATATGATAATGAACTATTGCGTGTGATTCTACTCTATATTAGAGCTGATAAATGGATGAATATATATATAACTCTAGAATAGAGAGTATTTAGATAGAAAAATAATATATTCCTAATAATATTTATAAAAAAAAAGTCAAGCATCTCTCCTAGCAAGTTTCGACGAACTTGCTATACTAGCGACGAAAATTTCCGTCGCTAGTATAGCAAGTTCGTCGAAACTTGCTAGGAGAGACGCTTGAATTTTTTAAAAAAAAATATGAGATGCCATCTCTATAGCGACGAACTTTCGTTGCTAGAGAGATGGAGATCGCTTGACTTAATTTTTTTTTTAAATATGAGTCTCCGTTTCTCTAGAAACGAAAGTCCGTTGATAGAGAGACGGAGATCGCTTGACTTATTTTTTTTTTAAATATGAGACACCGTCGCTATACCCACAAACTTTTGTTGCTATAGCAACACCTTTGTGTTGCTATAGAGATGACAAGGGTGTTTCTACAGCGACACAATTTGTTTTTTTAAAGATAGCACGATCCATGTCATTTCTGTCTCTATAGCGACGAATGTTGGCAAGTGTTGCTACAACGACGAAATTAGTGCCATGAAAAAAAGGAGTCTTGTTTGTCGCTATAGCAACGAAAAGTGTTGCAATAGCAATGATTTTCTGTGGGAAAAATGTCCACATGTACTAGTGCAAAAGGGTTCAAGGTATATTTATTGTTTATGTGTGATTGCATTTATATTTCAGTTGGTAAATGTAGATCTAGTTGTTTGATTTTATATTCATATGAGCATGTATTGATATCGAGACTCATACCGCTTGAGATCTCAGGGCGATTCAGAGGGTGTAGTGATATTTGAATCAAATATTTACACAAATCACACCAAGCTTGAGGAAAAGATTGAAGGAGATGACAACTTTCAAGCATGGAAGTATAGAATCTCTCCTGTCCTAGAAGAAAATGATTTGGACAAGTATGTCAATGAGGAGGTTCTAGAACCAGAGGCAGAAGAGGCAAAGGTAATCCAAAAGAAGAACTTGGTCAAGGCCAAAAGGATCATTGCAGACTCCATCAAATATCACCTCATCCCTCATGTATCATCATTGAATACTCCCAAGGATATGTTCGATGCCTTGACGAATATTTCGAAGGGAAGAACATCAATCGAAAGATGACACTAAGGAACCAACTCAAGAATGTGCAGATACAACACTCAGAGACCATGCAATCTTACTTCACAAGGGTCTCTCAAATAAAGGAGCAACTTGAAGCAATTTAAGCCAAATTAGAATAAGGAGAGATTGTTATGACCACCTTGAATGGTCTTTCAAGATCATGGGACTCATTCATTCAAGGAATATGTGCCAGGAAGAAGCTGATCACCTTCAGTAGACTATGGGAAGAATGCACCCAAGAAGAAGCTCGACTAGTAACAAGAGAAGAGAAGATGGGAGCTAATGATGACCAAGATATAACTGTTCACACTAAAAGAAATCACAACAAGAGGGAGGACCATCATCACAGAAGATCCAAAAGGCACCATGGACCTAGAAGGGATCTCTCCAGTATCAGATGTTACACATGTGATGAGAAGGGACATTACTCAAGAAATTGTCGCAGAAATTAAAAAAAAAAATCCTCCAAAAAAACCAACAAAAAGAGGCATCATGCTCACACTGCTGAAGATGATGAACCAACAAGGAAAAGAACCAGAGAAGAAAGGGATGATTCTTCAAGTGATGAAGAATATGTCTTAATCTTAGCACTCATAGGAACCATCACACATGGGAGAAATGATTACCTTGTAGATAGTTGAGCATCCAATCTTATGTCGGGGTACAAATAATCCTTCGTCAACTTATCAGAACATGAGTCACCTCACAAGGTGAAACTTGGGGATGATTATCAATATTCCATCAAAGGAAGTGGAGAAGATTCCTACAATCTATATTGTAGCAAATCATTAAAAATGAAAGATATTATCTATGTACCAGGATTGAAGAAGAATCTTCTCTCCATCTCAGCATTAGATGCTAAGGAATGAGGGTTTAATTTGTTGATGGGCAAGTTCTAATGTGGCCAAAAGGAAAGACAATAAATGATGCAATAGTAATTGGAGAGCAAGAGGGAGGCTTGTACAAGTTGAAAGGACAATGAGAACAAGCATTAGTTCATGATTCCATGGAACCAAGTGAATTTTGGCACATGAGGCTTGCACATGTGCACTATAGAGCACTACCAATTGCAAGCAAAGCAGTTTCAGGTCTACCAGAAATCTAGAAAAGGCATGAAGGCTGTTAGCACTCATAATTTATCCCTTGGTTGTGGAAGGATAGTTCTAAGGTAACTACTTAAAACCAGTGTTTAGGAGGAAAACTAGCCTTTTTCCTACAAGAGAGGGCTCTCTCAAGAAATGAATAAAATGGCTAGAGATATTTCAAAATTATTGTGTTTTTAAAAATTGTAAGAGGTTGAAACACATGGATACTATTGGGCATGGAGTCAAAAACTAAAACATTTAAGAATCAACAGAGTTTAAACAATGAGGATTTTTGCAAAGGCAAGTTAGTTATCTTTTTACAATCAAGTTCTTGTTTGGTAGGTGGTATTTGAAGAAAGAATGATAGTCCATCAATATTAGGCACCAATCATGGATGAATCCAACATTGACTTTAGAGGAAAAATGTGAATACTTTGATCCGATTAAACCAGAACATAATTACATGAATTATGATTTAAAAAAAAACTCTCATCAAAGCATGAAGGGAAAATATAATGAAAAGCATTTCATTGGAATGAACAAATCACATAAGGAAAGGAAAAATATGGACTGTAAATCAATAACACATGAATCTTTACCCTTGAAAATATGCTTAACTCTGCTCGGCCATATTTATTCAAAACTGAAAGAGCTCAATACAAAAATGTGTATCTCTTCACGGGTTCCAACCCTTTTCACATTGTCAAAATTGATCTTTTATACATTGAAAGCCTGTTGAGGAAAAACCTAACTACTTTATTACTAAAAGTAGTAAACTTCAAACTAACTATTACATTCTATTTCAGTTAAAATTTGTACAATTTCCAAAATTTATCAAAATATGATATTTGATGTCTTTCTATTTATTGTAGCTGCTGACAAGGCGTCTTTCTCGAACATGAGTCTTCAAGTGTGAAAGTTGTACTTCATTTTCCCATATCTCTCTACTGTCTTCCATTGTTATGTAGAAGGCATCTCATAACTAGTCATCTCCTTGAACAAAACTTTCATCTCTATGTGCTTTGTAATGGAAATTGGAGGTATCTTTGCACCTATCATGGCCAACTAGTTTAGAATTTCAAAATCATCTGAAAGTTTGTCCAATAAAGTCTTACCTGTTAGAACATGAGAAAAATATTCAAATTTTTTATGGTCCATCTTGATCTCAAATAACAAATTCTTATAATCATTTTGAGAGATTAACTCATCATTTTCATCCCCAAAAGAGGGCAGTCCTTTCTGAAATAGCTTTTCAAATCCTCTTTTGAAAGCTTCTACATGTTTCTTCATTTGTTCTGCTTTAGCTTGAACATTCTCAATGTGAGAATGTTTCCCAAGGACTCTCATAGCTCAAGTTATGATTGTTACTTTTTTTTAATAGCCATTGCTTTCAGATTATCTTCTGTCAGAGTATTTAAATTTTTTATGGTATTCTGGGATATATCTTTTGGATTTTTATCCAAAACTTCTTTCATTGCTGTACAACTTTGTATGCTATCATTTGTAATTGCTTCCTTTGTCTTCATACAATTCAAATAAGGTCTAAATTTTGCAGCTTCATTAATGATTAAATCCCAAATTAAATGTTTTTCATCTTGCAATGGAAGCTTCCCTGTTACTTGACTTATGAATCTCTGATTTCTATCTATCAATTCTTTATTCTTATTTTCCATTTTTTTTATTTCATTTTTTATTTCTTCTAATTTTCCTCTTCTAGCTTTTTTTTTCTCTCAGTTCTTTGATCTTATCACTTTCTTTGAATAAATCTCTTTTAATCTCTGGAACCTTTTTCACTACATCTTCTTTTTGTTTTTCTTTCTTATGCTGACTAGTTGAAGGTTGATCAATAGGACCTTTTCCTTTATTTACAACTACATCTATGTTTCTGAGGTTGATTTTTCTCTGAAGGTCATTCATTGCATTCTGATACCCAATCTGATATTGCTATGTTTCTAATTCAAAAGTGTTACACTCCCCTTCTTTAGAAAACATGTCATGTTCCATTTTAGTCAGATAAACCTCAGAGTCAAGATCATCAAAATGATGTATCTCACTTTCCACATGTCTAGTTTCTCCTTCTTCATCGACAAAATTTTCAGGAAATGGAGGTCTTACTTGATGATCTTTTGCATTTCTTTGATTTACCTGATCTCTCTGATCCCTTTGTCTTATCTGTGGAGGAAATGGTCTTCTGAAATTCGGATTTCTAATTTGTGGTTCTTGTTAGTCTCTATTTTGAGGTTTATTTTCTAAGGCTAATCTGTCCATGAGTCTTTCCATAGTTTTCATCATAATATCAAATTTAGCATCAGTGGAAGAGGAAGTTGAAACTTGATTTTCCCTGTCACTTGACTTATGAATCTTTGATTTCTATCTGTCAATTCTTTATTCTTATTTTCCATTTTTTTTTCTTCTAATTTTCCTCTTCTAGCTTTTTTTTTCCTCTTGGTTCTTTGATCTTATCACTTTCTTTCAATAAATCTCTTTTAATCTTTGGAACCTTTTTCACTACATCTTCTTTTTGTTTTTCTTTCTTATGCTGACTAGTTGAAGGTTGATCAATAGGACCTTTTCCTTTATTTATAACTACATCTATGTTTCTGAGGTTGATTTTTCTTTGAAGGTCATTCATTGCATTCTGATACCCAATCTGATATTGCTATGTTTCTAATTCAAAATTGTTACACTCCCCTTCTTTAGAAAACATGTCATGTTCCATTTTAGTCAGATAAACCTCAGAGTCAAGATCATCAAAATGATGTATCTCACTTTCCACATGTCTAGTTTCTCCTTCTTCATCGACAAAATTTTCAGGAAATGGAGGTCTTACTTGATGATCTTTTGCATTTCTTTGATTTATCTGATCTCTCTGATCTCTTTGTCTTATCCGTGGAGGAAATGGTCTTCTGAAATTCGGATTTCTAATTTGTGGTTCTTGTTAGTCTCTATTTTGAGGTTTATTTTCTAAGGCTAATCTGTCCATGAGTCTTTCCATAGTTTTCATCATAATATCAAATTTAGCATCAGTGGAAGAGGAAGTTGAAACTTGATTTTCCCTGTCACTTGACTTATGAATCTTTGATTTCTATCTGTCAATTCTTTATTCTTATTTTCCATTTTTTTTTCTTCTAATTTTCCTCTTCTAGCTTTTTTTTTCCTCTTGGTTCTTTGATCTTATCACTTTATTTGAATAAATCTCTTTTAATCTTTGGAACCTTTTTCACTACATCTTCTTTTTGTTTTTCTTTCTTATGCTGACTAGTTGAAGGTTGATCAATAGGACCTTTTCCTTTATTTACAACTACATCTATGTTTCTGAGGTTGATTTTTCTTTGAAGGTCATTCATTGCATTCTGATACCCAATCTGATATTGCTATGTTTCTAATTCAAAATTGTTACACTCCCCTTCTTTAGAAAACATGTCATGTTCCATTTTAGTCAGATAAACCTCAGAGTCAAGATCATCAAAATGATGTATCTCACTTTCCACATGTCTAGTTTCTCCTTCTTCATCAACAAAATTTTCAGGAAATGGAGGTCTTACTTGATGATCTTCTACATTTCTTTGATTTATCTGATCTCTCTGATCTCTTTGTCTTATCTGTGGAGGAAATGGTCTTTTCAAATTCAGATTTCTAATTTGTGGTTCTTGTTGGTCTCTATTTTGAGGTTTATTTTCTAAGGATAATTTGTCCATGAGTCTTTCCATAGTTTTCATCATAATATCAAATTTAGCATTAGTGGAAGAGGTGTTCGGGTACACAGGGTACTCCCAAAAGACCAAACACCTAGAGCAACCACTTCACACAAACAGATCACAGATTGATACACTGATGTTTTGACGTGGTTTAAACTCTCGAGAGGGAAACACTCCATGGCCCCAGCCAAATATCTTCTACGGAGCAATTTATTATGCAAAGAAAGAAAGTTACAAATGAGCTTCTCATAACCAATCAGCTTTCCAATGACCCTCCATGCTCTTTAAATAGAGATCATGGACCAATCAGGTTTTAAGCCACGGATCAAGGGTAGGTATGATCTAAGAGAACTTGAGCCATTGGATCACAACATATTGTGACCGTTGGATTAAATATTTACAAATGCATACTAATGCATACTAAAGAAACACACTTTTCCTAACGGATATATTACACAAGTTGATCTTAACTAACTCCTAAGTGTCTAAATATCCTAACATCCCCCCTTAAGAACAACTTGGGATAGGATTGAAGGATTTACAAAAGTGACACTATTAGGAGAAGGAAGGAGGCATTAGAGCCTATCCCCCCTTAATGACAAATTCCTGAACTCCTAACATTGATCAAAGTTTAGAAAAATTCACTTTTGTAAGAGACTTGATGAATATGTCTACAACTTGATCATCTGTAGGACAAAAGAGCACTTCAAGAACACGATCATGAACAAGATTTCTGATGAAGTGCATATGTATCTCAATGTGTTTGCTGCGTTGATGTAGGACTGGATCTTTGGTGAGCTTGATGGCACTTTGATTGTCACACCAAAGTGGAGTAGGCTGCTGCTGTTCGAATCCAAACTCTGAAAGGATCTTTCGAAGCCATAAAGCTTCCTGACTGGTATTAACTGTGGCTTGATATTCTGCCTTTGCTGAAGAAAGAGCAAGAGCTTGTTGTTTCTTACAAGCCCAAGTGATGGGTCCAGATCCTAGATTGAAAACATAGCCTGCAGTAGACTTTCGATCATCAGGATCGCCGACCCAATCTGAATTAGTGAAACCAACCAACAAAGGTTTCCCCCTTGTACTGTAATGAATCCCAGAATGAATTGTACCTCGAATATATCGAAGTATTCTTTTAGCTGCTTTCCAGTGACTTTCATGAGGTGTTTTCATATAACGGGAAACACGACCAACGGCAAAGGAAAGGTCAGGACGGGAATGAGTCAAGTATAAGAGACTACCAACAAGTTGACGATACAAGGTGGCATCTACTTCATGTGAAGTACAAGTGGCAGAAAGTTTGACTCCAGACTGGAAGGGAGAAGGGGCTGGTGTACAATCTTCCATGTGAAAGCGACGAAGAAGGTCACAAGCATACTTAGACTGAGAAAGAAAGATTCCTTCTTTGGTTTGCAGGACTTGGAGACCAAGAAAATAATGCAAATGTCCTGGGTCTGACATTTCAAAATTTTTCTTAAGATTGGATTTCACATGTGTTATACAGAAATCTTCCACCCTGTGAGCATCAACATTCTTTGGCCTGTAGGATCCATTTCAGTGACTCAGATCCATTTTCATCCTTCAGTGATACTAGTTTATCCTATTTTTGTTCCTACCCGCATGTTGCATCACTATAGCATGCGTACCCGCGAGTTGCATCCCTATAGCCCGCGGGTATCAAGTAAAATGGTAAAAACCACTATTTTATTACTTTTTACTCCCAAAAAGCGATCATTGGGTGACCTTTGGCTCTCCATCTACCCAAGTAACGTCTCGATGAGTCCTTTCACCTACATTTGAGAGGACTATATATTGAGCACATATGGCTTATGGACGGGAGGAGGAAGAGAGGATTTTTTCCCTATCTTGAGTCTGCACTCATTGATCCTTGTAGTTGTGAACCAGTTATGTTCACCTTCCAAACTCCTTTCTAGTTTTAGTTTTCCATTCATGGAGGATTGAAGTGGTGGAGGCACAAGTGGATTGATCTAGATCTTGGTTCAGATTGGTTGCCGGCAAGAGGTCGTATCACTTTGTACTTCTTCTTGTTCATTAATAGAAATACTCATGTTCTTGTCCATTCATGGTGTGAATGTCATTTATTATACATTGGGTTGCATTTGCTTATGATATTATGGACCATTGTTATTGATGATGTTAATGTTATTTATATATCACATGTACTTGTTAGATATTTGTTGTCAAGACTAATTTGCAGATTACAAGTGCTTGGATGTGCGCGGATTGAAAGCTCCAACGGGGATCTACATCAAACGTTGGATCGAGGTTGGTTACATTTCTCCATTGTTTTAACATTGTCATTTATAATAGCATTGTTTTGAGAATTGAGTAGATTTCTGGTAGTCATCTGTCTATTGTGGTATTCCCAAGCCATAGTGAGTTTTCTCCAACACATAAATGGAGACTCCGCTGGGGAAAACTTCCATGTTTGGGAATTTTTTTGAGCATTAGTCCATATTTAGAGTTGTTGTTTATTGAAGCTCTATGTCATTGGTTGGCCGTTAAGATACACTGTAGAAAACTTGCTTTTTCTGAGCCTCTGGATTCTCTGTTTGACCATTTGCTATTTCTCACCCGCGGGCTAGCTTAGTTCTACCCGCGTACACCTGCATCTGTTTACACTACTGCTCGTGGGTACCCGCAGGTATTCCTTCGACAGTAGAGTGTAACTCCGGATTTTGTTGGTTTATGGCTATTGGTTGTTGCTAGGTGAGTTTGGTTGATTCCTTATTCTTTGTTGGCCTCTTTCTTGATTGTTTTATGCCTTGGTTGTGACTAGATCTCTTCGTTTCTCTTGGTTGAGCCTTCTTGGTTTTTTACCAATCCTTGGTTTTAACCTATTGGTTTCTTCCTGTTGAGCTCTTCCTTTTGGCTGAGTCTTGTTGTTTAGGTTCTATTGGGTTGTCTTAGTGATCTTCTCGGCACTTCATTGACTGAATAGTAGGAATTTGCTTGCATTTTTTCATTCCATATATATTGAAAAAATACAAAAATATTCATTTAGTTTTTGCATTTTCCTTTCTGTTTATAAGAGAAAATACAAAAATATTTTATTTCCATGTACTGAATTTTGCATTGAGTGCTTGTTGCCTTCATTTTAGGTTCTGCTTTTGCATTGAAAAGATAAAAGTTTGCATATTTATTTTGGAATTGCTGGTTGATTTTTCATATTAGTGACATTGTTTTATTGGATAGTTGAGTCTAGGATTGGACGATGGTGCATATTATTGAGTCTGCACATCACTAGTTTCACGACCATATCTCTTGAGTAATCACAGCCACTAAAATTAACGCTTAATCATAAAATTGATTAGACTTATTTTATTTATAGGGTACACCAACTAGCATAGGTTTAGAGTCTTGGAATAGATCATTGTGAGTTAACAATCCAAGACTACTGAACGAAACATTAGGTGTCTGACCAGGGAGTGGAGGAATCCATGGTATAGATCGGTGTTCTCAGGAAAGCTCTACTCAAACCAGAGTTAAGCACGAGGTCACGGGAGGTTGGTTGAGGAGATATCCCTCTGATACCGGCTGAACGTGGGAGATATATCCAGGATTTGTTCGTATCTAGGGGTACCGGAGGTTCATCCTCTTGTGCTTCGGGCTTAGCTACCTTGCCCATACGATGGGTCCCACCTGCGACTGTTCCCCTGAGCATTGGTTATATTGTGGTAGACATAGTTGCCTTACCTAGGTACCACATAGGGTATTTGTAGTGGTTATGCTGTTTGTGTCCTAAGTCAGATAGGGATTGGACAGCACAGTTGTGTTCGTGCAGTGGACTTGACCCTATCGACATAGTGAAGCCTGGGTGTCTCTATAACTGATTCTGTTACCTGCGGCTATAGTTTGGGAGTCTCAAGCCTCTCCTAGGAGAGACATACCGGCTCTAGTGTTGGGAGCTCATTTAGCCACTCTGTTTGTCTGTTCTTGGCTGTAGATTCTATAGGTGTGTGCTTTTGATTTACTATTTTTTTTATCAATAGTTGGCCTTTAGGAGACGTCGTGTCTCTCTCCAGAGAGAATGTGGCACGGAGCCCTACACTCCATCGGTCCTGTCGTTTGGATGGTTTAAAGCCAGCTTTGGTTACACAACGCATTACTAGAGGACGTCGGAGGGCTCCCTCTGAGTCTTTAGATTCTTACACGACTTACATTGAGGATTACATGGATACACATCCCGATATCAGGCAAGAACTTTCTACTCCTTCAAGTAGAGTTGAACACATTTTCGATCCCCAGACTCCTCGTGAGGATTAGGGAGGTGATCCACCTGCGACTCAACCTGGTTCTATTTTGACTAATCCACTTGACCGGGATCCGTTTGATCCTTCAAATCCGGATAATTATCTTTACGGGATGCCCGACTTACCTGAGGAGGAAGAATAGGACGAGCCTTTTGTTCCTTTGTTTCCACGTGATTCTAGATATAGGAGGCCTGAGACTCATGATGATTTTGGCCCTATGGTCAACCCCACTGCACTCTCTTTTCGTATGCCTAGTCACAATACTGTCGAACCTTCCACTGTGGTTGGTACTCGTGCTAGCACTAGTCAAAGTGTTAGCCATACTATACCCACTGGGGGCACTACCCTAGCTAGGGGCACTACGTTATCCACCCACTCACATAGTATGGGGACTGGTCCGATTCCTAACCATGCTAATGTTGGAACGCGACCACCTCCTAGGAATACTCAACCTAGTCGGAATGCTGTCCGAAACACGACTCGCCATCCACCACCTAGTACACATGTCGCTACTCGTCAACTTAGGACCACTTTTGCACATGATACTGTTCCTCCCAACCACAGGGGTGGACACTTACCACATACTTTTGCGTCCACTACTGCCGCTAGTAATAGTAATGTAGGGGGTGGGAATATTTCCTCTCCGTATGGACATCACACCACCAACCCTGCTACTGGTCACACCCATATTGGACTTGGGAATACTTCTCATGCTTATGGTCATCACACGACTGCTCAATCTAATCCTAATATTGGTGGTGGGAACATACCATACCATTATGGTCAATACAACACGGTTCCCTCTATGAATAGTACATACATGCCCCATACCCATGGTGGAAACCCTTACTACAACACAGTCGGTGTTGGCCACCAGTATCACCCACCACCCCAATATGGTGCTCAAAATGCGCATATACCTGCTTACTCTCAAATGGGTCAGGCAGGGGGAGGTTACCCATCTTATGGCCATGGGAAAGCTTATGGGACATCAGGTCCTCAATATCAATAGTTTAACCCTCATGGACAAGCTTTTGGTCCATCGCACAACACAGTTCCATTCAATCAACCTTTTATGGGAGCTTATAATCAAGCTTTCCAGCTGCAGCTCCCGTTCCTTGCATGCTTGAATCTCCTGGATCTTTCGAAGCTCACGAATGATCCAATGTGTCACGACCCTACTTGGCCCCTGGTCCCTACCAATCTCCCTTCGGACATTCCAAAGTTTGAGGGGAAAGGTGGTGAGGACCCGGGAGATCATGTCACGACATTTAACCTTTGGTGCTCCTCCAACTCTTTCAATCATGATTCCATTTGATTACACCTATTTCAACGCACCCTCACGGGGCAGCCGCGAAATGGTATGTGAAGTTGCCCGGAAACACCTATAGGGGTTTCAACGAGATTGCTTTGGTTTTCTTAGACCATTTCCAGTTGCCGGTCCGTTATGATACTGGTACTGAGTTGTTGTCCACCTTCTGTCAGAATAAAGCCACACATATTTCTGACCATGTTCGAGAGTGGCGTCGGCGGAAGAGATTAGTGAAAGCCAACATTCCTCCAGAGTTCCTGTTGGAATGGTTCCTCAAGTCTTTAGTTCCATATATTGCTAAGGATGTTTCGATGTCCGGTATTATGACTGAGGAGCAAGCTATCTCGAAAGTCCAGTAGTTATATCTTCTTTATTCTCAATTTGGCATTTTGTATGACATTATTCCTGATGCACAGAGAACAAGACATGCGCCCACGCCAGTTGCTGGACCACATGCCGATCGCATCGTGGGGTCCGCATGCACTCGCCCTGTAGACTTGGTAGCTAATCAAATGCAAAAATTTTCACTAAACCAGTCTGCACCCGGACAGGTTCACACCTTGTCCACTTCCACTCTGTCGTCTGATGTACACAATGTGCAATTAACGAAACCGTCGGGTAACCAGCAACCTGGTGGTAAGAAAAAGGGGAGAAATAATCGTAGGGGTGGAAACAATGGAAGTAACAATAATAGCAATCGTAATACTCCTCGTAAAGAGAATGCCAACCCTCCTCGGGAAGGCGATAATGCTGGCGAGGATCGTAAACCTAGGCGTAAGGTGAAATTCCCTTGCAAGCTTTGTGGGGAGGATCATCTTACTCACTTATGTCCTCGTATTGAAGAAGCATCGAAGCATTTGGCACAGAGCCCAGCTGTGTTGAAGGATCCCCTACCTCATCACCAAAACATGGCTTTTCATGCTCCCACCACTGGTTATGGTACTAATGAAACGCCAACGTCTTCTTCCAATACCAGTGGTTATGGATGTGTGAATATGGTTCAGTTAGAGGTTTGTGTTGCTACTCGTCAATGTGATTATGGTGCACCACAACCTAATTTGGGGAATGAGCCTCCCCCTCCTCCTGATAATTCCTTGCATATCGAGAAGCCTTCTATTATGCCGCGGATACCGAAAGGTGTTCTCAAGCACTCTACGCATAATCCTAATGCTCGAGCCGCCCATAACTACTCCATCGTAGAAGATTTGGGCCAAACTCCATGTGCCATGTCGGCTCTTGAAGTTTTGCAAGCCTGTACTTCTCAGAAGCATGCCCTTTTGATTGCATTAGGAGTTCAGGATGGGGGAAGTCCTAGTGTTATCAAGTTCGATACTACTGATGTCCAACCTCACTTGCCTTACCACGTGGCTTTTAAAATACAGGTGGTTTTCCTTAAGAGATTCGTCAAACGTACTATGGTTGATGAAGGTGATTCCATGTCAATAATGTTGTTGACTTGTTGGAAAGCTCTTGGCTCTACTCCCCTACTCGCATCTAGAACTACACTCACTGCATTCGACGGTAGATCTTTTATGCCGCATGGAATTATCCCTTCCCTTGTTATCTCCTTGGGAGGTAAGTCCATGCCTATAGAAGTCGAAGTGGTTGATGCGCCCATCGACTACAACCTTTTACTGGGTTGCAACTGGATGTACGGTATGAAGGTTGTCGCGTCTACTGTATTTCAAGTTATTTGCTTTCCCCATGAAGGCAAGATTGTGACGATCGATCAACTGGATTATGTTGGCACTCCTTCCACAGCATCTATGGGATCAATAGTCCCGCAAGTTTTTGATTCTCAGTCGACAACTGGGAACATAGGTGCTGGAATGTACCCCTCGTTGATGGTAAATTTTAACCATTCTACACCTGTGAATTTTATTGGAACCATTCCCGACAGTGCGCCTCCTCCTTCGAATAGTATGCTATTCTAGACTTCCTATTGTGGTGATCCATGGATTTTGCCATCCGCGAATTCTATGTTTGGAGACATTGCGCATGTTGGGATGTCTATGCCTTTATCTATAGCGGAGCTCACTTATGATCACATCCAACAAACCACTACGGATCCGGATCTATCTTCTCCCCAGACAGTTGAAGAAGATCCCGTTATGCTGCCAGTTTGGGCAGCCAACTCATCTTGCTCTCACGATTGCCTCGATGATACTTTTCCATCTGATGAAGCTATCCTAGAAGCCATGTGTGGTAGTGAGAGGCCTTGGAAAGATATGCATCATCGATATTATTTCCTTCCCAACCTTGAGCTCATTGAGCAGGAGGAGTTTAGGATGACTCTAGTTGAGATGGTTGGTCACCCTGTGGCTCTTTTGCAGTCGCATGATGTTTTCTTGGAGGGGAATATGGCCAATATTTCCCCAACCACTTCGATCAACATCTCTCACACTCCCAGAAAGATTGAGAATGTTTACGTCGGTGACGATTGCACTCCTGAGGAGATTGCTATTTACACTGATTTGTTTACTGAACTCCGGGAAGCTTTCGCTTGGTCATATGAGGAAATGCCAGGAATAGACCCCCACATTGTTGAACACGAGATTAAAACGTATCCTGATGCTAAACCGGTTCGACAACACTTACATGCTGTGAACCCTAGGAAGGTAGCTGTTATGAAGGCAGCTGCTATTAAGGCAGAGGTGGAGAAACTGCTCAAAGCTGGTTTCATCTACCCCGTTCCTCTTACCGAATGGGTGTCAAACCCCATTCCTGTGGATAAGAAGCAGGGAACGATCCGTGTATGCACTGATTTTAGAGATTTGAACCGTGCATGTTCGAAAGACAACTTCCCCATGCCATTCATTGATCAAATATTGGATGCTTGTGTGGGAAGTGAGATTTTTTCATTCATGGATGGATTCTCGGGTTATAATCAGATTCAAATCAAACCCGCGGACCAACATAAAACGATATTTATTTGTCCATAGGGAATTTTTGCGTACCAAAAAATGCCCTTTGGCCTCAAGAACGCCGGAGCTACTTTTCAGCGAGCTATGACCTATGCATTTCACGATCTTAAGAAGATTATGGAAGTTTTCTTGGATGATCTTGCTGGCCATTCTCGCAAGAGAGTGGACCACCCCAAGCACCTCCGTATGATTCTCGAACGATGTATCCACTACAAAATTCGATTGAATTCGAACAAATGCATCTTCGTTGTTAGGACTAGTCACCTTTTAGGATTCATAGTTTCGAAAGAGGGTATTAGAGTCGATCCTCTCAAAGTTGAGGCAATACTTCAGTTGCCTCCTCCGCGCAATCTGTTTCAGCTTCAGAGCCTCCAAGGGAGAGCTACTTTTCTGCGTCGGTTCATAGTTAACTATGCCAGTCTTACTAAAGGTTTTGGATGCCTATTGAAGAAAGACACACCTTTTATCTGGGATGAGCGAGCCCAGCAATCTTTCGACGCCCTTAAGAAAGCTTTGGTATCGGCCCCCGTGCTTATTCCACCGGACTTTACACGAGATTTCATTCTTTATGTGGCTGTGTCTCAAGAGACTATTGGCATGGTCTTGGTTCAGGTAGATGATGTGCTCGTTGAGCATGTTATCTATTATCTTAGTCGAAATTTAGTAGATGCTGAACTAAGGTACACCCACATAGAAAAACTGGCACTTGCGACTATTCACGCAGTCCAATGGTTACGGCATTACATTTTGCTTTGAACAACCACTGTTGTAGTTCATATCAATCCGTTTCAGTTCGTGCTATCATGACGCCTTATCGGGGGTAAGTATAATAAATGGATTGTGATCCTTAAAGAATTTGATCTCGAGTTTGCTTCTGCAAAGTCGATGAAATCATTGGTGTTCGCTGAGCTTATGTTGGACCTTCCACGGCTTGATGAGGATGTCATTCATGAAGATTCCTTTGTGGATGAACACCTATTTCTTATCTCAACCGAGGACCCTTGGTATGGGGATTTCATTAGATATCTCCAAAATTTGAAGTTTCCTCCGCATTATTCACGAGACGAGCGACAGCGTGTGAGACATCACGCTAAAGATTATACTATCATCGGTGACACTTTGTATCGCTGAGGAAAGGATTCCATTCTCCGTCGTTGTTTGACTCACCAAGAAGCGAAACGGGTACTTAATGATTGCCATGCGGGGGCGTGTGGCGGTCACTTATCTGGGCTTGCTACAGCCCAACGTATTATGTGAGCAGGTTAATTTTGGCCTACTATCTTTAAATATTGTATTAACGATGTGCAGAGATGTCACCCTTGCGAGGTGTTTTCTCGGAACATACACTTGCATTTAGCGCCCCTCCATCCGGTCGTCACCGTCGGTCCCTTCACTAAGTGGGGGGTAGATTTCATGGATTGCAAATCAGCTTCGGCTGGGGGGCATCATCATATTATTGTGGCCGTGGATTATTTTTCCAAATGGGCTGAGGCCATGCCTACCGTCAAAGTCGATGGTGCTACTGCAGCTCATTTCGTATTCAACCAGATTATCACTCGATTCGGTATCCCGAAAGAGATTATCACTGACCATGGAAATCACTTTCAAAATAAGATGACGGAGGATGTAATGTCCCAAATTTGGCATTGGGTCACAATGGCCTAATCACATTGTCCCTATTCAGTAGAGTTTGTCAAATTGATGCTAAAGTTTAAATAATTTCCAAGGAGGAAAATTACTAGTTTCCTAGGTTTGGGGTGGAAGCTTTGGGATTTGGAATAATGGGGATAATAAATGATGTTTGAACATTAGAATGGAATAAATATTTAATAAAGGACCTACATATATATATATATATATATATATACACAAGTGAAAATCAAATTGGCATTTGATCATGAAGACACATGGAGGAAGTGGGACCCACATATGGCTAGATTTCCCCACTACACTTGGCATCATTCTCTCACCAATTCGAATTCAAGGTGAATGGTAACATAATTGGGGGATTCCAAAAGGTATTATTCATGGCATGAATCATCCAAGGTTGAAATATAGAGGAAGAGTAACTCCCATGGAAGAGGAAGAGGCAATTTGGAGCTAGTGAGACACTTGGGCTAGATTCCCTAGCTCTATGACAACAATGATGAAGATGCTATGACACCTATGACACAAATCATACCTGAAGGATGACATATGACATATATGACATGCCAGGGATAAAAATAGACTCCAAGAGGGTGCTCAAGGGTTTTAGGGCAGCTAAGATGCTTCCACATGTGATTTGGTGGAAGTGGGAGACTAGGAATTGTTGTACAAGTGGTGTTCTTTGGAATCTCTTCCCAACTTGAGTTGGCATGAGTCTCTTGGAAGGAATTCGACCCATGGAGGACATTAGAACTTTATAAATGTCAATAACAAAGAATGAAACCATCTTTTGATCATTTGTAGAATTTGCAATTGCATTTGTGTAGAGGGAGAGCTACTGGATGACTAGTTTCTTGCCTTAGCCAATTTCGAGGGTGAAATATTTCCATCCAAGTTGGTAATTGGAAAGGCCATTCAGACCTTCCATTTGGATATTTAATGGAGTATTTATTTTCAAGTGTAAGCTACAGAGCAGCTCATGGTTTCTTCTATTGCAACACATTCTCTCAACCATTTCCAGTTCTGATGGCATATTCTTGATCCTTAAGGGAGGAAATTTTTGGTGAGCTATTGTACTCTCTGGGGGAGATTCTCATGCCCCATTTATTTTGTAATATGAATTAAATACTCTTTTATTCATCTCCAGAAAGTTTCAGGTCTAAATTCCAAGTAGAAATGTATAAATCTCATTTTTAATGGAAGAACAATGCCATTTCCCCACTAGCTTGTTGTGAACCAATGTATTGATGATGATTTCGAATGAATGGATGATTATATGATGAATTTTTGATTAATGGACTGCCATGGATTTATTTTACAAGTTTCATGTACTGTACTTGAGCATTTGAAGTATTTTTACTCAGTTTAATTGCATTGGGAGAAGAAATAGTGCCATTTCCCCAAGGGTCGAATTGGTGATTTTTGCAGTTGAATGGGAGAGGGTTGGAACAGATATAATAATAAATTAATGGTGCACATGAGACCTTAATAACATACTTAATACATTACCTACCTATTTTCAGAAATTTGAGTGGGTTTGGAGGCATTTGGGAAGCCATTTTTAGTACTAACCCCAGGGGGATTTGAACCCCAAATTACTAGTAAAATTGCATACTTGGTCCAGAATCTTAAGAGAGTTTGCAGAGGTATTTTGGTGGTCATATATCATATCTGAAAATCATATTCAAGTCCTAATATCATTCATACACCTTCCTTGAATATTTGAAGGCATTTGGAGTCAATTCGAGACCTAGAGACCAATACTAGTCAAAGGGAAATTACTAGTAAAGTTCCCTACATTGGCCAGAATTGAAAGAGGATTTGCAGAAGTATTTTAAAGGTCCAAAAGCATCCCTGAAATACATATTTATGTTCTAAAATCATCCATATACCTTCTCAGAAGATTTGGGAGCAATTGGAGCAATTTGGGGACCTAGAGCTCAAAACTAGTCAAAGGTCAAACTAGGGAAAAAAGTGAAAAATTGCCATTTTAATAAAATTCATAACAAGGGACATTACAGAGGATTTGTCTCTCATGACTGGGTTTCTTCAGGAACTCATCTTCCTACTATCCTCAAGCGAATGGTCAGGTTGAAGCAGTCAATAAGTCTTTGAAGACCATTCTCCAACGTACCATCCAACAAAGCAAGATCAATTGGCATATCATGTTATATCCTGCTTTGTGGGCTTATCAAACTGCAGTTAAGACTGCCACCGGGTTCTCACCGTTCCAGTTAGTTCATGGTGTGGAGTCACTTTTACCGGTTGAATGCAATATTCCTTCGCTCAAGCTAGCCATAGAGCTCCTCCCTGATACAACGGAGATTAAGCAACTTTTAGTACACCTCGAGCAACTTGACGAGCACCGTTGAGATGCCACTGTGGCCATTGATGTTAACAAGCATCGTGTCAAGGTTCAGTATGATAGGTCTGTCCATCCCCGACAATATGCTGAAGGTGACTTGGTACTCTTGTATGACCAAGCTAAAGAACCCTTGGGTGCAGGCAAGTTCAATCCCATGTGGCACGGTCCTTACATTGTGAGGCGTGTCCTGGAAAAAGGAGCTTATGAGTTAGAAGATTACGAGGGAGTTGTATTGAAGGAGCCTAGAAAGGGGCTCTACCTCAAGCGGTATTACGCTTGAACCTTTGGTTCGAGCTGATACTTTTGTACACTATTGTATAGTTTTTCTGTACATAGTCTAGGTTACATTTTTGGTTGTCGGGTCTGCTGATTAGCCTCTGTTTGATTGACAGATGTCAGCGGGATGTCCTACATTCTTAGGTTTCGCGAATGGTGTTAGCCGACATACACAGCAGCTTGCTTCTGCTTCCTGGGTTATCTTTTCACCTGACCATCTAGTTGTGTCCTCAGGAGGTGCTTGTCTTGGTCCTACATCGAACAATGTGGCTGAGTATAGTGCCGTTGTTGAGCTACTTCGGGATTCCATTTCACATGACATCCAGTCTTTAGAAGTCTGCCAGGATTCACAACTAGTTGTGTCTGAGCTGAATGGGCAGTACCATGTACGAGACCCTACATTACCACGGATATTCCTTAAGGTACGAGTCTTAGAGAGACATTTTGTTTCCATTACATATATTCACATTCCGAGAAGTCATAATTATATATCTGATGCATATGCTAACTATGTATTAGATTGGCATTTGTCACATTCATCATGAAGCACATAAATACAAAGACATTCATACATTTGTACCATACACCCATATAGTAGAACCAAGAACCAAAGTTGTATATATATATAAATATGTCCAAAAATGGTAGTGTCATACAAGACTGGAGCCCGTAGCCCTCAAAAATATACATATCGATACAAAAATGATGAGACCCTGGGATATCTACTCCCTCCGAGGAGGTCTAGCTTCCAACTCGATGGGATGTGTCTCATAATAGTACTGTACTGCGTTGGCCATCCACTGCAGTAGCCGCACCCACTCACTAGGAACACCCACTACCTGGAGCTGCATAGCCTCCGGTAGTCGGGCTACCTCTATCAGTGGTACTCAGGAAACCATCCGTGATATGTTGCGCTGCAACGTCTATAGTGTGTGCCCTACTGCAACATCTGCTGCCACCTCATCTCTACCTTGACGACCATGTCTCGGGAAGCCCTCGAGTCTCACTGGGCCTTTGTTTGTGAGAAAATAGTCACCCATTAGCACATGACATTACCACCAAAAATATTTTTTGCATTTCAACTATAATAAAAAAATCCATAAAAATTTAAAAACACAAAACCAAAAGAGTACTCACCGATGTCTCCGAAGGCTGCACCTGTTGGGAGCGGCATGTCACGGTCCTATCTGAAGTCTATCCCCACATAGGGGTAGTCCTCCATAAAAATCACCTGCCGGTTCCACCAGTGGAAGAAATCCTCAGTATATGGTGTTTCCAGACAGCCACCAGCCTGTCATGTCAGTATCTCAGCCCATCGGGTCAGGGCTGGATCTCGGAGACTGTGAGGAGGGACATCCACCCTCAGGCTAAGTCCCGGAACCCTCTCAAAGAAGAAACTGCAGAGGATGCTACCATACCCAAATTTTTTGGCCTTCCCCTCTTTGCATTCCGTCAGTTGTGTCTTCATAGACACCAGCAGAGTAGTACACCATTCGAATATAGTAGGCTGCAAGCATTGTGATGCATAGAACATCACTGGTCTGGATGCCTGATGTAGTGCTTTGGATCCCGTGATTTGCACCAGAATTACCACTATGATCTTTGTGCTCAAGTCCGTTATGAGATTGAATGGCACCTGACTTCCCACTGGTCGTGTGTTGGCGGGACAGTACCATACTATGTAGTCTTGCACAGTGATCCCACCACCCACGGTCCGTGACCAAAGACTAGCCACTTCCCCTCTACGGGACAAATCGGTAATGAAATAGATATCCTCTACTTCTAGTGTCAATGTTTTCCCGTTGAGGATGAAGTGTTGAGGATCCACATCCTAGTAGTTGATCAAATGACGGAGTAGTATGTTTTGGGCCCTTAAGCCCCCGAGAATCCAGTATTTATATAAGCCACATGCTTGCAATGCTTGTTGTGCTTGCAAATCGTTGCGCACGGCCTCATCTACCTGGTCATGCTCTCTCTCCCTCCACTCTAGAACCATCCTGGAGTGCAAAGCAAGATATTTTTAGTCATTTTCATGCTTAAAAACTTCTTCACAACCTTACCCTCGAGCTATACTGTAGACAGGTGCGGGTAGACACGGGCAGTCAGTTTTTTAACTGCGTGTTTGATGCCCTACCCATGATTTGCATACTTACAGCCCGCGGGTAGCACCGAAGCCATTTAGGGCTTGGCCAAACAAAATAATCCATCGACCAAAATTGAAATAAAAACAATTAAACGAAAGGTATGGCAATGACCACTAACCTGCTCCAGACGGTTCGCTGAATGGTTGCTCGTAGCTCCCACGATCAACGCTTGAAATTTCAGGTGCAAACTTACCACTCAATTCCAAAATGGTGAATAGTGCAAATGAATTGAAAATTATTAAATTTTGTTATTATTTATAATTTTTTGGACCCACTTTTCTATAGTTTTGTCCATTTTGGGCCGTTATGAACTAATATCGTGTCATGGAGTAATGTTTTTTCAAACAGATTTCCTCGGCGAGAGTTGTTCCGATTCATTTCACACCTACGACAGGTATGTTTCACACCTGGAATATAGGTTAGATGCCATTTCCACATGCATTATGCATTTGACTTGTTGACCATTTTCATAAACCCTAGGTACGACCCCACTTCGTGACTGACACAGAACCTTCACACTGTTATAGAAGTGTCGTCATGTGGCGGTAGGGCTTTCCCGAACATGGGTACCCTAGTTAGAACCCCCTTATGCATTTTGGTGCCCATGCTGTTGTTTGTCCTCAGGATTGGGAGTCCTTTGTAGTCACGCCATGACGTTGCGATAAAGACTCATACTCTACTTTGTCTTATGTTGGCCATCTCCCTTAAGGACTCCCCTTAGTTATATCATGTTGTGATTGCACTACATCATCCTGCTTGCTGCTTGAGCCTAGTGTCGGCTCCCACTTTCTCAATTGTTAGCCTGGTGCCTAAGCACTTTCCTTGTCGAGCCCTGCAGAGCTTATATATTTGCCCTTCACAATTTGATGACCCTTTGACCCTGAGGGAACACACCCCCGAGTGTCCACATCCTGCACGCACTTCCTTGCATTGAGCATAGGTATGTTCCACTGCTTGGGACTAGTCTACTAGCTATTTGACACTCGTTCCCTCACTTGTTGTATGATAAGCAATTTTATTCTTTTTCAAGCTTTTCCCAAATATGAAAAAGACAAGAAAACAAATATTCCAAAAATCCGAACGAGATTATGGACATTAATTCTTGTTGGCATCTATTGTGTCTCCTTTGAATAGAGCATTCATTCCACTCCGTACATTATGAGTTGGGACTATAGTTGGGCCTTAGGAGCTATACTTGTTTCTCAGTTTTCTCCACCGATTGGTTAAGCTTCCAGTCATTAGGGAGCCCTTTGTAATGCCTCCTGCATTGCACAGTTTATGTCGATTCTATGCTGCCTGAGTCTATCCATCTGCTCATGCTCTTGTTCAAAGGAAGTCCTGAAACCAGCGTCGGCCACTCCTCAGATATCTTGACTATTGCATGTCGGCCATCCTTATTGAGTCAGTCCATTTCACCTGAGATATTCCAAATCTTTCAGCATTGCTGGTACCTCGTGCTGGTTGATGGGGGATGCCTTAATGCCCTCCTTCCAGCGAGTCTCGTTCCGTTGACCTCAACTCATTTATTCCGGGACTTGAGCCTTAGATTTCGATTGAGTACCTTGAGGCTTGCAGTCATTAGTGGCAGGTTCTCTCACCATCGACAGTTTTGGGAATACATCAATGTCCCTTGATCGATGGATTCATCCTAGTGTTCGACTTCAACCCATTTATTCACACTCTGATGATTGTGCTCTATGCCTTGATGCCCATTTTCATTATCGGTGGGTCATCTCGCGTCTGTTGACGGTATACATCAATGACCGGTAATCAGATGATGTCTCATCAGGTTTGACCCCAAATCCTTTATTCACTTGATGGGACTTGCACCGTCGAAGACTTGTGTAGAAGACCCCAGGCGATTGTGGCATTCAGTATGCTACATATGACTTTGACTTTACATCTGAGATATCACCTCTCAGATTTCAGCAGTTTGTACCTCCAGTTTGCACCAGTTGTCTTCTTTTTAGCAGAAGACCATATCTTACTGTAGAGGGATCATGGCTATGATCACTTATGACATGTATCTACTTATGTACTGCCTATTCATGGCCATTATATCAGATTGTTGTACTATACCGACATGTATTCAGAGATACTATTGTATTATGACGAGTGATCCATTCTTTCCACTTGTGTCTCCATCACTCCACTTTTGAGTTTTATAATGTATTTCGGCCATCGTAGCACATTTCAGTCTTTGACCTCACACATTAGGGGGCATCTGTTATACAGAAATCTTCCTACCCTGTGAGCATCAGCATTCTTTGGCCTGTAGGATCCATTTCAGTGACTCAGATCCATTTTCATCCTTCAGTGATACTAGTTTATCCTATTTTTGTTCCTACCTGCATGTTGCATCACTATAGCATGCATACCCGCGAGTTGCATCCCTATAGCCCGCAGGTATCAAGTAAAATGGTAAAAACCACTATTTTATTACTTTTTACTCCCAAAAAGCGATCATTGGGTGACCTTTGGCTCTCCATCTACCCAAGTAACGTCTCGATGAGTCCTTTCACCTACCTTTGAGAGGACTATATATTGAGCACATATGGCTTATGGACGGGAGGAGGAAGAGAGGATTTTTTCCCTATCTTGAGTCTGCACTCACGGATCCTTGTAGTTGTGAACTAGTTATGTTCACCTTCCAAACTCCTTTCTAGTTTGAGTTTGCCATTCATGGAGGATTGAAGTGGTGGAGGCACAAGTGGATTGATCTAGATCTTGGTTCAGATTGGTTGTCGGCAAGAGGTCGTATCACTTTGTACTTCTTCTTGTTCATTAATAGAAATACTCATGTTCTTGTCCATTCATGGTGTGAATGTCATTTATTATACATTGGGTTGCATTTGCTTATGATATTATGGACCATTGTTATTGATGATGTTAATGTTATTTATATATCACATTTACTTGTTAGATATTTGTTGTCAAGACTAATTTGCAAATTACAAGTGCTTGGATGTGCGCGGATTGAAAGCTCCAACGGGGATCTACATCAAACGTTGGATCGAGGTTGGTTACATTTCTCCATTGTTTTAACATTGTCATTTATAATAGCATTGTTTTGAGAATTGAGTAGATTTCTGGTAGTCATCTGTCTTTTGTGGTATTCCCAAGCCATAGTGAGTTTTCTCCAACACAACATGGGTTATAAGCTTGTTTATCGGACAATCCACTCGAGCGGATGCGAGCCGGATCTCCCTAGCTCAATACGAGTTTAGAACAAATAAGACAGGCTACGAATGCATTTCCTAGATCTACTTAAGGATCGAGTACTAGATGTCTTACCTTTCACTTCGCTATCCTTTCTCCTGAATGCTGCTCCACGTCTCACGGTCGTCAGATCAAAGCTACAAGACCTGTCAAGACAAGGAACAAGAGAAACAAGTAAAGGGCATCTATACAATAAGAGATCTAAGTAAACAGTTAAGCAGGTAAACTACTCAATATCATTACACACATGAACAATATTGGTGGAAAGCATTTTTATTACTGTAAAAATAGGGAAGTACATAGCAGATATATAGAACTACAACCAAGGCTTAACGTTGCAGCCCTTCTCCAACAAAGTCATTTTCCATTTCCTCCTAAGAAAGCTTGAGTCTCTCAAGGATGAGTAGAGATCTCTCAAGAGTGATTTCACCAGCATGTAGACACCATAGACTTCCTCCTATTGGAGAGGGGTAGAGCTTCTCTTATATAGGACTAAGTGGATAGGGTATGGATAGGATGGGTTGAGATATGGTAGGAGAGAGATAGGGGATCCTCCCAAGGTGTTAGGAATCGAGTATCAACTCCCCCAGAGGTCAGGGATAAGGCCCCAAGTCAGCAAGTTTTGAGAAGAACCTAGAAGAAGCTATTTTTTCCCATTAACTGACTTTGTCACACCCTACAATGAAGCAAGATGTGACGTCGCATGTTTCATGAGTGCAAGCTGCGACGACCTCTCAAAACATGGTACAACTGGGTACAAATCCTCCCAGGTTAATCACTCAATCAAGATATCTTCAGGGGTGTATACACTGAATCTCATGATGGGTAGATTTTGGGTGTAACAGAATGCCCCCCAAAGCATGAAGCTGTTGAAGATAGATAGGTGAAGTGCTTTGATAGAAGAAATGGCAATAGACTTGTCGGACGAAGGACACTGCTACAGTACAACTAACTCTGAATTGACAATCTCATATGAAGCACAACATGGTTGCTGACCAATACAATGCAGATCCATGGTAGTAATGATCGACTGAACACAATCATGGTTACTAGACACAAGCGTAGATCCATGATGAGATGATAGCACAGCCACGACTAATACAAATGTGGATCCGTTTGATATAACTCAATACAAACTCCATCGCAACCTGGGTAAAACATGACTTCCCAGGGTCTTCAAGCTGAACCTGCAATGATACGAATCTATCCATGTGATTACAAATGTCTTGATGTCGAACATGGTAGAAACCACTTGATTACCAGCCATTGATGTAAACCGTTAACAAGCGCGAGGGAGATCACCATTGATGTCAATGATTCCCAAGGTATCATAGTACATATCATCGAGCGTGAATAAATGAGTTGAAGTTGAACGCAAGACGAAATCTTTCAATCAAGAGTCGATGATGTAAACTCATGTTGAAAGAGAGGTAACCTTCCATTGAGGCATGCAGGGCCAAGGTAATTGATTGGTTTCTAGATTCAATCCTTGGATGATGAGTTGAAGTCGACAACTATGAATCCATCAAAGGAGGGCCATGATAAATCCCCCATCAATCGACACAAAACACGACAAAAATGTATAGAGTAGATCGGATGGTACAGTAATATGCAAGATTGACTCAGAGGAGACCGACATGATGGCGGGTGTACTGACTGCAGATGATAAATGATAGACATATTCTTGAACATGGGCATTGCATGACTTGGCAGTATTGACATGACGAGCGTGACACAAATTCCTAAGGCGACTGATGATGGAAGCTTTCTTTGAATGATTCAAAGGAGTAACAAGACTCAGGAAATAAGTGGAACTCAAGGAAAAATGGATGATCCAAGTGTTGTATGCGAATGCAGATGAGTGCCATGTTCAAGAATGACTACATACTGCCACTAACAAGGTACGTAACACAAAATTTTTCCTTTTTCCCCATCATGAACGATGAGTGCCTCATGTGTTTTTTACAAGCTTGATGAGGGTAACCAGATGCTTGGTATAGCTCATCTCATAGATGAGTCCAATCCCAAATATTTTTTGAACCTAGGATAGGAGGGGTTCGTCCCATGGTGGGACCTTCAATGTAAGAGTTTAACAAGTCCATAGAAGGTAAACTCGATCGTCATTTCATGTTTAGAGAGTCTGAAAAGATCTAAAGAAGACTCCAACGGTCCTTTTTTGTAAAGTTAGCCTCATCGCCCGAAAAAAGGGTAAAACAACATGGGAGAGGACTCTTCCAGTCATGATTGGCTGGGGTATACCTTTTTCGCAACTAGTGCCCCTTGGTCCGAAAAAGGGGTAAACTATCACCAAGAAGACAACCATTCAAATTCTTTTACAAGCGTGAACGCGACAAGTTCGCTTGGCAATTTTTTCGTATTTTGAGAGCGTAAAAAGAGCTTAAAGATAGGCTTCGGGGGTTCCTTTTCCATAGGAGTTTAACGAGCTCGAAAAAGTGATAAATTGTAACTCGGTAACGTATTCTCATAGTTTCAAGAGCACGAGAAAGAACAAAGAGTAAGCTCATTAATTGCAATCTATGAAAAAATGGGTAAACGACAAAAACTCACAAGGGGTGTTTATACCTGAGATGACCGTTCCAATATGAAAATCGCATAGAAAGGCACTTCACAACTCCTGCACACTCGAAAACTAGGTCAAATAGTCAACCGAACGTTCAAATACAATAAAACTGATCCAAACTATAGCAAATAGCATAACGGAATCAAATATTTGACAAAGGAATATTCCCATTTGTTTTATAAATAGAAATAAAAACCAAATATAGTCACCATTGTTCTATTTTCCAAATTAGGGAGGAATAGTGCCATTTGCTGCCAGATCTTCACTTGTCGATTCTAGGAGCTATGATCAGCCATTTTACCTGCTGTCAGGAACAGGTAACCCTAAACTTCAACCAGCGAAATCGTAGTGGTTTACAATTTTGATTTTCAGTCATTTTTTTGGGATTTGGCTTGATTTGGGAAGGGCCATTGTGCCCTCGGCTCGTCGTAGTTGGCCCTTTCGGGAACTACAATGAGACCGAGTCGTTGCAAATGGAATATACATGGACTGCGATGACGTCACCCTGTTTGCAAAAATGGGGTGCGACGATGGTGACGTCCATCCCCAAACTCAAACAAAACTCAAAAGAAGGACTTCTAGTGGGTGAAGCAAGTCCTAACACTGTTAAAAACTTCCTGTTGAAAGGTTCCAAGCATCCAAAATGGTTTTGGAATGGTGGGAAAGGGAACATGAATTAGATGATGAACAAGTTGCGAACGATCCACATTGTGTGGAAGCTTTGAGAAACTGTGGGGTTCTCAAGGTCTTCCGCATTCAGGGGATGAGATCCCAACTTCCACTACTGAACCCTATGCTCCAATGTTGGGATGCGGCCCAGCAGTGCTTCCTGATTAGTGAGCATGAGATTCACATAGATGTCGAGAACATCTATTTTCTGACTGGTTTGTCCCAAAGGGGGTGACAATGTGACACTCATTGGATCATGTGGGAGTGATCGAACCGTGGAAGATTTGATCCGACAGCATTGTGGTCCCAACACCCGTGCATCTAGCGGGAATATTTGCATTAAATATGTACGGGAGCACCCATTGCAGGCCATTTTATTCACCATTACGAGGATGGCGGGGAGTCAAGCTCCTCACCTAGCCACCAGAGCACATATGCTTTATGTGGAGGACTGTTTGTCTCCAAAGATCTTCAATTGGTGCAAGGGGGTCCTCGCAAACGTGCGAGCTTAGCTGACAAAGTGTCGACGAGGAGAGCTCAAACAGTTCGGCTATGGTTCTATAGTGATCTCGTTCTTGCTGGAACGGGTTCCCCTTTTGCATCCTCAGGTATCACTAGAGGATAGGGACCTCAGAGATCCACACATGGCCAGGTGGAACGATGTGATGGCTCGACATGGTGGGGTTCCTATCATTGGATTCCCTACTAATTTCTTCACTTGGCTAGCAGGCCAGTTACTTATGGTGGAGGAATTTCCATATAGTGGTACCGACTTCACAGATGACCCAGACTTGCCGCTGCCTGAGGGAGCAGCATGGGGAGACCTCGGTAAGAACAAACGACCCTTGAACCTTTTAATTTTTGTGCATTTATGATTTTTTTGATATAGTGCTGATAGGTGAACAACATGTGTGTGCAGATGTGGGGCCTATACGACCAGTGGGGACCTCTCTTCTAGCTAGGAGAGAGAGAGGAGAGGGAGGAATGGTGGATCCAGCTGTGCATGTTGCCATCGTGGAGATGGACAGAGTCTACACCAACCTAAGTGGGTTGACACTAGTTGTTCCTGAGCCGATGGTAGATGAGGTGTCGTGGCCCATGCAGGTGCACACAATTGGAGCGACTGCGTGTTTCAACGCATTGCTTCACAAGGTTGCGAGAGAAGTGGACTGTTTCCAGACTCAGTCGACTAGGGATGCTAGACCACCTAGGGTTGTACGAGCCAGGCGATAGGCCACATGTTGTCATTGTGTGTGTACTGAGAGCTTGGAGGCCTCAAATTTTGTACTACTGAAAGCTGCGAAGCTTCAAATTTTGTAGAGACTTACTAAAAGCTATCGGGCTTCAGATTTTGTATCAACACTACCTTTTTGAGATTATATATATATACAGACAGTCTGTCGATTTATACATTATGTGCTTTAAAAAATAATGATGTTATCTTGTTTATATGCTTGCTTCTATACAGTGCATTATTTACATGTTGTGAATGCTTTTACATGTTATGAGTATCATGTGTGTGCAATGTACCAATCTAGAATGAAGTTGGTTGTCGAGTCAGCAATTGTGTTTAATTCTCGTGGAATGTGTAGGTATTGAATGGTTTCAAACGACCTTTCCAAGAGATGAACCCATCTAAAGAGATGGAGTAGGGTAGGATCACGGATAGCGTAAACCCGATTAAGATGGGAAACCACCAATTGAGAATCCATGTGGATGACAATGTGGTTCATACCCAAGGAAATTGCATCGGTTAAGGTTCCAACTACTGATAGATACTCTACGGCATTATTGGTTGCGAATCCAAGGCAACTTCCTCCTGAACTGATGAGCTCACCTGTTGGGGAATACAGTACCTAGTCTACCGAGGCAAGGTTACGGGTATGCTGGCTGGCGTCGTCCGCGAATCCATAGCACATTGCCATCTGCATACACAGACAGAACATGGTATGAGAAGTGAAAACAAGATCTAAAGACACTCAAAAACAAGTGCGTCACACCACACAAAAACACATAAGCATGCCATGTATAGTATATACAAGAAAATCTATGCATGAGTGGGTTAGGCATAGTACCTCTTTAGGTAAAGCCCATTACGGGGTTCACCCAAAGATATTCCATCATAATCTTCAAGCTCGTAAGCTCCCTTTTCCAGAACACGTTTGACGATGTAAGGTCCGTGCCACATGGACTCGAACTTTCCTGCTCCTAGTTTGTCATGCTTCTGGTCGTATGTGAGGACCAAGTCACCCTCGTTGAAGATACAGGGTTCAACTGACTTGTCGTAGCGAGACTCATCAAGTTTTGCTAAGTACATAAAACGTTCTTCCTCGGCAGTAGTGTTAGGAAGAAGTTTGACAGTGAGTTGCAGAGACGGAATTTCGCACTCTATAGGCAGGACAACTTCCAATCCATACACTAGTTGGAAGGGAGTGAAACCTGTGGCGATTTTAACGGAGGTTCTATAGGCCCATAATGTTGAAAATAACATATTAAGCCAGTTGGACTTGTGCGTACCTACCATATGTTGGACCATATTTTTCAAGACCTTGTTAATGGCCTCGACCTATCCATTAGATTACGGGTAGTAAGGTGTTGAGTTTTCATGTCGAAAACCCAATCTATCGCTCAGTTCATCAACCATATGGTTCTGAAAGTGAGAACCATGATCGGTAACTATAGCCTGAGGAACTCCAAACCGCGCTATTACATGATTGAACATGAAGAGTGTGGCGGTTCTACCATCGTTTTGGTATGTAGGCATTGCCTTGGCCCACTTTGTGAAGTAATCCACAGCTATGATGATGTAACTATGCCCCCCGACCGAGGTAGGATTACAATGCATAAAATCGATGCCCCATTTTGCAAAGGGGCCCACGGCAATAACTGGGTGTAACGGGCCAGGATGGGTGCACTTCTTCAAATGGAAGTGTTGGCATGGAGGACATCTTTTCACAGCCTCAATACAATCTTTGAAGATAGTAGGCCAATAATATCTTGTGCACAAAATCTTCTGGGCTGTAACCATCCCAGAGAGGTGACTGCCACACAGCTGAGCATGCTAGTCATTCAGAATGCGTTCAGCCTCATCGTGAGTTAGACAACGTCGAAGAATGGAATCGATGCCACGGCGGTACAAAGTATAACTAATGATTAGATAATACTTTGAATGGTGACGAAATCGACGACGGTCATCATGAGAGAGTTGAGGGTTGAAGCGTTGGGTTTGAAGATATAAGGAAATATCTCCATACCACGGATCGGTCGTACTGATGAGAAACAGTGACTCATCTGAAAAAGAGCCATTGTGCTCAACTTCTACATTAGAATGGGGAAGGTCACAAAGAAGCTCAGCAAACACCAGGGATTTTTTGGACTTGGATTTCTCGAAAAGAAGGTCGAATTCTTGTAGTATCACAATCCAGTGTGAGTACTTGCCCCCAAGAACCTAACGTGTGAGTACGTGGTACATGGGGTTCGAGTCTGCGATGACAGTGGTGGTGCGGAGCAAGATATAGTGGTGGAACTTTTGGACGGCGATGACCGCCGAGAAAATGAGTTTTTTTGACATGTGAATATCTAGTTTCAATGTCAGTGAGACCCTTACTTGCATAGTATATTACATGTTCCTAGGCATTTTTATCCTCCTGTACCAAAACCACAGCAATAGTGGTAGCAGAAGCAGCGAGATATAATATGTAATCTCGGAAATAATTCGACGGTTGGATTACGGGGGCATGCGTGATGGCATGTTTGATGTTGTCAAAGGATTTTTGAGCTTGATCGTCCCAAATGAACGGGACATCCTTTTTAAGCAATCTCATGTACCCCTTAGTCTTTTCCGTGAAATTACAAACAAAACGTCTTAAATAAGTCACCTTCCCATGGAGACTTTGAAGTTCTATCACAATGGTGGGAGGTGGGAGGTTGACAAAGGCCTCCACCTTTAAGGGATCAATGTGGATCCCATCCTTCGAGACTATAAATCCTAAGACGCATCCGGATTCAATGCAAAAGATACACTTGTGAGGATTCAGACGGATGTTGTACCATCTGCATCTGAGGAAAATGGTCATTAGATGATCCATGTGGAACTCACACTGCTTTGAATGAGCAGGGAGATCATCCAGGTAAGGTTCCACAAAGTCCTTAATATCATGGAAGGCATACGACATGGCTCGCTAGAACGTGGAACCAGCGTTTTAAGGCCAAACGGGAGTTTGCGATATGCAAACGTCCCCTAGGGACATATGAAAGCCATCTTATGTTGGTCGGCTGGGTTGATGTCAATCTGGTTGTAACCATAAAATCCATCCATGAATGAAAAGATGACGCTTCCGGCACAATTGTCGATAATCTGGTCAATGAATGGGGTCGGGTAATTGTCCTTTGGATAAGCCTTGTTAAGGTCCCGATAATCGACATAGACATGAATGGTACCATGATTTTTGTTCACAGGGACAACATTAGAGATCCAATCCGTCAACGGGACAAGATAGATGAAGCCAGCCTTTAAGAGCTTTTCAATTCCTGCCTTGATCGCTGCAATCTTTCGGGGGTGTACCGGTTGCAACTTTTGACGTACAGGTTTGATGTCGGGATATGTTTTTATTTCATGAGAAACAATTGCGGGGTCTATCCCAGGCATCTCCTCATAGGACCAAGCGAATATGTCTTGAAATTGCTTTAATAAGGCTGCACCAATAGATATTTCTTCAGGGGAACACTTCTGGCCTATGCGAATGTGTTCCACTACACTAGGTTTTATTGAGATGTCTACCGGGGTGGTAGGCTTGATGTCAGCCAAGTTACCCTCCGTGTCTGAAAGACATGTAAGTATGGGAGAATGAGGGAATGGGTAGATATCCGGGAAAAAGATGGTGTGAATGTTGTTCTCTATGTACTCCAACAGTGGAAGAAAAGAGGACCTATGATGAAGGTCATCCCACGGGCCATCATCAACATTCATAACTTCCATGATGGACTCATCTAAATGAAAACTCCGAAGTAATAGGTCGGGTAGGGATGATGCCCGTTGTAGAGAACAAGATAGGGAGGCCATCGTGGTCCTCCGGTACTGATTGGATAGCCTCGTAAATACGTTCAGCGGGTGAAAGAGGTATTGCGTCTCCAATCAGGTGTGTTGTGGCTTCGTCTGGTACACGCCAAGATCAGTAGAGAGAGATGAAATCTCCACGGAGATCATGTTCACCGAGGCAACATGATTAGGGTGGTCCGAAATGGGAAAAACGCCCATGAGAGATGAATATTTCAAAAGGCCAACCCTTATACTCTCATACTATTTTGATGCTTGTCCAATGGAAGGAACATGGTCACCAGGATGAGTAGTAGTGTCCAGTGTGCAAAAATCTAATTGGTCGATGGTAACAATTTGTCCTTGGTGGGGGAATTGCACCATGCGGAAGACTAAAGAAGCTACCGCCTGCATGGCGTAAAACCAATTGCGACCAAGCAAGAGATTATAGTCTATTGGGGTGGAGACCACTTCCACATTGATGATTACGGTCTTTCCGCCTAGCTCGACTGCGAGAGCTTGTAAGATCCCATGAGGTTAAAATCCATTCCCGTCGAATGCTTTCAACATGGTGGGAGAATGATTCAATTCGAGAGAGCCGATGGCTCTCCAATAGGCGATCGACATGATAGACGTAGAGGCACCTTCGTCCAGAAGGGTACGATGGAAAATTTTCCCAGCGAGGTTTGCAGCTACTTGAAATGCGAGCTGATGGGAAAGCCTCAGCTTGAAATGGTCAAGTAGGAACATGATGGTATTCGAAGAATCAGGGTCAACTGCATCGATTGCTACAAGGAGAGTTTTGCATTTATTGGGACAATTCTGTAAAACTTCCAGCGTGGACATGGCGCAAGGGGCTTGTTCCAAGTCTTCTACGATATTGTAATTCTGTGCCACCCGAACATTAGGATTAAAAACAGCTTTTCTAATCATGCCCTTGGGAAGTCACAATATCGAATCGAAGGATGGCTTCTCAATGGTGAGAGAAGTTGATGGTACAGTGACATCAGGAAAGGAGTTGCTTTTTCAGCATTACTCCCAATAGGTTCCTTCGAAGGGACCATGTCGTATAATCGCGAGCGAGTGTTCAAATTGATCATCTCATTTCGCACCATGAGAACATGCGTGGTATTGGATGATTCCTCTTGGGTTGGGGGAGGTTAAGCAATCATCTGCTGGTTTTGAGCAGGAAACGGGTCGTTGAGGACTGCGGGAGTGGGTTTACCCCTAAGAAACTTTTGGACTTCATCTCTATGGGGACAGTCTTTAGAGAAGTCATCATAAGATTTTTTAGGTTTTCCCTTGTTTTTCTTCTTATTGCCAGACTTCTGAGGTGAAGCTGATGAGACAAAATTCACTTCTTCAGTAGCAGCAGGAGCAGATGACTTGGTGGTGTTGAGACCAGCCTATGTTGGTAATGGGGACGAACCCTGGGGGTTCGAAGAACCAACATTTTGATGAGGAGGCTGGGTGTGAAGGGATCCGATGATGCCATCAGCTTGGGGTCCCTTAAGTGGTTTTGCAGGATCATTAGTGTCACGGGGTACGTCAGGAAGAATATCAAACAAAGTGCCAGATTGAGTTTAGACTAGGTCTAGTACATGGGCACTCGCGATGGCTTGTTCTTCGGTGACAACACCTCGAATGGCAACATATCTTGCTATGACAGGGATGAGTGACTTCGTAAACCAGTCTGCTAGGAGTTGATCTGGAATGGGAGCTTTGATGAGACGATGTCTCCTTCACCACTCATGGATATGATTAGAAATATGAGTAGCGGTATTCTGACGGAGCGAGGTTAAAAGCTGGGTACCAGTTTCATACCGTATAGGCAGCTGGAAATGAGTCAAAAAGTTCATGGCAAGAGAGCCAAAATCAGGAAAAGAGTGGGGTGGCAACTCAATGTACCACTTGGCAGCCGAACCGGTGAGAGTCCTTTGAAACAATCTAAGACAAATCGAGTCGTCCATTAAGGAATTAGATGAACACCATAAATGGTAAGTCATCACGTGGTTTTTAGGATCTTCACCTAGCCTGCCATCAAATTTCGGGATATCAGACGAAAGTTTCACCAGAATAGGTGGCCAATTAGTTCCATGGTAAATGTGGTCATTGGTGAAACAAGATAGTTCAGGTAGGTCCAAGGTAGCCAAAAAGGGTAGCTATGGACTAGGTTGCGCGTATTGATAATACAGATAAGGCGTGTAAGGACCATTATGACTGTAAGGCGTACCAAGAGGAAACTGGCCGTAGGGGGGTTTGCTTCCCGGACCGTAAGGGGGTCCGCCACCATAAGGTGGTCCATTCCAATAAGGTGGGGGTCCACCTCCACCACCAGGAGGAGGTGGAGGTATACCCCCACCAATGGGGGGAGGTGGGGGTCCATAACCGGAATAAGGCAGCCCACCACCGTCTCCACCTGGAGGGGGTGGTGGACCACCTCCACCACCAGAAGGATGGGGGCCCCCACCACCTTCTCCGCCGAAAGGATGAGGGTCTCCACCACCACCATAGTAATTAGGTCCTCCACCGCCTTCTCCTGGAGGGGGTGGTGGACCACCTCCACCACCCGAAGGGAAATGTTCTCCTCCACCATAATAGGGTGGTCCCCCGCCGCCTCCGCCTGGAGGGGGTGGTGGACCATTCCCACCACCGCCGGAAGGGTGAGGGATATTGTTGGTAAAATGAGGTGGGCCTCCACCAAAGTTAGGTGGGGGCCCACCGCCTCCAGCAGGAGGTGGGGGAGGACCGATCGGGGGTGGTGGTGCTTGAGGGATAGTTGGTTGGGGACCGTGTTGCAACACAGGTTGTTTCCCCCATAGAGTGTATGGATTCCGAGGATAAGGTATCCCGTATGGTGCGTTTCCAGGATTAGATTGGCCCGGTACAGGGCCAACAGAACCTGGATACGCTTGAATCCATGAGGGTAGGGTTACATTGGATGCCCCCCCAACATGAGATAATCCCATGGTGGATGGTCTAGCGGGTTTGGGAGGTCCAATGGGAGGTCCGTTGGGGATTCCACCACCTATGTTCTTGTTAGGAAACGGGGGTTGCCTCCCAGCCACAACAGGCTGACCACTATTCAAAGGTTGAACCAACGTATTTTGTTGATTAGATATCGTAGTAATAATGTTACCAATGAGATAATCCATGGGAATGGAGTATCCTCCCCTTGAATTTTGAGGTGGGGGAGGAACTGGTAAAGTAACCGTGGTAGTGACCGATGTGTTGGACTAATGTCCTTCCATCGGTTGATTCACTTGAAGTGTAAGACTAGACTCTTGCGAGGGATGACCAGTCTTGTTAATGGTCGCATGGTGGGAAGATTGTTTCGGTGATCCAAAAGATATCGGATGAATTGAGGTATCTCTATACTCGGGTCTTTGCTCGAGACTTTGTCTTCGAAGTTCATTACCCTTAATATGTAACTGATCCAAGCATTCTTGAATAGGTGCAAAGATTTTGGCGGGGTAAGGCTTGTAGAAGGGTCTAGAGAGCTCTAGAGTAGTCCAGTTGGGTGGTGATGCGATGGAAAAATGAGCCACTGGGTGACCAGTAGAAGATGTCCAGTAAGCTGCTGAAGGACCAACAGTTGCTGTAGGGTCGTCCTGGGGTCGGTTTATCCATTCCAATGATCCAGGTTCTCCTGGGATGACAATAGAAAGGTCTTGCAAAGTGGGGATTTGTGCTCCTTCATCCTGCAGGGGATGAGAGGTAGGTGAATCCAGAGGAGTTTGTGGAAACAAAAGTCCTCCAACGTTCAGAGTGGGGTTTTCCACTTCAGTGACTACGACTATGTTACGCTGATCCATTCTTACCCTCGAAATAACCTCCAGATTAAGGGGATATTCAGGTGATAAGTTTAAGATCCTACGGTATCTTCTCCAGGTAAAATTGTCTAGAGCGTCAGGAAAGTCAGCTAGAGTGGCCGAAACAAAATTTCTCCTAAGGGTAAGCTAAAAAGAAAAGTAGTCCAGAAAAACCTACTCAAACTAAGGCAACAAGTAGACTTATGTGACAGAGTGGATTCAAAAGTCTGGAACCTCACGGGATTATCAAGGCATCTCAAACTGCGATATACTACAGAGTCCAACAATATGACGTGACAAGGAGGATTGGGACCGTACCCTTTCCTGCATACCCGATTACCTGGATAGTACGTGTGTGCTAATCTCCCCGAGTGCTGTTCTCGGTGTATTGCTTTTCCAAGATGACCAAATGGTTAACTCAGTTGGTTTCAGGAATCCTAATGGTGTCTCCCGATATACGCAAGGTACGTGGGAGCTCAAATCTATAGTGGTGTTGTCTAATGCACAACCATTCGGCAAGAGACCTTCCGATATACTACCGAGTACATGATACACCCTTCGATATACGCCAAGTACGGATTAGGTACTTGGAGGGTACGTGAAGGAGCTTGATATACCGATAAGTACGTGGAAGACTACAGTACCCCCGGGATACAGTGCTGGAAAATAATGACAGCTGCCACGCTTAACGACGTCGGAACACTTCTCTAACTTACACACAAGTTGCTAAAATTTTTACCTAGTTCTATCGTTAATTTTATCTTGGACGGTTAGGTGAATGCATGAGGTGAGTACATAATTGGAAACATAATGCAAGCCCTAGCTACATGCATGTAATATTCTTTTCTTTCAATGAATTCTAGCTATGGGAAGGAGAAATCTTTTTCTTTCCGACGAGATTTCCAAAACAACACAATGCAACAGTTCCCAATTCAAACAAGTTTGACTATGAAAGTATTCTTTTCATTTTTCAGCGAAACACAAAAAATCACAATTTTTTCTTTTCTTTTTCTTTTCAAAATGAAAATGATACTAGGTAATGAAAAGAGAGAATTCTAAGATGGAGTATACAAGCTTTTGAATTTCACTTTCAATGGCCTAAAAGCAATGAAAAATAAAAAATGCACCTATCCTTCCCTAGCATGGAAATACTTTTGCAAAATTGGAAGTGTAGCTTGAGTCTTTCAAGAAGATGAGTGATTCATATTTCAAGAAAAACACAAATGATCATACATTCATTCACTTTTCCAAAATATTGATAAACAAAACATTCCAATGCAAGAACGTTTTTCTTTCAAAAACACTCAAGAAATGATGGGAAAGAAGCACTTTTTAACTTTTTGATAGATGCATCGAAGAATAAACTTGATAAGAATTGAGATTTTAGATCTAAATGAACGAGAAGAAAACACTACTCGCAACACTCGGTGCACTCAGAAAACTCAAGAAAAGACAAGCACTCAATCAAGTTGAAAGACACACTTAACTCAAAATCAAGCAGTAGCAAGCAAACCAAGCAAGCAAATCTCAAAAAATAATGTAAACGAGGTCTGGAATTTGATCTAATGTAATGATCGGATCAGGAATGGAAGGAAGGGAATGCAAGGGTGAGCGGATGAAGGTGGAGGAGACAAGAGTACTCACCACTACCGGTCCTCAGACTTGTCCAAAACGGAACCCAAAATCAATCCAAACAAAACCAAAAACTCAACATACAAATCAAAGGTGGGATCTCTGGCTAGATCTTGCAGCATAGAGGGAGTTCATACAACAAACCAAGTTCAGAATTGGAAAATGGATAGGGGATTCCTACATGCCAAATTTTGAAAAATCGGCGCACTCTGTGCGATGTTGCAGTTCACCAATGCGGGAAGTGCGACGGTGTTGCAGTATACCAATGAAAAGGCTGCGACGAGTGACTAACAGGTAAAGAACAAAGGCCAGAAATGACACAGTGTCACTTTGTTTCCACTAACTAGGTGCGACAGGAGAGATCTAAGTCCAAAAATGAATCAGATATCCAAGCAATGAACCATGGAATGGTTTGAAAATGAGTTGTATAAACTCAGAGGAAGCAGATCAGAGTCTTCAAGATGAAGATCTGATCGTGAAATCAACTCACGAAGCAAATGACAAATGGAAGGCTTGTTTCAAGCAATCAACTGAAAATGACTCTCAGGCAATTACAGATTCAGACATGTGATTCCCCAGTATGGTCGCCAGATTTGTTTATCGGACAATCCACTCGAGCGGACATTAGCCAGATCTCCCTAGCTCAATGAGAGTCTAGAACAAATAAGATAGGCTACGAATCCATTTCCTAGATCTACTTAAGGATCGAGTACTAGATGTATTACCTTTCACTTCGCTATCCTTTCTCTTGAATGCTGCTCCACGTCTCATGGTCGTCAGATCAAAGCTGCAAGACCTATTAAGATAAGAAATAGGAGAAACAAGTAAAGGGCATCTCTACAATAAGATATCTAAGTGAATAGTTAAGCAGGTAAACTACTCAATATCATTACACACATGAACAATATTGGTGGAAAGCATTTGTATTACTGTAAAAATAGGGAAGTACATAGCAGACATATAGAACTACAACCAAGGCTTAACGCTGCAGCCCTTCTCCAACAAAGCCATTTTCCATTTCCTCCTAAGGAAGCTTGAGTCTCTCAAGGATGAGGAGAGATCTCTCAAGAGTGATTTAACCACCATGTAGACACCATAGACTTCCTCCTATTGGAGAGGGGTAGAGATTCTCTTATATAAGACTAAGTGGATAGGGTATGGATAGGATAGGTTGAGATATGGTAGGAGAGAGATAGGGGATCCTCCCAAGGTGTTAGGAATCGAGTACCAACTCCCCCAGAGATCAGGGATAAGGCCCCAAGTCAGCAAGTTTCGAGAAGAACCTCGAAGAAGCTATTTTTTCCCATTAACTGACTTCACGCACCCTACAATGAAGCAAGCTGCGACGTTGCATGTTGCATGAGTGCAACCTGCGACGACCTCTCAAAACTTGGTACAACTGGGTACAAATCCTCCCAAGTTAATTACTCAGTCAAGATATCTTCAAGGGTGTATACACTGAATCTCATGATGGGTAGATTTTGGGTGTAACAAAGCTTAGGGTCACTACCAGTAAGAATAAGGTCATCAACATAGAGAACAAGTATGATGAGATGGTTTCCTACTTTCTTGGTATAGACATTGGGGTCAAAATGGAATCTAGAAAAATCAGTGTCAAGGAGAAAGCTATCCATTTTGGCATACCAAGCTCTAGGAGCTTGTTTAAGGCCATATAAGGATTTCTTAAAGTGATAGACAAGGCTAGAGTTATTCTGAACATATCCAGGAGGTTGTTCCATGTAAATTTCCTCCTGTAAATCACCATGTAAGAATGCAGACTTGACATCCATTTGATGGACTTCCTAGTTATGTAAGGCTGCAAGGGAAAGAACAAGGCGGATGGAGTTCATTTTTGCGAAAGGAGCAAAGGTTTCATTGTAGTCAATCCCTTCAACTTGTGAAAAACCTTTGGCAACTAACCTTGCCTTAAGTATTTCAACACTTCCATCTGATGCATACTTAGTTCTATAGACCCATTTACATCTGACAAGTTTTCTTCCTTTTGGAAGAGGTACAAGATCCCAAGTATCATTTTCCATTAAGGAACGATATTCTTCATCCATAGCTGCATCCCAATCTGGATTTCCTGAAGCTTCTGCAAAAGTTTCTGGATCATGATTTTCGGAAACCTGAGCCAAAAGAGAAGAGGCTCGCTGAAACTGAGAACGTGTGCGACGTTTATCTCTAGGATCACCGGCAAGATCGCCAGCTGCTTCACAAGTTGAATGGACCCATCGAGGAAGCACTTGTGTTGGTGCAACTGGAGGAACATGAGTAGGAGGAGGTGGATTTTCATCCTCACTGTCATCATCAGAAATTGGAGTTGGAAACCTGTCAAGGAAGTTGGAATAAGAAGAAGGCACAATCACAGAATCAGGCTCGCAGGCCAAAGATGGCACAATTGTCAAATTAAGCTCATAGGCCAAGAGATTTTCATCAAATTTAACATCTCTTCTAATGATTATATCATGAGAATGTGGTTGAAGAAGTCTATAACCTTTTACATCTTCAGAATATCCAACAAATATGCACTTTTCACTTTTAGGCTGCAATGCTTTCCGTTTTTCATCCGGAATGTGAGCCCATGCTTCACTACTAAACACACGGAAGTGACTTACATCTGGTTTAATTTTACTCCATGCTTCTTCCGGTGTGATACCTTGTAATGCTTTAGTGGGGGTGCGATTAACTACGTAATTTGCACAATTAATGGCTTCAGCCCAAAATTGAAGACTTAGTCCCTTAGATTGGATCATACAATTAGCCATTTCTTTTAAAGTGCAGTTCTTCCGTTTAGCTACACCATTTTGTTGTGTTGTATATGGAACAGTGTGTTGTTGTTAGATTCCTTGTTCAGTGCAGAAAGTAGTCAACGTTTTGTTAACATATTCTCCTCCATTGTCAGATCTTAACTTAATAATTTGATGACCAGATTGTTTTTCAACAAGGGCATTGTAGGCCAAGAACGTGTTAAATACTTCGCTCTTAAGTTTTAGGAAATAAACCCAAGTGCGTCTGGTGTAATCATCAATGAAAGTTAAGAAATATTTGAAACCAGAAAAGGAAGCAGATGGAAGAGGACCACACAAGTCACTATGCACAAGCTCCAAGGGAACCGAGGCATGCCAAGAGGCACGTCTGTCAAAACTGTCTCGATGATGTTTTCCGAGTACACAACCGGAATAGACACCATCCCTACAAGATACCATCAGAAGACCTGTCACCATATTTTCTTTACATAGTTGTTGCAATGAGCGATAATTTAAGTGACCAAATCGCTCATGCCAAAGTTTGCTCAAGTTATCACTATGAGCAAAAAAAATTGAAGGAAAAGGTGATGACCCAAAGTTGTTAAATTTGTACAACCTGGTAATATCATCAACAATTCCGGTAGCTAGGACCTGTTGAGGATCTTTAAAATCCTTGATTACAACTTGGTGAGGTGTAAATGTCACAGTTTTACCTTCACCAGAATGAGTGATTTGATAGACTGATAACAAATTGTAGGAAATTCTTGGAACACATAGTACATCACTGAAATTACCATTATCTACTGGAATTGTTCCAGCTCCTACAACACTTAGAGATCTATCATCACCAACAAATATTTGTTTTGTGTTACATTCATGCATAGTAGAAAAGATGTCTTGATCCTTAGCCATATGATAAGATGCTCCAGAATCAATGAGCCATTCATTTGAAGTAGAAGAAGAAGATGCATTATAAGAATAACCAGAAGCACAAAGTGCATGTCCACGAGAGGTGGATTCTGAAGGCGAATCTAGGCTGATGTGGTTCTTCTTCATTGATGCTTCCAAGGCTTCCATCTTCTTGAAACACTTAGATTCATCATGATTATTTTTCTCACAATAGTTGCAATGATTCTCAGTCTTCTTGCCTTTTGGCTTGGATCCTTTGTCATTTTTTCAAGAAGGAGCCGACTGAGAGGGTTTTGGACCCTTGTGTCACTTATTATTGTGAAAATTTTGTTTCTTGGGAGGCTTGGAATTTTCTTTCTGTTGGGACAATAAGGCTTTCCCGGATGTATCTGCATTGTTAATTATTCCAAGACGGATGAGCTTATCTTGCTCTTTAATCAAGGAATCACAAAAGGATTCAAGATTAGGCTCTTGATAGCTAGTTGCATTCAAGGATTCTTTCATGGAGTAAAATGTAGATACAAAAACAGAATATGCAGGTCCAAGTTTGGAAAGAATATGATAAATGCATTTTTTGTCTTCCCTCTTAATCTTGCATTCTTCAAAATAAGAGTTTAAGAGTTTTGTACTTAGATAAATAATCTTGTATGCATGAAAAATCACTTGGATTTAAAGAAATCAACTCATTTTCGAGTTGATGGCCTCGAATTTCATTGTGTTTACCAAACACAAATTCCAACTTGTCCCAAGTAGCATCAGGTTCATCAATTCCAGATATGTGGTGTTACACTTAAAATCTACCCATCATTAGATTCAGTGTATACATCCCTGAAGTCACCTGCACTAAGTACTTTCATTTGGGAGGATTTGCACTCAATCCTGCAAACTTTTGAGAGGTCGTCGCAGGTTGGACATTAGCAACATGCGATGTCGCAGCTTGCTCCACTGCAGGGTGCGACGAGGTCTGTTAATGGGAAAAAATAGCCTATTCGAGATCCTTCTCGAAACTTACCCATTTGGGGGCTTATCCCTGACCTCTAGGAGAGTTGGTACTCGACCCTTAACTGTTTGGGAGGATCCCCTATCTCTCTCCTACCATCTCTCAACCTATCCTATCCATACCCTATCCACTTAGTCCTCTATAAGTGAGGCTCACTCCCATCCCAAAGGGAGGAAGGCTATGGTATCTACATGCTGGTGAAATCTCTCTTAAAGCATCCCCATTCACCTATTGGAGAGCTCATACTTCCTTGGAAGGACATGGCAATTGGCTTGGTCGGAGAAGGGTTACTGCGTTAAGTCTTTGGTTGTAGTTCTATATCTCTATCATGTACTCCTCTATTTACAGTAATACAAATGCTTTCCACCAATATTGTTCTTATGTGCAATGATATTGTGTAGTTTACCTGCTTAACTATTTACTTAGATCGCTTATTGTATAGATTCTCTTTACTCGTATCTCTTGTTTCTGTGTCTTTACAGGTCTTGCAGCTTAGATCTGACGATCGTGGGACGTGGAGCAACATTCAGGAGAAATGATTGTGTAGTAAAAAGGTAAGACATCTAGTACTTGGTCCTTAAGTAGATCTAGGAAATGTGCTTGTAGTCTATTCTATTTGTTCTAGACTCACATTGAGCTAGGGAGATCCGGCTCACGTCCGCTCGAGTGGATTTTCCGATAACAAATTTGGAGACCATACTGGGGAGTAGTAGTGTTTGTCTTGTTTAGTGGTCATAAATCTGAGAGTCATTTTCAGTTGATTACTTCACACAAGCCTCTTTTATAATTTTTTGCCATTTACTTCTTGGGATTGATTTCACTATCAGATCTTCACGTTGAAGACTTTGATTTGCTTCCTTTGAGTTCATACAACTCATTTTCAAGCCTGTTTTTGGTTCATTGTTGAGAGATCTGGTTCATTTTTGAATCTAGACCTCGCCTGTTGCACCTGGGTAGTGGAAACAGAGCGACACTGTGTCATTCTGAGCTTCGGTTCTTCACCTGTTAGTCACCCGTGGCATCCTTTACATTGGTATACTGCGACATCGTCGCACCTCCCATGAAGGAAAATTACGACGTCGCACTGTGTGTGAAGGCAAAGTGCGCCGATCTGTCAAAAGTTGGCATACAGGCATCCATTCCCTCATCTAACAATTTGAACCTTGGTTTGATGTATGAACTCCCTCTGTGCTGCAAGATCCAGCCAGAGACCCCATTTATGATTTGTGTGTTGAGAGTTTGGTTTCGTTTGGATTGACTTTGGGTTCCATCTTGGACAAGTTTGAGATAGGTAGTGGTGGATGCTCTAGTCTCCTCCACCTTCATCCATTCACTCTTGCATTCCCTTCCTTCCATTCTTGATCTGATCATTGCATTGGATCAACTTCCAGACCTCATTTACATTTGTTTTGAGCTTTGCTTGCTTAGTTTGCTTGCTGCTGCTTGATTTTGAGTTAAGCGTGTTTTTTAGCTTGGTTGAGTGCTTGTCTTTTCTCGAGTTTCCTAAATATATGAGTGCTGCAAGTAGTGTTTTCTTTTCAGTCATTTAGATCTGAAAACAGAGTTGTTATCAAGTTTATTCTTTGATGCATCCATCGAAAAGTTTAGAAATGCTTCTTTCCCATTGTTTCTCAAAAAAATTATTGAAGAAAGATTGTTGTGCATTGGAAAATTCTCATTTATATTTTGGAAAAGTTGAATGAATGTATGATCTATTGTGTTTTTCTCGAATTATGAATCACTCATTTTCTTGAAAAGCTCAAAGCACGCTTCGATTTTTCCAAAATTAATTCCATGCTAAGGAAAGATAGATGCATTTTTAATTCTCATTGCTCTTAGATCATTGAAATTGAAATTGAAAAGCTTTCATTTCTCGTTTCAGAATCCTCTCTTTTCATCATTTAGTGTCATTTTACTTTGAAAAGAAGAAGAAAAGAAAAAAGTTGTCTTGATTTGGTTAAGTAGTGTTGTGTATTTTTGTGTTCCATTGAAAAGGAAAAGAATACTTTCATTATCAAATTTGTTTGCATTGGGAATTGTGTTGCATTGAGTTTGTTTTGGCAATACCATTGGAAAAAAACTTTCTCCTTTCCATGGCTAGAATTCATCGAAAGAAAATAACATTTTGTGCATGTATTCAGGGCTTGCATTATGCTTCCGATTATGTACTCACTTCATGCATTCACCTAACCGTCCAAGATAAAATTAATGGTAGAACTAGGTAAAATTTTTAGCAACTTGTGTGTAAGTTAGAGACGTGTTCCAGCGTCGTTAATTGTGGCAGATGTCGTTATTTTCCAGCACTGTAGTTCGAGGGTATTGTAGTCTTCCACGTACATCAGTATATCAAGCTCCTTCACGTACCCACCAAGTACCATAATCCGTACTTGGCGTATATCAAAGGGTGTATCACGTACTCGACACGTATATCGAAAGGTCTCATGCCAACGGCTGTGCATTAGACAACACCACTACGGATTTGAGCTCCCACGTACCTGTTGGCAAGCAACACCCTCCGGAGCAATTGAGCACTAAAATCCAATTGGTCATGATATAAGTTTTGAAGACAAGGAACCATACTACATGTCACCACTTTGATTGACACTCATCCATTATATTTTAGGAGTGCCTTCAAAATATTTGATTCTGAAGGTACTCCCAATAAAGTTGATAGGTCCATTGGCATAGGGGAATTCACATCAGCCTTCACTTTAATTAAACCACTTGACTTGGTTTCGTCTTTCTGGTTGATCATTTGTGAATTACATGATCCTAAATTAGCAGCTCCTAATCTTTACCATATTGGTCATCTTTACAAATCCAAAGTCAAACAAACCCATTTCATTGATGATCTTAAACTGTTGACTTAATAGACTAATACATTACATATTAAGTTGTCTCTTCCATCTATGTGTTTGGTCTAATGAGTTACCTTTCATCAAATTAATCTCTTGGTGACAATCATGAATATTAATGCTGGTCTCATACCAATGTTATAAGCTTGTTTTATTTATCTACTTATCCTTATTTGTAGACTTTTGTATTTATAATGGGATAAGATCCATAAAATGATAAAATGTTTTTTTATGATGCCTAAGGTAATGTCAAATGATTCGATCATAGCTGATCCACATGATTCACAAAAGATAATCGAAATCTTAACCACATTCATTAATTATTTGTTTATTTATTTATCACTATGATTATCTTGATTTTGATTGAATCGACATTATCGTGCATTATTGAATTATGACATTTATGATATCAAGTGGTAGAGGATCATGCGATGATAACCATTAACTTATGTTTTAAACGTTTGAACTTTGGTTATATCTAATGCATTAGATTTTATGGGAAGGTGTTAGCTAATATGGGAAATATCATATGATCAAAGGTTTTCTTTGTTGCATAACCATACCATTTTGCCATCTGTTGTTTCACATGGGGCAAATGTCATGTCTAACTCTCACCCTACTATCATTCCTCTGAGCGGTATTATTGCACCTTGATCCTTCTGTGATTTTCGATAACCCTTACCAGTTCTAAGGCATTATGATTCCACCTTCCATGACTGCGTATGAGTGTCTATAGTACCTCGACGAGATGAAGTCGGTTGGGATTTTCATTAACCTGCGCGGGCCAAGGATGAGCTCATTTCGTTGTTCTGCCAGGGTTGTGAGGATCCCAGAGCTTTGTATGATCGTTACCATGGCCCCTGTGCCTAGGATTGAGCTTATGGGTGATGAATACTTGGATGTCGCTCCTGAATGTCATGAAATGGTGACAAGGGCAGGATGGTTAGGGTTCCTGCAGAGGTTCTCTAGCTTTAATCTAATGGTCTCCAGGGCATTTGCGACTTCATTTGATGGTGTGAAAGCACATGTTGGGGATATCGTGTTGGAATTATCGGAGGAATTTGTGTCTCAAGTTATTGGCTTGCCCATGGAGGGAGAACGCTGGTACAAGGGAAAGCATTTAAAAAACGATGAATGGAAGGAGTTCTTGACTCCAGCTAACCGGCAAACTGAATACAAGTCCGGTTTCCCGTCTCGTCTACTAAGGAAGAAATCGTGTGCCATGCTCGGGCTGATTATCAGGTATGTTACCTGCGAGGGACGTCTATCTCAAACCCAGTTTTATCATATCAAGCTATTGATGATTTTTAGAGGGCATTCTGTGAATATGCCATTTTATTTTTTGAGTAGTATGGAGAAGATGGCCGTTACTTATCAGGAAAATGTAGGGGATAAAGAACGAAACCTATTTCACCATGGGCTTATCAAAATTCTTGTTTCTTACCGGCTGGGGGAGTTGGGTGATTCATGGGAATCCTTCATTACCCACAATAATTTCGGGGGAAAACGATGAATGGCCCCGTCGGAGGTCCAAAACCAGGTCTAAACGGGTTGAGCCGTTGTTATAAGAACAGGGGTCTCAAAATGATCTTGAAGATGAAGTGCTTGAACCCAGCCAAACCCCAAGTATCGGTCATCTTAAACCCAAGGCTAAGTTAAACCCTGAAATACCCTGTGATAGTCCTCTGCCCCAAACGAGTCAACCTGCGACCATTCCACCTCCTCCATGTGATCCTCAGCTTCAGCCACAGATCAATCCCTGTCACAAACCAGCAGAACAAGAAGTTAGCAAAATGTTGAGTGATCAAGCCATTCGTTGGACCACTCGCAGCATGGCTGCTGCACTTTTTGCAAAGAGGGAACTAGTTGCAGAAGACGCATCGGTGGTTGAATTGAGTGATTCCTCTGAGTCACGGCCACATCCAGCTCCCATTGGACCCACAATCCTCGACCTTAAGTATGTGTTGGCCTCTCAGCATGAAGGTATAAGTGTTCAAAAATCCAATCCAATTCCTAACGTAGAACAAGAAGTTAACCAAGAGCTGCGAACAAGGCCAAACATGGAACAGGTGCATCAACGTGTTGAAATACCCGTGGCTCAAGTTATTTCATCTTTAGAAACAGAGCTGAAGGAAGCACAAGTGGTTAATACGTTTTCCATGGAAGAGATCGCGGGTTTAAAAGCTGATTTGTCCTCTTTGGTTGATAAGTGGAATTCTTTGAAGGAGAAGAAAACCCAGTACAAGGCTTATGGTAGGAATCTTTTGATGAAAAATAAATGATTAATCAAGCAAAACAAGATTGCAAAAACAAGGGATATGAGGTTTAAAGCTAAATTGAATGAAGCAAGGAGGGTGGTCCCAGTTCAAGTATCAGTTCAGTCATCCCCAAAATCATAATGTTGTTTAAAATGAGGTTCATTTTTTATTTTATGATTTTGTTTGAATGGTCAGGTGACATAAAATCGGATCTATACAGGTCAGCAAATATAACCAATTTGTTATTTCAATACAGAGTTTTTCTTTTTATGAGGATGTCTACAGAATTTAATATTCTGCAGACATCCTATTCATTATTATATCTGTATTAATCAATTATTGGTATTTGTTTACAATTCCTGACTGGTTTGTTTCATGAAAATCCAGGTGTTATGCAATTTTGGAAATGAAGGTCAATCATGTTGCTTCAATTTTGGAGTTCATTTTGTTGAGGTGTACTTGTTCAAAACCCTATACACACGCAGTTGGTTTCTTTCATTGGCATCATATCCCATGTTTGGCGCTGGCGGTTGATGGTGATTGATGCAAATTATCTCATGCCCAGGAATAACAATACTGGAGTTATCCAGTAAGTTCTGAAGATTATCTTATGTGTTATTCCAATCCAGATGTCACCAGCTGGCATACAGTCGAGTTATATTAGAAGCAGCATTAAGTGATATGTTATTATTGTAGGGATCCACGTGGTTCCAAGAAAATAGAACTGATAGGAAGTTAGAAGCTCGTTTCTTTTTCTATATAAACAATCCCAAAACTTTGATGGGGGGTTCGATTTCTAAGACATTGGGGAGCTTTTATTATACAGCAGTACTTTTTATTCTGTTTACACAGACTGTCTCACGAACTTCTTCTGATGATTGTCAAATGTGCCAGGATACTGAAACCTTAGCTAAGTTTTGGTTAATCAATACTGTGCGATTCATCTCTCCTTTGTTATATTATTTACCTTCATATATAAATGTCTTTATATTGTATGTGATTTTTTTTTTTGCGAGAAATTCAAATGCTTATGTTATCTGAATCATTAATTGATTTGCTTACTCATTGATGTTGATGAACTTTTTCTATGATGTCAATAGTGGTTGATCAAATTTTGTAATTATCTAGTTTGCAGAGTGATCTTGTTCTAATTGCAAGTTAGTTTAATTATATCTTTCATGTTTTCAGAATGACATAATTATGTTAGTGAATTTTGGCTTTTGGTTTGAAGTTCTCATAGATAGATTATTTTATAATAGTTGTGTTCTATCTGTTATAAAATAATTTAAATTCACCTTTATTGTTTAGTATGTTTATCACTAAATGGTAACTAGTGAATATTGTTCTTACTTCAGATTTTTAGTCAAATAACAAGTCTTTGCTCTTGGCCGAGATAGGAATGCTGACTTTAGATAGATTAGCATAAGTTAGTTTGTCATAGAATAATATTAGCAATCACTAATTTTGGTTTCTAGATAGTCTTTAGGATTAGAACATAAGTAGTTTTAAGATTTTTGATAGTTGTTAACAGTTAGTTCCTTTTTTGAGATTTGCTCACCTTAGGAGACTCTCTATCTTTGAGAGCACAAAACACAGGCAGCAGGGCCTTAATTCCTTTGAAAAACAGTTATTCCAAACACATAAAAAACTGTGCTAAGTTGAGTGTGTGGACTATTTTTCCCTAGTTGGCCTAAGACAGTTCTTTTGGCCAACAGTACCTTGCGTATATCGGGATACACCATTAGGATTCCTGAAACCAACCGAGTTAACCATTTGGCCATCTTGGCAAAGCAATACACCGAGAACATCACTCGGGGATATTAACACGCACGCACTGTCCAGGTAATCGGGTATGCAGGCAAGGGTACGGTCCCAATCCTCCTTGTCGCGTCATATTGTTGGACCCTGTAGTATATCGCAGTTTGCGATGCCTTGATAATCCCGTGAGGTTCCAGACCTTTGAATCCACTCTATCACATAAGTTTGCTTGTTGCCTTAGTTTCAGTAGGTTTTCTTGGACTACTTTTCTTTTAGCATACCCTTAGGAGAAACGTTGTTTCGTCCTTTCTGGCTGATTTTCCTGATACTCTGGCGGATTTTCCCTGGAGAAGGTCCCGTAGGATCTTGAACTTATAACCTGAATATCCGCTTAATCTGGAGGTTATTTCGAGGGTAAGAATGGATCAGCGTAATGCGGTCGTAGTTACTGAAGTGGAGAACCCCACTTTGAATGTTGGCGGACTTTTGTTTCCACCAGATTCACCTACCTCTCATCCCCCGCAGGATGAAGAAGCACACACCCCCGCTTCACAAAAACCTTCTCCCGTCATCCCGGGAGAACATGGATCGTTGGAATGGATAAACCGACCCCAGGATGACCCTATTACAACTATTGGTCCTTCAGCAGCTTATTGGACATCTTCTACAGACCACCCAGTGGCTCATTTTGCCACTTCATCCTCGCCCAGCGAGACTACCCCGAAAGATACTTTAGCTTACTTTTGTGGCCAATTGGCTCACTTTCGTTCTATGGCTGAAGAGTTTCGGCAGTCAAGTCTCCAATGGAGGGTTCAAGACCAATCGTTACCCCCTTACCAACCTGTCCCAGTTCATTCGATATCTTTCGGATCACCTGAAGCATCCCACCACGTGACCACTAATAAGACTGGTCAACCCTCGCAGGAGTTTAGTCCTGCATCTCAAGTGAACCAGTCGGTGGAAGGACAACAGTCCAACACACCTGTCACTACCACAGTTACTTTACCAGTTCCTCCTCCACCTCAGAATTCGAGGGGAGGGTATTCTATTCCCACAGATTATCTTATTGGTAATGTTATTACCACAATAGCTAGTCAACAACCTACGTTGGTTCAACCTTTGAATAGTGGTCAACCTGTTGTGGCTGGGGGGAAACCCCCGTTTCCTAACCAGAACGTAGGTGGTGGAGTCCCCAATGGACCTTCCCAACCCGCTAAACCATCCACCACGGGATTATCTCATGTTGGAGGGCCATCAAATGTAACTCAACCCTCATGGAGTCAAACGTATCCAGGTTCCGTTAACCTTGTGCCGGGCCAACCTAATCCTGGAAACACACCATACGGGATAACTTATCTCGGGAATCTATACACTCTATGGGGGCAACAACCTGTGTTGCAACATGGACCCCAACCGAATATCCCTCAAGTACCACCACCCCCAATCGGTCCTCCCCCACCTCCTGCTGGAGGCGGTGGGCCCCCACCTAACACTGGTGGAGGCCCATCTCATGTTACCTACAACATCCCTCACCCCTCTCGGCCCCGTTAGATTATAATCTCCTGCTTGGTCGCAATTGGTTTTACACCATGCAGGTGGTAGCCTCTTTAGTCTTTTGCATAGTACAATTCCCCCACCAAGGATGAATTGATACTATCGACCAGTTAGATTTTTGTACACCAGATGCCACTACTCATCCTGGTGACCATGTTCCTTCCATTGGACAGATGTCAAAATAGTATGAGAGTGTAGGGGTTGGCCTTTTGAAAGATTCATCTCTCATGGGAATTTTTCCAGCTGCGGACCCCCCTAATCATGTTTCTATGGTGAACATGATCTCCACAGAGATTTTATCTCACTCTAACGATGCTTGGCTTGTACTGGATGAAGCCACAACAAACCTGCTTGGAGATATGGTGCCTCTTTCACCCGCTGAACGTATTTATGAGGCTATCCAATCAGCATCAGAGGACCATTTAACCATGGCCTCTCCATCCTGTTCTCTACGACGGACGTCCTGTCTACCTGATCTCTTACTTCAGAATTTTCATTTAGACGAGTCCATCATGGAAGTAATGAATGTTAACGATAGTTCGTGGGATGACCTCCATCATAGGTCATCTTTTCTTCCTCCTTTGGAATACAGAGAGAACAATATCCATACCCTCTTTTCACTAGATGTATTGGAGAAAACTCACTATGGCTTGGGAATACCACAACAGACAGATGACTACCAAAAATTAACTCAATTCTCAAAACAATGCTATTATAAATGACAATGTTAAGATAATGGAGAAATGTAACCAACCTCGATCCAAACATTTGATGTAGATCTCCGTCGGAGCTTTCAATCCATGCACTTGAAATCTGCAAATTAGTCTTGACAGCCAATATCCGACAAGTACATATAATATATAAATGACATTAACATTATCAATAACAATGGTCCATAATATCACAAGCAAATGTAACCCAATGTATAATAAACAAAATTCACAACATGAATGGACAAGAATATGAGCATTTCTATTAATTAACAAGAAGAAGTACAAAGTGATACGACCTCTTGCCGGCAACCAATCTAAACTAAGATCTAGATCAATCCACTTGTGCCTCCACCACTTCAATCCTCCATGAATGGCAAACTCAAACTAGATAGGAGTTTTGAAGGTGAACATAAAGAGTTCACAACTACAAGGATCAATGAGTGTAGACTCAAGATAGGGCAAAAATCCACTAGAGTTCTCTTTCTATTCTCTTCTTCCTCCCGTCCATAAGCCATATGTGCTCAATATATAGTCCTCTCAAAGGTAGGTGAAAGGACACATCGAGGCGTTACTCGGGCAGAATGAGAGCCAAAGGTCACCCAATGATCGCTTTTTGGGAGTAAAAAGTAAGAAATAGTGATTTTTACCATTTTACTTGATACCCGCGGGCTAGAGTGATGCAACTCGTGGGTACGCATGATATAGTGATGCAACATGCGGGTAGGAATAAAAATAGGGCAAACTAATATCTCTGAAGGATATAAGTGGATCTGAGTCATTGAAATGGATCCTACAGGCCAAATAATGCGGATGCTCACAGGGTGGAAGATTACGATGTAACAAATGCCCCCTAATGTGTGAGGTCAGAGACTAATGCTACAATGGCCGAAATACATTATAAAACTCAGAAGTGGAGTGATGGAGACACAAGTGGAAAGAGCAGATCACTCATCATAATCCAATAGTATCTTTGAATACATGTCGGTATAATACAACAATTTGATACAATGGCCATGAAATAGGCAGTATAATAGATACATGTCATAAGTGATCATAGCCATGATCCCTCTACAGTAAGATATGGTCTTCTGCTGAAAAGAAGACAACTGGTGCAAAATTGGGGGTACAAACTGTTGAAATCTGAGAGGTGATATCTCAGATGTAAAGTCAAAGTCATATGTAGCATACGGAATGCCACAATCGCCTGGGGTCTTCTACACAAGTCTTCGACGGTGCAAGTCCCATCAAGTGAATAAAGGAGTTGGGGTCAAACCTGATGAGACATCGTCTGATTACAGGTCAATGATGTATACCGTTAATAGATGCGAGATGACCCACCAATGAAGAAAATGGGCATCAAGGCACAGAGCACAATCATCAAAGTGTGAATAAATGGGTTGAAGTCGAACACTAGGATGAATCCATCGATCATGGGACATTGATCTATTCCCAAAATTGTCGATGGCGAGAGAACCTGCCACTAATGACTGCAAGCCTCAAGTCCCAGAATAAATGGGTTGAAGTCGACGGAACGAGATTCGCTGGAAGGAGGGAATTAAGGCATCCCCCATCAACCAGCACGAGGTACTAGCAATGCTGAAATATTTGGAAGATCTCAGGTGAAACATACTGACTCAATAAGGATGGCCGACATGCAATAGTTAAGAGATCTGAGGAGTGGCCGACACTGTTTTCAGGACTTCCTTTGAACAAGAGCATGAGCAGATGGATAGACTCAGGCAGCATAGACTTGACATAAACTGTGCAATGCAGGAGGAATTACAGAGGGCTCCATAATGATTGGAAGCTTAACCAATCGATGGAGAAAACTGAGAAACAAGTACAGCTCCTAAAGCCCAACTATAGTCCCGACTCATAATGTACGGAGTGGAATGAATGCTCTATTCAAAGGTGACACAACAACTGCCAACAAGAAATAGTTACCATAATCCCGTTCGGCTTTTTGGAATATTTGATTTTTTTGGTCTTTTTCATATTTGGGAAAAGCTTGAAAAAGAATAAAATTGCTTATAGTACAACAGGTGAGGGAACGAGTGTCAAATAGCTAGCAGACTAGTCCCAAGCAGTGGAACATACCTATGCTCAATGCAAGGAAGTGCGTGCAGGATGTGGACACTCGGGGGTATGTTCCCTCAGGGTCAAAAGGTCAGTCATCAAATTGTGAAGGAAAAATATAAGCTGTGCAGGGCTCGACAGGGGAAAAGTGCTCAGGCACCAGGCTAACAACTGAGTAAGCGGGAGCCGACACAAGGCTCAAGCAGCAAGCAGGATGATGCAATGAAATCACAACATGATATAGCTGAGGGGGAGTCCTTAAGGGAGATGGCGAGCATAAGACAAAGTAGAGTATGAGTCTTTATCGCAACGTCATGGCGTGACTACAAAGGACTCCCAATCCTAAGGACAAACAATGGCATGGGCACCAGAATGCATAAAGGGGTTCTAACTAGGGTACCCATGTTCGGAAAAAGCCCTACCGCTACATAACGACACTTCTATAGCAGTGTGAAGGTTCTGTGTCAGTTACGAAGCGGGGTTGCACCTAGGGTTTATGAAAATGGTCAATAGGTCAAATGCATAATGCATGCGAAAATGGCATCAAACCTATATGCCAGGTGTGAAACGTACCTGCCGTAGGTGTGAAATGGTTCAGAACAACTTTCACCGAGGAAATCTGTTGAAAAACACTACTCCATGACACGATATTAGTTCATAACAGCTCAAAATGGAAAAAACTATAGAGAAGTGGGTCCAGAAAATTATAAATAGTAATAAAATTTTCCAAATTACAATTCATTTGCACTATTCCAATTTGGAGTTATTTGGTTAGTTTTCACCTAAAACTTCAATTGCTGATCCTGGGAGCTACAAGCGACCGTTCAACGAACCGTCCGGAGCAGGTTGGTGGTTACTTCCATACCTTTCATTTTAATGTTTTTATTTCAGTTTTGGTCGGTGGATTTTTTAGTTTGGCCAAGCCCTAGATGGCTTCGGCGCTACTCGCGGGCTATAACTATGCAGGTTGCGGGTAGGGCACGAAACGCGTAGTCAAAAAATAGACTGCTCGCAGGTACCCACAACTGTATACAAATTAGCCCACGGGTACGACCGTGAAGAAATATTTAATCATGAAATTGACCAAAATTTACTTGTTTTGCACTCCAGGATGGTTTTAGAGTGGAGGGAACGAGGGCATGACCAGGTTGATGAGGCCATGCGCAATGATTTGCAAGTGCAACAGGCATTGCAAGCATGTGGTTTGTATAAGTACTGGAGTATAGGGGGTTTAAGGGCCCAAAACCTATTACTCCGTCATCTGATAGACTACTGGGATGTGGATGCTCAAAACGTCATCCTTAATGGGAAAACTCTGACACTGGAAGTGGAGAATATCTACTTCATTACTGGTTTGTCTCGTAGAGGGGAGGTGGCCAGCCTTCGGTCTCGGATAGTGGGTGGTGGGATCACTGTTCAGGACTACATAGCGCGATATTGTCCCGCAAACACACGAGCGGTGGGAAGCCAAGTGCCCATCAACGCCATAGTGGATTTGAGTACAAAGATCATTGCGGCTACCCTGGTGTGGATCACTGGATCCAAAGCACTACACCAGGAATCCAGGCCGGTGATGTTCTACGCATCACAATGCATGCAACCTACGATATTCGACTGGTGTACTACTCTGTTGGTGTCTATGAAGACACAATTGACGGAATGCAAAGAGGGGAAGGCCAAAAACTTCAGGTATGGTAGCATTCTATTCAACTTCTTCTTTGAGAGGGTTCTAGGACTAAGTCTGAGGGTGGATGTCCCTCCCACAGTCTCTGCGATCCATCCCTGACCCGGTGGGCTGAGATCCTGACACGACAGGGTAGTGGCCGTCTGGCGTCACCATATACTGAGAAGTTCTTCCGCTGGTGGAATCGGCAGGTGATCGCTATAGAGGACTATCCCTATGCGGGGATAGACTTCAAACAGGATCGTGACATGCCGCTCCCACCAGGTGTAGCATTCGGAGACATCGGTGAGTACTCTTTTGGTTTTGTGTTTATTAATTTTTTATGGATTTTTTTATTATAGTTGAAATGCAAAAAATCTTTTTGGTGGTAGTATCAAGTGCTAAAGTTTGACTGTTTGCTCGTAGACAAAGGCCCAGTGAGACCCGAGGGCTTCCCGAGACATGGTCATCAGGGTAGAGGTGATGAGGCAGTAGGTGCTGCAGTAGGGCACACACTTCAGACATTGCGGCGCAACATATCACGAATGGTTTCCTGAGTACCATAGATAGAGGTAGCCCGACTACCTAAGGCCATGCAGCGACAGGTAGTGGGTGTTCCTGGTGAGTGGGTGCAGATACTACAGCGGGTGGCCAATGCAGTACAGTACTTCTATGAGACACATCCTGTTGAGGCGGTAGCTAGACCTCCTCGAAGGGAATAGATATCCCAGGGTCTCATTTTTTTGTATCGATATGTATATTTTTGAGGGCTACGGGATCCAGTTTTGTATGACACTACCATTTTTGGACATATTTATATATATATAAACTTTGGTTCTCGGTTCTACTACATGTGTGTATGTACAAATGTATGAATGTCTTTGTATTTATGTGCTTCATGATGAATGTGAAAAATGCCAATCTAATACATAGTTAGTGTATGCATCAGGTATATAATTAAGACTTCTTGGAATATGAATATATGTAATTGAAACAAAAAGTCTCTCCAAGAGTCGTACTTTAAGGAATATCCGTAGTAATGTAGGGTCTCGTACACGGTACTGCCCATTCAGCTGAGACACAACTAGTTGTGAATCCAGGCGGACTTCTAAAGACTAGATGTCATGTGAAATAGCATCCCGAAGTAGCTCAATAACGGCACTATACTCAGCCACATTATTAGATGTAGGACCGAGACAAGCACCTCCTGAGGACACAACTAGGTGTTCAGGTGAGAAGATAACCCAAGCAATAGAAGAAAGCTACTGCATATGTTGGCTAGCACCATCCGCGAAACCTAAGAATGTAGGATATCCCGCTGACATCTGTCAATCAAACAGAGGCTAATCAGCAGACCCGACAACCAAAAAGGGCAAGCTAAACTATGTACAAAAAACTATACAATAGTGTACAAAAGTATCATCCTAACCCAGAGGTTCAAGTGTAATACCGCTTGAGGTAGAGCCCATTTCTAGGCTCCTTCAAGGCAAATCCCTCATAGTCTTCTAACTCATAAGCTCCTTTTTCGGAGACACACCTCACAATGTAAGGATCGTGCCACATGGGATTGAACTTGCCTGCCCCTAGGGGTTCTTTAGCTTGGTCATACAAGAGTACTAAGTCACCTTCAGCATATTGCCGAGGATGGATAGACCTATCATATTGAACCTTAACACGACACTTGTTAACATCAATAGCCACAGCGGCATCTTGACGGTGCTTGTCAAGTTGCTCGAGGTGTACTAAACGTTGCTCAATATCTATCATATCAGGGAGGATCTCTATGGCTAGCTTGAGTGAAGGAATTTCGCATTCAATCGGTAGAAGTGACTCCACACCATGAACTAACTGGGATGGTGAGAACCCGATGGCAGTCTTAACTGCGGTTCGATATGCCCACAAAGCAGGATATAACATGATATGCCAATTGGTCTTGCTTTGTTGGATGGTACGTTGGAGAATGGTATTCAAAGACTTAATTATTGCTTCAACCTGACCATTCGCTTGAGGATAGTAGGAAGACGAGTGTTCCTGATGAAACACAAGATTGAGAGACAAATCCTCCATCATCTTGTTTTGAAAGTCACTGCCATGGTCAGTGACAATCTCCTCCGGGATACCGAACTGAGTGATAATCTGGTTGAACACGAAATGGGCTACAGTAGCACTGTAGGCTTTTACAGTAGGCATGGCCTCATCCCACTTGGAAAAATAATCCACGGCCACGATAATATGGTGATGCCCTCCAGCCGAAGCTGGTTTGCAATCCATGAAATATACCCCCCACTTAGTGAAGGGACCGACAATGACGATCGGATGAAGAGGCGTTGGATGAGAGTGTATGTTCCGAGAAAACACCTAGAAAGGGTGACATCTCTTCACAACGTTAATACAATCTTTAAAGATGTTCAGCCAAAAATAACCAGCTCGCATGATACGTTGGGCTGTAGCAAGCCCGGATAAGTGACCGCCACATGCCCCCGCATGGCAATCATTAAGTACCTATTCCGCTTCTTCATGAGTCAAGCAACGACAGAGAATGGAATCCTTTCCTCGGCGATACAAAGTGTCACCGACGATAGTATAATATTTAGCGTGATGTCTCACACGCCGTCGCTCATCTCGTGAATAATGCAGAGGAAACTTCAAAGTTTGGATATATACAATGACATCCCCATACCAAAGGTCCTCGGGCGAGATAAGAAATAAGTGTTCATCCACAAAGGAATCTTCATGAATGACATCCTCATCAAGTCATGGAAGGTCTGACATAAGCTCAACGAACACCAGTGATTTCACTGATTTTGCCGAAGCAAAATCAAGATCAAATTCCTGAAGGATTACAATCCATTTATTATACTTATCCCCGATAAGGTGTCGTGATAGCACAAACTGAAATGGATTGATGTGAGCTACAACTGTGGTTGTTCGAAGCAAAATGTAATGTCGTAACCGTTGGACTGCATGGACAGTTGCAAGTGCCAGCTTTTCTACGTGAGCGTACCTTAGCTCAGTGTCTACTAAATTTCGACTGAGATAATAGATAACATGCTCGACGAGCGCACCATCTACCTGAACCAAGACCATGCCAATAGTCTCTTGAGACGCGGCCACATAAAGGATGAAATCTCGTGTAAAGTTCGGCAGACTAAGCACAGGGGCCGATACCAAAGCTTTCTTAAGGGCGTTGAAATATTGCTGGGCTCGCTCATCCCAGATAAAAGGTGTGTCTTTCTTCAATAAGTGTGAGAAACCTTTGGTAATACTAGCATAGTTAGCTATAAACCGATGCAGAAAAGTAGCTCTCCCTTGGAATCTCTAAAGTTGTAACAAATTACGCGGAGGAGGCAACTAAAGTATTGCCTCAACTTTGAGAGGATTGACTCTAATACCCTCTCTCGAAACTATGAATCCTAGAAGGCAACCAATCCTAACAGCGAAGATGCATTTGTTTGGATTCAATCGAATTTTGTAGTGGATACATCGTTCGAGAATCATACGGAGGTGCTTGGGGTGGTCCACTCTCTTGCGAGAATGGCCAACAATATCATCCAAGAAAACTTCCATAATCATCTTAAGATCGTGAAAAGCATAGGTCATGGCTCGCTAAAAAGTAGCTCTGGCGTTTTTAAGGCCGAAGGGCATTTTCCGATATGCAAACGTTCCCCATGGGAAAATAAATGCCATCTTATGTTGGTCCCCAGGTTTGATTTGAATCTTATTATAACTTGAGAAGCCGTCCATGAATGAAAAAATCTCACTCCCTGCACAAGCATCCAATATTTGATCAATGAATGGCGTGGGGAAGTTGTCTTTCGGACATGCACGGTTTAAATCTCTGAAATCAGTGCATACATGGATCGTTCCCTGCTTCTTATCCACAGGAACGGGGTTTTACACCCATTCGGTAAGGGGAACGGGGTAGATGAAACTAGCTTTGAGTAGTTTCTCCACCTCTTCCTTAATAGCAGTTGCCTTCCTAAGGTTCACAGCATGTAAGCGTTGTCGAACCGGTTTAGCATCAGGATACGTTCTAATCTCGTGTTCAACAATGCGGGGGTCTATTCCTGGCATCTCCTCGTATGACCAGGCGAAAGCTTCCCGGAGTTCTGTAAACAAGTCAGTGTAAATAGCGATCTCCTCAGGAGTGCAATTGGCACCGATGTAAACATTGTCTATCTTTCCGGGAGTGTGAGAGATGTTGATCGAAGTGGTTGGGGAAATATTGGCCATATTCCCCTCCGCAAAATATCATGTGACTCCAAAAGAGCCACAGGGTGACCAACCATCTTTGTTAGAGTCATCCTAAACTCCTCTTGCTCAACGAGCTCGAGGTTGGGAAGGAAATAAGAGCGATGGTGCATATCTTCCCAAGGTCTCTCACTACCACGCATGGCCTCAAGGATAGCTTCATTATATGGTAAAGTATCATCAAGGAAATCGTGGGAACAAGATGAGTTGCCTTCCCAAACTGGCAGCGCAACGGGATCTTCTTCAATTATTTGGGAAGAAGAGAGATCTGGATCTGCAGTGGTTTGTTGGATATTATCGTAAGCGAGCTCCGCTACAGATAAAGGCGTAGACATCCCGACGTGCACAATGTCTCTAGACGTGGAACTCATGGATGGTAAAGTCCACGGATCATCTAAATAGGAGGTCCGGAATAACATATTATTCGAAGGAGGAGATGCATTGTCGGTAATGGTTCCAATAAAATTCACATGTGAAGAAATATTATATGTTCCCATCAATGAGGGGTACATTCCAACACCTATGTTCCCAATTGTTGGCTGAGAATTAGAAACTTGCAGGATTACAGATCCCGTGGATGCTACGGAAGGAGTGCCAACAAAATCCAGCTGATCGATCGTCACAATCTTGCCTTCATGGGGAAAGCAGATAACTCTGAATACAGTAGACGCGACAGCCTTCATAGCGTACATCCAGTTCCAACCCAGTAAAAGGTTGTAGTCGATGGGCGCATCAACCACTTCGACTTCAATAGGCACAGACTTACCTCCCAAGGAGACAACAAGGGAAGGGATAATTCCATGCGGCATAAAAGATCTACCGTCGAATCCAGTGAGTGTAGTTTTAGACGCAAGTAGAGAAGGAGAGCCAAGAGATTTCCAACAAGCTAACGACATCACTGACGCGGAAGCACCTTCATCAACCATAGTATGTTTGACGAAGCTCTTAAGGAAAACCACCTGGATTTGAAAAGCCACATGGTAAGGTAAGCGAGGTTGGACATCAGTAGTATCAAACTTGATAACACTAGGATTTCCCCCATCCTGAATTCCTAACGCACTCAAAAGGGCATGCTTATGAGAAGGACATCTTGCAAAACTTCAAGAGCTGACATGGAACATGGAGTTTGGCCCAAAGTTTCTACGATGGAGTAGTTCTGGGCGGCTTGAGCATTGGGATTATGCGTAGAGCGCTTGAGAACACCTTTCGATATCCGTGACATAATGGAGGGCTTCTCGATATGCAAGGAATTGTCAGGAGGAGGGGGAGGCTCATTCCCCAAATTAGGTTGTGGTGCACCATAATCACGCTAACGAGTAGCAACACAAACCTCCGACTGAACCATATTTACACATCCATAACCACTAGTATTGGAAGAAGACGTCGTTTCATTAGTACCATAACCAGTGGTGGGAGCATGCGAAGCCATGTTTTGATGATGAGGAAGGGGATCCTTCAACACAGCTAGGCTCTGTGCCAAATGCTTCGATGCTTCTTCAATTCGAGGACATAAGTGAGTAAGATGATCCTCCCCACAAAGCTTGCAAGGGAATTTCACCTTATGCCTAGGTTTATGATCCTTTCCAGCATTACCGCCTTCCCGAGGAGGGTTGGCATTCTCTTTACGAGGAGTATTACGATTTCTATTGTTATTACTTCCATTGTTTCCACCCCTACAATTATTTCTCCCCTTTTTCTTACCACCAGGTTGCTAGTTACCCGATGGTTTCGTTGATTGCACATTGTGTACATCAGACGACGGAGTGGAAGTGGACAAGGTGTGAACCTGTCCGGGAGCAAACTGGTTTAGCGACAAATTTTGCATTTGATTAGCTACCAAGTCTACAGGGCGAGTGCATGCGGACCCCACGATGCCATCGGCATGTGGTCCAAGAACTGATGTAGGCTCATGTCTTGTTCTCGGTGCATCAGGAATAATGTCATACAAAATGCCAGACTGAGAATAAAGTAGATCTAACTGCTGGAATTTCAAGATAGCTTGTTCCTCAGTCACAATGTCAGACATTGAAACATCCTTAGCAATGTATGGAATTAAAGACTTAAGGAACCATTCCAATAGGAACTCTGGAGGAATGTTGGCTTTCACTAATCTCTTCCGCTGACGCCACTCTTGAACGTGGTCAGAAATATGTGTGGCCTTATTCTGACGGAAGGTGGACAACAACTCAGTACCAGTATCATAACGAACCGGCAACTGGAAATGGTCTAAGAAAACCAAATCAATCTCATTGAATCCCCTATAGGTGTTTCCAGGAAACTCCACATACCACTTCACGACTGCCCCCGTGAGGGTGCGTTGAAATAGTTGTAATCTAATGGAATCATGATTCAAAGAGTTGGAGGAGCACCAAAGATGAAACGTCGTGACATGATCTCTCGGGTCCTCACCACCTTTCCCCTCAAACTTCAGAATGTCCGAAGGGAGCTTGGTAGGGACCGGGGGTCAAGTAGGGTCGTGACACACCGGATCATTCGTGAGCTTTGGAAGATCTGGGAGATTCAAGTGTGAAAGGAACGGGAGCTGAGGCTGGAAAGCTTGATTATAAGCCCCCATAAAAGGTTGGTTAAACGGAACTGTGTTATAAGATGGACCAAAAGCTTGACCATGAGGATTAAACTGTTGATAATGAGGACCTGACAGTCCATAAGCTTTCCCATGGCCATAAGATTGATAACATCCTCCTGCCTGACCCATTTGAGAGTAAGCAGGTATATGCATGTTTTGGGCACCATATTGGGGTGGTGGGTGATACTGGTGGCCAGCACCAACTGTGTTGTAGTAAGGGTTGCCACCATGAGTATGGGGCATGTATGTACTATTCATAGTGGGAACCGTGTTGTAATGACTGTAATGGTATGGTATGTTCCCACCCCAAGAATTAGGATTAGCTTGATCAGTCGTGTGATGACCATAAGCATGAGAAGTATTCCCAACTCCAATATTGGTGTGACTAGTAGCAGGGATGGTGGCATGATGTCCATGTGGATAGGAAATATTCCCACCCCCTACATTAGCATTACTAGTGGCGGCAATGGATGCAAAAGTATGCGGTATGTGTCCACCCCTGTGGTTGGGAGGAACATTATCATTCGTAAAAGTAGTCCTGGGTTGACGAGTAGCGGCACAGGTATTAGGTGGTGGATGGCGAGTCGTGTTCAGAACAATGTTCTGATTAGGTTGGGTAATCCTAGGAGGTGGTCATCTTCCAACATTAGCATTGTTAGGAATCTAACCAGTCCCCATACTATTTGTGTGGGTGGACAACGTAGTGCCCCCAGCGAGGGTAGTGCCCCCAGTGGGTATAGTATGGCTAACACTTTGACTAGTGCCAACGTGACCACCAACCGTAGTGGAAGGTTCAACAGTACTATGACTAGGCATACCAAAAGAGAGTGATGTGGGGTTGATTGTAGGGCCAGTGTCATTATGTGACTCAGGCATCCCGTATCTATAATTGCGTGGAAACAAAGGAACGAAAGGATCGTCATGTTCTTCATCCTCGGGTAAGTCAGGCATTCCATAAAGATAATTATCCGTATTCGAAGGATGCCAAATAGAACCAGGTTGAGTCTCAGGTGGATCACCTCCCCACTCCTCACGAGGAGTATGGGGATCGGAAGTATGGTCAACTCTACCCGAAGGAGTCGAAGTTTTTTCCTCAGTATCGGTATGTGCAGCCATGAATTCTTCGACGTAAGTCACGTAAGAATCTGAAGACTCAGAGGGAGCCCTCCGGCATCCTCTAGCAACACAGCGTGAAAGCTCAACTAGCTTTAAACCAGCCAACCGACGGGACCGGTGGAGAGTAGGGCTCCACGCCATGATATCTCCGGAGAGAATATATAATCCAAACGTCCCCTAAAGGCCAACTATCGATCAAAAACAGTAAATCAAAAGCACACACCTAGAGAAACTACAGCCAAGAGTAGACAAACAGAGTGGCTAAATGAGCTCCCGACACTGGAGCCGGTATGTCTCTCCTAGGAGAGGCTTGAGACTCCCAAACTATAGCCGGAGGTAACAGAATCAGTTATAGAGACACCCAGGCTTCATTGCGTGTACAGGGTCAATTCCACTGCACAAACACAACTGTGATGTCCAATCCCTATCTAACTCAGGACACAAACAACATAACCACTGCAAGTACCCTGTGCGATAACTAGGTAAGGAAACTATGGTCACCGCAATACAACCAATGCTCAGGGGGATAGTCACAGGTGGGATCTATCGTATGGGCAGGGTAGCTAAGCCCGAAGCACAAGAGGACAAACCTCCCGTACCCCCAGATACGAACAAATCCTGGATATATCTCCCATGTTCAGCCGGTATCAGAGGGATATCTCCTCAACCAACCTCCCGTGACCTTGTGCTTAACTCTGGATTGAGTAGAGCTTCCTGAGAACACCGATCTATACCATGGATTCCTCCACTCCCTAGTCAGACACCTAATGTTCCGTCTAGTAGTCTTGGATTGTTAACTCATAATGATCTATTCCAAGACTCTAAACCTATGCTAGTTGGTGTACCCTATAAATAAAATCAGTCTAATCAATTTTAAGATTAAGCATTAATTTTAGTGGTTGTGGTTACTCAAGGGATATGATCGTGAAACTAGTGATGTGTAGACTCAATAGTATGCAAAATCGTTCAATCCTAAACTCATCTATCCAATAAAACAATGTCACTAATATGCAAAATCAACCAACAATTCCAAAATAAAGATGCAATCTTTTATCTTTTTGATGCACAAGAAGAACCTAAATGAAGGCAACAAGTACTCAATGCAAGATGCAGTACATGAAAGTAAAATATTTTTGTATCTTCGCTTATAAAAAAGAAGGAAAAGGCAAAAAACTAGATGTATATTTTTGTATTTTTTCAATATAAATGGAATGAAAAAATGCAAGCAAAATCCTACTATTCAGTCACTGAAGTGCCGAGAAGATCACTAAGACAACCCAGTAAATCCTAAACAGCATGACTCAGCCAACGTAAAGAGCTCAAAAAGAAAAAACCAAGAGGCTAAATCCAAAGGTTGGTAAAAAACCAAAAAGGCTCAACCAAGAGAAACTAAGAGTTCTGGTCACAACCAAGGCATGAAACAATCAAGAAAGAGGCCAACAAAGACTCAGGAACAACCAAATCCAACCCAGCAACAACCAATGGCCATAAACCAACAAAAGCCGGAGTTATACGCTACTGTCGAAGGAATACCTGTGGGTACCCCGCGAGTAGTAGAGTAAACAGAGGTGGGTATACGCGAGCTGAGCAAAGATAGCCCGCGGGTGAGGAAAGGAAAATGGGCAAATAAAGAGTCCAAGGGCTCAGAAAAAGCAAGTTTTCTATGGTGTATCTTAACGGCCAATTAGTGACACAGAGCTTCGATAAACAGCAACTCTAATTAAGGACTAATGCTCAAAAATTTCCCAAACATGGATGTTTTCCCCAACGGAGTCACCATTTCTGTATTGGAGAAAACTCACTATGGCTTGGGAATACCACAACAGACAGATGACTACCAGAAATCAACTCAATTCTCAAAACAATGCTATTATAAATGACAATGTTAAGATAATGGAGAAATGTAACCAACCTCGATCCAAACATTTGATGTAGATCCCCGTTGGAGCTTTCAATCCATGCACTTGAAATTTGCAAATTAGTCTTGACAGCCAATATCCAACAAGTACATATAATATATAAATGACATTAAAATTATCAATAACAATGGTCCATAATATCACAAGCAAATGTAACCCAATGTATAATAAACAACATTCACAACATGAATGGACGAGAATATGAGTATTTCTATTAATTAACAAGAAGAAGAACAAAGTGATACGACCTCTTACCGACAACCAATCTGAACCAAGATCTAGATCAATCCACTTGTGCCTCCACCCCTTCAATCCTCCATGAATGAAAAACTCAAACTAGATAGGAGTTTGGAAGGTGAACATAAAGGGTTCACAACTACAAGGATCAATGAGTGTAGACTCAAGATAGGGCAAAAATCCATTAGAGTTCTCTTGCTATTCTCTTCTTCCTCCCATCCATAAGCCATATTTTCTCAATATATAGTCCTCTCAAAGGTAGGTGAAAGGACACATCGAGGCGTTACTCGAGCAGATGGAGAGCCAAAGGTCACCCAATGACCGCTTTTTGGGAGTAAAAAGTAATAAATAGTGATTTTTACCATTTTACTTGATACCCGTGGGCTATAGTGTTGCAACTCGCAGGTACGCATGATATAGTGATGCAACATGTGGGTAGGAATAAAAATAGGGAAAACTAATATCTCTGAAGGATATAAGTGGATCCGAGTCACTGAAATGGATCCTACAGGCCAAATACTCCCGATGCTTACAGGGTGGAAGATTACGATGTAACACTAGATATCTACCCATCCCCTCAGTCCCCCATCCTTACATGTCTTATGGACACAGAGGGAAACTTGGCCAACATTGAGCCAACCACCCTGGTAGACATCTCGGTGAAACTTGGTATAGTGGAACACATTCGCATAGGCCAGAAGTGTTCCCCTGAAGAAATTGTTGTTAGCACGGCATTGTTCAAGCAATTTCAAGACGTATTTGCTTGGTCTTATGAGGAGATGCCTGGGATATACCTCGCAATTGTTTCTCACGAAATAAAAACCTATCCCGACATCAAACCTGTACGTCAAAAGTTGCGATCAGTACACCCCTGAAAGACTGCGGCAATAAAGGCAGAAATTGAAAAGCTCTTAAAGGCTGGTTTTATTTATCCTGTTTGATTGACGGATTGGGTCTCAAACGTCGTTCCTATGAACAAAAAGCAGGGCACCATTCGCGTCTGTGTTGATTATTGGGACCTTAATCGGTCTTGTCCAAAAGACAACTACCCGACCCCCTTCATCGACCAGATCATCGACAACTGTGCCGGAAGCGTCATCTTCTCATTCATGGATGGCTTTTCTGGTTACAACCAAATTGAGATCAACTCAGCCGACCAACATAAGACGGCTTTCATCTACCCGTGGGGAACATTTGCATACCGCAAACTCCCATTTGGCCTCAAAAATGCTGGTGCCACGTTTCAGCGGGCTATGTCATAGGCCTTCCACGATATTAAGGACTTTGTGGAACCTTACCTGGATGATCTCCCTGCTCATTCAAAGCAGTTCCACATTGATCATCTGACGACCATTTTCCTCAGATGTAGACGGTACAATATCTGTCTGAATCCTCATAAGTGTATCTTTTTCATTGAGTCCGGACGCCTCTTAGGATTTTTCATTTCGAAGGATGGGATCCACATTGATCGCTTAAAGGTGGAGGCCATCATCAACCTACCACCTCCGACTGCTGTGACGGAACTTCAAAGTCTCCAAGGGAAGGCGACTTATTTACGACATTTTGTTTGTAATTTCGTGGAGAAGACTCAGGGATATATGAGACTGCTCAAGAAGGACGTCCCATTCATTTGGGACGATCAAGCTCAAAAATCCTTCGACAGTATCAAACATGCCATCACGCATGCCCCCGTGCTCCAACCGCCTAATTATTATCAAGATTACATCTTATATCTCACAGCTTCTGCTACCACTATCACCATGGTTTTGGTACAGGAGGATCAAAACACCCAGGAACATGTGATATACTATGCAAGTAAGGATCTAGCTGACGCTGAAACTAGATATTCACATGTCGAAAAACTCGCATTCGTAGCGGTCATCGTCGTCCAGAAGTTTCGGCACTACATTTTGCTCCGCACCACCACCATCATTTCCAACTAGAACCCCATGTACCACGTACTAACACATCAGGTGATTGGGGGCAAGTATTCACGCCGGATTGTGATACTGCAAGAATTTGATCTTCTTTTCGAGAAAGCCAAGTCTAAGAAGTATTTGGTGCTTGCCGAGCTCATTTGCGACCTTCCCCGTCCTGATGCAGAAGTTGAGTACAATGACTCATTTTCGGATGAATCATTGTTTCTCATCAGTACGACTGATCCGTGGTATGGAGATATCTTGTTGTATCTTCAAACCCAACGCTTCATCCCTCCACTCTCTCGTGATGACCATCGTAAGATATGTCACCATGCAAAGTATTACTTAATCATTAATGATACTTTGTATCGTCGTGGCATTGATTCAATACTTCGACGCTGTCTCACTCATGATGAGGCTGAACGGGTTCTAAATGACTGTCATGCCGGGGCATGTGGTGGTCACCTCTCTGGGATGGCTACAGCCCAGAAGATTTTGTGCGTAGGATATTTCTGGCCTACTATCTTCAAAGATTGTATTGAGGCCGTAAAAAAAGTCCTCCTTGCCAACACTTCCATACGAAGAAGCACACTCATCCTGCCCCGTTACATTCGGTTATTGCCGTTGGCCCATTCACAAAATGGGGCATTGATTTTATGCATTGTAATCCTACCTCGGCTGGGGGGCATAGTTACATCATCGTAGCTGTGGATTACTTCACAAAGTGGGCCGAAGCTATGCCTACATACCAAAACGATGGAAAAACCACCGCACTCTTCATGTTCAATCATGTAATAGCGCGGTTCGGAGTTCCTCAGGCGATTGTTACCGATCATGGTTCTCATTTTCAGAACCATATGGTTGATGAATTGAGCGATAGGTTGGGTTTTCACCATGAAAATTCAACACCCTACTACCCACAATCCAATGGACAGGTCGAGGCCATTAACAAGGTCTTGAAAACTATGGTCCAAAGGATGGTAGGGACACATAAGTCCAATTGGCACAACATGCTCTTTTCAACGTTATGGGCCTACCGAACTTCCATCAAAACCGCCACAAGCTTCACTCCTTTCCAATTGGTATATGGATTGGAGGTTGTCCTACCGATAGAGTGCGAAATCCCATCTCTACAACTCGCTGCCGAACTTCTTCCTAACACTACTGTTGAGGAAGAACGTCTTTTTCACTTAGCAAAACTTGACGAGTCTCGCCGAGATGTCGCTTTCGCTAATGAAGCACACAAGAAATGCATCAAATCCCAATATGATAAGTTAGTTGAACCTCGTATCTTTAACAAGGGTGACCTGGTCCTTACTTATGATGAGAAGCACGACAAACTAGGAGCAGGGAAGTTCGAGTCCATGTGGCATGGACCCTACATAGTCAAACATGTTTTGGAGAAAGGTGCTTACGAGCTTGAAGATTATGACGGAATCTCTTTGGGTGAACCCCACAATGGGATTTACCTGAAGAGATACTATGCTTGATCCCTCATGCATAGACTTGCTTGTATATACTGTACATGGCGTGTTTTTGTGTGGTGTGACGCATTTCTTTTTCGAGTGTCTTTTGATCTTGTTTCCGCTTCTTATACCATGTTCTTTATGCATGTACAGATGGCATCATGCTATGGATTCACGGACGACACCAGCCGGCATACGCGTAACCTTGCTTCGGCAGCCTGGGTACTGTATTCCCCAACAGGTGAGCTCATTAGCTCAGGAGGAAGTTTCCTAGGTTTTGCGACCAACAATGCCACAGAATATCAGGCAGTAATCGGAACCCTAGCTAACGCCATTTCCTTGGGTATGAAACACATTGTCATCCACATGGATTCTCAATTAGTGGTTTCCCATTTGAACCGGGTGCACGCCATCCATGATCCCATCTTACTCCGTCTCTTCAGACGAGTGCGTCTCTTGGAAAAGTCGTTTGAATCTGTTTAATACCTACACATTCCATGGGAGTTAAACACAGTTGTTAACTCGATGGCCAACTTCATTTTGGATTGGTACATCACACACACATAATACTCATAATATGTAAAAGCATTCACAACATGTAAATATAATGTATAAAAGAAAACATGTAAACAAGATCACATCACTAATCATTTTAAAAACACATAATGTATAAATCGTCGATAATGTTTGTATGTATATAAATCGCTCAAAAAGTAGTGCTGGTACAAAATATAAAGCGCGATGGATTTCAGTGAGTCTCTACAAAAATCTGAAGCATCATAGCTTTCAGTAAGTACAAAATCTGAGGCCTCTAAGCTTTCAGTACAAGTATAGTAGTGTCATCAGGCCTGACACCTCACCCGTACACCCCTAGCTCGAACATCACATTGTCGCTGGGTGAGAAAGCAGTCCATGGTCCGAGCCACCTTGCGGAGTAAGACGTTGAAGTGCACAGACGCTCCAACCCCAAATCTCTGCATGGGCCTCAGCAAATCATTAATAGCTGGCTTGGGTACCTCCACGGTCAGCTGAGATAGGTTCCTGTATACCTCCTCCATTTCCTCAATGGCATCATGAGAACCTACATGAACGACTGCCTCCCTGCCTCTGTCTCTCCTCGCCAGAAGGGAGAGACCTACTGGTCGCACAGGGCCCACATCTGCACACACATATTACGTACTTGTCAGCACTACATCAAAAAAATGATATAATATACAAAACTAAAAAATACAAGGGTTTTTTTCTCACCTATATCACCCCACGCTGCACCCTCTGGCAGTGCCAAGTCGGGATCCTCTCGGAAGTCCATGCCACTATATGGAAAGTCCTCGACCATAAGTAACTGGCCTTCTAGCCAGCTGAAAAACTCGGGACCAAAGTTAATGATGGGCCCACCACCATGACGGGTCATGACCTCAGCCCATCTAAGCATATGGGGATCCCTGGGCTCCCTGTCATCAAGTAATAGCTGCGGATGCAGAAGAGGAATCCGCTCCAAGAGGAATTCTACTATGATCGATCCATATCCAAATTGCTTGAGCTCCCCGCGCCGACACTTGGTCCACTGAGCTCGGATGTTGGCGAGGAGACCCTCGCACCAATTGAAAACTCTGGGAGACATACAGTCTTCCGCATACAACATCTGGGTCCGAGTAGCCGTGTGTGGGGATTGGCTACCCGCCATCCTAGTAATGGTAATCAATATGGTCCGCAGTCGATGACTCACCACATCCCCGATGAGTATCTTCCCGCTGGAAGGCCGAGAAGTAGCAATGCAGTGCTGCGACACCATGTCCTCAACTGTACGGTCACTGGCCCGTGTGCCGATAAGATGTATAGGGTCCCCTCTTCGGGACAAACCGGTCAGAAAGTATATATCCTTAATGTCTATCGTGAGGATATGCTCACCTACCACGAAGTATTGTTGGGCCGCATCCCAACTCTAGAGCATGTGTGTCAGTAGTGGGATATGGGCTCTCATCCCCTGTATCTCAAAGAACTTGAGTAACCCACAGTTTCTCAAAGCATCCACACATTGTGGATCGTTCGCGGCTTGTTCATCCTCAAGCTCGTGTTCTCTCTCTCGCCACTCCAATACCATTTTTGCTTGCTGATAACCTGACAAAAGGGACATTTAAACCCTATTAGGTCCTTCCTCAACTTTCACAAATTTATTTTTTGGATTATTTTTTATGTTTGGGTTTTGGGTTTCCGTCGTCGCACCGTGCCTTTAGGTACAGGGTGACATCGTCGCAACTCTCGTTTTCGAGACTTGCGACGACTCGGCCTCGTCGCAGGTCCCGAAAGGGTAACCTGCGACGAGACGAGGGCGCATAAAGCCCTCCATAGCACCATCAAAAACCCAAAAAATGAACATAAAAGCAAAAAGTAAACCACCAAAAAGTTGCAGGATGAGATTTAGGCCTACCTGGTCCGGACGGCGGGTGAAATGGCGGATCGTAGTTCCCGAAATTGGCAAAGGAAGTTTTGGCTCCAAATTGGTACTTCTCCACCCAAATTGGCAATTTGAACAATGTTTCTATTTTTGGCCCATATTTCTATTTATAAATAGAATGGAATATTCATTTTCAAATATTTTGATGCTTTTTGGCCATTTACTATAGTTTCGACCGTTTGTCATTATATTTGGGACTATTTGACACTTTCTCTAGTGTACAGGAGTCGTAAAGTGGTATTTTGTGTCGTTTCTTACATCACCAACGGTAACTACAGGTATGAACACCCCTTTCAATGTTTTGTCATTATTATTTTTAGTTAGTCGTAATTATTGCATGAGGATGAGTTTACTCTTCGTTTGTTCTTGTACTCACACAACTATGAGAACAAGTACCGAGTTATGATTTATCACTTTTCCGGGCTCGTTAAACTTCCACGGAAAAGGACACCCCCCGGAGTCCATAGTTAAGCTCTTTTCAGTCCCTAAATATGAAAAGATTGCTAAGCGAACTTGTCACGTTCACACTTGTTAAAGTATCTGAATGGTCGTCTTCTTGGTGATAGTTTACCCCTTTTTCAGACCAGGAGGCACTAATTATGAAAAAGGAATACTCCAGCCAATCATGACTGGAAGAGTCCTCTCCCGCGTTGTTTTACCCTTTTTCGGGCGAAGAGGCTGACTTTACGAAAAAGGACCGTTGGAGTCTTCTATAGTTCTTTTCAGACTCTCTAAATATGAAATGACGATCGAGTTTACCTTCTATGGACTCATTAAATTTTCACATTGAAGGGCCCATCATAGGATGAACCCCTCCTATCCCAGGTTCGGAAAATATTTGGGATTGGACTCATCTATGAGATGAGCTATACTGAGCATCTGGTTACCCTCATCAAGCTCGTAAAAAACACATGAGGCACTCATCATTCATGATGGGGAAAAAGGAAAGTGTTTGTGTTACATACCTTAGTGGTAGTATATAGTCGTTCTTGAACATGGCACTCATCTGCATTTGCATACAGTACTTGGGTCATCTGTTTTTCTATGAGTCCCCACTTACTTTCTGAGTCTTGTTACTCCTCTAAGTCATTCAAAGAAAGCTTCCACCATCAGTTGCATTAAAAGTTTGCGTCATTCTCATTATGTCAATACTGTCAAGTCATGCCATGGCCATGTTCAAGAACACGTCCACTATCTATCATCTACAGTCAGTACACACGTCAACATGCCGTTGTTACTTTGAGTCGGTCTTACATGTTACTATACCATCCGATCCACTCTACACATCTTTTGTCGTGTTTCGTGTCGATTGATGGGGGATTCATCATGGCCCTCCTTCGACGGATTCATCCTTGTCGACTTCAACTCATCATCCAAGGATTGAATCTAGAAACCAACCAAGTACCTTGGCCCTGCATGCCTCAATGGCAGGTTACCTTGCTTTCATCATGAGTTTACATCATTGACTCTTGATTGAAAGAATTCATCTTGCGTTCGACTTCAAATCATTTATTCACACTTGATGATATGTACTGTGATACCTTGGGAATCATTGACATCAATGGTTATCTCCCTCGCACTTGTTAACGGTTCACATCAATGACCGGTAATCAAGTGGTTTCTACCATGTTCGACGTTAAGACATTTGTAATCACATGGATAGATTCGTATCATTGCGAGTTTAGCTTGAAGTTCTTGGGGAGTCATGTTTTACCCAGGTTGAGATGGAGTTTGTATTGAGTCATATTACACGAATCCACTTTTGTATTGGTCGTGGCTGTATTATCATCTCATCATGGATCTACGCTTGTGTCTAGTAGCCATGATTGTGTTCAGTCGGTCATTACTACCATGGATCTGCAATGTATTGTTCGACAGCCATGTTGTACTTCATGTGAGATTGTCCATTCAGAGTCAGTTGTACTGCATCAATGTTCTTCGTCCGTCGAGCCTATTCCCATTATTTCTTTCAAAGCACTTCACCTATACATCCTTAACAACTTCATGCTTTGGGGGGCATTCTGTTACACCTAAAATCTACCCATCATTAGATTCAGTGTATACATCCCTGAAGTCACCTGGACTAAGTACTTTCATTTGGGAATATTTGCACTCAATCCTGCAAAATTTTGAGAGGTCATCGCAGGTTGCACATTAGCAACATGCGATGTCGCAGCTTGCTCCACTACAGGGTGCGACGAGGTTTGTTAATGGGAAAAAATAGCCTATTCGAGATCCTTCTCAAAACTTACCCATTTGGGGGCTTATCCCTGACCTCTAGGAGAGCTGGTACTCGACTCTTAACTCTTTGGGAGGATCCCCTATCTCTCTCCTACCATCTCTCAACCTATCATATCCATACCCTATCCACTTAGTCCTATATAAGTGAGGCTCACTCCCATCCCAAAGAGAGGAAGGCTATGGTATCTACATGCTGGTGAAATCTCTCTTAAAGCGTCCCCATTCACCTATTGGAGAGCTCATACTTCCTTGGAAGGACATGGCAATTGGCTTGGTCGGAGAAGGGCTACTGCATTAAGTCTTTGGTTGTAGTTCTATATCTCTATCATGTACTCCTCTATTTACAGTAATACAAATGCTTTCCACCAATATTGTTTTTATGTGCAATGATATTGTGTAGTTTACCTGTTTAACTGTTTACTTAGATCGCTTATTGTATGGATGCTCTTTACTCGTATCTCTTGTTTCTGTGTCTTTACAGGTCTTGCAGGTTGGATCTGACGATCGTGGGACGTGGAGCAACATTTAGGAGAAAGGATTGCGTAGTAAAAAGGTAAGACATCTAGTACTTGGTCCTTAAGTAGATCTAGGAAATGTGTTTGTAGTCTGTTTTATTTGTTCTAGACTCACATTGAGCTAAGGAGATCTGGCTCACGTCCGCTTGAGTGGATTGTCCGATAACAGTGGAATCACAAATCAGTAGAGATTGACATCCCAATCAATCCACGAGATTCGTCACATCTATTTGCTCATTTTATTTTCTTATCATCATCAATGGGTTCTGTTTCTTTTCTTGAAGTAATTCTGAAAAGTCCTCTACTTCGTAGAACATCTTCCATACGAGATTTCCATGAGAAATAGTTGGAACGAGTAAGTAGAATATCACAAGGGGTGGTCATATGTGTAAATTAATGGCTGTAAAAGCAGAAACCAATAGTCTGGATGCGAAGAGCTCGCAAAACTACGTGGTTTAAAAAAAACGGCACTGAAAACTGACTTCGTATGATGAAGTTATGCTTGATCAAAGAAAATGTTGAAGATATCCCCAATAGTGACGTGGCAGATAGAGAATGACCAACTAAAAAAAAAGAACCCCTCACTTCACAAGATGAACCTTTGACAATCACTTTTACAAGAAAGTTGCTTTAAGTGAATCACTTTTGTAAAATAAGTGATTTCACTTTTACAATAATGTTACTTTAAATAGTGCATCAATAAAAATGAACTTAAATGACTCACTTTTATTTTTATTTTTTATTATTTAAGTGAGATGCACTTTTACAATAAAGTAACTTGAAAATAGAAATTGCATGCACTTTTTCTTTTAAAAGTAACTTCCTAAGACTTAAACTCAAGACCTATTAAGGAATAGAGCAACTTTGAACCAAGTGAGCTAGATTAAAAGGTGTGTAAAATATGGGAAAGATGAAGGTTTTTTTTTTTTTTTTTTTACTCTTCTTCCTTGGTTTCCGTGCTTTCATTTTTCCTGCAAATCACACCATAAACCAAAACAACAACAAAAAAATTCTGCACTTATGGGGTTAGATCTCATTAGCTTTCCCAAATATTCTACGTTTTCTCTCTGTTTCTGATTTGCTGAGATTGCACAAGGTGCACGGCAAAGAGCATACGCAGCTGAGAAAAACCATTTCCCTTTCTGTTTCTGATTTGCCGAGATCACACAAGGTGCACGACAAAGAGAATACGTAGACAGGGAAAGCAACAATCCGAAACTAAAAAAAATCTAATAATAAAAACTGATAAAATATGAGTTTTTTTTTAATATAAATAAAAAAAACGTCACTGTAACATTATACCTTCAGATCTGATGAAATACGCGTTTCTGAAGCAACCGGGAATCGTTTTCGATCAAATGAAAACTATTTCCCAATGGAAACGGTGCTCCGAACGCAATGGAACACCTCCCACAGCCTAGAAATGCACAAAAATACTAGAACCAGAAACCCTTTCAAGTTTCGACAACAAACTTTCAAGATCTAGATCATAACCGGAAGTGGCTCTTCATAAAATATCTGATACCATGTTCGAGTACACAGGGTACTCCCAAAAGACTGAACACCTAGAGCAACCACTTCACAAAAACAGATCACAGATCGATACACCGATGTTTTGACATGGTTTAAAACCCTCGAGAGGGAAACACTCCACGGCCCCGGCCAAATAGCTTCTATGGAGCAATTTATTATGCAAATCAATAAAGTTACAAATGAGCTTCTCATAATCGATCAGCTTTCCAATGACCCTCCATGCTCTTTAAATAGAGATCATGGACCGATCAGGTGCTAAGCCATAGATCAAGGGTAGGTGTGATCTATGAGAAGTTGAGCCGTCGGATCATAACATATCGTGACCGTTGGATTAAATATTTACAAATGCATACTAATGCATACTAAAGAAACACACTTTTCCTAACGGATATATTGCACAAGTTGATCTTAACTAACTCCTAAGTGTCTAAATATCCTACCATTGCTATGTTTCTAATTCAAAAGTGTTACACTCTCATTCTTTAGAAAACATGTCATGTTCCATTTTAGTCAGCTAAACCTCGAAGTCAAGATCATCAAAATGATGTATATCACTTTCCACATGTCTAGTTTCTCCTTCTTCATCAACAAAATTTTCAGGAAATGGAGGTCTTACTTGATGATCTTCTGCATTTCTTTGATTTATCTGATCTCTCTGATCTCTTTGTCTTATTTGTGGAGGAAATGGTCTTCTGAAATTCGGATTTCTAATTTGTGGTTCTTATTGGTCTCTATTTTGAGGTTTATTTTCTAAGGGTAGTCTGTCCATGAGTATTTCCATAGTTTTCATCATAATATCAAATTTAGCATCAGTGGAAGAGTGTTGGCCGGGAAAACTGTCCTAGGCCAACTTATGGAAAGACAGCCCACACACTCGACTTAATGCAGTCTTGTATGTATTTAAAGTAACTATCCTTCATAGGATCAAGGCCTTGCTGCCTTTATGATATGCTCTCAAAATAGAGAGTCTCTCTAAGGTAGGTGTGTGCCAAGTTTGTTTGAATCAATATGCTAACAAAAGAGAGAAATAAATACTCTAATGACTAACTAATGCTAGAGACTATCTAAAGCTAAATATAGAAAATTAGCAGCTCCTAATTTTCTATTCTATGATAACCTAAATGCTTGCTACCTATCTCCGCGGAGAGCATGAATTATTGAATTGACATAAGTTAAAATTAATATTAATTCAGCTTGCATTTAAAAGATAAACATATAATAATTTAAATTGAAGAACAATCTCACAATCAAAGTATTACATGCTAAATTACTTAAAAGCTCCTACAAATTAACGGATTAAGATCACGAAAAAAATGTTACATGCTTTTAATTCTACAAAGTAAATCAATATCAGTTGATAGATCAAATGCAACAGCAATCACTATCTTTCAAAATAAGTTTTAAAAAACTCTGATCATAAGAAATGAAGCATAAACCAAAAGCAAAGTTTACAGTTTGCTTCGATCCCACAGAAGATAATGATGAACAGAACAAGTAATCTGCTTCAATTACTCCATAAAAGAAATTTTACAAAGCTGTGAGAACATGTTTCAATGTCCATTCAAAACACCATAGCTTCAAAAGAGTTTTGATATATGTGCCTTAGGAAACACCTCCATCTCTGGTTCCATGAGAAAAACTCAGTTTTGCATAGGAACAAGAAAACAAAACAGAAAGAGACAGAAAGAGAAACACAGACATCTCTCTGGTTTATGGAGACCATCCCTAGCAGAGACATACAGAAAAATGGAAAAATAAGTTCGTCCAGTTTCCTGGAACGTTCCTCTCCTTTACTCTACTGATATGTTGCTCATTATATAGGTGATAAGAGCTTCAAACGACCAATAGCTCCTCCGAAATGTTCTGCCTTTTCTTCGTTTTTATTCAATAAGCTTAAATGAACTGATGAACATATCTTTCAAGCAGCTAAGACTCGGTGCAAAGGCTTCCGCATACTGAGCAATCAGGTAATGACGTGCAAAATCACTCCTTCATCTTCCTTATTCTTTGATGAGTTAATTCTCTTTAACTTGTCGTCATCCCACTGCTTTTAAACCTGCACATATAAAACATAAAATAAAATGATCATGCAGATATATGTTAATTATGGGAAATAATTCAACAGTAATAAGAACAATGGATAACATAATTAAAAGAAGTAATCCCATTTAATTCACGAATAGATAATCTGGCAATGATGAATAAAATCATTTTGATCCAATGGAGACGCAGAGGACTGGGATTGGTAAATTCAAATACTAATCGTGTGGTAACAATGTTATTTCACGAGTTAGCTGATGTCTCGCAGCGACGATCTGTCAATCGTAATGGTTAATAGAATTAACTGAAACCTGCATAATCCTGAAAATTGTGAATGCGAACTGTTTTTAAATATGGTGATTGAATTACTAATATTCTGCATTCTATTATTTTTTACATCATTTCCAACATCGTGAAAGATAAATGATGAAGAACCAGAGACTTCCCTTTCACGCCGGCGTATCTTAACTAATCTCTTCAATCCAACTCATATCACGTGGTATAAATTCAGAATGACCGTAGTCATTTTCTCCATAGGCTGGTATCTTTAAATCAAGATCGTGAGCATTTTATGCTCACAAAAGGAAATCCCTGCGAAGATAATAAAATAAATTAATCATATCCTAACTCTGGTCAAATCTACACACCAAGGATACATCAAATAACCGAGAGAAAGATAAAGCGTGTGCTACATCAAAAGGATAAAAGAAAAAGAATCTTCCCTTTTTTACTTCGTGAATTCATTATATGTTTTCAGTTCTTGATTGCAACTGTTCGTGTATCCCTGCAACTTCATCGCCCTAACCTGTGCAACTGTTGGCCTGCACTATGCATTATAGTTATCTTTAGGAACAGAACTAGGTGAATGATTAAGCAATCCCGGCGCAATCTTCTGGATTGATCATTGAGACGCGGTGGTAATCCTTTTCTTCGCCACGTAATGAGCTATTGGTAATGCGGGAGCGATATTTTGCAAAATTGTTTACTGAAAGATCTGCTCCATATATGCAATCTTTATCGGATGGTGTGTAATTATCCTAGCTTGGAAGAGAATCATATCGTTGTATGGCTTGGTGCTGTGATAGTTTGTTATAATAGATATGGTAGTAATAGTAACAACGGTAGAATCTGAACCAATCTGATTTTCGTGGCAACTGGTGTAATTTATCACTGATCTGGTATGTGGACTTCATTGCCACATATTACAACAAACCCTATAAAGATTCTTGGAGTTTAATGAAAATCGTTAATGAGATGGTAAAGATGCAATAAATGACGAACTGCGTGTAATCTTTACACATTGTCATCGAATTTTGGTAGTTAGGTATCCTTCTTGCCAACGCATAGAACCAAAACTAAGGCTGTGATTCCAGAGTTTATTGATTCTGACGATGGCTAGCATAGTCGTATCCAACTTTTAATCCTTTCTGGTAGCATAACCTAAGATTTTTGCGAAAGTCAACCAAAAGAATTAAAAAATAAAGACAGGATGGTAAAACTCCTTTTAGATTTGATGTCAATCATCATAATTTAAATTCCATAAATCCCCATCTTCTTTGACGGCAATTTTCCTCATTCAATCTCCTTGACGTAATCATATTGCATGGCGATCCTGATGATGCGATGAACTGGCGTAAGCACTCGACAATCACTTAATGATTTGCTATTTTCGGCAACCACGTTCCTTATCAATTCCATGAAAACTTATGAGAAGTCTCCGTAATCACGACAGTTTCTTTTTGCATGGTTGGCAGCTTCTATTTCCTGAGAATCTATTCACGTAAACTTTTCTTCCATCAAACCTTATCCTCTCATCGATTTGAATCTATCCAACGACCTTGTGCAAGAGCATTTTTTAAAATTTCAATATGAAATGACGCCTGCATGCCAAAACGAATTTGTCAACATCATGAAATGGGTTACTTATGATATCAAAATCATGGACAACCGTAATTAACTCCAGCATAACATAGACATAATAAGTTATAAGATTAAATAAATGTCTTAATGCCATGAAAAGAGAACCTTAAAGATTTAAGTTATAAATTTATCAATTAGAATCAAACACAAAAATCACTATATGACAAATAATCTTTTGTGCTAAAATTCATGCCATGATGTGGCATAGATTCCAATGTGATATGAAAAATAACCAATAAAAGCAAACTAAGGCAATCCATAAGCCAATTATTATTACCACCCTTTTTAAAAAAAAAATTAGTACATGCTCTTATTATGGTAAATTTGCCTTTGATCTCATACAAAGGTGTGAACGTATACCCTTAGCCATAAAGTAATTAGCATGTCTCATTTATTAAAAGTTATATTACTTATTTCTTACATTACTCCAATAAGGAGAATTAAATATAAATTTATAAAATTTATCAAAAGATTTACTTAATTCATTATAAGGATAAAAAACCTTTTTGTAAAACTTTAAACTTTATATTCAATTAGTCCTTTGTGAGGTAACTACAAATAAATAAATAAATAAACCATGAGGATCATCAAATAATCTTGAATGACTATAAAAATAAAAATAAAGCATTATATGTCGAGGGTACACCATACCAAAATATGAGATTATCAAAATTTGTTAATAGAATGAAGAACAAGAGTTGTCAAGAAATGATATCGATTCAATTAAGCCAAATGAAAGTATGTAATTAATTTGAACAAGCTCAAATAAGGATATGCAAGCATTGTAAAGCAACCGGAATTCAACACAATCAAAGAACAATGATAAGTCAAACCATCAAATTCTTATCTCATGACAACACATAAGAATCAAACAAGATGAAATAAAAAGAAAAGCTAAATATTTACAAAATTTTACATGGGGGCCCCTTTATTTTGTAAAAGTTAAGGGGAGTTGTTGGGGTGCCAACAAAGAGGAAGTTGAAACTTGATTTTCCCTGTCACTTGACTTATGGATCTATGATTTCTATCTATCAATTCTTTATTCTTATTTTCCATTTTTTTAATTTCATTTTTTTTCTTCTAATTTTCCTCTTCTAGCTTTTTTTTTCTCTCAGTTCTTTGATCTTATCACTTTCTTTGAATAAATCTATTTTAATCTCTGGAACCTTTTTCACTACATCTTCTTTTTGTTTTTCTTTCTTATGTTGACTAGTTGAAGGTTGATCAATAGGACCTTTTCCTTTATTTACAACTACATCTATGTTTCTGAGGTTGATTTTTCTCTGAAGGTCATTCATTGCATTCTGATACCCAATCTGATATTGCTATGTTTCTAATTCAAAAGTGTTACACTCCGCTTCTTTAGAAAACATGTCATGTTACATTTTAGTCAGATAAACCTCAGAGTCAAGATCATCAAAATGATGTATCTCACTTTCCACATGTCTAGTTTCTCTTCTTCATCAACAAAATTTTCAGGAAATGGAAGTCTTACTTGATGATCTTCTGCATTTCTTTGATTTATCTGATCTCTGTGATCTCTTTGTCTTATCTGTGGAGGAAATGGTCTTCTGAAATTCGGATTTCTAATTTGTGGTTCTTGTTGGTCTCTATTTTGAGGTTTATTACACAAGTTGATCTTAACTAACTCCTAAGTGTCTAAATATCCTAACATTGCTATGTTTCTAATTCAAAAGTGTTACACTCCGCTTCTTTAGAAAACATGTCATGTTCCATTTTAGTTAGATAAACCTCATAGTCAAGATCATCAAAATGATGTATCTCACTTTCCACATGTCTAGTTTCTCCTTCTTCATCAACAAAATTTTCAGGAAATGGAGGTCTTACTTGATGATCTTCTGCATTTCTTTGATTTATCTGATCTCTCTGATCTCTTTGTCTTATCTGTGGAGGAAATGGTCTTCTGAAATTCGGATTTCTAATTTGTGGTTCTTGTTGGTCTCTATTTTGAGGTTTATTTTCTAAGGCTAATATGTCCATGAGTCTTTCCATAGTTTTCATCATAATATCAAATTTAGCATCAGTGGAAGAGGAAGTTGAAACTTGATTTTCTTCTCTAATTTTCCTTCTATCTATTTCTGTTTTCTGTTTCATTTTTCCAGAAGCCATCAGATTCACCTCTACTTCAAGGAAAATTTTAAGGACCCTGTTATCACTAGAGTTGGACCTAGACTACTAAGGTTTAAGCCTAGAGAAATCTTAACAGTAGATAAAGGATAGCTTAGGGATGATTGTATATAAACAAGTAGAAATAGGACAGAGATCATAATATAATATAAGGTATGACTGTAGTAGGTATATGATGTAACATACTGTAATATGAAGGTCTACGAGCATGAATTTATAAAAAGAATGGATTCAAATCAATAAAAACATACATGTCATTTATAAGAGTTCTGGTATAAAGAATAAGACTATACAAAGACCAAATCATAAACACATGCAAGCTTTATCAATTCATCTATTAAACAAAAATGGGCTCATTCGATTATAATCATTTCAAAGTGCCTCTTCATATTAAGATAAACAAAATACATGCATGAGCATCATGCTATCAAGCTGATCTCCATAGCTCTATCCAACCCCTTTACATGACTCCTTACTCTTTATTATATACAAAACTCTTCAAACTTGAAACAGTTTTACGATCCACTTTCTATGGACCAGAATAACCAAAAATAGACAGTTTTGATTACATCAAACTAGTTCAAATATCTTCAAACAATAGGGTCAACTAAAGAACTAACAGCTGTATGATTTAATTATCCTAATCTAATCAACAACTGTGCATCTAGAAAACATTTTATCAATCAAGCCTATCTAAAAGATAACATGGCTTCTTCAGAATAGTTCTCGCATCCTTTCCACCAGCTAAAGATCGTTCTGCTTCCAAAGATTGAAATTGAAATTGAAGTTCTTCATATTGTTGTTGTATTGCCCTTTTCTTTGTCAAGATTTGTTTAGAAATTGTAACAAGTTCTTGATATTTGCCATCTTTTTCCTGTAAATCTTCTCGTAGTCTCTTATTTTCCATCATTAAATCTTCATTTGACTTTTGGAGGCATTGGTTATATTCTTTAAGAAATTGCAAAGACCTCTTGTCTTCATCTAACTCCAAATTTGATTTTATTCTCTCCATCTGTACAGGGGTTTCATAAGTCTCTGAAATTTTTTAAATTTGCACTGATTTCATACTCAACGACTCTCTGTTTATCCCAATAAAACTCTTCTGGTATCTGCCTGGCGTTATCCCTTTGGATTTCCATCATAATTTGCTTTGTTCTGAAATACTCCTGATCTGAAAGACACGCATTTTCCTCCCCAAAAGAATCTTCTTTACCATAACCTCGCTCCTCTTCAGTTTTGGATTATGTACAACTTTTGTTTCCATTTCCAATTTTCTTCGAGATCGGGTCCTGGGATTTAAACTTGATTCCATGTCTTTTTCCTTTAGGGTTTCACCCTGTCCTGTTTTTGAAACTTCTAAACTTGTATTTTTTATAACAATCCTGGGAATATCATGGGTTTTTAAGCTTTCTTTTACATATTCAACCAATATTCCTCCTGTCATTTTTGTAACAGATACTTCTGAAAGTTCATCATTTTCAACATTAAACCCCTCTGCGAGCTCTTTGGCCTGTTCATCTGCTGGTTCCATTCCTCCTTTCGTCTGCTCACCTGAACTCTTGGACTTGTTTCCTTTTCCCTTAACTTTACGATGCTCCTATTTTTCTGCTTCAAACCCTGAACAAAAGAGAAAATGGTCCCAAGTTTGTCCCTTCTTATTTAGCTGAAAGACTATCAACAATTTTATCAATCCTTGATGAAAGAGAGAACGAGCGGTGTATTCTTGATTAGCAATCATCTTTTGCAAACTCCTACACAAATAAAATGGCAAATTTAGTTTCAAATCTCCATTAAGATGCATTAAGAATCGTAAATGACACCTTAGAACCCTATCATAGCGTCCCTCACAGGTTATATAATTTTGAACCATTTCCAATGGAGTTCTCCAAACTGGCTTAAGTTTACTTACATGTATACCATTATTCCAGCTCAATTCTTCAAACCCTGGCAACAAAAACTTACTGTAATCAGCTTCAAATGACTTCTACTTGAACCATTTCTCACCCTGTGATGGCACTCCAATGGCTTTTGAAATAGTGTCTTCATCAACCCTAATCTCTAAATTTTCAAAATGCACAACCGCATCTTTGCAATTTTTAACAAAATCTTTTGTTACTTGTACATTGTGACCCTGCAGCCTTTCACAAAAGGGGAACCAACCTGCATCTCTCATCATCTTTGAAGATCTTGGAAACTGATCAATCCACTATATATTATCTGGTTCAAGTCTGCAAATTATTCCTCCCGGCTTCTTGATTTTCGTCATGGTGCACAATTTTCTTATCAACAGTTCTTCCTGTTACCCTGAATGCCTGTCAATTTCCATAAAACGCAAACCACAGCAAAAGAATGAACACTACAGGGTTAGCTTTGAAAACCAAAAATCCATGTCCATATTTTGTGATCATGTCACACTGCTCCAGGTACATCTTCGGGATGAGTGATTAACCCTCATTGCATGACACCACCTCAAGGCTTTTGTCCTTCTTTTAATGAAATAATTGTATCAACCTTGCCACTTGTTTTCATTATAAAAATCGCAACTGGCAGCATTATTACATTTCACATTTTTTCACATGTTGCCAGTATACATTTGAAACTCATATCATGATAATATTTGCATTATTTCGATCATGATAATATTTGCATTATTTCGATCAAGAAATAAAACACCTTGAAAATCAAATACAAATGAGCCTCCTTTTGTTTAATAAATGAAATAAGTGATCAAATGCATAAGAACTAAGGTAAAGTTGGAAAAACAAAATCAGAAATTCAAAGGCAAGCTAGGGTAAAATTGGGGAAGGTAACTATGTAAAATCAAAATTCTAAAGTAAATCTAAAATACAACCCTAGAGATAACATCTGGCTCTGATTGGGGATAAAGCTCTCCTTGTGAGGCTTTAAGAACATCTTGACCTGTGCCTTCTGAAACTTGCTAGAATCATATTTATGTCTTATTGGGATGGAGTCTTATTTACAAAACTGTAATGATATATACAATGAATATGTACATTGACCTTCTGCAACTTAGTATGTGTGAAAATGTTTTAAAAATAGTCCATTTACTGGACATGCAACTTCATCACCACTTAAATTCTGTAAGACAAAGGTATTGTTTCCCAAGATTTTAACTATTGTAAAAGGTCCCAGCCATAAGTTATCAAACTTTCCATTCTTACCTTTGCCTTCATTCCATGCATCCCACCTGAGAACCAAGTCACTGATTTCAAAGACATCTTTTTTAATCCTTTTTATCAAAACTTTCTTTTTACCCTTTTTCGATGCATTTCAGCCTTTTCCAGAATGGCTTCTCTTTCCTGCTGCAATTGGATTATCTAAAACATTCTTCTTCTTATTTCATCAGGTTCTTCTTCAACCTCCTGCAAAAATTTGATTACTGGGGAACTTAATTGGACATGAAACACTGCATCAATCCCATATACCAATTGAAAAGGTGAAGTCCCAATTGATTTCTTTATGGTTACCCTCTCATCCCAGAGAGCAAATTTTAATTTGGTGTCCCAATTCTTTTTATTTTCCAACAACTTATTCTTAATACTGTTCACAATACTTTTATTACTGGACTCTGCTAATCCATTACCTTGTGGGTAATAAGGCGTGGACTGTTTCAAGCTAATGTTATTCTCTTCACAAAATTTCACCATCTTTTTGGATTTAAAAGCTGGGGCATTGTCAATAATTAGCTTCCTAGGACATCCAAATATGTTAAGAATATTATCCTGAAGGAAACTCATAATAATTTGATGTGTTGCTCTTGTTGTGGGGATTGCCTCCACCCATTTAGTAAAGAAATCAGTAGCAGTTAAAATCCATTTATGCTGGCCACTAGAAGCAGGATGAATCTCTCCTATAAAGTCTAGACCCCACTGTTGGAATGGAACATTTGCTGCTATGGGTTTTAAAGGTAAAGACTGTAACTTGTTCTTACCTGCAAAATTTTGGCACTCCATACAAGCTCTGACCTGATGATACACATCTGTAAAAAGGGTAGGCCAATAATATCCCGCTCTTAAGATTTTAAATGCAGTAACTTTCCAGTATTTGTGTCCCCCACAAACACCACCATATAACTCTGCAGTGACAACATCAGCTTTTGATCTATCCAAACACTTCAGCAATATACCTCCAGGATCTTTCCAGTATAAAACTTGATCAATTAAAACATATTTGAGAGTTTTAAGTTTTAATGCTCTATACTCATTTTTATTTAAATCCGGAGGACATTGTATATGCAACAAGAAATATACAGTTTTTTCACACCATGGAGAATCATAATACCTGCTGTAAATCCGCTCCTTATTCTGCTCTGTTGACAAATCATGCTCTGAATTTTCAGCCATCAGATGAAGACCTAATACCTGACAGTTTGATTATGCTAGAAGCTTGGGTAAACCCTGCCCTTTCACCAGCTTGGTAGGTTTAATGTCCACATCATATTCCATAACTTTGTCTATCCATCTATCTCTTTTTCCTTCACTGTCAGGTTGTACCAAGATTTCCTTAACTGCTGAACTTGGAACATAGGCTAGAATCTTTGAATGCAAAACATAAATTCTGAAAAAATTGAGAGCTTTAACCAGTGCATATGCTTGCTTTTCCATTGTACTATATTTAAGCTCTGAATCTCTTAATGTTTTGCTAAATAAAGAAATTGGTTGTTCTAATCCATCTGAATTCTTTTGCAGTAAAACAACAGCTATAGTATCTTCAGATGTGAATGAGAAAATTTCAAAATCTTTGGTATAATCAGGGCTATTAAAATTGGTGCCTCTATGAGTGCTTGCTTTATCCTTTCAAATGACTGTCTAGCCTGATCTGACCACTTAACTTCCCTTTCCTTTTTAAGCATCTCAGTGATATGTTTAATAATCTCTGCAAAGTTAGGAATAAACCATCTTAAAAAATTGATTTTCCCAATAAAATATTGAATTTGTTTTTTATTTCAAGGGATGGTGATTTTCAAGATAGCCTTTACTCGTTCTAGATCTATCTTTATTCCCTCAGCAGAGACTATATGACCCAAGAGTTTTCCCTCTGTCATAGCAAAATGAGATTTCTTTGGGTTTAGTGATAGACTAAATTTTCTCCACTTAAGGAAGGTCTATTTTAAATGCTTCAAATGTTCATCATCAAATTTAGAAAGAACTGTAATATCATCTTGATATATTACTACAAACTTTTCATTTTCCCCCACAAAGGTTATGTCCATAGCCCTTTGAAATGTGGCACCTACATTCATGATCCCAAAACGCATTTTATCGTACATAAATGTACCCCAGGGGGTTGTGAAGGCTGTCTTCTCGCTGTCCTTTGGCTATACTGCAATCTGGTTATAACCAGAAAATCCATCAATCATTGAAATCCTCTGGGAACCTACCACTCTTTGCAAGATCTGATCAATTTTAGGCAATGAATAATTATCTTTAAGGCAGCATCTGTTCAAGTTACGGAAATCCACACAGAGCCTTATCTCTCCATTTTTCTTGCGTACTGGCACAATATTTGCTACCCAATATGAATATCTTAGCAGTACAATAATTTTTACATCCAACAGTTTTTTCACCTCTTTTTCAATGACTGGCAGTAACACTGGATTAAGCCTTCTAAGCTTCTGTTTGAAAGGCTTAGTGTTTGATTTCAATGGGATTTGATGCTGGATAATGCTGGTATCATAAGTTCTAAGATCCTCATATGACCAAGCAAAAATGTCCACAAATTCCTTCAGCAAACTGATATATTTTTTCTCTTCCCCTTCTGAAAGTGTCTTAGATATTCTGATCATTTTGGGTTCAGCTTCAGAACCAATATTGCAACTTAAAACATTTTCTTCAGTGGTCTGCAATGTGGGTTTCAATAATGTGTCATCCTTTGAGAACAACCTTTCCAATGGGACAAGTCCCTTAGGAATGAAGTTTCATTTTAATTCAACAATTTTATGGTTTGCAGTTGAATCTTTTGCATAGGAAACTTTTTCAGCCAAGTCAACATCTTGATCCTGGTCAATTAAATCATCTGCAAATTCAGCTGTTAATTCCAAAAATTCCTTTATCTCCTGATCATCATGAAAGACTTTCCAGTGTTTTATGTCATCTGGAACAGATGGCCTATATCTTACATCAATTGGATACTTCATATGTGTTGATTTTAGAACTTTAAAGTAAGCTACTGCCAATGCTAATGACTCTGATGTCTAATTGTAATCTCATGGGACATAGGTTATGTTGAAAGCTAAGAAAAAATTATCTATTAAATCCCAAACCTCATTTCTATAGACTTTCAACAAAGGTTGCTTTACCTGATAAACATTCTTAACCTGCTAAATTATCAATTCGGAGTCGCCAAATACAACAAGTTTTTGAATATTTAAATCTTTTGCATCTCTCAATCCCGGAACTAATGCCTCATATTCATCAGTATTATTAGTTGTTTGAAATTCCATCTTATACATGAGAGAAATAATCTCACCTCTAGCAGATATGAGTACAACACCTGCTCCTGCTGCTTCCTTACTTGATGCTCCATCAAAATACATTTGCCATATACCTTCCTGCTCCTCCTTCTTATGCTGAACTGGACTATCTTTCTACACTTGTAAGACCCCTGTAGAATCATCATTCAAATGTAACATGCAAGAGCCCATATCTTTCTCTACTGAGTAAATGGGATGGTTTGTAGGGTTTTTATCATCACTTACCAAAAATGCCAACTGCACTTCCCTATAAATCCTTCTATATTTTCGTCCAAATATGGGTATTGAAGCATAAGACAAATCCATCTGAATAGTTCCTCCTACCCTTTTCTCCCATGACCGTGATAATAGCATACCAAATTTGGGAGATACATTAGCTACCACAACATCCATAAGGATACTTTTCATGGGCAGTTGTGCAAGGCTAACCACCAGATCTTTGATGACTCCTAGACATTTTACTGCCCTAGAATCAAAGGCATACAAATCAGGATAAGGTTTAGTAACAGAAATCCCTAGAGCCTCCATGACTGCCTTAGGCATGAGATTATGTGAAGCACCTAAATATAAAAGACAGTTATGTAACATCTGATCATGAATAGTAACATTGATGTAAAATGGAGGGGGATAAAGATATTTGGCATCTGGATGATCAACTGTTTTTGAACCAGTAGTAACAGTTGGATCTTCATCCTGCAAATTAATAACATCCAAGGGAATGGAGGCAGATGAAGAATTCAAGATTTTAAGAGTAGGCTCTCTATATGATTTGTTCCTAACCAGCTTAGTCAATGGAATAGGAATCTTAATTTTATTGATTTCATGTTCTAGATTAAAATTGACCACCTTGCCTAACTATTCTGTTTCTGTGACTCTATTCTTATCCTTTTGTGATTCTTGCTTTTTCTCCAAAGACAAACTTTCTTTAGTAGGAAAAGTCCTTACCTTCTTTTTACCAACTGTTGCTTGCATCATTCTTGACCTGATACCATATGACTTCTGTTGTGCTTCTTGATAAATTTATGATTCCTCCTCAAAACAATCCGTCTCAAAATAATCTGCCATTTGTGTACCATGATAATCATCCTTGGTCAAAAAATTAGAAGAAGAATTATCATCTAGTTGATTAATGTCAGGCTCTAAATATTCAACTTCTCCTTCATCTATTTCAAAGTACTAGACTACTATGGTTCAAGCCTAGAGAAATCTTAACAGTAGATAAAGAATAGCTTAGGGATGATTGTATATAAACAGGTAGAAATAGGGCAGAGATCAGAATATAATATAAGGTATGGCTGCAGCAGGTATATGATGTAACATACTCTAATATGAAGGTCTACGAGCATGAATTTATAAAAAGAATGGATTCAAATAAATAAAAACATATATGTCATTTATAAGAGTTCTGGTATAAAGAATAAGACTATACAAAGACCAAATCATAAACACATGCAAGCTTTATCAATTCATATATTCAACAAAAATGGGCTCATTCGATTATAATCATTTCAAAGTGTCCCTTCATATTAAGATAAACAAAATACATGCTTGAGCATCATGCTATTAGTCTGATCTCCATAGCTCTATCCAACCCCTTTACATGACTCCTTACTCTTTCTTATATACAAAACTCTTCAAACTTGAAACAGTTTTACGATCCACTTTCTATGGACCAGAATAACCAAAAATAGACAGTTTTGATTACATCAAACTAGTTCGAATATCTTCAAACAACAAGGTCAACTAAAGAACTGACAACTGTATGATTTAATTATCCTAATCTAATCTATAGTTGTGTATCTAGAAAACATTTTATCAATCAATCCTATCTAAAATATAACCTGGCTTCTTCAGAATAGTTCTCGCATCCTTTCCACCAATTGAAGATCGTTCTACTTCCAAAGCTTTAAATTGAACTTAAAGTTCTTCATATTGTTGTTGTATTGCTCTTTTCTTTGTCAAGATTTGTTTAGAAATTGTAACAAGTTCTTGATATTTGCCATCTTTTTCCTGTAAATATTCTCGGAGTCTCTTATTTGCCATCATTAAATCTTCATTTGACTTTTGGAGGCCTTGGTTATGTTCTTTAAGAAATTGCAAATACCTCTTGTCTTCATCTAACTTCAAATTTGATTTTATTCTCTCCATCTGTACAGGGGTTTCATAAGTCTCTGAAATTTTTGAATTTGCATTGATTTCATACTCAGCGACTCTCTGTTTATCCCAATAAAACTCTTCTGGTATCTTCCCAACGTTATCCCTTTGGATTTCCATCATAATCTGCTCTGTTCTAAAATACTCCTGATCTGAAAGACACGCATTTTCCTCCCCATAAGAATCTTCTATGACCATAACCTCACTCCTCTTCATTTTTGGATTATGTACAACTTTTGTTTCCATTTCCAATTTGCTTCGAGATCGGGTTCTGGGCTTTAAACTTGATTCCATGTCTTTTTCCTTTAGGGTTTCACCCTGTCCTGTTTTTGAAACTTCTTCTAAACTTGTATTTTTTATAACAATCCTGGGAATATCATGGGTTTTTAAGCTTTCTTTTACAGACTCAACCAATATTCCTCCTATCATTTTTGTAACAGATACTTCTGAAAGTTCATCATTTGCAACATTAAACCCCTCTGCGAGCTCTTTGGCATGTTCATCTGCTGGTTCCATTGCTCCTTTCGTCTCCTCACCAATAGGTACAAATGGTCATCCCTCTTGTTGTGATTTCTTTTAGTGTGGACAGCTAGATCTTGGTCATCATTAGCTCCCATCTTCTCTTATCTTGTTACTAGTCGAGCTTCTTCTTGGGTGCATTCTTCCCATATTCTGCTAAAGGTGATCAGCTTCTTCCTGGCACATATTCCTTGAATGAATGAGTCCCATGATCTTGGGAGACCATTCAAGGTGGTCATAACAATCTCTCCTTCTTCTAATTTGTCTTCAATTGCTTCAAGTTGCTCCTTTATTTGAGAGACCCTTGTGAAGTAAAATTGCATGGTCTCTGAGTGTTGGATCTTCACATTCTTGAGTTGGTTCCTTAGTGTCATCTTTCAATTGATGTTCTTCCCTTCGAAATCTTCATCAAGGCATCGAACATATCCTTGGGAGTATTCAATGATGATACATGAGGGATGAGGTGATCTTTGATGGAGTCTGCAATGATCCTTTTGGCCTTGACCAAGTTCTTCTTGTGGATTGCCTTTGCCTCTTCTCCCATTGGTTCTAGAACCTCCTCATTGGCATACTTGTCCAAATCATTTTCTTCTAGGACAGGAGAGATTCTATACTTCCATGCTCGGAATTTGTCAGCTCCTTCAATCTTTTCCTCAAGCTTGGTGTGATTTGTGTAAATATTTGATTCAGAGATTACTACTCCCTCTGAATCGCCCTGAGATATCAAGCGGCATGAGTCTCGATATCAATACATGCTCATATGAATATAAACTCAAACAACTAGATCTGCATTTACCAACCGAAATATAAATGGAATCACACATAAACAACAAATATACCCTGAACCCTTTCGGGAAAAGCCAGCAAACTGTGGGGTTATCTTCTCTCTCGTTCCCAGAGCATATAGGAAATGAGACATGTACAATACAGGGTTACCTCATATATCACTTCAGGAAAACTCTAGATTTGCATGCATCCAGCTAATGCATGCACTGGAAGAATGAGCCCTAACAGGAAAACTGGATCTGAGTATCCCTGCATCCGCCTCTGTCTGATTTGTATCTCTCTATCCTCTGCTCTGATCTGCTCTGTAATTGAAGATTCCTACTGCTGAAAACATCCTCCTCTGCATGCACAAGTGCGCCCTCCCTCCAAAGAAGAATGACTCATACTAAATTAGATCTCAGCAGATCTGAGCTCTGATTGTCACTGATCTTCCTCAATCTCTGAGACGAAGATACTCTGCAAGTTACAGACACTCAATCGCTCAACCGGATGCGGTACAAGCTTCCTCCTCCATAAGGAATGCACCCTCCTTCTCAAGGAAAGTCGTCCTCCTCCCAAATGATCTATCTCAAATCAATTGTGTCTCTATAGAAGACAGACACCTTCTATCTTCCTTATATCATCTCACTGTCAAATTAGGTTTACCAAAAACTTAAAAGTAGGTGCATGCAAAACTCACGTTTGCATGCATGCATGCAAACCTTTGCATGCATTTATTCCCGAACATTTTCCTGGTTAATATTTTAACACTCCCTCTTAACCAGGAAATGATTTTGCACCACTCCCATATTCTCCCTAAATTATTCAAACTTATTCTTCATCAAGGACTTCTTCAGAATGTCTGCAACCTACTCATCTGTGGAAATGTATTGGAGCTCAACTGCTCCCTTCTCAACATGATCACGAATGAAGTGATATCTGATCTCAATGTGTTTGGATTGATCATGAAATATTGGATTCTCAGAGAGTTTGATGCAACTTTGTGTGAAAATCCTCACAGCAGATCTAAGAGATGATGTATACCTCACAAGAAAGTAATTGATTAAGCAAGAAAATAGAGGAAGAGTGGTCAATGCAGTATAATGAGCAACAGAATAATAATATAGTAGAACTCGAATAGAAGCAAAAATACTTCACACACACTAATTAATTAATCACAATATGGACAATAAGTAGTACAATGCATGATGATTCGAATGCCTAAGGTGGCAATTCGAATTAGCCTTCATGGAGTGATCAAATGATCACTGGAGTGTCATCAGAGCACAACTAGTAGTCTATCTCATCATCGGTGGAGTCATCAATGCACAAGTAACTGTCAACCATCAGTCAAACTGAGTCTAACTGAGTGGGGTAGGTGTAACTGAATGTAACTGGCACATGGAGACACTAACTGGATGAAGAAGGCTCAGTGGAGGGCGCATGAGGAGCTAACTGGAGTCAGAACAGGTAGTCATGTCTCATCGGAGGTCAATCGGAGTGATAACAGCAGTGAGGAGTCAGTCTGGCCTCAAATCAAGGAAGGACTGGTGGATAACTGAAGTAAACTAGACTGGTAGGTGAGAAAGGAACCCTTCTCATGCAGTAGGTGAAAGGAGGGCGCATGGCAGGCTAGGAGGGATGAAACTGAGTGGAAGGAAGCTCTGGGGGCTAGCTAACTGAGGGCTAGGTGCTGGGACTGATGACTGGAATGCATGCAAACCCTAAATGATGCATGCAAACCCTAAAAGTGCATACATGACTGAAAATGTAAATGATCAAAATACTGGTGGGACTAGGATGGAGTATAGGAATATTCTAACACCCTCCCTTAATCCATCCTAGGCCCTGGTAACTAAGACCAAAGGTCACCCAATACAATGAATAATAACAGTCAATAACCCAAGGAAGTGGGGAAAATTTCATGGGAAAAATACCCCCCCCTCAAAACAGACTGTAAGGCACACATGAAAAAAATAAATGCTCCAAACTCAAGCACGTGTGATGCTTGGTCATATGTCTGGAGGTATCTTCTTCTTGGGAAGAAGTGGATCATGCTCAAAAAGCATGTGCTTGTACTTGCTCTTCAGATCAAATGTGATGAGAACAAATCCAAAAGTATGAGGATGATCCTTGAACCTGTGATTCGAATCAGCTGAGGTAAGATCAAATCTATGAATGTGCAGATAGTCTTTTGTCTTCTCCTTCGAACTATCATGGGTGATATTATGCCAAAAAGAACCATCAAATAATAAATATTGCTTGGAATCCAAATCAGATCCAAGACTTGAATCATGGTTGCTTAAGATCTCCTTTGAACCATTTGAGGTGAGATCTAAACCAGTAAGTGCATGAGAAATTTTCTCAAGCGAATGGCAATGGCCATTATCTTCAATAAACTTCTGAGAACATGAAAGAATGATCTTACAGTAGTAAATGAGAGGTGATTTCTTGGAATCCAAATCAGATCCAAGGCTTGAATCATGGTTTCTTGAGATCTCCTTTGAACCATAAGAGGTGAGATCAAAACCAGTAGATGCATGAGAAATTATCCCAAGCAAATGGCAATGGCCATATTCTTCAATAACCTTCTGAAAGCATGGAATAATGATCATATAGTAGTAAATAAGAGGTGATTGCTTGAGGAGAGCAAATGCATTACCTCCAATAGCTGATTTTACCTCTGAAATAATCATGTGATCATGATGCAAACCAACAGACTCTGGTGCAAGAGAGGATTTAGGACCTTCTGCAATATCTAGAGTGTGAGCTGGCACAGAAAGAGAAGAAAGTTGGAGCATGAGTGTAAAATCTGCAAGTTCTTATTCTTTGTGGACAACTTCAATATGAGATGTGTTTGATACTGGTTCATGATCAATGAGATCATCAAGGAGGGCGAATGCATCACTTTGCTTGCTTTTGAAGGGGTTTGGACCAAATCGTTCATTCTGCTTGCCGTATCTTTCATCCAGATGAGCCCATAGCTCTTTTGGAGTTTCAATATCAATAATGACTGGGTACAATATGTAATCAGGCATAGTAACCATCATTCTTCCAATGGCCATGTCTCCTTTATTCAACTAGTCAATCTTCTCTTCAGAGGATTCGAACTCTCTTTCAAAATAACAATCAAAGAGATCATGGCTCTTCAAATATGCTATCATTTTTTGTTTCCATTCATCATAGTTGAATAGAGAAAGAGGAGGGATTTCTTCTGAATTCATTGAAGCTGTAGAAGACCTGCAAAAACAATAGAGAATAACTGCAACTGCTATTGCTGCAAAAATGCAGAAACTGCTGCAACTGCTGCACTCAAAATATTGATAATAACCTGCAAAAAACTCTCAGGAATGGAGATAAACAATACTCTCAACGTGCTCTAATACCATGTTAAAATCCTCACAGCAGATCTAAGAGATGATGTATACCTCACAAGAAAGTAATTGATTAAGCAAGAAAATAGAAGAAGAGTGGTCAATGCAGTATAATGAGCAACAAAATAATAATACAGTAGAACTCGGATAGAAGCAAAAATACTTCACACACACTAATTAATTAATCACAATATGGACAATAAGTAGTATAATGCATGAGGATTGGAATGCCTAAGGTGGCAATTCGAATTAGCCTTCATGGAGTGATCAAAGGATCACTGGAGTGTCATCGGAGCACAACTAGTAGTCTATCTCATCATTGGTGGAGTCATCAATGCACAAGTAATTGTCAACCATCAGTCAAACTGAGTCTAACTGAGTGTGGTAGGTGTAACTGAATGTAACGGGCACATGGAGACACTAACTGAATGAAGGAGTCTCAGTGGAGGGTGCATGAGGAGCTAACTAGAGTCAGAACAGGTAGTCATGTCTCATCGGAGGTCAATCGGAGTGATAATAGCAGTGAGGAGTCAGTCTGGCCTCAAATCAAGGAAAGACTGGTGGATAACTGAAGTAATATGGACTGGTAGGTGAGAAAGGCTCCCTTCTCATGCAGTAGGTGAAAGGAGGGCACATGACAGGCTAGGAGGGATGAAACTGAGTGGAATGAAGCTCCGGGGGTTAGCTAACTGAGGGCTAGGTGCTAGGACTGATGATTGGAATGCATGCAAATGCATGCAAACCCTAAATGATGCATGCAAACCCTAAAAGTGCATGCATGACTGAAAATGTAAATGATCAAAATATTGGTGGGACTAGGATGGAGTATAGGAATATCCTAACACTCTGATTGTCATAGTGAATCATCGTAGGTTCCAACTGCTGATCAAATAGACTTACCAACATCTTGCAAAGCCAGATGGCTTCACAACTAGCTAGGCTAGCCGCCATATATTCTACTTTAGCAGAACTCAATGCAACGGACTTCTGCTTCCTGCTAAACCATGACACAACTGCCAAACCTAAGTTGAAGCAACACCAGGAGGTGCTTTTGCTGTCACCTATATTACCTGCCCAATCTGAATCTGTGAACCCTACAAATTGGACTTCTCCCCGCCTCACGTAATTCATCCCATATTCTGTTGTTCCACTGATGTATCTCAAAACATGCTTTGCAGCCACCCAGTGCACATCTCTGGGTTCTACCATGTACTGACTCAAGGTGTTGACTGCAAAACTCAAATCTGGTCTGGTGTTGACCAAATACATCAAGGAACCAATGAGCTATCGGTACCTTGTGGAATCAACCAATTTACTCTCAGAAGCCACCTGCTTCTTCCAGTTGGTTGTCATAGGGGTAGTCATGGGCTTGCAATCCTGCATCTGAAATCTCTTCAAAATGTCCATTGCATACTTTCCCTGACTAAGGAAGATATGCCCATCCTCCTGCCAGACTTCCATCCCTAGGAAGTAATGCATCAACCCTATATCCTTCATTTCAACCTCAAATGCAAGATCCTTCTTGCAATCATTGATGAGTTTCTCTGCCCCTGTAATAAATAGGTCATCCACATAAAGCACAATAATGAGAGGATCCCCTCTTACCACAATGAAGTAGAGATTTGGGTCTGCTTCACTTTTCTAAAACCCTATTTGTTGCAAACAAGTGTCTATCCTAGAATACCAAGCTCTAGGTTCCTGTTTCAAACCGTACAGGGCTTTCTTCAATCTGCATAAATGAGACTCTCGCTCACGTACCTTGAAGCCCTCTGGCTGCTCAATGTATACCTCCTCCTCAATGAGTCCATTGAGGAAAGTTGCCTTGACATCCATATGGTGAATCTTCCATCCCATTTCTGCTGCAACAGAAATCACAGTCCTGATGGAAGAATACCTGGCCACAGGAGCAAATGTCTCATCATAGTCAACTCCCTCTATCTGTGAGAACCCTCTAGCAACAAATCTGGCTTTGTACTTCTCAATGCTGCCATCTGCAACATATTTGATTTTGTAGATCCATCTAGAGGTGAACACGGATTTTCCCTCAGGTCTGGGTACCACTTCCCAAACATCATTCTTCATGACGGAAGCATACTCTTCCAACATGGCATCTCTCTAGGCATGCTTACTTGTTGCTTATTCATAAGAGGATGGCTCTGACTCACTGATACTGCTTACTAGAGCTAAGTAACTGCAGAATCGTTGTGGAGCCTTTCTTTCTCTTACGCCTTTCTTGGGAGTTCCTACTACCTGGGCGTCCTTCAAGGTATATTGAAGCCACTTAGGCTTCATCTTCCCTGAAGTGACATCCTGTGAGGAGAACTCCTCATCCTCGTCCCAATGACCTGCATGAGAATGAGTACCTCTGGTAGAGGTTCCTGTAGTCGTCGATCCTATAGCTCGAGAACCTGTAATCTGGGACCCTGATCTCAGTTGATCACCAATATAAGAACCTATGCTAGATCCTGTTCCTGTGCCCATGGAACCCGTGTCTTGTGCATCACTCACTCCTGACACTTGGGACCCTGTTGGTTGTTGAACACTTCTCGGACATGTGTCATGAAGGGAATTTGCAACCTGCTATTTTCCCTTCTCTGACTCACATGATTTTTGAAAGGCTCGATCCTCCTCAAAATTCACATCTTGCCTCACAATAGTCTTTTTGAGAGCAGAGATGTAAATTCGATAGGCCTTCAAAGTCTCATCATACCCAACAAGAATTCCTCTCTCTGCAATGGGTTCCAGCTTTGTCCTTTTCTCTGAAGGAACAAGAGAGTAGGTGAGGCATCCAAAAATTCGGAAGTGCCCAACTTCGGGTTTCTTTCCAGAAAAGGCCTCCTCGGGGGTCTTGTCCCCCAATGCCTTATTAGGGATCCTATTCTGAATGTAGGCTGCAGTGTTGCATGCTTCAGACCAAAGAAATAATGGAAATACCTGATCATGCAACATGGATCTCGTAGCTCCAATGATGGCCCTGTTCTTCCTCTCAACCACCCCATTCTGTTGAGGTGTATAAGGTACAGTCAACTTCCTCTTGATGCCTTCCTGAGTGAAAAGTTGATTGAACTCATTGGAGGTGTACTCTCCCCCATTATCTGATATGAATATCTTAACATTCCTTTCTGTCTGTTTTTCCACAAGAGCTTTGAACTCTTGAAACTTCTGCAAAACTTCCATAGACTCTTTGCTTTTCAAGAAGTAAATGCAGGTTTTCCTGGAATAGTGATCAATGAAAGATATATAGTACTTGTATCCTTTCAGTGATGTTGTGGAGATCATACCACAAAGGTCAGAATGAATCAAATCAAGAGCTCCTGTAGCTCTGGTATCGCTCTTAGGAAATGTTGTCTTGATGTACTTCCTGAGAGAACACCCCTTACACACATCGGTGTGCTCAATGCTGAACTCAGGTACTCCTGTCACAATCTCCCTCAGAATATTTAGGGAAGGATGGTGCAGATGAGCCATCCTCCTATGTCAAAGCTCACAGGGGTCACATCCCTCATCTCGGCTGCTATGACTCAAAGCATGATGTAGTTGGAAACTCTGTTTGTATAGTTTCCCACAGCGGACTCCAATCCTCTCAGCTAAGGCAACACTAGATCCCTTGGGATGAACTAATACATTTATATCTCTGAACATTACCCATAGTCCTCGATCTTCAATAGTAGATACGAAGATTAATTTTTTCTTAAGACCTGGAACGTATAGGACATCACAAAATCTCATCTGTTCTCCAGAGTCTTTTTGAAAAGACACAATTCCTCGTCCTATAGCTTTGACCATAGAGTTGTCTCCCAGGACAATCTCAAGATCTATCCCATCCTCTACTAGGTTAGAAAAGTATCCTCGAACACCCTCCATATGACTAGAAGCTCCACTGTCTATGTACCATACACTACAAGTGGAGGCCATCAATGATTGACAGGAGTTGAGATCCATCTCCTTGTCAATCCCATCGTTAGCACACTCATCAATATCCATAGCGGAGCAAGAAGTGCAAGTAATTGATCCTCCCCCATAATCATAGATCTGATGCTGTAGTTGTAGATCTGTGTGTGATGCTCTCCCTGACCCTTACCAGGGCTCTAATACCATGTAAATATTTGATTCTGAGATCACTACTCCCTCTTAATCGCCCTAAGATCTCAAGCAGCATGAATCTTGATATCAATACATGCTCATATGAATATAAACAGAAAACAACTAGATCTGCATTTACCAACTGAAATATAAATGCAATCACACATAAACAACAGATATACCCTGGAACCCTTTCGGCAAAAACCATCAAACTATGGGGCTATCTTCTCTCTCGAGCCCAGAGCATATAGGAAATGAGACAAGTACAACACAGGATTACCTCAGATATCACTTGAGGCAAACTCTAGATTTCATGCATCCAGCTGATGCATGCACTGGAAGAATGAGCCCTAACAGGAAAATTGGATCTGAGTATCCCTGCATTTGCCTCTGTCGGATCTGTCTCTCTCTATCCTCTGCTCTGATCTGCTCTATAACTGAAGATGCCTACTACTGAAAACGTCCTCCTCTACATGCATAAGTGCGCCCTCCCTCCAAAGAAGAATGACTCATACTAAATCAGATCTCAGCAAATCTGAGCTATGATTGTCACTGATCTTCCTCAATCTCTGAGACGAATATACTCTGCAAGTTACAGACACTCAATCGCTCAACCGGATGCGGTACAAGCTTCCTCCTCCTGAAGGAATGCGCCCTCCTTCTCAAGGGAATTCGTCCTCCTCCCAAATGATCTATCTCAGATCAATTGTCTCTCTATAGAATACAGACACCTTTTGTCTTCCTTATATCATCTCACTGTCAAATTAGGTTTACCAAAAAGCTAAAAGTAGGTGCATACAAAACTCACTTTTGCATGCATGCATGCAAACGTTTGCATGCATTTCTTCCCGAACATTTTCCTGGTTAATATTTTAACAATTTGTCATTTTGAAATGAGACCCTCAAATGGAAATAGAAAAGAAATAGATCTTACCAATTTGAGGTTCGCAACCTGGTTCTGGAGCTGGATGACCTAGTTTGTTAGAGAAACCCTAATTTTTCAAACTTGGAATTTTGAACTTCTGTTTGGACAGGAAGATGCACCTCCTCAATGTGAGTTGTCCAGTGTACCCCTTTGCTTGGATTGGTGGAGGAAAACCCCAAAATTGTAATGCCCTAGTTTTCTCCCGGCACTAGTGACTGGGTCAAAAATAAAAATTCTTCAAATTGAATTATGCTTCATCCAAAAGATGCACCCTCCTAGGGTGAGTTAGCATATCCCTATTTTCTTGATGATCTGTGGAGAGAAGACCTTAAACTAGGAATCCCTAGTTTCCTGCTGCTGCAAAATGGCTTCTTTTCAGATTGGCTCTAATACCATGTTAGAGTTTGCACTTTAATTCAATTAGTTAGATATTTAAACTGAAAGATAGACAAGCACAGCAAAACAAAGAAACAATAAAGGAGAAAACACCGCAACTTCCTTAGAAATAGATTTGTCACTGGTACAATATCAAACAAGATGGAAAACCCAAAATATAAGATGTCTTATGCAGCTCTCTCTCTTTAACCTCCGGCGAACTTACTTGAGTGAGTGTGATGTGCCAAATGAGAGAGTGACTCTCTATTGATATTTTAAGTGAGAGTGACCTAATTCCTTAATGGGGCCAACTTGTCTAACTGACTGGGCCGACCTGTCCTAGGGAGACTCAAAAATACATTTTACATTTGACCTTTGGGGAACTATTGCCCCGGCTTACAATGGAGGTTTTACCTTGATATTCTTGCATGACCAAATACAATAATGACATCCCCGAACAGAGGAAAAACATCTCCAACGGAGGTATAATAAAAATACAATAATAATATAATAATAACATACAAATGAATATCTTCTGAAGTTACATTTACAACAACACCTGTGTGGAACCAAACTTCACACGACCATCTACTACCTATCTGTCTCTACTGCCGATGGGATCCTCCCATACCTGGATGAAAACCTAGATGAGAAGAAGTACAAGTTTCATACGACCATCTACTACTTGTCCGTCTCTATTGCTGATGGGATCCTCCCATACCTGGTTGAGAACCTGGACAAGTATAGGTACCTATGTCGAACCAAACTTCACACGACCATCTACTACCTATATGTCTCATCTATCGATGGGATCCTCCCATACTTGGATAAGAACCTGGATGAGTAGAGGTACCGCTGTGGAACCAAACTTCACATGACCATCTACTACCTTTCCAGCTGGAATCCTCCCATACCTGGCTGAGAAACTAGACGAGTAGAGGTACAAGTGTGAAACTAAGGTAAACATCTCCATGTCATCTTTCCCTCTCAAGGAGGGACATGTTCTCTTCCACGAAAGTAGTCAAACTTTGTTCTATGAAGAGGCTTGGTGAGAACATATACAGTCTGGTCATCTGTCGAAACATACTATAACTCGACCGTACCTTTCTGCACCATATCAAATTTCTTTATGCTTCAACTTGTCATGGAATACAGGATTCACTGACGTTTGCACACATCTCTGGTTATCACATTGAATCACAGTTGGCTCTAGAATCTGGCCAAACAATCCCACAAAGAGTTTTCAAAGCCATACAGATTCTCGAGCTGCTGTACTAGCAGCCATATACTCGGCCTCTGCAGTACTGAGTGCTACTAAGGTCTGCTTCCTGCTACACCATGAAATCAGTGCAGAACCCAAGCTGAAGAAACATCTGGAAGTACTCTTCCTATCTGCAACACATCCGACCCAATTCGAATCTGAAAATCCCTGCAATCTCAAGTCACATTCTGAAGCATATCTCAAGACATCCCACAGTGCCACACAAGTACCTCAACACATGGTTTGCAGCAACCCAGTGAATCTGTCTCGGCTCGCACATGCATTGGTTGAGGGAAATCACTATAAAACATATATCTGGTCTGGTATTTTTCAGGTACATCAAAGATCCAATCAACTGGCGATACATAATGGGATCAATCAAATCTGAATCTAAAGCAGAGTCCCTTAGCTTCTTCAGATTTGCATCCATTGGTGTGGCCATGGACTTGCAATCCAACATTCCGAATATTTTTAGAATATCAATGGTGTATTTTCCTTGACTCAGGAAAATCTCCTTCTACCTCTACCATACTTCTAATCCCAAGAAGTAATGCATCATTCCAAGATCTTTCATTTCAAACTCAAAGGAAAGCTTCTTCTTACACCATATAATAAGTTTATCATTCGCAGTGAGAAACAGATCATCCACATATAGTACCAAAATCAGTGGCTCATCATCCACAACCTTATAGTAAAGGTTGGGGTCCGCATCACTCTTGGTGAATCCAAAGCTCACCAAGTATTCGTCTATTTGTCCATACCAAGCACGTGGTGCTTGCTTGAGTCCATATAGGGTCGTTTTCAGCTTGCATACATGGGACTACTTTCCATGGACAACAAACCCTTATGGTTGTTCAATATACCCTTATTCCTTGATAACACCATTGAGGAAGGCCGTCTTGACATCCATCTGATGTAGCCTACATCCTATAGCTGAAGCAATAGCAACAATCATCCTGATGGAAGTATATCAAGCCACAGGATCAAATGTCTCATCATAATCAAATCCCTTTGTCCTGGAGTGTCCTACTCCCTCTGTATCTCATCCTTCTCCCTCTCTGTAGAAATCCACCCTCCATCCTGGTGACGACCAAGTACATTAAGGATCCTCCCAACTATCATTCTAAATCTATCAACAACGCTATGATGGATCTGCTCAGGATCTCAACTGTGATCTTCCTTATCCTAGGAAGATCTCAACACATCATCAATAGACCAAGATCCTCAATTCAAAAGGCTAACTCCCCCTAAACTGCTGGAGGGGGATATGATCTCATTTCCTTATGATCTATTTGCTCCTCATCCTTGATCTTCAGATCGGATCTTCTGGTCCTATAATTTATGTATCAAATATAGATGGATGTGTTAGGTCCATGTCTGTTTTGCATGACTTCCATCTAACTGCTTTGTCTAGGAGTCATCCTTCTAGGCTGAGAGTCATGCTCCTAGAAGCTTCCTACTTTTGATTAATCTGAACATCAACTGGATTCATGTGTCCATCACTTGTTCATCGGAACAACTCTCACCATGCGCTTCTTGTAGGCTATATCATATAGTCTTTTCCCTACAAGTCCAATCCCATCATGTGGTTAGCAACATACCATAATCAAATTTAATCAATTCATATAACAATCGTTCACAAATATGTAGGTATCTTAGCTAATACTACGACATAACATATATATGGAACTATCTGGATGTCCGCTTTCTCAGTTAGAGCATACTACCAAGAGTGTGTGCTACTCTAAGCATGTTAGAAGGAGATACCATCCAAGATAGGTTCATAAACGTTGTGTAGCATTACTGTGTTTTAAACAATCATATACATAACAAATACTATATGATCCTATTGTTCATCAATAAAGGAACTAGATCACATTGCTCTACATCCTTCCTAATTCTGGGAATATAGATCTGCATACAAATTGTTACGGAAACATACTCAAAATCAACAGATCTAATCTACAAGAGCAATAAATCCAAATGCTTATCTTTTATTGTTTTTGTGGGTGGGATCCCACTGCCTCCTTGTGGGAACCATGAGAGTCCTATGTTCTTCATTTTTTTGTTGGGATATCATCACAGACTTAATCTTCATATCATCACCTCAACATACTAGAAGACCTTTACTGAATCCACCAATATTTTTCTTGCTCTGGCATCATTCTTTCTCCATTGAGACTTGTCATCTTCTGCTTCTGGTTCTGGGACCTTCTTATGATGAACTTCAAAAGATCATTTTCTTCTAATATGGGAAGAACCCTAGACTTCCAAGAAATGAAATTGGAACCCCCATCAAGTCGATCTTCAACCTTAATTCCAATTATCTTGACTGCATAACTGGATCAAAAACCCTAGTTGGTGTAAAGTTAGTCACAGCAGATCTAATGAACAAATAAATCAGTCACAACAGATGAATAAGAAGATATGGTGCAAAACTGTGCAAAACATGCAGCAGTGCTCTCTATCCCAGAAAGGGTGAATGAATTACAATACAAACTGTTACAATGAACAGAGCAATTCGAATTGCCTAAGGAGGTCATTCGAATCACTGAATGGAGTAGCTTGACTCAATCTAGGAGTCCTCATCAATCATCGGTGTTGCTCATCAATCACAACAAACAGTCATCCAGGTGTCAAGCTGAGTCTAACTGATCATAATAAATGTAACTGAAGTGTGTAGCACTGATATAGGATCTGGAGGCTCAGTGGGGGCGCATGGGAGGCTAACTGGAGTCAGAGCAAGTCACCTAATCGAACTGGAGGTCAATCGGAGGTGAAACAGTCAGTCAGGAGTGAAATCGGAGTGAAATCAATCAGAATCGGAGCTAACTGAATGTAACTGGAGTGAATCTGCAGTGGTAGGTGAGCAAGTGCGCCCTTCTCTGTCAGTAGGTGAGAAGAGGGCGCCTTTCAGCTAAGGAGGGCTAAAACTCTGTGGAAAGTGGCTCCCGGGTGCTAGAAGAAGGTGGATAAGGTGCTGGAGGCATCAAACTGGTGACTGGACTGCATATCCTGAAATAGATCATGCAAGATCCTGAAGTAGATATGTATCCCGAAATAGATGATCCTGAAATAGATATGTATCCCGAAATAGATGATGGATATCCGAACACCCCCCCTCAAGCTAGACTATGATGTGCCAACTAAAATAATGTGGGGCCCTGGTAACTAAGACCAAAGGTCACCCCAATACAATAATCCAAAAAATGCTGAAAAATAAACTAAGTGAGGAAAGAGGGAAAACCCAGTGGGAAGAAAGCCCCCCCCTCAAGTCTAAAGCATAATAATGAATCAATCTGTCTCCACCATGATGGAACTCACCCCCAACAGTGAACGGAGGTAAGAGAACTTCTTCTCAGTGAAGCTCTTGGTGAAGATGTCTGCAATTTGCTCATCAGTAGGGCAATATTGCAGAATGATGGTGCGGTCATGCACCAACTGTCGAATGTAATGCATATGAATCTCAATGTGCTTGGTCCTCTGCCGCTGAACTGGATCTGTGGAGATCTTGATAGCACTTTGATTGTCACAAAATAGGACAGTCGAAGTAGTGCCACCAAAACCAAACTCGGAAAGAATACCCTGCAACCAAACTGCCTGAATGCAGGCATTGACTGCCCCTCGATACTCTGCCTCTGCTGAAGAAAGTGCAATGGCTGCTTGCTTTTTGCTGGACCAGCAAATAGCACCATGACCAATCATGAAAACATAACCGGAAGTTGACTTCCGATCAATGCTATCACCTGCCCAATCTGAATCAGTAAAACCAATGAAATCTAGCTCAGAATCTGCAGCATAATGTATGCCAAACTGTCTCGTACCTTGCACATACTGCAAGATCCGCTTGGCTGCTCGCCAATGAAGCTCATGTGGCTGCTGCATATATCTCGACACGGCACTCACGGCATATGAGATATCAGGCCGTGAATGTGTCAAATAAAGTAGTGAACCAATCAACTGTCGATACATACTGCAATCTGCAAGCGGTGTGGAATCTCCCTCCTCAAGACTGATTCCTGAGAGGAATGGGAACGGGGCTGCCTTACATTCAGCCATATTAAACTTCAATAACAGGTCGGAAGCATATTTTTGCTGAGATATAGTGATCCCATCGAAATTTTGAGCTATCTCCAAGCCCAAAAAGTGACTCAGCAAGCCCAAATCGCTCATGTCAAAAGCTAGATTTAAGGCAGTTTTTAGCTTGTTTATTGAAGTAAGTGTGCTACCAGTAATAAGCAGATCATCAACATAAAGTACAATAACCAACAAATTACCTTTAACTCGCTGAAGATAGACATTCGGATCAGATTTGCATCTTTGGAAATTCTGAGAAAGAAGGAAGGAGTCCATCTTTGCGTACCAAGCTCTTGGGGCCTGTTTTAACCCGTACAAAGACTTCTTCAATCTACAAACCAATGATGGATCTGATGTATAACCCTCTGGCTGCTGCATATAGACCTCTTCAGCAAGGTCTCCATGTAAAAATGCACTCTTCACATCCATGTGATGCACCTCCCAGTGCTTGGATGCGGCAATAGCTAAAACAAGGCGGATGGAATCCATCTTTGCAACCGGTGCAAAAGTCTCTGTGTAGTCCACTCCTTGGACTTGGGAAAAACCTTTTGCCACCAACCTTGCTTTATATTTGCTGATAGTGCCATCAGCAGCAACTTTAGTACGGTAGACCCATTTACACTTCACTAATTTTCTTCCAGGTGGAAGAGAAACTAGCTCCCATGTATTGTTCTTTTGAAGAGAACTGTACTCTTCATCCATGGCATCTTTCCATCTCGGATCTCGATGGGCTGAATAATATGATTGGGGATCTGAACCAGCCATCAAATAACAAATCTCAGGAAGAAATGGATCAGCAATAGAAAGAGCCATACCTGCCCTTTGAAAGTCTCCTCTTGTTCGTCTCGGATCAGCAGGATTTCCAAGATTCGAACCAGCAGATTGTAGAGTATTTTGGGCCCACTTTGGTAACTGAGGGGGATCTGAATGGTCGGATTCCGAACCTGATATGTCATGATCATCATATGCTGCTACAATATCAGAAATATCAGAACTCATACCTTCATTATCGCTGCTCGAATCTTCTTCTGGTGAAGGCGGTGAATCGGCAGTTTTCTCCTCAACTAGTTGCAATTCTTGAAGCGGTTCTTCAAACTGCACACTGCGCTCTATGAATATCTTTTTAGATCTGATATCCATGAGTTTATATGCTTTTGATTCTTCCCCATATCCTATCAATATGCACTCGATACTTTGTGGATCCAAAGCTCGTCTCTTCTCAGAAGGAATTCTAGCCCATGCAGTAGAGCCAAAAACTCTCAAATTTGACACATCCGGTTTGTGACCAAAGAATGCTTCGAAAGGAGTCATACCTTTCACGGATGAATGTGGAACTCGGTTCTGTATATATGCAGCAACATTGATTGCTTCAGCCCAAAGATTTGCAGCCAAACCTTTAGATTCAATCATGCATGTAGCCATCTCTTTCAGTGACCGGTTTTTCCTTTCCGCTACACCGTTCTGCTGGGGTGTGTAGGGAACTGTATGTTGGATCTTGATTCCGCTTTGGGCACAAAGTTGCAGCAACTCGGACTTGATATATTCCCCACCATTATCAGATCTAAGAGCTTTGATCTTGCTCTCAGTGGTGGTCTCAACAGAAGCCTTAAAATCCTTGAATTTTCCAAGCACTTCTGACTTGTTTTTGAGAAAGAATACCCATGTAAAGCGAGAATAATCATCAATAAATGTCAAAACATACCTTGAACCATTTAATGACATATGGGGCAGCGGACCGCTGATATCAGAATGGATCAATCCCAAAATAGTAGAGGCTCTGCTAGCCTTGCCGCGGTCGAATCTGTGCTCGGGGTGCTTCCCAATAATGCAACCGGAGCATATTCCCTTCGAGGAACGGAGTTGTGGAAGCCCATCAACCATGGATTTATTTGATAGCAGCAGCAAATACTTATAATTTAGATGTCCAAATCTTTCATGCCAAAGCCTACTAACCTCATTACCATGTGTGCGAAGAGCAGTGGGCTTTGCAAGCGGAATAAAGTGCGAAAACTCGTAACATTTAGCAGTGTGGTTTGCCTTTCCAACCGCAACTAGTCTTCCACTTTTGATATCAGAAATTTCAACTGTATTTGGGCTGAATGTGACTTTCTTTGGATCACCAGTATGTGTCATTTGATACACAGAAAGGAGATTCGAAGCTAAGGAAGGCACATAGAGAACATTCTGAAAGCATCCATGATCTACATGAATCGTACCTTTGCCCTTTGAAGAAATTTTTGAGTCATCTCCCAAATGGATGGGGATGGAGCTGTTTGGATCGAATGAGGAAAAAGAATCAATATTTGCAGCCATATGATTTGATGCACCCGAATCTATCAAGAGAGTGGGCTTCGAAACCGTTGCCATGAGTGCTTGTCCTCTTTCATGATCGTCATTCCGATCCTTCTTCCTTGCACCGTCAGGAAGGGTTATGTTGTTCTTTTCCAAAAGGAGGGCCATTTGATCTATAGTCTTCTTCATACATGAACTTTCGGGATGAAAGCCACGGTTACAATAAGTACATTTAGATTTTTGGTTACCTTCTTTGCCCTTTTGCTTGGATTTCGAACTGGATGGTGCATCTGTTTGCTTGCCTTTGTCTTTTTGCTTGTGAGGCTCGAATTTGGGCTTCTCCTTCTTTAGCTTTCCTTTACCATTCGAAATCTTGGGTCCTTGAACAAATAGGGCTGAATCTTTGGAGCTTATGGACCCCATTTGAATCAACTTGTCATGCTCTTTCGTAACGGACTCAATGAAGGCATTCAAGGTAGGCATCTTCCAATTCGGGGTAGTTAGCCGACCGGAATTGAAAGTGGAGACAAATACCGAATAATCTTTCCCAAGCTTGCTTAGAATGGAGAGGATCAACTGTTTATCCTCTTTGATAACACCACTATTCTTCAATTGCAAGTTCAAGTTCTTGAATTTAGTGAAGAATTCATTGATGCTCTCGAAATTCTCAGGATTAAGGCCAATCAATTCATTCTCTAATTGAAAAGCCCTAAGCTCATCCTGCTTGCCGAATAGTGTCTCAAGTTGCTCCCATATGGCCTTTGGAGTCTTCAATCCGCTGAGATGGAAGTGAAGATCTTTGGAGATGGAGAGACAAAGAAGACCGTAAGCTTCATCAAGCTTATTGTAGTGTTTGGTTCTTTCTGCCACATTGTTTGGCTCCAATTCAAGACCAAGAGTGACTCGGTAGTATCCTTTTGAACGTAATATGATCTCCATATCATCTTTCCAATCAAAATAATTGAATGGGGTGAGGATAGGCTTTGAAGAAGAGTATTCCATTGCTAGGAGCGAGTCAAATGATGAAGAAGAAGCTTGCATGCAGACTATAGCGAATGGAGATGCTGTAGGGAAGCTTGCATGCAGAATGTAGCGAGTGCACTTGGAGGAGATAATTAACCTGCAAATCACATAAGAACAATCACAATAAGGTCGAACAATCCACCCTTTGAGAGTTGCATCACACCTGGGATTGGATTTCAAGCAATGTTGAATAGGTCCAATGTATCAGATCCAGGAATTATGTGGTAACTCAAGCTTCTGGAGTGGTATTGGAGTATTTTTCAAGCTTTGCATGCACAGGAGCGAATGCCCTTGAGATATCTCATGCCAAACTTTTTGCAATTTTTAGCAATTCAGTCAAATCTTCTTGTATAAACACCTGTAGAAAAGAGATCTTGTTCCTGCAATGGCTCTGATACCATGTAAAGTTAGTCACAGCAGATCTAATGAACAAATAAATCAGTCACAACAGATGAATAAGAAGATATGGTGCAAAACTGTGCAAAACATGCAGCAGTGCTCTCTATCCCAGAAAGGGTGAATGAATTACAATACAAACTGTTACAATGAACAGAGCAATTCGAATTGCCTAAGGAGGTCATTCGAATCACTGAATGGAGTAGCTTGACTCAATCTAGGAGTCCTCATCAATCATCGGTGTTGCTCATCAATCACAACAAACAGTCATCCAGGTGTCAAGCTGAGTCTAACTGATCATAATAAATGTAACTGAAGTGTGTAGCACTGATATAGGATCTGGAGGCTCAGTGGGGGCGCATGGGAGGCTAACTGGAGTCAGAGCAAGTCACCTAATCGAACTGGAGGTCAATCGGAGGTGAAACAGTCAGTCAGGAGTGAAATCGGAGTGAAATCAATCAGAATCGGAGCTAACTGAATGTAACTGGAGTGAATCTGCAGTGGTAGGTGAGCAAGTGCGCCCTTCTCTGTCAGTAGGTGAGAAGAGGGCGCCTTTCAGCTAAGGAGGGCTAAAACTCTGTGGAAAGTGGCTCCCGGGTGCTAGAAGAAGGTGGATAAGGTGCTGGAGGCATCAAACTGGTGACTGGACTGCATATCCTGAAATAGATCATGCAAGATCCTGAAGTAGATATGTATCCCGAAATAGATGATCCTGAAATAGATATGTATCCCGAAATAGATGATGGATATCCGAACAGTTGGAGCTAGGTCAAAAATGAAATTTGGAATCTTGCAAAACTAACTCCACAGGAAAATGCGCCCTAGCAAGGCAAGTTGAGAAAATGTAGGGTTGAGCCAAATCTGTGGAGGGAACAACACAAAACTTGAAACCCTAATTTATGCAATAACTGCAACAACTGCAGAATTAGGTCAAAAATGAAACTTCTCAGAACTGGAATTTTCCTTCACCAAAAGATGTGCCTTCCCTAGGGAGAAATTTCTAATGCTCTTTTCAAGTCAAACTAATGAGGGAAGGCCCAAAAAAGTGAAACCCTAGTTTTCGGCAATGGCTTCTTCTAGTACTGCTCTGAAACCATGTTAGATTTTATAGCAACATAACCAAGATCACTAAAAGAATGGCAAAGCATAGAAACAAAATGGGTGTGGAGCTCGTTTAACCACGATGATGAGAAAAATCATCTCCCAAGCATAGACAAAGATATTTGTCTCCCCTGAGCTCACACATTCCAATAGAGAATGATGTACATCAAGATAATAGTAGCGCAAACCCAAGTAAAAATAATAGAGAAACTTCTTCAATAGTGAAGAAACCCAAAATCATACTCCTGGCTGCAGTAGTGAACCTTCCTTGGCTAGTGCGAACTTGCTTGAGTGAATAATCAAATGAGAGGTCGAACTCACTATTTATACACATCAAAAGGTAACTTTTTCCCTTATTGGGCCGACCTAACTTGCCCTAAATGGGGCAGTTCTTCCCATTGTCTAGGGCAGACTACCCACTATTTTGGGGCAATTTACCCATTGGGCAAACCTGTCTAACTGACAGGGCCAACTTGTCGTGGGAAAGATAAAATAACATTGAAAGATACTTTAATTTGTGTGTTTTTCACCCCAAGGTTTACATTAATTCTTTCAAGGGTTTTACATGATCAAATACATTAATTTATTCTCCCATATGAGGTACAATGAATAAGAATAACTTCTAAAGTTGCACTAATTCCAATAATCACCTTCTATTTATACATGTCTTTGGTGTGATTTTTCTCAACTGGGACGAGTTGTCTCTTTTACAAGGACGACCTGCCTCTTTTACTGGGTTGACCTACCTCTTTTACTGCTCCTTTTACTGGGTCGACCTTCCCCTTTTACTAGGTCGACCTGTCCCTTTACTTGGTCGACCTGTGTGAGGATACATCACACAACCACAACAACAACACTCCCTCTTAGCTAGAGAGGTATCACCACATTGGAACACATCTAAGCATCATCTTGATCATCACAGCTTGTCTCGTACATCTCATCATCATAAGAAAGGTCTTCATCACAACTCAATCCATCAAAAAGTGTCAATCTCCCTCTCTCTCCCTCTCAAGAGAGAGTTGCATCAATGTCTCATCGATGCTGCAATCATCAACACTCCTCTCAATGAGGGAGGCATTCTCATGAATACATCCTAAAGTATCAACATATTCTTCTTGCACTGGAGAGGTTGATCATAAGCTTGCATGAGCATCTAGGGAATGCCCTGCTCTAATAATTTAGGGGACTAATCTCTCCACCCCACTTGGTGTCTGATATAAGGCACTACCCCATTCTGAGTCCGTCTTAGGGACTAATCTCTCCAACCCACTTGGTGTCCAAGAGAAGGCACTGCCCCACTTGACCCACCCCTAGCCAAGTCACATGGCTAATACTGGGGAAATGCTCAATACTCAACCTCTAGGAGGATAGTGTGTGCAACTAAGGACAAATCTTCCCACCTCGTCACAGGATTTCTGGAAGAAGGCACGGTCCTACTCTGAGCTATTCACCTATAGCCAAGTCACATGGCTAATACTGAGGGAATACCTGATGCATCAACATTAATCATCAAGGGCCAATCTCCCCACCCTGTCACAGGGTGGCTGGAAGCTGATACCACCCTGCCTCCAGACCATTCACCCCTAGAAAAGTCACATGGCTAATACTAGGGGGAATGTCCGCCCGATGCTGCAAACATCCGTCTTCAATCTCATCACATCTCCCTCTGTGGTAGAGCGCCCTGCTCCCTCTGCATCTGAGAATCTTACTTGCACTGCATTCGAGCATCTTGTTCCCTCTGCATCCAAGCATCTAACTTGCTCTGCATCCGAGCATCTTGCTCCCTCTGCATCCGAGCATCTTACTTGCTCTGCACCTAAGCATCTTTCTCCCTCTGCATTCAAGCATCTTACTTACTCTGCACCTGAGCATCTTGCTCCCTCTACACCTGAAGCTATCTCCCCTTGATAATCATCAATCCTAGAGTAATAGACTTCTTCTGTCAATCATCAATCTTTGAGTATGTATAAGATCTGCAAATATGGAATGTCTTCCCATTTATCACAAGGCTCTGAGATTGCTCCCTCTTTGTAATGGAAGCAATCCTTCCTGCCATGTATCATGAAAATTTGAATAACAATTTTATCAAATATTTTGGGCTCCCGTACCAAGGAAAATGGCCCAATTACAATAATGATCCTAACTAATGAATAAAAAATTCTGTTGGACTCCTGTACCAGGGAAAATGGTCCAACTACAATAGTGACTAATCTATTGAATAAGAAATTATGTTGGACTCTCGTACCAGGGAAAATTATCTAACTTACAATGATGACTAACTAATGAATAAGAAATTCTATTGGACTCTCGTACCAAGGAAAATGGTCCAACTTACAATAAAAGAAAATAAAAAGAAATATTATGTTGGCATCTCACCAGGTTTTGCCTCTTTTTGGTGAAGGCTCCTCATAAACATGGGTTGTTGATGCATGTTGTTACCCTCTCTTTCTCTGAGGACAATATGAAGCATAGAGACCAAACTTGTCACACCTGTAACACTAGATGTGTGAAATTTCCTTCTTCCTTGGTCCTTGATCTGAATTTCAAGGCTTCGTCTAATCTATCATTAACGCTTGTTACCTCCTAATTTGTACATTAGGTGGATTTCTTGCGAGCCGCCAAAGTCATGAACATTTACAATGTTCATCATCAGTGTTCAGAATTTCATCAGGCTAATCTTTAGCCCTTTGTAAAGTTTGCATGCCCAAACCCCCTTGGGGGAATTGTAATAAGTTGGCATAAGCATGATCATTTTGTAAAAGGATTACCCTACCTTAGGTTTAGCTGTCAAGGGGATACTCTAGACTGTTTTTTCCTTAGGAATTATGCGTTGCACTTCAGTGATGTATAATTCATGAGTTTTTCACTCACACCTCCAAAGCTGGAGAATTCACCATGGTGGTCAAACCTTAGTAGGTTATTAAAGATTAAGTATATATGTATTTTTACATTCTAGCCATCAGTAATAAATCATATGGACATGCACTAGGTCCCCTAGGAGTTTCAGTCAATTACAAGAAAAATAAATTTTTCCATAAAATTAGACCACTTTTAATGGTTTAATTGGAAAATATCAAATTGTGATAAAAGTATGGTCTGGAGGCGGAATTTGGAACAGGGATGCTCATTTTCACGCTTAGAGCATCCTCTTTAACCTAGGACCCACATTTCTTGGATTTTGGGTGATTAAATTATCACTTATGGCATTTTTCCTTAAGGATCCGACAAAATGACACATAAATGCTAAAAGTGCTACAAAATGCACCAAAATATTAAAAAAGCAAATGGGCATGTGCCAAATGACTTGGCATCCCATCTCTTATGATGTGCAACCATATTCCATAACTAAAGCGTTGAGTTAGGAGTCATTTTGCAAGGTAACGATTCACTCCAATTTAAAGAGATGCGCCATCCTTCATATTTCACGTGTGGACGACTTACTCATTTGTTGGCACTTGGCTACTCGTTGGAGGAGTTTACAAGGATGAGAGGGACGCCCCTCTTCTGAGGTGGTTGCCACCTATTCCATTCACGCCAACCATGCCTTAGTTTAAAGTTTGGTTCATCCTCAAATCACTCCATTGATTGAGCAAAGCACCCATCTTGCCCTAGTCTATCTTATGCACACCCCCTCTCTCTTGTAATTCTATATAAACGAGGAAATCCTTCTCCATACAGATGGATGGTGGAACATCTGCCGTTGTATTCAGTACTGTAATATTTTGGAATAAATTTTGAAGAATTTTGAGGTCCATGTGGTGCAAACTATTTGTTATTGTGTATGTTGTGCTTTTCTGAGGTGATATTGCTCTTGTTACTCTTCTTTTGTTATAGGCTTGTTAATCTATCTAGCTAAGAAGGCTGCTACCATCCATGGAGCAAGCATTTTTAGTCTTCAACTTGCTTTTTTATGTTTTATCATTAGAGATCTAGGAGTAGTAGACAATAGTCAGTTATACTTATGCTCTCGTAATTTCTTTTTATGAATCATACTAGATTTGATTTCACTTGTGCAAGCTTTGTGGTTGTGCAGGTCATCTATTTGAAGGAATATGTTGAGCTCAGTTGCATCCTCTTCTGCCTTCAAAACCTTTTGGATCTAATTTTTTGTTTCTCACAGGCACCTCTATGTCTTCATACGGTTCAAGCTTGGGTAAGCGAAAACGTTTTGCAAAATTTGCGAGCTTGAACCATTAAGGAAGCCCCTCCTTTATTTCATTTTTTCGTACTTAGCTTTCTCAAGCTTTAAAGTCTCTTGAATCTCATTTTTACGGATCAAGAACACACTCTCTCGGAGAGTTAAAACTTGTAATAATTTAATAAAGAGAAGGTGGGATTACAGCTCCCACACCCCCTTCTCCCATTTGGGGAAGCTTGTACCTGTCCCTTTACTTTCTGCTTTAGATTAGTTTTTACTAGATTAGTTCTTTCAATTTATTGCAACTATATCTAGATTTTTCTTTCAAGTTTTACTGTACTTTATTTTGAGAATAAACTAAATACTAACCCCCTTGCTCTCTCGAGTACGGTCTTTCGACCTGAAAGAGTCTCTTGGGTAGATAATTAGAGAACTTGTAATTCTTTTGCATCTTCATTATTTGGGTTAGTTTTTTGTATCATTGCTGGTTATTTGGTTTACATCTTTGTTTCATTTTTTCACAATCAAATAGGCCGACTCGTTGCCACGAAGTATGCTCTCGCCACCACCTAAAGGATTTTCCAATTAGTGGTGGATGATCAAAAAGTTGACACATAGTCGTTAGTAATTAGTGTAACATTTTATTTGTGTACAAACAACTTGAATAAACCTTTTTGCTCTCTTCCATCCACAGGTGGAACTGTAGCACTTCATAAATTCTCACATTTTAACTAAGTACACATACTAATAAAATTAACAACCCTTAACATAGTGAAAATCCAGCACTCAAACATTAATTATTGTGTGGGGGAATTTCTCAGAAGAAGCGAGAACAACTGGAGAGTGACCTCAGGGCACCGGTAGACTACATCCTTGTTGGTGTAGTGTTGAACATGCCTTCAAGACTCCGCTCCAGCCCACACATCTTCGTGAGGAACCACCTTTGCCTAATTTCCGGACATTACTCTTTGTATCTCACAGTATATCTGGAGCTCCCATTTCCCCCCTAATCATTTTCACCCTAATAATCTAAAATTGACCAAGAGCATTGCACAATAGTTTTCTTTACAACAACAAGCACTATATTATCTTGACTCCACGGCATTGGTGTTTTTATTTGCTATATTTTAAGTTCTATATCTTATGTCATGAATGCATTCATATTTATGTTGTTGATTCAGTTTAAATTTGCAATATCATGTGTCGATTATTAGTCCTCATTATAAAACTCCTAAAAACAACTTACTTTCATCCGTAACAACCAAATAAATTTAAGAGCCTTATAAACTCTTTATTAATGTCTACCCCCCTTGGATTCGTTAGGATTTTTCTTAAACGGAGGATTCAAGAACAGATGACAAGACCTGACTCGGTACTTTTCCCCAAGGACACACCTAGCAGCTTCGAAAGATAGACTGTTGTGAATACTACTTCAACCCAAAACCTGCTTGGAACTGACCTGTTTCGCATGATGCATCTAATGTTGAGATGGAGAGAAGATTCTTCTTCAATCCTGGTACATAGAGAATATCTTTCATTTTTAATGATTTGCCAGAATCTAGCTTGTAGGAAGCTTCTCCACTTCCTTTGATGGGATATTGATAATAATCCCCAAGTTTCACCTTGTGAGGTGACTCATGTTCTAATAGGTTGACGAAGGATTCTTTGCACCCCGTCATAAGCTTGGATGCTCCACTATCTACAAGCCAGTCATTGCTCCCATGTGTGATGGTTCCTATGAGTGTTGATATTAATACATATTCTTCATCACTTGAAGAATCGTCCCTTTCTTCTCTGGTTCTTTTCCTTGTTGGTTCATTATCTTCAGCAGTGTGAGCATGATGCCTCTTTTTGTTGGTTTTCTTGGAGGACTTTTTATTTCTGGGACAATTTCTTGAGTAATCTCCCTTCTCATCACATGTGTAACATCTGATACTGGAGATCCCTTCTGTGATGATGGTCCTCCCTCTTGTTGTGATTTATTTTAGTGTGAGCAGTTAGATCTTGGTCATCATTAGCTCCCATCTTCTCTTCTCTTGCTACTAGTCGAGCTTCTTCTTGGGTGCATTCTTCCCATAGTTTGTTGAAGGTGATCAGCTTCTTCCTGGAACATATTCCTTGAATGAATGAGTCCCATGATCTTGGGAGACCATTCAAGGTGGTTATAACAATCTCTCCTTCTTCTACTTTGTCTTCAATTGCTTCAAGTTGCTCCTTGATTTGAGATACCCTTGTGAAGTAAGATTGCATGGTCTATGAGTGTTAGATCTTCACATTCTTGATTTGGTTCCTTAATGCCATCTTTCGATTGATGTTCTTCCCTTCGAATATCTTCATCAAGGCATCGAACATCTCCTTGGGAGTCTTCAATGATGATACATGAGGGATGAGGTGATATTTGATGGAGTCTGCAATGATCCTCTTGGCCTTGACCAAGTTCTTCTTGTGGATTGCCTTTGCCTCTTCTCCCTCTAGTTCTAGAACCTCCTCATTGACATACTTGTCCAAATCATTTTCTTCTAGAACAGGAGATATTGTATACTTCCATGCTTGGAAGTTGTCATCTCCTTCAAGCTTTTCCTCAACCTTGGTGTGATTTGTCATTTTGAAATGAGACCCTCAATGGAAATAGCAAAGAAATAGATCTTACCAATTTGAGGTGCCCAACCTGGTTCTAGAGCTGGATGACCTAGGGTTTGTCACAGAAACCCTAATTTGTCAAACTTGAAATTTTGAACTTTTGTTTGGACAGGAAGATGTGCCTCCTCAATGTGAGTTGTCCAGTGTACTCCTTTGCTTGGATTGGTGGAGGAAAACCCTAAACGTTTGATGCCCTAGTTTTCTCCCGGCACTAGTGACTGGGTCAAAAATGAAAATTCTTCAAATTGAATTCCGCTTCCTCCAAAAGTTGCACCCTCCTAGGGAAAGTTATCCTAGCCCTCTTTTCTTGATGATCTGTGGAGAGAAGACCTTAAACTAGGAAGCCCTAGTTTCTTGATGAACGGTTTGTGGTGAAAGGAAGAAAGGAGCTTGTCTGTAAGCTGAAAAAGTCTCTCTACGGTTTGAAACAATCTCCCAGAATGTGGTATCAAAAATTTGATACTTATATACTGGGACTTGGTTTCTCAAGAAGCAAAGCTGATCACTGTGTTTATTTTAAGCTAATTGGTGATCATTTTATTTATGTAATATTGTATGTTGATGATATGTTGCTAATTGGAAACAACAAATAAATCATCAAGGATGTCAAGAATCAGCTGTCATCTGAATTTGACATGAAAGATCTTGGTGCTGCAAATTTCATTTTGGGCATGGAAATAAAAAGAGATCGTGAAAACAGGAAACTCTGGTTAAATCAGAGGAAATATGTTGAAACGATATTGAAGAGATTTAATATGCAGGAAAGCAAACCAGTGAAGGTGCCCATTCCTGTAGGTGTAAGGTTATCTGCAGAACAGTGTCCCACTACACAAGAAGAGGTAGAGGACATGTCTCATGTTCCATATGCTAGTGCAGTTGGCAGTCTGATGTATGCCATGGTCTGTACTAGACCAGATATAGCCCATGCAGTGGGAGTTTTGAGTAGATACATGTCAAAACCAGGAAAGGAACATTGGACTGCAGTAAAAAGGGTCTTCAGGTATTTGCGTGGCACTACAGATTCTGCAATCTGCTACCAAGGAAGACCCGGTCTAAACAGAGAGATAGATATACAAGGATTTGCTGATGCTGACTGGGCTGGAGATCTTGATCACAGAAGATCTACAAGTGGCTACGTTTTTAATCTATTTGGAGGAGCAATCAGTTGGATGAGTAGAAGACAAGCTGTAGTTGCACTCTCAACTACAGAAGCTGAATACATGGCAGCTACCCATGCAAGTAAGGAAGCTGTATGGTTGCAAAGATTGTGTTCAGGTATTGGTTTTGTTCAGAATGCAGTAAAAATTGGTTGTGATAGCTCAAGTGCAATATTTCTGGCAAAGAACCCTGCTTATCACTCGAGGACAAAGCACATTGATGTGCAGTACCATTTCGTCAGAGACATGGTTGAACAGAACAAAGTGTTGCTGGAAAAGGTTGACACTTTGGTAAATGTTGCAGACTCTTTGACAAAGTCTGTGAGTACTCAGAAGTTCTCTTGGTGCAAAGAGAACATGGGCATTGTTGCCCTGAATTGTTGAAGTCATAAATTTCTCCTGTATGTGAAGAGAACAACAAGTGGGAGAATGTTGGGTATGTTATATCTCTTCACATGGTCGCTGCGTGTACAACACGATCCCTACGGCACCTTCGATTCGCCTGCGCCGGGCGCGTCCGGAGGGGGGGGTTTAGAGGGGGGGGTAGCCCGACAGGGCCCACCCCCTTCGTTTCGGACCGTTAGGTTCCGAAACGACACGGAGGGGGCCGTTAGGCCCCCGGAGTCCGCGCGGAGCGCAAAATTTTTTTGGGTTGCTTTTTGCTTTTTCGCGATTTTTCGACCCATTGTACTCTATCTAATTCCGGTAAAAGAAATTAGGGTTGTAACCTAATTCGGGTAAACGAATTAGGGTTTCAGATGCTGCAGAATACCATTTATTGTATTGTACATGTAAAAAAAAAACATATAATGAAAAATGAGCTATGCGGCTCTAAGTTTTGCTGGTTTTTCCCGGTTAAGGGTTTCCAGGTGAAAATCTCTGTGTAATGTGTGTGCCATTGTGTATTTTTCTGTAAATGCTTAAGAATCGATATATGTTTGTACTTCACTGTTAAGGTTTAAAACTTACAAACATAATAGAAGACCTTTACTAAATCCACCAAGATTCTTCTTGCTTTAGCATCACTTTCTCCATTGAGACTTGTCATCTTCTGCTTCTGGTTTTGGGACCTTCTTATGACTACCTCCAAAAGATCATTTTATTCTAATATGGGAAGAACCCTAGACTTCCAAGAAATGAAATTGGAATCCCCATCAAGTCGATCTTCAACCTTCATTCCAATTATCTTGACTGAACTGGATCAAAAACCCAAGCAGGAGCTAGGTCAAAAATGAGGTTTGGAATCTTGCAAAACTGACTCCACATGAAAATGCGCCCTAGCAAGGCGATTTGAGAGAAGGTAGGGTCGAGCCAAATCTGTGGAGGGAACAACACAAAACTTGAAACCCTAATTTATGCAGTAACTGCAGCAGCTGCAGAATTAGGTCAAAAATGAAACTTCTCAGAAATGGAATTTTCCTTCACCAAAAGATGCACCTTCCCTAGGGCAAAATTTCTAATGCTCTTTTCAAGTCAAACTAATGAGGGAAGGCCCCGAAAAGTGAAACCGTAGTTTCCAGCAATGGCTTCTTCTAGTACTACTCTAAAACCATGTTAGATTTTATAGCAGCATAACCAAGATCACTAAAAGAATGGCAAAGCACAGAAACAAAATGAGTGTGCAGCTCATTTAACCATGATGACGAGAGCAGTCATCTCACAAGCATAGACAAAGCTATTTGTCTCTCTCGAGCTCACACATTCCAATAGAGAACGATGTACATCCAGATAATAGTAGCGCAAACCCAAGAAAAAATAATAGAGAAACTTCTTCAATAGTGAATAACCCAAAAAATCATACTCCTAACTGCAGTAGCGAACCTTCCTTGGCTAGTGCGAACTTGCTTGAGTGAATAATCAAATGAGAGGTCGAACTATCTATTTATACACATCAAAAGGTAACTTTTTCCCTTACTGGGCCGACCTGACTTTCCCTAACTAGGGAAATTCTTCCCATTGTCTGGGGCAGACTGCCAACTATTTTGGGGAAATTTACCCACTGGGCTAACCTGCCTAACTAACAGGGCCGACTTGTCCTGGGAAAGATAAAATAACATTTAAAGATACTTATCTTTGTGTGTTTTTCACACCAAGGTTTACATTAATTCTTTCAAGGGTTTTACATGATCAAATACATTAATATATTCTCCTGTAAGAGGTACAATGAATAAGAATAACTTCTAAAGTTGCACTAATTCCAATAGTCAGATTTCTTTGGTGTGATTTTTCCCACCTCGGACGACTTGTCTCTTTTACAGGGCCGACCTGCCTCTTTTAATGGGATGACCTACCTCTTTTATTGCCCCTTTTGTTGGGTCGACCTGCCCCTTTTACTAGGTCGACCTGTCCCTTTACTGGGCCGACCTGTGTGAGGATACCTCACGCAACTACAACAACAACACTCCCTCTTAACTAGAGAGGTATCATCATGTTGGAACACATCTAAGCATCATCTTGATCGTCACGGCTTGTCTCGTACATCTCGTCATCATAAGAAAGGTCTTCATCACAACTCAGTCCATCGAAAAGTGTCAATCTCCCTCTCTCTCTCTCAAGAGAGAGTTGTATCAATGTCTCATCGATGTTGCAATCATCAACACTCCTCTCAATGAGGGAGGCATTCTCATGAATACATCCTGAAGTATCAACATATTCTTCTTGCACTAGATAGGTTGATCATAAGCTTGCATGAGCATCTAGGGACTGCCCCGCTCTAAGCATTTAGGGACTAATCTCTCCACCCCACTTGGTGTCCGAGAGAAGGCACTACCCCGTTCTGAGTCGTCTTAGGGACTAATCTCTCCACCCCACTTGGTGTCCGACAGAAGGCATTGTCCCACTTGACCCACCCCTAGCCAAGTCACATGGCTAATACTGGGGAAATGCTCGATGCTCAACCTCTAGGAGGATAGTGTGTGCAACTAAGGACTAATCTTCCCACCCCATCACAGGATGTCTGGAAGAAGGCACTATCCTAATCTGAGCTATTCACCTCTAGCCAAGTCACATGGCTAATACTGAGGGAATACCCGATGCATCAACACTACTCATCAAGGGTCAATCTCCCCACCCTGTCACAAGGTGGCTGGGAGCTGATACTACCCTACCTCCAAACTATTCACCCCTAGCCAAGTCACATGGATAATACTGGGGGAATGTCCGCCCGATATTGCAAACATCCGTCTTCAAGCTCATCACATCTCCCTCTGTGGTAGATCGCCCTGCTCCCTATGCATCTGAGCATCTTACTTGCTCTGCATCCGAGCATCTTGTTCCCTCTACATCTGAGCATATAACTTGCTCTGCATCTGAGCATCTTGATCCCTCTGCATCCGAGCATCTTAATTGCTCTGCACCTGAGCATCTTGCTCCCTCTGCATTCGAGCACCTTACTTGCTCTACACTTGAGCATCTTGCTCCCTTTGCACCTGAAGCTAGCTCCCCTTGACAATCATCAATCCTGGAGTATTAGACTCCTTCTGTCAATCATCAATCTTGGACTATGTATAAGATCTGCAAATATGGGATGTCTTCCCATTTATCACAAGGCTCTGAGATTGCTCCCTCTTTGTCATGGAAGCAATCCTTCCTACCTTGTATCATGTAAAATTGAATAACAATTTTATCAAATCTTTTGGGCTCTTGTACCAGGGAAAATGGCCCAATTACAATAATGATCCTAACTAATGAATAAAAAATTATGTTGGACTCTCGTACCAAGGAAAATGGTCCAACTACAATAATGATTAATCTATTGAATACGAAATTATGCTAGACTCTCGTACCAGGGAAAATGGTCCAACTTACAATGATGACTAACTAATGAATAAGAAATTATGTTGGACTCCCGTACCAAGGAAAATGGTCCAACTTACAATAAAAGAAAATCAAAAGAAATATTATGTTGGCATCTCGCCGGGTTTTGCCTTTTTTTGGTGAAGGTTCCTCATCAACATGGGTTGTTGATGCATGTTTCTACCCTCTCTTTCTAAGGACAATCTAAAGCATAGTGACCAAACTTGTCACACTGGATGTGTGAAATTTCCTTCTTCTTCCTTGGTCCTTGATCTGAATTTCAAGGCTCTGTCTAATCTATCCTTAATGCTTGTTACTTCCTGATTTGTATATTAGGTGGATTTCTTGCGAGCCGCCGGAGTTGTGAACATCATCAGTGTTCAGAAGTTCATTAGGCCAATTTTTGGCCCTTTGTAAAGTTTGCATGTCCAGACCCCCTTGGGGGAATTGTAATAAGTTGGTCTAAGCAGGATTATTTTGTAAAAGGCTTGCCCTACTTTAGGTTTAGTTGTCAAGAGGATACTCTAAACTGTTTTTTCCTTAGGAATTATGTGTTGCACTTCAGTGATGTATAATTCATGAGTTTTTCTCTCACACCTCCAAAGCTGGAGTATTCACCATGGTGATCAAACCTTAGGAGGTTATTAAAGCTTAGGTGTGTATGTAATTTTACATGCTAGCCATCAGTAATAAATCATATGGACATGCACTAGGTCCCCTAGGAGTTTCAGTCAATTCCGAGAAAAATAAATTTTTCCGTAAAATTAGACCATTTTTAATGGTTTAATTGAAAAATATCAAATTGCGATAAAAGTATGGTCTGGAGGTGGAATTTGGCGCAGGGATGCTCGTTTTCACACTCATAGCATCCTCTTTAACCTAAGACCCACTTCTCCTGGGTTTCGGGTGATTAAATTATCACTTATGGCATTTTTCCTTAAGGAGCCGACAAAATAACACATAAATGCTAAAAGTGCTACAAAATGCACCAAAATATTAAAAAATATATATCTTAAAAAAGCAAATGGGCATCTGCCAAATGACTTGGCATCCCATCTCTTATGATGTGCAACCATATTCGATAACTAAAGCATTGATTTAGGAGTCATTTTGGAAGGTGGTGATTCACTCCAATTTAAAGAGATGCGCCATCCTTCATATTTCACGTGTGGGCGACTTGCTCATTTGTTGGCACTTGGCTATTCGTTGGAGGAGTTTACAAGGATGAGAGGGGCGCCCCTCTTATGAGGTGGCTGCCACCTCTTCCATTCACGCCAACCATGCCTTAGTTTAAAGTTTGGTTCATCCTCAAATCACTCCATTGATTGAGCAATGCGCCCCTCTTGCCCTAGTCTATCTTATGCACACCCCCTCTCTCTTGTAATTCTATATAAATGAGGCAATCCTTCTCCATACAGATGGATGGTGGAACATCCACCCTTGTATTCAGTACTGTAATATTTTGGAATAAAGTTTGAAGACTTTTGAGGTCCATCCGGTGCAAACTATCTACTATTGTGTATGTTGTGCTTTTCTAAGGTGATATTGCTCTTGTTACTCTTCTTTTGTTATAGGCTTGTTAATTTATCTAGCTTAGAAGGCTGCTACCATCCATGGAGCAAGCATTTGAAGTCTTCAACTTGTTTTTTTATGCTTTATCATAAGAGATCTAGGACTAGTAGACAGTAGTCAGTTATACTTATGCTCTCGTAATTTCTTTTTATGAATCATACTAGATTTGATCTCACTTGTGCAAGCTTTGTGGTTGTGTAGGTCATCTATTTGAAGGAAGATGTTGAGCTCAATTGCATCCTCTTCTGCCTTCAAAACCTTTTGGATCTAATGTTTTGTTTCTCACAGGCACCTCGATGTCTTCATACGGTTCAAGCTTGGGTGAGCGAAAACATTTTGCAAAATTTGGGAGCCTTAACCATTAAGGAAGCCCCTCCTTTATTTCAGTTTTTCATACTTAGCTTTCTCAAGCTTTAAAGTCTCTTGAATCTCGTATTTACGGATCAAGAACACTCTCTCTCAGAGAGTTAAAACTTGTAATAATTTAATAAAGAGCAGTTGGGATTACGGCTCCCACACCCCCTTCCCCCATTTGGGGAAGCCTGTACCTGTCCCCTTTACTTTCTGCTTTAGATTAGTTTTTGCTAGATTAGTTCTTTCAATTTATTGCAACTATATCTAGATTTTTATTTCAAGTTTTACCGTACTTTATTTTGGGAATAAACTGAATACTAAACCCCTTGCTTTCCTCAGTACGGTCTTCCGACCTGAAAGAGACTCTTGGATAGATAATTAGAAAACTTGTAATTCTTTTGCATCTTCATTATTTGAGTTAGTTTTTTGTATCATTGTTGTCTATTTGGTTTACATCTTTTTTTTTTCGCAATCAAATAGGCTGACTCGTTGCCACGAAGTATGCTCTCGCCACCACCTAAAGGCTTTATCGATTAGTGGTGGATGCTCATAAAGTTGACACATAGTAGTTAGTAATTAGTGTAACATTTTATTTTTGTACAAACAACTTGAATAAACCTTTTTGCTCTCTTCCATCCATAGGTGGAACTGTAGCACTTCATAAATTCTCACATTTTAACTAAGGACGCATACTAATAAAATTAACAACCCTTAACATAGTGAAAATCCAGCACTCAAACATTAAGTATTGTGTGGGGAAATTTCTCAGAAGAAGCGGGGAACAATTGAAGAGTGACCTCAGGGCACCGGTAGACTACATCCTTGTTGGTGTAGTGTTGAACACACCTTCAAGACTCCGCTCCAACCCACACATCTTCGTGAGGAACCAACTTTGCCTAATTTCCGGACATTACTCCTTGTATCTCACAGTATATCTGGAGCTCTCATTTCCCCCCTAATCATTTTCACCCTAATAATCTAAAATTGACCAAGAGCATTGCACAATAGTTTTCTTTACAATAGCAAGCACTATTTTATTTTGACTACACGGCACTGGTGTTTTTATTTGCTATGTTTTAAGTTCTTTATCTTATGTCGTGAATGCATTCATATTTATGTTGTTGATTCAGTTTAAAGTTGCAATATCTGTGTGGATTATTAGTCCTCATTATAAAACTCCTAAAAACAACTTACTTTCATCTGTAACAACCAAATAAATTTAAGAGCCTTAGAAACTCTTTATTAACGTCTACCCCCCTTGGCTTCGTTAGGAGTTTGCTTAAACGGAGGAGTCGGGATCAGGTGACAAGACCTGACTCGAGACTTGCCCCCAAGGACACATCTAGCAGCTTTGAATGATTTCTGTTGCGTTTCCCCCTAGGTGTGCATTTCAGTGGCGAGAATGCTGACACTGTTCACCATCTTGACTATAGGTAGGAACCTGATCAGAAACCCTAGCAGAAGAGGTTCAAAAATTGAAATTTGGAATTTGATAAAACTAAATCCACAGGCTAATCCGCCCTCCCAAGGCGAGTTGGATAGACCTCTTTTTCTTCCAGATCTGAGGTCATAACAGCTCGCAAGTTGAAACTCTAGTTTTTGCAGATTTTAGGTCAAAATTTGAAAATTCTCATAATGAAAATCTGCTTCCACAGGAAAATGCGCCTTCCTAGGGTGAGCTCAATAATGTTGAGGGCGAAACATGTTAAGTTTTTACTTATTATTTGAGCAGCATATAGCATATAAACAATTATTGAAAGATATACAAGCACAGCATAAAAGGCAAGAGACACAATTTATCCTGGGAAACCCTCTTGGGGTAGAAAACCCAGCAAAGCCTTCCTCAATATAGAAATCACAAAGTACAAGATAAACCCAAGACAAAACAGCTACTCCCTTGCTTGTGCGCTACTCTCTTCTCCACTAATGCGAGCTTGCTTGAGTGAATGAGATGATACAAATGAGAGAGAGCACGCCTATTTATATTCTTCCGTTGAGATGACTAATTCCCCAATGGGGCCGACTTGTCTAACTGGATGGTCAATTACATAAGATAATAATCTTTCTGGGGCTTTTCTAGGCCGACACATGTCCTAGGGTTTACATTGATTCTTTCAATGACCTTTACATTATTAATTACATGACCATCAACTCCCGTAGGAGGAATACAATAATATAAATAGAATATCTTCTGCAGTTACATTATTTTAACACTCCCTCTTAACTAGGAAGGTATTCTGTGGGTAACAACATCTGCACAACTAACTTGTGAACTTCTATATGTCGTAGGAAGGCTTTGGATCATCATCTGTCTTGGATTATCAACTGTGGAGTAGCAACATCATCATCTGCCGAATCTGATTATCATCAACAGCATCATCATCAGCAATCATCCTCTTGCTGAAACATCATCTACTGGAACAGCAGCATCATCAACTAGAACATCTTCTACTGGAGCATCCTCATCAGCAACCTCATCAGTTGGAACATCTTCTACTGTCTGCAACCTCGTCAGCTGGAACACCATCTATTGGAACAACACCATCAGCTGGAACACCTACAACAAACATCAGTAACAAGTACTTGTTAAATTTTCAGAATTTACTTCAATCTGATCTAGGATCTTAACTGAGAGAACAACATGTACAGCAAATCTACAGCATATCAATCATGGACACAATAATGCAAGCACACAAGAGACACAGAGTTTACTTGGGGAAAACCATAAAGGTGAAAAACCCCAATAACTTCCTCAGAGATAGATAGAGCAATGATACAACCAGAATACAAGAGATAGTCTTCTCCTAGCAGTAGAGCCTCCTCCTCCACAAGTGCGCCACTATCCAAAGTGTGAGTGAGAGAATAGAATGTGTAAAATGAGAGAGACACACTCTCTATTTCTACACTAACTTGACTTGACATTTACTCAACTAGGTCGGCCTCAACTTAACCACTTAACATAATGCTGACTAGGCCGACCCCCACTAGGGTGGTCTAATAACCCTTTGACCCACATGGCCGACCCCCAATAGGGTGGTCTAATAACCCTTTGACCCACATGACTTATACAGGGCCGACCCCAACAAGGTGGTCTAATAACCCATCAAGTATAAGTTACGACACTTACAATATAAATGACGACACTTCCATATAGAGGAATAATAACATCTCTATAGGAATACAATATACATATATGTGAAATACATTCCGAAGTTACATATACATTAACACTCCCTCTTAACTAGAAAGGTATTTCTCGACACAGGTCTTCTAGCACAAGTCATCTTCTCTAGATCATCGTCACTGCTGCTGCTATCTCAATCAATCTCTGAATCTACTCGTCATAGGAAGTTCTACAGAGCCAATCCTTTTTCATACTGGATGTAGGCCCACCACCTGCAGGTCTTCATCATCATTGGCCATACTGTGGAATCCTCGGGACTTATTACATGCATCACAAAACCTTAAAAGAGTCTCTTGACTAGCAAGAACTCTAAAGAACATCTGAGGCCTTTTTTCATCCTATCCATATCTCTAGGACTTATTACATGTGACCCCACCACAAAACCTCGAAAGAGAATCCCAGGACTGATTACGAGCACACAGCTCAACCTATCGGATCTCCCAGGGCACAAATTACATGTGGTCACCACAAAACCTCGAAAGAGCATCCCATGACTGATTACGAACACAAGGCTCAACCTATCGGATCTCTCAGGGCACAAATTACATGTGGTCTCACCACAAAACCTAGCTAAAGCATCCCAGGCTGTTACGAGCACACAGCTCTACCTGTCGGATCTCCCAGGAGCACATTACATGTGGTCTACCACAAAACCTGGCTGAAGCATCTGAGGCCTTTTTCATCCTGTCCAGATCTCCCAGGAGCAAATTACATGTGGTCATGGCAAAACCTGGCTGAAGCATCTGAGGCCTTTTTCATCCTGTCCAGATCTCCCAAGAGCAAATTACATGCCATAGGACAAAACCTCGCAAGAGCATCTCAGGATGTTACGGGTACACAACTCCGACCTGAAGATCTCCCAGGGCACAAATTATATGTCCTCCCAGAGCAATGTCTCGAAAGAGAAACCCAGGCTATTACGGGTACACAACTCCGACCTATAGGATCTCCCAGACATGCTCATATGCACAACCTGATCCATGGCCACAAAGTATCATCCTAATACTCACCATACATCATCCTGATGTACACATGATCATCCTGATCATCATCACTCCAACATCCTGATGCATGTCATCTGAAGAAGCTCGTCATCCATGATCATCCTGATCATACAATGCATCCACCTGATGCATACCAAGTATCTACCTGATACATATCATCATACATGATCCACCTGATCATACAGTGTATCCACCTGATACAAATACAAATACATGATCCACCTGATCATACCTGATACATATCAACATACATGATCTACCTAATCATACAATGTATCCACCTGATACATATACAGATACATGGTCCAAGCATCCAACATGATGCATATACAAAATACATACAAATGATCCAACTGATCATATCCAGCATCAAACATGATGCGTACATATACATATACATATAAATGATCCAACTGATCATATCCAGCATCCAACATGATGCGTACATATACATATAGAGCAGTAACTGGAGCATCGTCCTGATGCTCATCATCCATGATCCTCCTGATCATCATAGCATCGTCTTCTTCAAATCATCTCATCGTCCACGAAGCACATCCCAGATGCACATCATCCAATACTTACACCACCGACATGGGAGAACACATCTACCACCATTCGGGGAAGGCTCCATCCCTTACATCTAAACCATGGGAGAACACATCTACCACCATGTGAGAATGGCTCAGCAATTACATCACGACCATGGGAGAACACATCAACATTGTCAGAAAATCTCATGTGCATCTACATCTTCCGGACTCATCACTTCCCTTTGGAATGAACCTCAATCTGAAATGCACCAAGCCTATCTTTGAAGTACTCAAACTTCACTCTGGCGAACGGCTTGGTCAATACATCTGCAACCTGCTCATCCATCGCAACATACTCTGCTTTGGCTGTACTCAGTGCTACGCAGGACTGCTTCCTGGTAAACCAAGAGATCACACCTGATCCCATACTGAGGCAGCACCCAGAAGTGCTCTTCCTATCTGCAGCACTGCCTGCCCAATCTGAATCAACATAACCCTGCAGGTTAAACTTTTGATTCGCATCATATTTGAGCCCATAATCAACTGTACCCTTCAGGTACCTCAGAATATGCTTTACAGCAACCAGGTGAACACTCCTCGGATTTGTCAGGAACTGGCTCAATGTGTTCACCGCAAAGCAAATATCTGGTCTCATGTTCGTCAGGTACATCAAGGACCCAATCATCTGACGATACATCAACTGGTTCAGATGAAGCATCACACAGAAGCTTCAGGTTCGATGCCATAGCCTCGCAATCCATCATCCCGAACCTCTTCATGATCTCTACTGCATACTTCCATTGTCCAAGCAATATTCCATCTGCACTCTGCCACACCTCCATACCTAGAAAGTGGTGCATCATACCTAAGTTCTGCACATATATGACTCCCTGTCATGTGTCTCAGAACCAAGTGGCTGCTCCACATACACTTCTTCTTCAACTACATCATTCAAGAAAGCTATCTTGAAATCCATCTGATGTATCTTCTATTTCATCACTTTTATATTTCTCTATGCTGCCATCTGCAGCATGCTTGATCTTGATAGATCCATATGGAATTCATAACAAACTTCCCTTCAGGTCTTGGGACTACATCCCAAACATCATTCTTCATGATCGACGGATCATGGCATTCTTCCCATATCTGGGAACTTCAATATCTTCAATAGATAATTTTGTTGCTGAACAAATGTTGTAGTTCTTCTTTTGTAGGTGATGGCATACGATCTTTCCTACACAACAAGTTAAATTGCATGATTAGAAAACATCTCATAGTTTTCAGAACAAATTCTTACACATAAAGAAATATGTCATACAGTCATGCAATTATCTTAGCCAATGCTTCAGTACAACATTTATCCATATCTCGTAACTTTCTAGATGCCTTCCAATCTCTACCAGAACATTGTTAAGAGTGTGCACAACTCCCAACATGTCAGCAAAGAGGTTTCATTCTAGATAAGTAGTAATGGAATGTTGTACAGTGCCATAGGCCACTTACCCATGCATATTAGTAGTATAATGTTCATCAATGCAACTATTCTAATATGCATAATACACAACCTAATTCTAGGAACATCAGTATATACATTATTGAACGGTATTATTTAAACAATAAAATATGCAAGTAATGACAATTCAAATACTTATCCTTGTTTGTTTGTTGGGTTGACTCCCTCTCAGTCTTTGCTTCTTTTCTGCAACTCCATTCTTATGTGGATTGTGAGAAGTGGTCAACTCCCTCTGAATATATGCATCCTTGCAGAAACTACTGAAGTGTGCTCCTTTGCTTTCTTGCAGGAACAACTAGAGTGTCCTCCCTCTTGATCTTTGCTTCCTGGATTACCTGTCCTTGAACTTACATCCATCCTTAATCACTATGCATGCTTATTAGTATCATCATTGTGTTATCCTTGAGGTCTCATACATAATCACACATTTATTAGTATAATCTTAATACTATCAAAACACAATAATCTTAAACATGTATATTCATGATCATTAACAGATAATAAACATTAGTATTCAAGGTTTCAGGGAAGTCTTCTTTTAATCATACACATTCTTATTTGATCATAGGACTCTTCTGGTTAGTTGAATCATCAATCAAGATAAGAGATATAATATGCATAAAACCCGTGATTATTCAAACCTATACCTTCATGATTCTTCTGGTTAGTCATATCATCAATTATGGTAAGAAACATAATATGCATACAACCATGATTATTCAAACCTATGACTTCATGAATAATCATTATCAACAACACAACAGTATAAGATCCTAACACAAGGTAGGATTTTAGCTTGATATAGGAAAAACATACCTGGATTAGCACGCTAGCTAGTTATGTCTAACATACCCGCATAATGTCTTTTGGTTCTCTTCAATGACTTGTGCTAGTAACCTGCATGTCTCATAAGTTAACCATTGTAGAGCCAAGTTATACATACCTTGAAAGTAGATCTTCTATGTGATCCATGACAATGGATGAATCTCTGTCTTCATGTCACCATGAGCATATGTTCTTGAAGTAGAACATGATTTGACTTTCTTGGTGTACCTTTTGTGTTAGCAAACAACATAAACCTCATACAACATCACAGTGCATTAGTACAATCATAAGTGTCAAAACCTTAATCAATGAATATCTTTTATTAAGGTGATACGACAAGTCCAGTAATTAATCAAGATTGTACTGTAATGATATGAAGACAAACATATGATAAACTTAACCATGAAACATACCTGTAAGCCATACCTGTCGAGATTGCTTGTAATCTTCTTATGGAAGGCCTTAGCCTCATCTCCCTCTGAGACAATAACTTCTTCACTTATGCAGGTGACCAATCCATCTTCTTCTAGGATTAACCCAATCCACTTGATTTGCAAGAACTGGACCTGGAGCTGGATTAGGGTTTGTCAAAGAAACCCCAAAAATTCAAACTTTGAATTTCAAACTTCCGAAATGATAGAAATATGCGTCTTGATGAGCTGATCAAGTTGGTATATTCAGAATTTGAAAACTGCAAAGTTTCACCCCTCGAAATTGCCTTTTAGATTTCTGAATTCACTAGGGAGGACCCTGAATTAGGGTTTGAGTTTCCCGGAGCTTCACCCAACGAAAATATTTGATTCAAAACTCTAAGCTTTGATTTTTCTGAGGAGCTTCCAGCCATGGTCACAGATTTCCAAAATTCCATTTTTTGTAGAAACCCTAATTTTCCATCTTTCCGATCAAAGTCCCGAACTGGGGTTTGATTAAGCCCGGCCTTCTGCCCAACCAAAAAATCTGATATTGGTCTCTAAATTTCGATTTTGATGAGTAACATCCAGCCGTGGTCTCCGATTACAAAAATTCCAACTTTCTCCAAGCCCTAAATTCTGGAAGCCATGAATGAAGGTACTCAAAAATAATTATGTTTTGACAGAAATATGTACCTGATTGTTTCTGATGTAACTCCGAACTTTTCAATCCACAGGGTATGAAAACTTTTTCTCAGATAGCCCGACCTGTTATCTTTCCATCCCAACAGGTCTGACCTCAATTGGATTCTCTGAGAGAGAGTTATGCCAAGTGTCGCAACGTGTCCTTTTTATGGGATATTACAGGAGAGCGAACTTGTACGGCGTGCCACGTGTCACTGGTTCAACTTCGGCCTTTGAAAAATTTTCTTGAGATATCCCGACCTGTTATCTTTCCATCCCAATAGGTCTGACCTCAATTGGATTCTCTGAGAGAGAGTTATGCCAAGTGTCGCAACGTGACCTGTTTATGGGATAATACAGGAGAGCGAACTTGTACGGCGTGCCATGTGTTACTGGTTCAACTTTGGCCTCTGAAAAATTTTCCTGAGATAGTACAGTCTGTGTACTACCTGTCACTTTTTACAAAATTTCATTTGGAGCTTCCTATCCCAAGTTATGACCTTTTTCCCAAGGTCACCTGATTTTGACTCAGATCTGGAAGAGGCAGAAACCCTATATTGTACAGATCCTAAATCACAAAGTACAACGAATTAGAGGTTCTCCTTTGGACACAAGGTACATGGGGATCTAATATTTGACCTGTAAAAGGTTCAGATTCAGAAACTTTTCCAAAACGGATTTATAGCGAAAGTGTTATGATTACTGGTTTTTGCTATATCAAGCCCTAGCATCGTAAGTGCAACAAGTGTCATACACGCCATATCATGCCTTCTTTCAAGCTAGCTCTGATACCATGTTAAATTTTCAGAATTTAATTCAATCTGATCTAGGATCTTAACTGAGAGAACAACATGTACAGCAAATCTACAGCATATCAATCATGGACACAATAATGCAAGCACACAAGAGACACAGAGTTTACTTGGGGAAAACCATAAAGGTGAAAAACCCCAATAACTTCCTCAGAGATAGATAGAGCAATGATACAACCAGAATACAAGAGATAGTCTTCTCCTAGCAGCAGAGCCTCCTCCTCCACAAGTGCGCCACTCTCCAAAGTGTGAGTGAGAGAATAGAATGTGTAAAATGAGAGAGACACACTCTCTATTTCTACACTAACTTGACTTGACCTTTACTCAACTAGGTCGGCCTCAACTTAACCACTTAACATAATGCTGACTGGGCCGACCCCCACTAGGGTGGTCTAATAACCCTTTGACCCACATGGTCGACCCCCAATAGGGTGGTCTAATAACCCTTTGACCCACATGACTTATACAGGGCCGACCCCAACAAGGTGGTCTAATAACCCATCAAGTATAAGTTACGACACTTACAATATAAATGACGACACTTCTGTATAGAGGAATAATAACATCTCTATAGGAATACAATATACATATATGTGAAATACATTCTGAAGTTACATATACATCAACAGTACTGATACTATCAGTCAGCCAGTACTGATCTTCCCTCACCCCTGGAGAGGCATCAGCTCATGAGAGCTGGAACTATCAATCAGCCAGTACTGATCTTCCCTCACCCCTGGAGAGGCATCAGCTCGTGAGAGCTGGAACTATCAGTCAACCAATACTAATATTCCCTAGGCATCCATCCCTCCGGACAAGCATCAGCTCGTGATAGCTGGAACCATCAGTCATCCAGTACTGATCTTCCCTCACCCTTGGAAAGGCATCCATCCCTTTGGACAGGCACCAGCTCGTGAGAGCTGGAACCATCAGTCAGCCAGTACTGATCTTCCCTCACCGTCGGAGAGGCATCCATCCCTCCGGACGGGCATCTATCCTTTCGGATAGGAACTCTATCAGTCTCTCTTTCTAGAAAGGTCCCTCTGGACCACACCAAGCCTGTGTCAAAAATACTCAAACTTCACACGAGCCAGAGGCTTAGTCAGCACATCAGCAACTTGTTCCTCTGTAAGAACATAATCGAGCTTCACAGCTCCCCTCTGCACCATATCCCAGATATAGTGGAACTTAATCTCAATGTGCTTCGATCTATCATGAAACACAGGATTCTCTGTCATCTTGATGCAACTCTAGTTGTCACAGAGTATCTCCATAGCATCAATCTCTGCATTGAATAATCCTGTCAACATCTTATGAAGCCACACTGCTTCACCACAAGTTGAACAAGCTGCAACATATTCAGTTTCCGCTGTATTGAGTGCAACGCAGGGTTGCTTTCTACTGAGCCATGAGATCATGCATGATCCCAAACTAAAGCAACATCCTGAAGTGCTCTTTCTATCTTCAGCACTTCCATCCCAATCCGAGTCTGTGTACCCATACAGCCTGAACTCACTATCTGAGGCATATCTGAGTCCATAATCCAATGTACCCTTCAGATATCTCATCACATGTTTTGCTGCAATCAGGTGAACATTCCTGGGTTCTACCATATACTGACTCAATGTGTTTACCGCAAAACATATATCTGGACGAGTATTGGTCAAATACATCAATGACCCAATAATCTGTTTGTACATGGTGACATCCACTTTCTTTGAAGAAGCATCACTCAAAAGCTTCAAATTTGTCACCATCGGAGTAGTCATGGCTTTGCAATCTAGCATCCCAAATCTCTTTAGGATCTCTACTATGTATTTTCCTTGACTCGAGAAAATTTCGTCTGGAAAGTGCCATACCTCAAGACCTAGAAAGTAGTGCATCTTACCAAGGTCTTTCATCTGAAATTTTGTTGCAAGCCTCTTCTTGCATTCAACAATAGGCTTGTCTTCTCTAGTCAGAAATAAGTCATCCACATATAGTAATAGTATCATGGGTTCATCATTCATAATCTTGTAATAAAGATTAGAATCCGCTTTACTCTTGGTAAAGCCCAAGCTCATCAGAAAGCTGTCAATTCTTCCATACCATGCTATGGGAGCTTGCTTCAACCCATATAGTGCTTTCTTCAACTTGCATACATGTGACTTATTGTCTTCTACTTCAAATCCTTTTGGTTGCTCGATATATACTTCCTCTTCTATGTTTCCATTCAGGAAAGCAGTCTTCACATCCATCTGATGTAGTTTCCATTTCATCTTGGCTTCCAAGGAAAGAATGGTTCTAATCGAAGTATATCTGGCTATCGGGGCAAAAGTCTCCTCATAATCAATTCCTTCCTTTTGCAAGAATCCCCGGGCTACAAATCTTGCCTTATACTTTTCAATGCTTCCGTCTGCTGAATGTTTTGTTTTGAAGATCCATTTTGATGAAACAATTGATTTGTCCTTTGGTCTTGGTACCACATCCCAAACATTATTCTTGATGATGGACCGATACTCTTCATTCATGGCATCCAGCCATTCCTTCTTCTTCACTGCTTCTTCAAAACAAGTTGGTTCTTCTTCAACAAGATTGCACATCAAGGCTACATAGCTGGAGTATGGCCTTCGTCTCTTACTCTCTCTACTGGATCCTTCTGGGGCACCATACTTTCCTGCATCTTGGATTAATTCACGTGCCCAAGCTGGTCTTCTCTTTCGAGAGATCTCTACATGAGGTATCTCCTCAGGTCTATGAGGTTCTGCCATGTCATGATCCTCTAGAGTAGGATCACCCTCAACATCTAGAATAGGTTCTTTGGTTGATTCTGCAACTCTGGGAACTTCTTGCTCCTGTTCATCCTCATGAGTCTTCTTAGACTTGTTGAAAGCTGAGCCTTCATCAAATGTGACATCCCGACTAATCTCAATCTGACGGAATCCTGGGATGTATATGCGGTAAGCCTTAAATTGCTCACTATAACCCACGAATATTCCCTTCTTCCCTAAAGGCTCTAGTTTCGATCTTTTCTCCTTTGGAATGTGGATGAACACCGGACATCCAAATATCTTCATATGGCTGACTCCGGGTTTCTTTCCGGTGAACATCTCTTCAGGGGTCTTGTTTCCAAGAGCACTATGAGAGATCCTGTTCTGTACATACACTGGGGTTCTAGCAGCTTCTGCCCATAGATGCATGGGTAAGTCTTGATCGTGGATCATAGCTTTTACTGCTTCTATGATCGTTATGTTCTTCCTTTCGGCTACACCATTATGTTGTGGATTATAGGGAACAATGAGCTCCCTCTTAATCCCTGCTTGCTTACAGAAATATTTGAAATCCCCTGAGGTATATCCCCTCCATTGTCTGACCTCAGAATCTTAATCTTCTTTTTAGAGAGATTCTCTACGAGTGCCTTGAACTCTTTAAACTTTTCAAAGACTTCATTTTTGTTCTTTAGAAAGTAAATCCAAGTTTTGCGAGAATAATCATCAATAAAAGATGCATAGTATTCATACCCACTGAGAGAAGTGGTGGACATTGGTCCACAAATGTCTAAATGAATAATGTCCAGAATACCTTTCGCCTTGCTGTCGCTACTTGGAAATGGGTTCTTAGTGCTCTTCCCTTCAGCACACCCTTTGCATACTCCTTCATGATCCACTTGGATCTCTGTAATCCAGTCACTACCTTACTCACAATTGGCAAGTCCTTGTAGTGCACATGAGCTAGTCTTCTATGCCATAGCTCATAGGGGTTCATGGTACTAGCCATCATTGCTGCATCTGCATGACCCTTTAGTTTGTAAATTCCTCCTTCTTCTACTCCAATGACTACTGCATCATCAATAGTCTTCCCTTTAGGCCACATGAGAACTTCACCATCTACAAATGCAACTCGAAGACCTTTCTTATCTAATGCTGAAATAGATAGAAGGTTCTTCTTTAACCCAGGTACATAAAGTACATCCTTCATGTTCATGGACTTCCCAGAGTCCAACTTGTAAGAGGCTTCTCCCATACCTTTGATGGAATATTGGTAGTCATCTCCGAGTTTTACTTTGTGTGGAGATTCCTTCTGGATGAGATGAGACAATGATTCTTTGTATCCTGTCATGTGTTTTGAAGCTCCACTATCAACTAGCCAAGTATCACTCCCATGAGATACTGAACCAATGAGTGCTGAGATAAGAACATATTCTTCACTGGAGTCTTCATTGTTTCTAGTCTTGTCATCATCACTATCTTCCGCTGCATGAGCATGAAACCTCTTCTTCTGCTTCTTGTGATGTCCATGATTGTTTGGACAATTCCTTGCAATGTGTCTAGTCTTGTGGCATGAGTAACACTCAATTGAAGAGAAATATTTTCTGGTCCTTCTCTTCTTCTGGGGTCTCCTTGGAGAGTCCTCTCGGGGACGAGGGGTGTTCTTCCTCTTCTTCCTACCTTTAGCATGGGTAGCTAAAGCTTGATCTTCATCGTCATTTAACTTCTCTTCTCTTACGACAATTATTTGTTCTTCTTGGACACATCTTCCCATAAGTTTCTGAATTTGATTAGTTTCTTTCTGGCACAAATGCCACGAACAAATGGTTCCCAATCTCGGGGGAGACCATTCAGAGTAGTCATTACTACTTCTGCATTCTCAATCATATCCCCAATGGCTTCTAATTATTCTTTGATCTGGGATACCCTGGAGAAATATGAGTGCATGGTTTCAGACTTCATGCATTTTACACCCTTGAGTTGATTTCTCAAGGTCATCTTCATGTTGATGTTCTTTCCTTCAAATAGACTAGTCAAGGCATCAAACATCTCCTTTGGTGTTTTCTTGGAAGACACATGGGGGATCAAATGATCCTTGATGGAATCAGCAATGATCCTCTTTGCTTTGATGAGATTCTTCTTGTTCCTAGCCTTTTCTTCCTCTCCCTATGGTTCTGTAAGTCCTTCTTTCACATAGTCATCTAGCTCATGCTCCTCAAGGATGAGCATGACTCTATACTTCCAAGATCTGAAGTTCTCAGCTCCTTCAAGCTTCTCATCAAGCTTGGTATTGCTTGTCATCTTGCTATAATGAGTACTTCAAATGGAAATAGAAATAGATTTGAGACTTACCAGAAAAATTTGTCCTTCTGAGATCTGTTCTTCCTTGGCCTAGGGTTTGTCAAAGAAACCCTAATTTTTCGACTTCGGGATTTTGAAAAACTAATTGGATGAGTAAATTCGCCTCCTCAAGGGGAGTTGAGAAAAGTACCCCTTTTCCAAAATCAGTGAGCAAATGATCCAAAACCTTGATGCCCTAGTTCTCCTGGGCTATAGTGGTGGACCCAAAAATGAAAATGCTTAGAATGAAATTCCGCTTCGACAGAAAAATGTGCCCTACGGAGGCAAGGTAGATCCACCCTCTTTTCCAACAAAAATGTGGAGGTGTCTCCCAGAATAAGAAACCCTAGCTCTTGCAGTTACGGGGGCTGCACAATGTAATCTTTCAAGCTAGCTCTGATACCATGTTAAGTTTTTACTTATTATTTGAGCAGCATATAGCATATAAACAATTACTGAAAGATATACAAGCACAGTATAAAAGACAAGAGAGACAATTTATCCTGGGAAACCCCTCTGGGGTAGAAAACCCAGCAAAGCCTTCCTCAATATAGAAATCACAAAGTACAAGATAAACCCAAGACAAAACAGCTACTCCCTTGCTTGTGCGCTACTCTCTTCTCCACTAATGCGAGCTTGCTTGAGTGAATGAGATGATACAAATTAGAGAGAGCACGCCTATTTATATTCTTTCGTTGAGATGACTAATTCCCCAATGGGGCCGACTTGTCTAACTGGATGGTCAATTACATAATATAATAATCTTTCCGGGGCTTTTCTAGGCCGACATATGTCCTAGGGTTTACATTGATTCTTTCAATGACATTTACATTATTAATTGCATGACTAGCAACTCCCGTAGGAGGAAAACAATAATATAAATAGAATATCTTCCGCAGTTACATTATTTTAACAAAACTAATCTATGGATGGAAGATGAGAAAACAAGAAACCCTAGTTTCCGGCAGTTGTGCAACAAAAAAGTGGAGTGGGCCCATAACCTGTTGGATTTTAGTAGTATAGCAGTATAATTTTCATCTCTTTCAACTTTAACTTGTTAGGAACCCATGTCTTTACTTTGTTAGTATGTTGTTGGATGCATATGCTTTGTAAGTCGTCCCGTAGTATTTGTTGATAAATAGTTTGTGTTATTGTTGTTGGCGCATATGCTTTGTAAGTCGCCTGTAGTATTGTTGATCCATAGTTTGTAGTGGCCCATGGTTTTAACCCATAGTATTGGCGCCTAGACTTAGTATATAAGTGTGTGTCAAGACCTATGAAGGCACCGTGAAGTTATTTGTATTGAGCTTGCTCATAGGAGGTTGCCCCCTCGAAGTGGCCTGTGATCAATATAAAAGTGATTCTGAGTTCTGTCATTTCTGCTATTTCGCATATTTTTATTAAGTAATTGTTGCAGGTGCATCACATCTGGTATCAGAGCACTTTCTTGGGCTCGCTGGGTGAAATTTCTGCCAAATTTTTTTCCGCATCTGTTGCAGGTTCGGATTTGGGAATAATCCCTATCCGCTTAACTGTGGGAAGTACTTGGGCATAAGCCCTAAAACTCATTGTGAGGAGTACCATAGGAACCCCGAAGTAGCTGGCCCATTGAGAGGATCTACCAGCGAAAAGGGCAACGACCCCTACCTGATTGACTAGTTCCCACCCATGAGGTAAACTAAGAGCTGTCGTTTGTGGCAAAGCGGTTATCAGTTTTACCTGAGCCGTGGAGTGAGGGGTACTGCCCCAATACGCAAGCCGTCAGACATCATTGGTGGCCGAGTGAAACCCCTGAACTGTTAGGAAGCCGCACATACCTGGGGTCCATATCTACTTTCAACTGAACTATTGTCGATCACTGCTGCGCCGTTTCAGATCCATTTTGCAAGCTGTTCCAGATCCAGCCGTTTTCAATCCATTCGGCGCTGTTCCAGATCCCTTCCGAGCCGTAGCCGCTCCAGTCTATAACAAAAAAAAAAAAAGTAGTATAAAATTCAGTTTTTTCTCCATATCTCCCTTGTTTTCACTCTCTTTCCCTTGAAATTTTCGGGGAACCCCTGTCATCCCATTCTGCATATTTCATTCCTGAGGACCCTATCCCCAATTCCACTTTCCAAAGCCCGAAATCCCACATTTGTCTATTTTTAGGGTTTGCCATAACTTCCTCAGAAAAGAAAAAGAAAAAGTAGTATAAAATTCAGTTTTTTCTCCATATCTCCCTTGTTTTCACTCTGTTTCCCTTGAAATTTTCGGGGAACCCCTGTCATCCCATTCTGCATATTTCATTCCTGAGGACCCTATCCCCAATTCCACTTCCCATAGCCCGAAATCCCACATTTGTCTATTTTTAGGGTTTGCCATAACTTCCTCAGATTTCACCCAATCACCTTCAAATTTTACCACAGAGTTCCTTTCTGAATTATGCTTCTTTGTTCCCCTCTGCCAAATTTTTCCATTCTTTTACCCCGCTTCTGAAATCTTCATTTTTGCTCCCCTGTCTAGTCGATAGTGTCCAACACCTAGTCAAACCCCAATTACCCTTCTGATTTTTTCCCAAGTCCAGATTTTCCCTTACCGAAGCAGTTTCTGTTTTTGTTTTCCTGCCCAGTCAAAAAAAAAAAAAAACTCCTGATTATGGTTGTCACCCGTGCAGGAGCAAAAACAATGGAAGACACACTTGCAGCCATCCAAGCCAAACTCCAGGATCTGGATGAAAAATTTCTCGGCCTCCATCTTGAACATTCAGCTATGAACAACAAACGGCAGTCCGAGTCTTCAGCAGACAATGGGTTCTCTTCTTCCAGCAATTTTCGTGGTCCAAAGCTTGATTTTCCTCGCTTCAATGGTACTGATCCAACTGGATGGATCTATCGTGCAGAACAGTATTTCAGTCTGCATAATACTTTTGATGTCAACAAAGTTCCGCTGGCATCCTTTCATTTGGAACAGGAAGCTCTTCAATGGTACCGTTGGTACATCAAGGCTCATCCAGAGCCCAAGTGGTCAGACTTTTGCTAGCTCCTTTTGCAACGATTTGGTCCTAGTGCTTTTGATGACTTCACAGGAGCCCTCACTAAACTTCGCCAAATTGGCACTGTGAGAGAGTATCAAACCGAATTTGAGAACCTAGCCAACCACACCGAAGGATTGTGTGATGACTTTTACCAGAGTTGTTTTATCAGTGGTCTAAAGGATGCCATCCGCTCTGAGGTCAAAATGTTCTGTCCCACCACAATGATGGAAGCCCTAGGGTTGGCTAAGTTGGCAGAAGACAAGATTGCAGCCCAACAACGCTCCAAGCCCACTTTTGTTCCCTTCCGAAATATAGGTTCTCAACGACCACCTATACCGCAGGCTCCTCGACCGACTCCTATCAAACGTTTGTCGGAAACAGAGATGCAAGCACGCAGAGAAAAGGGGCTTTGCTATAATTGTGATGAGAAATTCACTCGGGGACATAGATGTGTTCAGCAAAAGCTCTATCTCTTGGATGTGGATTCTCCGCCTGCCTCTGAAATTGGTGACGAAGATCCAGAAACACTGGATGCTCCGGTTGACATTCAGGAACCGCCTATTGACCCTCCGTCTCAGGATGACCAGCCAGAGATATCTCTCCATGCTTTAGCCGGAATCACCACCCCCCAAACAATGCGGGTCAGGGGTTACTTCAAGATGCTTCCTCTTACAATACTCATTGATTCTGGTAGTACTCATAATTTCATTGACCCTCGGATCGCCAAACAAGCTGATTGTTTTATCCATCCTTGCTCCAACTTTGAAGTCATGGTTGCCAATGGGGGCACCTTACCTTGCAAAGGGAAGTGTCGAAATGTGCGTATCTCTATGGGAGATTATACCTTGCGCTCTGACATGTTTGCCTTGCTCTTAGGCGGATGTGATGTGGTTTTGGGCGCTCAATGGCTACGCACACTTGGCCCTATCTTATGGGATTTTGCTGAACTTTGGATGCAGTTTTCCCTCAATGGACAAAAACACACATTGACAGGATTACAACCAGGTTCTCTCAGCATCATCAATTCACATCACATGGAAAAACTCCTCAAGAAGAATTCACATGGTGTCATCGCTCAGATCCATTCCATTCAGATGCAACCATCAACGGTCTCCACTACTCCTTTGGATCTACAACAAATTCTAGATCGATATACAGGTGTCTTTGCTGAACCAGTGGGATTGCCACCTTCCAGGCCAGAAGACCATCGTATTCAGCTCCTTCCTGGCAGCGTTCCTCCCAACATCAGGCCCTATTGCTACCCATTTCACCAAAAAACGGAGATTGAAATGCTCGTTCGGGACTTATTGAAGCAAGGTATTATTCGCCCAAGCACCAGTTCCTTTTCTTCTCTAGTTATTCTTGTCCGCAAAAAAGATGGGTCATGGCGCCTCTGCATTGACTTCTGAGCACTTAATCACCTCACCATCAAGGATAAGTTTCCAATTCCTGTTGTTGATGAGCTTCTGGATGAGCTTCATGGGGCTCACTTTTTCTCCAAGTTGGATCTTCGTTCTGGGTATCATCAAATTCGGGTTCATGAGGATGATATCCCTAAAACAGCTTCCGCACACATGATGGCTATTATGAGTTTTTGGTCATGCCCTTTGGCCTCACTAATGCTCCTTCCACATTCCAGGCCTTAATGAATAAATTATTTCGACCCTACTTGCGGAAATTCATTCTGGTATTCTTTGATGATATCCTCATCTACAGTAAAACATGGGATGAACATCTCCAGCATCTGGATCTTGTCATGCAACTTTTCTCTGACCATCATCTCCATGCCAAGCAGTCTAAATGTGTTTTTGGACAGAAGGAAGTTGAGTATCTCGGGCACATTATCTCAGCACAAGGGGTTCGCGTGGATCCTGCCAAAATCGATGCCATGAACAATTGGCCGCATCCTCAGACACTCAAGAGCCTTCGTGGTTTTTTGGGGTTGACTGGCTACTACCGCAAGTTTGTCAAGGATTATGGGAAGATTGCAGCTCCATTAACTGCTCTATTGAAAAATGATGCTTTTACATGGACACCTACTGCTCAGTGTGCATTTGACAAACTAAAACAAGCTATGTGTACTACACCTGTTCTAGCTATGCCCGATTTTTCCAAGCCTTCACTATTGAGAGTGATGCTTGCGGCAATGGACTTGGTGTTGTTCTCCTTCAAGATGAACACCCCATTGCGTTCACCAGCAAAGCCCTTTCAGGTAAGAATTTAGCTGCCTCTACCTATGAGAAGAAAATGATGGCTATTTTGCATGTAGTACAGAAGTGGCGGCCATACCTATTAGGGAATCATTTCTGCATCAAGACTGATCACTAGAGTCTGAAATATTTCTTGGAACAGCGTGTCTCCTCCCTGGCACAACAGAAATGGGTTAGCAAACTCATGGGTTATGACTATGAGATCACTTACAAGAAGGGTAAAGACAATATTGTGGCAGATGCTCTTTCTCGCACATTTGATGCCCAAGGTTCTCTTTCAGCTATTTCTATGCCTATTCCAAATTGGTTGCAATCTGTTCAACAAGGTTATGTCAATGACTCTTCCTTATCTCAAATCATCCAACGCTTGACCAACAACCCTTCTGCTGTCCCACATTACTCTTGGGATGGTTCTAAGGGTCGTCTGGTGCTTCCCCAGAGCCCAGATCTTCAACAGGCTATCTTCTATGAACTCCATGCTTCTCCATCGGCAGGGCACCTCTGGGTTCCTCAAAACGTATGAACGAGCACGGCGTAACTTCTTTTGGAAGGGCATGAAAAGGACAATTCAACAGATGGTGCCGAATGTGATACCCTGCCAGCGCAATAAGGGTGAAACAACACTCCTTCCCAGGATTGCTTGAACCCTTGCCCATACCTACATCGGATTTGGACAGATATTTCTATGGATTTCATTTGAAGGGCTCCCTAAATCTGGTGGGAAGACAGTGATTCCTCGTTGTGGTTGATCGCCTCTCCAAATATAGTCATTTTTGTGCTCTCAGCCATCCCTATACAGCCTCCTCCGTCGCTCAAATTTTCCTGGACCAGATCTTTCGTCTTCATGGCATCCCTTCTTCCATTGTCTCGGATCGTGATGTGACTTTCACCAGTCATTTTTGGACAGAACTATTTCACCACACTGGGACCCAAACCTGAAGATGAGTTCAGGATATCACCCACAACAGATGGTCAGACTGAAATTATCAATAAATGCTTGGAAACTTATCTTCGTTGCTTCACCTCGGAACAACAACATCAGTGGGCAAAGTGGCTCCCTCTCGCTGAATGGTGGTACAATACCTCTTAGCACACTGCCTCTAAAATGACCCCATATGAAGCAGTCTATGGTCAGGCACCTCCAGTTCTTCTTCCATACACCCCCACCAATTCACCAGTTCAGAAGTTGACATGGTCCTTCGAAACCGCGATCAGATTCTTCGCATTTTGCGGGACAATCTTCACATGGCCAGAAATCGCATGAAGCAACAAGTTGATCAGCACCGTTCTGAGCGCACTTTTCAAGTCAGCGATATGGTATTTCTTCGTCTCCAGCCGTACAAGCAATCCTCCTTGAAACTCAAAGGGTGTCATAAGCTCGCTCCAAAGTTCTATGGGCCCATATCGGATTCTTCAGAAGATTGGGTCCGTTGTTTATAAAATTGGAACTTCCTCCTTCTTCCCGCATTCATCCAGTCTTTCATGTCTCTTGTCTGAAGAAAGTTCTTGGCACCAACATCAGTGGACAAACGATTTTAACCCGAACTGGATAATGAAGGATCCATCCTTTTGGAACCGGAGGCCAACCTCAATCGGCGCACGCATCAGCTTCGCTCATCGCTCTATCACAGAGGTCTTAATTCAGTGGCACGGCATGCAACCAGAGGATGCTACATGGGAACCACTCCTTCAGATTCAACAACAATTTCCACATCTAAAGCTTTGAGGACAAAGCTTTTTTTTAAGGGGCAGGGGATGTTAGGAACCCATGTCTTTACTTTGTTAGTATGTTGTTGTTGGATGCATTATGCTTTGTAAGTCGTCCCGTAGTATTTGTTGATCAATAGTTTGTGTTATTGTTGTTGGCGCATATGCTTTGTAAGTCGCCCGTAGTATTGTTGATCCTTAGTTTGTAGTGGCCCATGGTTTTGACCGATAGTATTGGCGCCTAGACTTAGTATATAAGTGTGTGTCGAGACCTATGAAGGCACCGTGAAGTATTTTGTATTGAGCTTGCTCATAGGAGGTTGCCCCCTCGAAGTGGCATGTGATCAATATAAAAGTGATTCTGAGTTCTGTCATTTCTGCTAATTCGCATATTTTTATTAAGTAATTGTTGCAGGTGCATCACATAACTACACATAATCATACACGGAAACACAAGAGACCACAATAGTTTACCTAGGAAAACCCAAACTCGGGAAAAACCCAGTATGCCTTTCTTACTCAGAGAATTTGTACATAATACAAGTACATCAAAGATATATCAGATACAAGAGCAATCTCAAAACCAAAGATAGACTTCTTCTATTGATGTTTTTTCTCCCTCTTTGCGCACTAGATCAGATGCTTGAGCGAATTTTCTTGGTGTGTAAATGAGGTAGACGTCACCTTCTATTTATACATGTCTTTGGTGTGATTTTTCCCAACTGGGCCGACTTGTCTCTTTTACTGGGCCAACCTGCCTCTTTTACTGCCCCTTTTACTGGGCTGACCTGTGTGAGGATACCTCACGCAGCTACAACAACAACACAATGAACAGTCCATTCTTGGCATTTCAGTTCAGACAATAGCAAAACAGCTCAAGACAGCCTCACAGCAGTTTAATAAAATTTCCTTTACTCACTTATGCAAGGGAAATGAACACTGTAGCTTATACACTCTCAAGGAAGGACTGGCTTGGGCTCCTGATTTACTACATATAAAAGAGAGAGGGACACTTCACAGAATATGCCTACAGCTTTAGACATGATGCTGTTTAATTTTTGGATCCATTTTCATGTTGAAATCTGGAAGACTGTATAAGCTATTGCACATTTATGGCCTTTTGATGGATACCTACTTGGACAGCCATAGGCTGGGATAAATAGTCTATATTATGGATAACTGTGCCTGGCAGTTTTTCATAGTTTTTTATATATATTAGACAGAAATGTATATCAGATCAAAATTCAGGGTATGTTGTATCATCCAACTTAAGTTTAAGCATCTAAAGAATGTGTTTTTCTGATGAATAAAAAGTTAAAACTACCAATTTTTCTTTGGAAAAAAATATATTGTTAATTGTCAGGGTTTATTAACAACAGGTGAGTGGTTACTGGACTGGTTTGAGAGCAGGTGGGTGGCTACTGAACTGGTTTTTTGTTAATTGTCAGGGTCTATTAATCACAGGTGAGTGGTTACTGGACTGGTTTGAGAGGTTAGAGATAAAGAAAAGGAGGATTGTGGAAGGCTCACAAACTACTAAATACAATTTATTGGGACATGTAGTGCTAATGTCGCACAAAAAACATCTGTTCAGCATCAAGTCTGCGAGCAATGGAGAACAAGTGATGGCAATTCACCCCGTTGGAAATATAGACAAGTTTAGAATTCCCTTGTTAAAAATTGAAATTCATGGTGACCACCCTTAGTCCTTTAAAAAGTCAGTATCTTGTATCTAAGTTTGTAATAGTTGCTGCTTTGATTCAGAGTTTGAGATTCTGCTAGTTAGCCAACGTAGTCTGCCTCCTCACTTGTGTACTTTTAGTTAAATGGAATAATCCTTCCATACAGATGTTTGTTATTTCAACAAAATTGACATACTTGCCCATCTATACTGATATCAAACACCTTTCAAGTCGTAGACCAATAAAATGTATATATAGAAAATTCAATAGCTATAAAATGAAAAGTTTTGATCCCATCACCCTAATCCATCTGCCATTCTATAATGCTTACATTTTTCTCGAGAAGAATAGACTTCCATCAAGTCAACATCCATATAGTAAGAAGTGTTGAATTTTAAACAAGAATGGGAGAAAATAACGAATATAAATTTCACAAGGAAAACTGCAGGTTTGCCCAACATTGGACGGTTCTTGTAAAGGTTCCTACTATGAACCATAGAGAACCTAACAAATTTTAGAACATATATATGGGAAGATATATAAAGTTGGTCCCTGCAACCCAGCAATTCTTTCTGAGAATAATTGATTCCTGTGATAATATTTGTTTTCAAGACTCCAATGCATTCCAGAGATCGGGGTCCTCAAAATCTTTTATTAAGAAGGTAGCACCTGCATCAATGAGTTCTTGTCCTGGATTTCTTGTAGTCAGCCCCACAACTGCCAACCCTGCTGCAACAGCTGCCTTCAGCCCCGAAGGAGAATCCTTCACAAGAAAAAGCAAGAATGATTTCCATGATGATCCCTGAAGACTACTTTAAAAAAATATATTTGTTGTTCAAAGTGCAAACCTCGAGAGCAAATGCTCTACTTGATGGAATATTAAAATGTTCTAGTGCCTTCAAATATGGATCTGGGAATGGCTTTGCTCGCTCACATTCGTTGCCAATAACCAAGAGCTCAAAGAAGTCTGTGAGGCCTACAATAGAAATCATGAGCTCAGCATTTTCTCTGGGAGCATTGGTGACTGCAGCACGCCTTAAGCCTCTGTTTTCAATCCATTTGCACAGCTTATGTAAGCCATTCACTGGTTTCAGATTCTGAACTGCCTTTCTGCAAAACATTTGAAAAGGTGAAAGGCATCATTTGTGTGTATCCACTCAAGCTTTTGAAAAGTAGTATCAGTTTTGCACTACTAGTATATAACCATGTTAACCTTGGATGTATTAAGCATCCAAAGGGATTAAAAAACACTAGGTACAAAAGTTTCAGTTCTTAATAGATTCGTGCTTAAGCAGGGTATATGTGTGTGTGTGTGTGTGTGGAGCGAGTTGAAAAGTGGATAAACTCAACCTCTAGCAAATTTATTTTTTCCAGTAAAGCAAAGTTCTGCTCTGATTCACTCATGTTTTTGAAATTCTGACATTCTGGGACTTTTTAAAATGGGCTAAAACACCTTAGGGCAAAGTTCCATGGTCAAAGCTCCCATCAATCAGGTGGAACTATAACTTCTGTACCCCGGCAGAATTCCTACCAGATTTGGGGAAGAATCCCACTTTGTGACATGTTGCTCTTAATGAGCCAATTGTTGATGAACAATGTATGATTCATTCATGAGTTATTGTGGCCTTGTGCCCTAAAGAATCTAGAGTTTAAACTGGGTACCATCCTCGGAATGAAGGGAAGTGCCCTGGAGGTTTTCCCCAGGAGATGTTACCTGAATATATCTTATATACACACATATATAGATGTGAATTCAATCGTCTTTATGTCATCCTTTTTAAGCGTGTAACACACGATGAGCTCCCCCCCCAGGCTGTAGAGCACCTTGCTTCTCTCAGTGCAAAAGTACATGAAAGTTTAAACGAAAGTTTGGTTGTTTCAAACAAAAATGGTTACAGTTTTATTTCTTGCAACAGAAAGAAAGTATGTATTAGTCTTATCTTTACCTGCGAAACAAAGCTTCTTTATCATCCATAAATTTCTGACGTTGGCCTTCCTCCCAGTCAGGAAAAAGTGCAGCTCCAATATCATCATTATGCTTCCCACTGATGGTCTTAGAAAAGAATTCCTCGGTTATGGGATCGCCACCTTGGAAACCAACCTGACAAAATTCTTTATACTGATTTATAGTTTCCTAAAAACATGCTAAGTGTTCACTGTACAGGTTACTGATAACTCTAAAACAATCCTAATTTATAAAGTTATACAAACCTCTTGAAGCATATCACGAAAGGTTGAGTAATGCAAAGGATCTGAATCAACAAGAGTTCCATCCACATCAAATAATACTGCTTCAACAGAGTTGGCAGACGGAAAGGGTCCCATTCTGTAATTTCAAAATGATCCCAATAACCATTAATATTACTAAACAGAATACATGCTTAAGTACATAGGCAGTATAAAGCATATTTCGTTCTCTTCATAATTTGTCTGAAATGCATGCAACAATATATCCTTGCATAGCCCTAAGTTCTCCCAAATTCCAATGACCAACAATGACCCTTTATTTTCTGTAACAAACATAATATACTACATTGACAAGCTGCATCTGGAATCTGGAGACTGTAGGATATATTAAAACGTTTTAGCTATGATCTAAGCCTCATGGAGTGTCTGTGAGGGTATTAGTGGTACAGATGCACAAAATTACTACAGGCACTGAGTACATATAGAAGGGGAGTTTGGATCATCTTTACCATAGACAAATGGAGGTGCAGATAAAAACAATTATAAAGGATAAAACAGAGTATTTGTGAGTATCAGTAGTACAGATGCACAAAATTACTGGAGGCACTGAGAGCATGTAGAAGGCTGGTTTGGACCATAATCACTATATACAAATGTAGATTTGGATTTGGTGCAATTCATATAAGTTTAAAAAAAAAAAACAGGAGTATATGTAAAAAATGCACTTATGGTAGTATTAGGCAAGCATAGATGGGTAGTAAAGGAAGAATGCCTGGGACCCATATGGGAAATGATCACAGAGAATGCTAAGAAAATAGACCAAGCCTGCTAATTATATTTATGCTGGGAATAATTCAAAGTTGAGTTTCTAAAGTTTGTTGAAGTTGGAGAACTGGCCACGATGGAGAGACACAGTGAGGATGAGAAATCCTGAGATTATTACCCAGGGCAATCAAGATGGAAATGGATGGAACACTCAATCTGCTGCAAATCATGCTGATGCTGAGGAGCTATCCTGCGCAAAAGGAGGCCGTACTAGTGCTGAATATATCACGGGTGGTGAAGGAAATGTTGGTGGATACCATTCACCAAAACTCGAGAGATCCCTCTCAAAGGTTACCCCACACGAAAGGTATTTGGTACGAGAGAGATCACTCTGTAGCCGATCCTCTGTATGACCGGAAGGTGTATTGCAGGCATAGTAAATCAAGAGCCAGTTGCCCCAAGGGTCTCCTGCAGAGCTCTATGTCTAAAGGTGATAGACTCTTAAAGGAAGAGGGCTAAGCACTTCTGATCAAGATAACAGAAAAAGGCAAAGATGGAGCCTGTAGAGTCTATACAAACAGTGGTATCTCCCCCAAATCTAGTAATAGTTGGGATGACGGAAAATGAAGTGATCCTCATTCTCCACCTCCTAAAGAGATCAAAGATGACAGACTCTCTCTCTCTTCAAAGAATGTGGTGCTATGCCTCAGCCCATAACAATTGGGAGCAAACCCTCAACTAGCAAAAGGAGATTCTCACATTGTGTGACCAATGATGTTGGAGATAGTCAGGTCCAGTGACGGTGCCACTGAAAATCCATAGAAGCATAAAAAGCCATTTTGGGGCCAAGAGGTTGTCAGGACTCAGAAGAAGTCCAACTTGGATATACCACCTGTAAATTTCATCTTTGACCATTTTATTGATCATAGATTTCAAGTGAAGAAGGTGAGGGGCATCCAAGGAGTACCTAAATGGGGGAAGCTGATCAATAGAGATCTCAATAGACTAGAGAAGCAGATTTGTCTTAGAATACCAACATCAGCAATGCTGGGTGACACCTTAAGAAGCAATCTTCTCCAGAGAACAAAGTGCCAGATATGGGTATTGCTCATGACCTAAGGCTAAGTCATCCAGGAACTTGAGTCTATAAAGATAGAATGTGAGCCTAAAAATACTCTCGAGACAGAAAGGGTAGGCAACAAACTCTGCCTGAACAATACACTAAGGTACTATCCACCTGAACTAGATCATACACTGAGTAATAGTTTGACCCTCTCAATATGTGCCTACTGCACAAAAATTGAGGCCCCAAACCTCTGATCCATAAAGAACTGAGGGTTTAATGATAGTGTTGAAGAAGTACTCCTTCAAAAGGATATCCTGGAAATATATCTGGAAACAATAGTGCACAAAGGTGGAAAGTGAAGCATATTCCTTACAAAGGCATGACTAGGACGCAAGATTAAGGTTGAGGAATGGTCCAATGAACTGTAGGCAGTAGTGATCTCCATGGGCTCTCCCTTACAGGAGAACTAAAAACTGGGTAGAGCCTCCTTGAAAGTATTAAACAGCATTACCTTAGTCTTTCTAAGGTCAGCTACCAAATGGCGAAGCTCACATAATCAAGCAACTCTGTAAACCATCAAGAGAATGAGAGAGTAGGAACACATAATGACAAAAAAGTACTATAGCCATCAAGGCATGATGTAACATACAACCACCATCATCATGGGTATGCTTCCGAAGAAATTCCTCAAGCTCATACTTGTAAATACCAAAGATAGTTGACAAGAATGGGCATCCCTACTCAGCTCCATTAGTACTTTTATAGTTGGAGAATCCACGAGCAGTACGGAATCAGCCCATAACTATCTCACAGGAGCCCCATAATGGCGATCATTAAAGTATTAGATACATCAGTGTCACATTTTCTAGAGAAGATGCCATGGAATAAAATCAAAGGCCTTTCCAAAGCCTAAAAAATAGGAAAATACTTTAAAAGACTGTTGGAGAGCCTCCTCAATAATAGCTCTAGGGTGAAAATGTGGTCAATAGTTTGGTAGTCTCTCTTGAAAGTTGAAACCATCCCACCCCCTAGCACTATGATTTCTATTCTCAAAGTGATCAGATAATATCATGTCCAAAACTGTGGCTTGTTGGAAATTTCACTCGAATGACACTTCAATGCAATTCAGAAATTTACCTTCTTTATAGAAGGTTCCTTAGATTTGGACCCCAATTTTTTTTGTCCAAGGACTGTTGTAAATTAAAGTACAAAACAGCAGTGGAAGAAGTACAATATTTCACTTTCAAACAGCCCTAAACTCCCTGGCAATTAAGGATAAAAGACACCAACAAATGTAAATAGCAAAGTATAAAGTACACATGTAGCTTGTTACAGCATAAACTAGCATGTATGATTAAAGCCCCAAAGAACAAAGTTAGCCTAACTATAACCTAGAGGGGTCACCCACTGTCACTTCAATGACTCCCTCTCTACACTTTAGTTTGGCTCTTCTCCAACTCAAAGGGGGCTTCCCTAGGAATAGGATTGCTAGGCTATGGCAATAAAAGCACAAGATGATTTGAAGAGTTAGCCTTAGCAAAACGTTAGGTCTTTTTGTAGTATAGAATAAAGGAGTGATGGAAAGACCTATTATCACACAACTTGTAGTTGCCCTTATTGGATGATCCTATTCAGGACGGTAGAGGAGCCAGGCAACCAAATAGGTGACCTAAGTGTTGATGCTATAGCATTGCATGGTGAATGAAAGCTAACACGTGTTAGCTTTGTTGATGTTATAGCTATGTGAGGCATCCTCACTAGCCCAGCCGACATGAAGAAGAAGAATAAATAATAAATGTAATTTTATATTGTAAAAGGACAAGTCAGGCCAGTAAAGGAATTTTGTGAAAAGTAATGTATAAATAGAAGTGCTACTTCCCTCATTTAGTCATTCTCACCAAGCAAGTTCACTCAAGTAGAGTGGTTCGCATTTTCTGGGTTGGAGAAGACTTGTGGAGCAGATTCTGGAGCATTGACTCATTTTGTACTTTTTATCTTCTTTGTACTAAATCTCAGAGTAAGAAAGGGTTGTTGGGTTTTTCCTGAGTTTGGGTTTTCCCAGGGTAAAGTGTTGTGTCTATTGTCTCTATTGTTTCTGTGCATAGTTGTTCTTTCAGTGATCCTTTTCATTGCTTATACATATATTATGCTGCTATAAGTGAAAACATTAACATGGTATCAGAGCTATGCTGAAAGTGACTATTGCCGGGAACTAGGGTTTGAAGTTTCTCCAACTTCCAACCATCAATTTGGTTCGATCTTACCTTCATTGAGCTCGCCTCAGCAAGGCGAATTTTTCTGTCCAAGCAGAATTCCATTCTGACAATTTTCAATTTTGACCTAATTTCTGAGGTTGCTGCAAAATTGGGGTTTGTTGGTTCTCAGTGTTCTGACCACAGAATTGGAAGAAAAGAAGGTTCATTCAACTCGCCTTAGGAGGGTGAATTCATCTGTGGAAGTGGTTTTCTCAAAATCCAAAATTCATTTTTGACCTAGCTCCTGCTAGGGTTTCTGTAGATCCAGTACCTAGTCAAAATGTCAAGCATCAAGGTTGAAGATAGGCTTGATGGAGCATCAAACTACACTCATGGAAGTCTAGAGTGCTTATTGCTCTAGAAGAAAATGATTTACTAAACTTTGCCACAGAAGGAGTGACAAAACCAGTAGAAGCTTTAGAGAAGACTCAATGGAAGAAGAATGTGTTGAGTTTAGCATAAAATTCACAACAAGAGCATAATAAGGATCACTGAAAGAAACATAATCACAAGATAGACACAGATTTATCCTGGGAAAAACCCTCATGGGGTAGAAAACCCAACAAAACTTCCTCAATATAGATGATCAACAAATACAAAGATGTAATCCCCAAACAAGAGCTCCTTCTCCTCCTTCGCAGATCTCTCTCTCTCCTATGCGAGTTTCACAAGTGAGTGTGTGTTAAATGAGGAACACACCTCCTCTATTTATACTTTACTTCACTTGACTTTTAACCCTAACTGGGCCGACTTCTCCTAGGAGAGTCTAATAACCCCTAATAACTTAACTCATGGTCGACCCCACTAGAGAAGTCTAATAACCCTAGTTATAACATCCCGACGGAGGAATAAAACATCTCCGGATGAATAATAGTATCTCGACGGAGGAATAAAACATCTCCGGATAATAAAGTACAAATAGAATATTCTTAGAAGTTACAATATTTCAACACTCCCCCTTAACAAGAAGGATATTCTAACAACATCTGCAGGAGCAAGGAGTCATCAACAACATCATAGTGATACATCTATAAATCATTGGAAGTTTTCTTCAATCATCATCAGTAACTCAAACAGCTACTGGAACATCTTCCATATCTTCAATACTAGAACATCAACATCTTCAGTACTGAGTCTTCATCTTCTGCAGCACTCCATCACTCGATCAGCTACAGCAACAACATCATCTGGATCTCTTTATCAACAACATCATCTGGATCTCTCGATCAACAGCATCATCATCTGGATCTTCCGATCAACAGCATCATCTGGATCTCTCGATCAACAACATCATCATCTGGATCTCTCGATCAATAGCATCATCATCTGGATCTCCCGATCAACAGCATCATCATCCGGATCTTTCGATCAACGGCATCATAATCTGCAACACACATGATCCAATTGTGGGATGATCAATCCCTCTCACTTTAGGACATAAGTCCTGTTTTCACCTAACTTGTAGTTACCCCTATGGATACATCCAATCATGGATGGAAATAGGGAAGGGAAACTCAAAAGGTGCAACCACGATCACCTCGACCTCCAATATATGGTTGTCACGCCAGTCGAGGCAACCTTCACTTTATGTTATCTAGCCCAGACAACAAAGGGGGAGACCCGATCTACTCCCGACAGGAGAGATCAAAACCAAGACACCAAATCAGGGTATTTCTATGTGAAGTGAGGTGCATGGTTTATCCTAGACCTTAGGTTGGAGTCACAAGACAAGTGAGGGGTTCAAAGAGTGTAGCTTTGGTTCACTGTTGATATAAGAGTGACTGAAAGTATTCGAAATGAGATCTAGGATTAAAGTACTAGTTCAATGTTGGAAGATCCACTGCCTTGGGAACCGTGTCCAATGCAGGGTAGCTTAGGGGATGAATTGGGGCTAACTAGTACAAGTGACAAGCTTGACCATGATATATGATGGTTTCAAAGGTTTAGTTCACCATGCAAAGGTCAAACCACAAGTTAATCCAACAATCTAAGAAAGTCGAATTGACTTGGAGAACAACCAGTGCCTTGGGAATTGGGATAATGGAGTCAAAGTGGGGTTGACTTGTGGTTAAGGACTCCTATATCATGAGACAAGTGGGCAATTACGGTCTTGATGGATGAATAGGTCTAGATCTAGGTTTGACCAAAGTGGACCACAATCCCTTAAAATAAGGAATGCTGTCCCCAAGGCAAGATTTAACAAGATGACACCCTAGACCTAGGTTTTGAATTATTCCGGTTCCAAATCTCCAAAAATCTCAAGTACCCATGTCCTAGAAGTGAGTCAACTCACTTCTCCAAGGTGGTGCGACTTTACCCAAGGAGGCCAAAAATGTGGGTTAGGTGGGTCAAGACAAGTCCGATGGCATCCAAACTTTAGATCCGGGTAGGTTATCCAAGTAGGAGTGTGGATCTATAATTTTACGGCAATCCGACAGTTAGATCTTACTAGATCTGAGTTTAGCTGTACCAAGTGGTCCAAAATGGAGATTAAATCCCTTGAAATGTGGAATAGGGCCCACAAGGTGAAAATCAAGAAAGTGACAATCTGGGGGTAGGTTATTTGGTGTGTAGATTAAGAATCAAGCGGGATCTCAACTACCCACCACCTAGATCTAGGTCAACCCACAACCACCAAGAAGTGCGCCTTGCTTGGGAGAAGCTAAGTTGGCTTGGGAAGGGGGGTCAATCGGAAGCCAATCCTCACCAAACTATAGATCCGGGATGCCGTGGATGCTATAGAGGTGGGTTTTCAATATTATTCCCAACAACCCAGTAGATCTAAGCAGATCTGAGAAAATGTAAAATGGGGGTTTTGATTAATTAGGGTTTTAATTATTTTAGACAAGTGGATAGATCATGGAGATAGAACTTACCTTGAGATCATACCTGAGTAATGTGAATGAGATGCCTTGATGTTGAGGAAGATTCCCGTAGAGATCAAATGAGAGATTGTTCATTTTGCTTGCCAAATTGATGCCCTAGCCCACAAGTGCGCCCTCCTCTACCTGTCAATCCAAGGAAAATCGATTTCAATCAGAGAGGTCAAGTATGGAGGAAATACAAGTAAAATGCAATGATAACATAGAATAGAAGGTCCTCGGACAATAATACTTCCTGTTACCAACGAAGAGATCCAAAGAAGAAGTAGGGAGAGTCTTCCCCTACCAATACTTCCTCCTCAAAGCAAATCGGCCTCCACCTGTAGATGCAAAAACGTGGTACAAAAGATATGGCAAACAAGATCTCCAATAACTCAGTGCAAAGGAAGAACCAACGAACGAACACCAAAAACATTCACCACAATACTGGAGATAGATGCAATAATAATTTTCTATTCCAATAATCCAGAGCCACAAGTCCCTTTACAATGAGAGGCTCTCTCCTTTAAATAGGAAGGAGAGGCACCAAAACCCTAACCACTTTTTGAATGAGTGGCTAAGATTAAAAGATACAAATGTCTAATCAATGGTTGAGATGAGCTCAACAATAAAATACATGGATCACTAATAAAATATTATGTGAGTGGACAAAATCGCCCTAGAAGAGGGGAATCCCACCAAATAATGATGACAAAATATAATAAGAGGCTTATGGTGGGTCCAAGGGGTAATTTTATCCCTCCTTGGTCAATCCCCATAGCACAATAATCAATAAATAATCATCAATGTACCAAATCGTGCCTCCATAGTCAAATCGTAGGCCTCAAAAAGACCTCAGAAATCCTCAGAAAGTGCCATAAGTGATGGATGCGGGCCCCGATGAAGCTGAAACTGCTGGAGAAGGTGTGGAGGACCCCGATCTATCATCACTGATCATCCCATGCCATAACATTGCCTCAGTATCCCAAATCGATTTCCTCAATAGCCATTTCTACCAATCCTGAAATGCCTCGGGAAGCGTGAAACTGCCCCAAACTGCCTCCTGGAGTGCCTGCGCTGTCAAGATGAGGGCACCAGTGTGTCCGGGAGGGGGTAATATGGTAAAAACAAGTGGCTGGACCACCCCCTCCATCATCAGCGCCCTAGGTCAACCGGATAAAAATCACATCTGCTCTGACAGGGCCTCCGACAGACCAAAACTGCACTGGGATAGCCTACTGAGGCTCAATCATCACTGTAAGTGCACGGAACTGAAAAAAAACTGTCTCATTGGACTCAGAAGGTCCAAATCCATCCAAGATGTGTACTCATACACCATATGAGTCTCTGCATGATCAAAATATATATCCAATATACCGGAACAGGGCCAATAATAATAATCTGTAAATGACCAAACACTGCTGTAAACCAAGAATCATCATCATAGCCCTGTAGTTGCTGCATAGAATCATCATGTATGTATACATAGACCATATATCCTCTATCCATGTCATCATAAGGTCCAACCATCTCATGTCCTATGGTTGACCATGGTTAGACTAGGCCTAACCAAGTCAACATGACCCAATATAACTCAGACCATCATCATAAGCTGCTGCAAAGTGTCCAAGGTTAATGCATGCTCTACAACTTATTCAAATAACAACTATAGCACAAAGTAATCATTACTGGCGATCTAAATCCAAATATATAATGTCATTAATTATTATTATTACTCAGACTAGACTTTCAAAATCATACTCACTTCATAGCTGTGATCAATTTGCTAGTGAAGGGTGAAGGCTAAAATAACTGGCTAGGCTAAGGGATGACTTGGCTGACTTAACTTTGTGACACTTTGGCAAGGGAAAGGGAATACACACCATAGTATATACTGAATGAGCAATAACACAGGGAATGGCGGTGTCTCACAAATGGATGAGTTGTTCAAAGAGGGTTTATTCACCTTCACAGATGCGCACAATCCATAATACAAATAAGGCCAGCAATTGTTTAGATATAGCATTTAAGTTCCATTGCTTTTTGGGCCTGAAGTTTCCATAGCCTTGATCTATGTGTGTTTATAAACACATTGCATAGATTTGCATTTATTTTAGGCTTCCTGCTGTAGGTGTGTTTTTAAGGCACTTGTTTACCTGAGCACTTCTAGGTGTGTCATGGACAGCTTGTTTACCTAGGTATTTATTTTTCCACAAGATATAACATTTTATTTTCATAGCCATTTTCATTTGGCATGCCTTTCATTCATGTGTGTTTAGAAACACATTGCATGAATGGGCTTTTCATACAAGATATAGCATTTCATTTTTCCAGATTTTGTATTCATGGCAGCACCAAAAGTTTCAGGTTTAGCCAACACAACTTTAGTGACTAGGGGGAATTCACAAGGAACTCCAACTCACCATAGGCAAGCTTTGTGACCAACTCAGAGCCGAGACACAATAAACAGGGAAGCTCATCCAATACAGAGGCTACAGTGGGGGAAAGATCCTCCATGTCACTAGTCAAGTAGTAAGTCAGGGTGATAAACTAAAAGGTAGGCCATGGATGGATGAAGACAATGAATAATGGAGCCGACACTAGCAAGCCAAAGTATGGTTGAATGATCACCTCTATTCTCCCTAAGGAGGGTAAAACCAATGAGTATGAATAGTGAACTTCTAAGTCTGAGTAGGGACAATAATATATATATATATAATATCAACCAGGTCCACATATCTATATGATCGCCAGATCATGACACTAAGTGCTAAGACATGCTATAAGAATAAATATAAAAGCAATATAACCATGGCACAATGATATACCTGCTGAGTTATATACCTGAATGCTCATCAACCTGTACCATCATCTGTCCTCCGAAACTGCTGCTGTAACTCTGGGCACTACTGACTGCTCTGTACCAATGGTATAATGGCTACATCGGTCATCTCTCTGAGTGTCCTGAGACTCAGTCATGGCATGGGGAATATACACTGCTGTCCACAATCTGATAGTGATCCAATGTAGATGCTCATCTCAGCATCTCAAATGTAAGGGAACTAGCTGAATAGTGTACTGGAATCAGAAAAATAATGTATGGTAGCCCGGCTACTATATATGTGATAACAAGTCCAAGGATGATACAATCCTGATCCACTTATGAGATGATCAATCCCTATCAATTTAAGACACCATATCATGTCTAGGGACGATGCAATCCACTCGTCAACTTAGACAAAGTCTAAGGACCACTTCTCGAAGACACAGGTCTCCGAATCCATTTAGGACTGAAGTCCAAGGATGATGCAATCCACTCGTCCACTTAGACAAAGTCTAAGGACCACTTCTCGAAGACACAGGTCTCCGGATCCATTTAGGACTAAAGTCCAGGGATGATGCAATCCACTCATCCACTTAGACAAAGTCTAAGGACCACTTCTCGAAGACACAGGTCTCCGGATCCATTTAGGACTAAAGTCCAGGGATGATGCAATCCACTCGTCCACTTAGACAAAGTCTAAGGACCACTTCTCGAAGACACAGGTCTACGGATCCATTTAGGACTAAAGTCCAGGGATGATGCAATCCACTTGTCTACTTAGACAAAGTCTAAGGACCACTCATCGACCTCATCGTCGGAATAGGTATCCTCATCATCGACCTCATCGTCGGTATAGGTATCCTCATCATCGACCTCATCGTCGGAACAGGTATCCTCATCATCGATACAAGTATCCTTATCATCGATACAAGTATCCTCATTATCGACCTTATCGTCGATCCAAATATCATCATTGACCATATCACTCCCCCTTTCGAGGAGGGTCCTTCTGAACTACACCAAGCTTGGTTCGGAAATACTCAAACTTTACTCGAGACAGAGGTTTGGTCAATATATCTGCAACTTCTTCATCAGTGCTCACATACTCGAGCTTTATAGCTCCTTTCTGCACTATATCCCGTATATAGAAATATCGGATTTCTATGTGCTTTGACTTATCATGGAACACTGGATTCTCCGTCATCTTGATACAACTCTGGTTGTCACACAGGATCACAGTGGAGTCCATCTCCAACTCAAATAGTCCTGATAACAGCTTCCGAAGTCATATGGCTTCACAACTAACAGAGCATGCTGCTATATATTCCGCTTCAGCTGTGCTGAGAGCCACACTGGACTGCTTCCTGCTAAACCACGAGATCATAACAGATCCCAGACAATAACATCCACCCGATGTGCTCTTTCTGTCTGAGACACTTCCAACCCAATCTGCATCTGTATAACCATACAGTCTGAAATCATGATCTCCAAGATAATATAGACCAAAGTCTATCGTACCTTTTAGGTGCCTCATCACATGCTTTGTAGCTATCAAGTGAACACGTCTAGGCTCAACTAGATACTGACTCAGGATGTTCACAGCAAAGCATATATCTGGCCTGGTATTCGTCAGATACATCAGCGACCCAATAATCTGTATGTACTGAGTCACATCCACTAATTCTGATGATTCATCAACTAATAGCTTCAAGTTGGTATCTGTTATCACATATATAGTAGTCGGGCTACCATATTCTATTTTTAGATTCCAGTACACTTTTTCAGCCAGTTCCCTTACATTTGAGATGCCGAGATGAGCATCTACATTGGATCATTATTTGATTATGGACAACAGTATTATTCCCATGCCATGACTGAGTCTCAGGAAACTCAGATTTGATGACTGATGTAGCCATTTAGCCATTTACAGAGCAGTTGGTATTGCCCAGAGTTGCAGCAGCAGGTTCTCAATGGACAGATGATGGTTCATATTGGTTATTCACAAGTATATGACCCAGCAGGTATATCTTGTGTTATGGTTATTATTGCTCTTATACTCATTCTTGTGGTGTCACGTCCCCTTCCATCAATCCAATGCAAGGGAGGAAATATGACTGTAACATGGGGTGTCTAATTCTTCCCCAAAGCCATAATGGTAAAATTTTTGCCATTTAAATCAAATGCACAATTAAATTACACAGCGGAATTAAAATACATAATTGCACATACACAACAGACATACATCAGCATATTTATCTCAAGCAAATGATGCATCAACAAGCAAAGAATCCATCCCATTCTCATGCTATGCACAGATTTCATACCAATTCCATTAATCATCAATAAATATCATTCTGAATTAGCACAATGCAGAACACATAATGCATATAATTTATAACACAGATAACACTTATCTTGAAGATGAAGCTATCCAAACAACTGGCTATGTGAGAGCAACGTTCCACCCAACCATAGATCTCTGTCCAGCTTGTATTCTTTCAGTTGAGAGATCACCCCCGAGCTGGGTTGTCTATCCACTAAGGAGGAACTAGCTGGGCTCACTCACAGCCATGGTTTCAATCAACAACTATGCTAATCCAACACACAGTTGGGTTTGTCACGCATATGAAAGACAAAGGAGGGCAATGCTAAGCCAGTGAACTCAACCACAGAGCTACAGGCATCTCAAATGAATTCAACAGTCAAGGCACCCACATTACCTACCACACCCAACACAAGGAAGGTCCTCTTCTCTGCTGCACAGTCCCTCAGGCATCCCTTCCCTCCAGTGCTCTTCAGGGTGGGCATAGAAAGGTCCAGCTACTAATCCTTGAGATTCTAGCCTTCATTGGGTTTATCAAGCAAACCCAAACTCTGCTCAGTCATTCACAATTGGATTTCTCACAATTTTGTTCATCAAATAACTCAATCCCGTCACTGGTTTTCTGGGCTATAAAAACTGGGTTTTCCAATGGATTTCGGGGTATCTAATCCTCTCAAATTCGCCCCAAGGTTCATATCTATGGATCCCCCATTGGATTTTACTGCTAAATACCAAATCTGGGCGTTTTTGGCTCTTCAAAACGTGGGTTCTTTCAAAGTTGCGATTTCTGGTTTTTCTCACTGCTGGCAATTCGTTTTTGGATGAAAACTGATGCTGATAAGTTCCACAATGGAATGGGGATGAGGAAGAAGCAACTCCCATGAGGTAGAGTGACTTGTGGTACAAGAAAACAGAGCCATACCTGCCAATACGAATTTCTGGGCTGCCCATGCTCCATTGAAGCCATGGACTGAAATCTTCAACAACTTCCTTACAACATAAATAAATGTCATCAAGGAAAGTCAAATGGGTTTTCACAATGACATTTGGCAGCATATGGTTCATCCCCACAACCCTCTCACCACTCCCTAGTGGATACACATGGCCCCTTCTCATTGGTTTCTTCCATAGCCAGTTTTGGTATTTGATTGCAATATTAAATATTTACATCAATTTACAATATCCCATGGCTTAATAGCACATGGGTAACAAAATGTCAAATGCTTGCTTGTTTTAAATAAAATCCGAACATACACTAGCGGGGCCTTGGCCTTGAGCTCCACGCTAAGGAAACATACAACGCATGTATACAATATTTACATTAAAAGCCAATATTTCACAGGGGTCAAAATTGGGGTATTACATGTGGCATGTCTTAGCACTTAGTATCATGATATGGTGATCATATAGATATTTGGACCTAGTTGTATCTTTTATATATGTATATGTCATCGCTCAGACTTTGAAGTTCTTGGCCTATACTCATTGGTTTTACCCTTCTTAAAGAGAATAGAGGTGATCATTCCCACCATATTTTGGCTTGCTAGTGTTGGTCTCATTATTCACTTTCTCCACCCATCCATTACCTTCCAGTTTGTTGATTACCCTGACTTACTACTTGACTAGTGGCATGGAGGACCTTCCCCCACTATAGCCTCTTTGTTGGATGAGCTTCCCTGTTTTATTGTGTCTCGGCTCTGAGTTGCCTAAATTGTGTTGGCTAAACCTGAAACAGATAGTGCTACCATCAGTACAGTGTATATGGAAATGAAATGTATATCTTATGAAAGCCCATTCATGTAACAAGTGTTTCTGAACACACGTGAATGCAAGGCAAGCCTAATGAAATTGGCTTTGAAATGTAAATGTGAAATGTGAAATGTAAAGCCTAATAAATGTAAATCCATGTAACAAGTGTTTTTGAACACACGTGGATCAAGGCTATGGAAACTCAAAGGCCCAAAAAGCAATGGTTCTTAAATGTTATATCTAAACGATTGTTGGCCTCACTTGTATTGATTTATCCCTCACTAGCTTGCGAGTTATCATGTGCGATGGAGTTAGGGATAGCTCGAGTTATGTCCCCTAGAGTCTCAGGTTACGGTTTGTCGGGCACCCACTCATGGCGGCTCTAGAAAAGATCTTCACGGAGTTGTATCAGCTTGGATGTGAGTTGTAGGCATCTGTCAAGGTGAATAAGCACTTCTGAAGTAACTTACCCATTTGTGAGACACGGCCATCCCCTGTGTTACTGCTTGTCCATCATATGCTGTAGTGTGTATTCTATTGATGTATTTGTAACTTCGGAATGTATTTCATATATGTATATTGTATTCCTATAGAGATGTTATTATTCCTCTATATGGAAGTGTTTGTATTCCTATAGAGATGTTATTATTCCTCTATATGGAAGTGTCATCATTTATATTGTAAGTGTCGTAACTTATACTTGATGGGTTATTAGACCACCTTGTTGGGGTCGACCCTGTATAAGTCATGTGGGTTAAAAGGTTATTAGACCACCCTATTGGGGGTCGGCCTTGTCAGCATTATGTTATGTGGTTAAGTTAAGGCCTACCTAGTAAAGGTTATTAGGCAAGTCAAGTCAAGTATAAATAGAGTGCGGGAGGCACTCTATTTGATCATTCACATTCTCACATATACACTCATTGGAGAGTGGCGCACTAGTGGAGGAGGAGAAGCTGCTGCTAGGAGTATATCTCTTATGCTTGGGTTTTGTATCATGGCTCTATCTATCTCTGAGGAAGTTGCGGGGTTTTTCACCTTCTTGGTTTTCCCCGGTGAAATTCTGTGTCTCTTGTGTGCTTGCATTATTATGTCCATGATTGATATGTTGTAGATATGTTGTACATGTTGTTCTCTCAGTTAATATCCTAGATCAGATTGAAGTAAATTCTGAAAAACTAACATGGTATCAGAGCTAGCCTGAAAGAAAGCATGGTATGGCATTTATGACACTTGTTGCACTTGTGAAGCTAGGGCTTGATATAGCAAAAACCAGTCATCGTAGAACTTTCACTATAAATTCATTTTGGCGAAGTTTCAGGATCTAAAACTCTTACAAGTCGAAGATAAGATCCCCATGTACCTTGTGTCCGAAGGAAAGCCTCTAATTCGTTGTACTTTCAGATTTATGATCTGTACAATATAGGGTTTCTGCCTCTTCCAGATCTCAGTCATAAACAAGTAACCAAGAAAAAAAGGTCACAACTTGGGCTAGGAAGCTCCAAATGAAATTTCGTAAAAAGTGGCAGGTAGGGCACGGACTGTACTTTCACAGGTACGACTTTCAGAGGCCGAAATTGAACTAGTGACACGTGGCACTCCGTACAAGTTCGCTCTCCTGTTTTATCCCATAAACAGGTCACGTTGCGACACTTGGCATAACTTTCTCTCAGAAAATCCATTTGAGGTCAGACCTGTGGGGTTGGAAAGTTAATAGGACAGGCTACCACAGGAAGAATTTTCAGACCTTGTAGATCCGAAATTTCTGAGTTACACCAGAAACAATCAGGTGCATATTTCTGTCAAAACAGAATTGGATTTTGAGCACCTTCATTCATGGCTACGGGAATTTAGGGTTTCGAAGAAAGTTGGAATTTTTGTAATCGGAGACCACGGCTAGATGCTCCTCATCAAAATCGAAATTTAGAGACCAAGATCGAATTTTTTGGTTGGGCAGAAGGCCGGGCTTGATCAAACCCTAGTTCGGGACTTTGATCAGAAAGGTGAAAAATTAGGGCTTCTGCAAAAATGGGAATTTTTGAAATCTGTGACCATAGCTGGAAGCTCCTTGGAAAAATCGAAGTTTAGAGCTTTGGATCAAACTATTTGGTTGGGTGAGCTCCGGGAAACTCAAACCCTAATTCAGGGTCCTCCCTAGTGAATTCGGAAGATTGAAAAGCAAAATTGAGGGGTGAAACTTTACAGTTTTCAAATTTTGAGTATACCAGGTTGATCAGCTCATCAAGGCGCATCTTTCTATCCTTTCAGAAGTTTGAAATTCAAAGTTTAAAATTTTAAGGTTTCCCTAACAAACCCCAATCCAGCTCCAGATCCAGTTTCTGCAAATCAAGTGGATTGGATTAATCCTAGAAGAGAATGGATTGGTCACCTGCATAAGTGAAGAAGTTCTAGTTTCAGAGGGAGATGAGGCTAAGGCCTTACATAAGAAGATTACAAGCAAACTCGAGAGGTATGACTTACGGGTATGTTTTGAAATCTGTTCATGATTAAGTTTATTTTTGTCTTCATTAAGATTAGTACAATCTTGATTAATTTTAGACTTGTCGTATCACCTTAATAAAAATATGAATGCATGATAGAAGATATTCATTGATTAGGGTTTTGACACTTATGATTGTACTAATGCATTGTGGTGTTGTATGAGGTTGATGTTGTCCGCTAACATAAAAGGTACATCAAGAAAGACAAATCATGTTCTAGTTCAAGAACATATGACCATGGTGACATGAAGACAAAGATTCAACCATTGTCATGGATCACATAGAAGATCTACTTACAAGGTATGTATAACTTGGTTCTATAATGGTTAACCTATGAGATATGCAGGTTACTAGCACAAGTCATTTAAGAGAACAAGAAGACATCATGTGGGTATGTTAGACATAACTAGCTAACATATTAATCCAGGTATGTTTTTCCTATATCAAATTAGAATCCTACCTTGTGTTAGGATCTCTTATATAAGTATACATGGCATGATTGATAATGATTATTTATGAAGTTAAAAATTTATCATGGGTTTAGGCATATTATGCTTCTTACTTTGATTGATGATATGACTAACCAAAAAGTCCTATGGTCAAATAGGAATATGCATGAGTAAAAGAATTGTGATAAATTATCTGTATTATTGTGTTTTGATAGTATTAATATTATACTAATGAATGTATGATTATGTATGAGATCTCGAGGATAACACAATGATGATACTAGTAAGTATGCATAGTGATCAAGGATGGATATAAGTTCAAAGACAGGTAATCCAGGAAGCAAAGATCAAGAGGGAGCACACTCCAGTAGTTCCTGCAAAGAAGCAAATATTGAGAGGGAGTCCACCCTACAACCAAACAACGATAAGTATTTGAATTGTCATTTCTTGCATACTTGTTTGAATAATATTGCTCAATGATGTATATGCTTATGTTCCTAGACTTAGGGTGTGTATTATGCATATTAGAATAATTGCATTAATGAACAGTATACTACTAATATGCATGTGATGGGTAAGTGGCCTATGGCACTGTACAACACTCCATTGCTACTTATCTAGAATGAAACCTCTTTGCTGACATGTTGGGAGTTGTGCACACTCTTAACAATGTTCTGGTAGAAATTGGAAGGCATCTAGAAAGTTACGGAATATGGATAATTGTTGTATTGAAGCATTGGCTAAAGATAATTGCATGACTGTATGACATATTTATTTATGTGTAAGAATTTGTTCTGAAAACTATGAGATGTTTCTAATCATGCAATTTAACTTGTTTCATACGAAAGATCGTATGCCATCACCTACAAAATAAGGACTACAACATTTGTTCAGCAACAAAGTTATCTATTGAAGATATTGAAGTTCCCAAGATTCGGGAAGAATGCCATGATCGAGGAGTACCAGTCAATCATGAAGAATGATATTTGGGATGCAGTCCCAAGACCTGAAGGGAAGTCTGTTGTGACTTCCAAGTGGATTTATAAGATCAAGCATGCTGCAGATGGTAGCATAAAAAAATACAAAGCGAGGATTGTAGCTCGTGGCTTCTCTCAGAAAGAGGGGATAGACTATGAAGAGACTTTTTCTCCTGTAACCAGATACACTTCCATTAGATCAATACTTGCTCTGGCTACAGTGATGAAATGGAAGATACACCAGATGGATGTCAAGACAGCTTTCTTGAATGGTGTAGTCGAGAAGGAAGTGTATGTGGTGCAGCCACTTGGTTTTGAGACACATGACAGGGAATCATATGTGTGCAGGTTGAAGAAAGCCTTGTACGGCTTGAAGCAAGCTCCTAGGACTTGGTATGGTAGGATAGACAGCTTTCTATCCAGTTTGGGCTTTACCAAGAGTAAAGCGGATTCCAACCTTCACTACAAGGTTGAGGAAGGCAATCCAGTGATACTACTCTTGTATGTGGATGACCTGTTTGTAACAGGTGAGGATGGGTTGATTGTCAATACCAAGAGGAAGCTTGCTGCCGAGTTTGAGATGAAGAACTTGGGGATGATGCACTATTTCCTAGGCATGGAGGTGTGGTAGAGTGCAGATGGAATCTTCCTTGGACAAGGGAAGTATGCAGTAGAGATCCTGAAGAGGTTTGGGATGATGGACTGCAAGGCCATGGCCACACCTATGGCATCGAACCTGAAGCTTCTGTGTGATGCTTCATCTAATTCGGTTGATGTCACTGTGTATCGTCAGATGATTGGGTCCTTGATGTACTTGACGAACACTAGACCAGATATTTGCTTTGCGGTGAACACATTGAGCCAGTTCCTGACGGATCCCAAAGGTGTTCACCTGGTTGCTGTAAAGCATATTCTGAGGTACCTAAAGGGTACAATTGATTATGGGCTCAAGTATGATGCGAATCAAAAGTTTAACCTGCAGGGTTATGTTGATTCAGACTGGGCAGGAAGTGCTGCAGATAAGAAGAGCACATCTGGGTGTTGCTTCAATATGGGATCAGGTGTGATCTCTTGGTTTAGCAGGAAGCAGTCCTGCGTAGCACTGAGTACAGCCGAAGCAGAGTATGTCACAGCTTGTTTGGCTAGTTGTGAGGCAGTATGGCTTCGAAAGCTACTGTCTGAGTTATTTGATCTCCCGTTGGAGGCTACTGGCATATTTTGTGACAACCAGAGTTGTGTAAAGCTGTCTGAGAATCTGGTATTCCACGACAGGTCGAAGCACATTGAGATCAAATATCACTATATCAGGGATATGGGGCAGAGAGGAGCAGTGAAGCTCCTGTATGTTGCGACAGATGAGGAGGTTGCAGATGTGTTGACGAAACCACTAGCCAGAGTGAAGTTTGAGTACTTCAGAGGGAGGCTTGGTGTTCTTCAGATTGAAGATACTTCGAGGAAGAAGTGATGGGACACATTTGCAGGAGCCATTCCAAGCATGGTGGGATGAGGATCCTTCCCACGGCTGTGGATGTAAGCGCTGTGTGATGAGCATCAAGATGATGCTCCAGTTACTGCTCTGTATGATCAGTTGGATCATGTATATGTATATGCATCAGTTGGATGCTCTATATGATCAAGTGGATCATGTATTTGTGTATGTATCAGGTGGATACATTATATGATCAGGTGGATCATGTATGATGATATGTATCAGGTAGATACTTGGTATGCATCAGGTGGATGCATTGTATGATCAAGATGATCATGGATGACGAGCTTCAGGATGTTGCTCCAGATGACATGCATCAGGACAATGCAGTGACGATGATCAGGATGATCATTTGTGATGAGTATCAGAACGATACTCTGGATGATATGCATCAGGACGATGCTATGATGATGATCAGGATGATCATATGAGATGATATGTATCAGGTGGGTACATTACATAATCAATTGGATTATGTGTGATGAGTTCCGAAGACACAGATGCACATGAGCGTTTCGGACATCGTTGTAGATGTGTTCTCCCATGGTCATGATGTAATTGTTGGGCTTTTCCGACATGGTGGCAGATGTGTTCTCCCATGGTCGTGATGTAATTGCCGAAGCCATTCTCACATGGTGGTAGATGTGTTCTCCCATGGTGCAGATGTAAGGGCTGGGGCCATTCGAGCATGGTTGTAGATGTGTTCTCCCATGGCTGCAATATAAGTGCTGGGGCCATTCGAGCATGGTTGTAGATGTGTTCTCCCATGGCTGCGATATAAGTGTTGTGCCATTCTCACATGGTTGAAGTGTGTCTTCCCATGGCGTAGATATAAGTGTTGAGCCTTTCACGGATGGTTGAAGTGTGTCTTCCCATGCCGGTGAATGTAAGTGCTGTATGATGTGCATCTGGGTTGTGCTTCGTGAACAATGTTATGATCAGTATGATCATGAGTATCAGGATGATACTCTGTGGCCGTGGACAGGTTGTGCAGTCGCATGTAAAAGATCCCGGGAGATCCGATAGGTTGAGCTGTGTGCTCGTAATCAGTCATGGGATGCTCTTTCGAGGTTTTGTTGACTCACAAAATAAATCCTGAGGATTCCACAGTATGGCCTGTGATGATGAAGACCTACAGGTGGTGGGCCTACATCCAGCATGAAAAAGGGCTGGCTCTGTAGAACTTCCTATGACAAGTAGATTGGAGATTGATTGAGATAGCAACAGCAGTGACGATGACGATGATTCAATAACGATGATCCAGTGACGATGATCCAGAGAATAAGACTTGTGCTAGCAGATCTGTGTTGAGAAATACCTTCCTAGTTAAGAGGGAGTGTTGATGTATTTGTAAATTTGGAATGTATTTCATATATGTATATTGTATTCCTATAGAGATGTTATTATTCCTCTATACGGAAGTGTTGTCATTTATATTGTAAGTGTCGTAACTTATACTTGATGAGTTATTAGACCACCTTGTTGGGGTCGGCGCTGTATAAGTCATGTGGGTTAAAGGGTTATTAGACCACCCTATTGGGGGTCGGCCTTGTCAGCATTATGTTATGTGGTTAAGTTAAGGCCGACCTAGTAAAGGTTATTAGGCAAGTCAAGTCAAGTATAAATAGAGTGCGGGAGGCACTCTATTTGATCATTCACATTCTCACATATACACTCATTGGAGAGTGGCGCACTAGTGGAGGAGGAGAAGCTGCTGCTAGGAGTATATCTCTTATGCTTGGGTTTTGTATCATGGCTCTATCTATCTCTGAGGAAGTTGGGGGGTTTTTCACCTTCTTGGTTTTCCCCGGTGAAATTCTGTGTCTCTTGTGTGCTTGCATTATTGTGTCCATGATTGATATGCTGTAGATATGTTGTACATGTTGTTCTCTCAGTTAATATCCTAGATCAGATTGAAGTAAATTCTGAAAAACTAACATATTCCCTTTCCACTTCCAAAGTGTCACAATGTCAAGTCAATAGTCATCCTTTAGCCTAGCTTATTGATTTTTAGCCTTCACCCTTCACTAGCAAATTGGTCACAACTATGAAGTGAGTATGGTCTTGAAAGTTTGGTCTGAATCTTAATCAATATTGAAAACCCTTTATATTTGGTTATTAGATCGCCAGAGAAATGATTACTATTTGTTATAATTATCACTTGAATGATTTGTAAGGCATGTCTTAACCTCTGACACTTGCAGCAGCTTATTTTCAGTTTGGGTCATATTATTGGTCATGTTGACTTGGTCAAACCTAGTTTGACCAAAGTCAACTATAGGACATGAGGTGGATAGACCTCGGATGATGCAGATGGATGATATGTGGTCTATTACAAGTCACCAGATGGTTCCATGCAGTGGTTACAGGTTTATGATGATGATTTGTGATTTTCAGCATATTTGATCATTTACAAATTATTATTATTTTATATGTCTAGATATATTGGAAATTTTATATGATCATGCAGAGATCCATAGGGTGTATGAGTACACACCTTAGGTAGATTTGGGCTCTCTGAGTCCAATGAGACAGTTGGTTTTCAATTCCGGGCAGTTACAGTGATGTTTTTCCTCAGTTTATCATTCTGGTGCAATTTTGTCATGTTAAATGGCCCATTAGAGCAGAGTGATGGTTTGATTGGTTTGCCTATGGCGCTACAGAGGGGGCATGCAGTGTAGCCACTTGTTTTTACTATATTGCTTTGTTCCTGGACACATTGGTGCAGTCAGTTTTGGCTCCAGGTGACCAAACAGATAGTTACAGACATTTTGATTATTGTCAGAGGGTTTACAGAGGATTAAAAATGGTTAAATTGGCTACTAAGGAATTCGATTTGGGCCACTGAGGCAAGGAAATGGCATGGGATGAGTTTTGATGATGAGTGCGATGTCTTCCACTCCTCCTCCAGCAATTTCAGCATTCAGTGGGGCCCACACCCATCTCTCCGGCACATTTCATGGTTTTCTGGAGCCTTTGGAGGCTCACGACTTTCCCAGAGGAGCACGATTTGGTGCTGAGCTTGGTCTTGTGATGTTATTGTGCCATGGGGACACACTAGGGGTGTTAGATATTACCCCCTAGACCCACCATGAGCTATATCTTATGTTATTTTGTCATGTTGAGTGGGACCCCCTCTCCTAGGGCGATTTTGTCCATTGATATGTTATATTTTTATATTGATCCATGTACTTTATGTTGAGCTCATCTCAACCGTAGATTAGAACATTTTGATCTTTTAATCTTAGCCATCCATTCAAAAGGTGGTTAGGGTTTTGGTATCTCTCCATCCTATTTAAAGGAGAGAGCTTCTCATTGTAAAGGGACTTTTGGCTCTGGAATTTTGGAATAAAATATTTTCTAGATAGAAGATTTGTATTTTTTAGCATACTTACCTCTAAAGGATTATGTTATATTAACATTTTCTATGAAGATTTGCACCTAAAAGAGAACAAGACAAGGAGAAATCACTCTCCTTTGCATGTGATTATTTTGTAGGTTATTTCATTCCTTTGAGAAGACCTACGTTAGCCTTGAGACACCCCTCTCTTTCAGTGACCTTTCGAAGCAAGCCCTTGATGAGTCCAAGATATAGGTATCTAATAGCCCTTCTCCACAGCAAAAACACAAGAAAGGGTGAAGAAATACACTTGTTTTGTGGGAGAAATGATTTACCTTGATTATTTAATGAAGTTGTTTTAAAGATTATTCTTGTATGTTTAAATGCGTGTTCAATGAACTAATTATGTGAAAATCGAGTATGATTGAGCAGGTCCAGGTACACTAAAGGACACCCACGCAGATCAAGCAGTGGACTGGAAAGCTCATGCAAAACTCAGCATCTTTTTCATGATTTCTTGGGAGAACACCTGTTCAAACAGAATTGGCAATTAGACATAGAAGTTAGGTTAAGCATTAGAGGCATATATATACGGGCCTCTCGGCTAGCGAGAGGATCCTGTTGCCATTTTTTAGAATCATTGGTTACGTTTTTATACTGTCGAGATACTATGAGTTATAGACTTTTTGTCAACTATGAAGCTGCTATGTTAATTAAAGATTTGATGTTGCTTTCAATTCGGCGTCTATAAGTTTCTTTCACTCCTGAGTACAGGTTGGAGAGGGCCCCTCCAACACGTAAGTCAAGAGATCTTACTGTTCAGGTATTTTCTTTCATTATGTGTTTTACATTGACTAAAATCTATATTACACATGAATGCATTTGAATGGCGCCAACTAGTATGATTTGATTTCTGTAGTAATGCGACTAGTCTGATTCCGTAGTAGTTTATCACGCATTCTGTAGTTCGGTAACACTATTTCAGTAGTCCTGTACCAACATTCTTCCAAAGCATATACTAAGCATCTATTTCCTTCTGTACTTACATTGCTTTTGAACAACGATCCAGATCTTAAAGCTTAGGCACTCTCTCATTATTATGGTTGCTCATAGAGATCGCTACTTTCAATATTGTGGTTAATTAATGATATTCACTTCTTGAAATTCTGATTACTTCATAGCATTAGATAAGAGTATTCGGAACTTGGTTTTGGCAATTGAATAGGTTAGACCAGACTTCCAGTTTTATGCAGTTGATTTACAGTAATTATTTCTTAGATTAAAGATTCAGTTTTTAGAATAGATCTGCTGTGTTTTCAGTATTCACTTCCATAGTCTAAATTCTCCATTCTTTTCAGCAAGTCAATTCTTAGGAACATATTTATTGTTTTCAGCATTTAAATTCTTTAATATAGATTTACTGTCCTCAATACTTGAACTTCTTAGCATGGGTATCTTTCAGCCATAGATTAGGCAATTCTTTTCCAGCTTATTTGATTTCTTTTAGGCAAACCTTAAACACTGATACCAACACCCAACCACGACAAAGACTGTCCTATAAGAGCACATATAGTGCCTGCACCTCTGAAGTTTGTACGTCCCCCGGGTTGATAATTAAAGTAGGCTCCTAGTCTAGCTGCCCTCATTAGGCATCCATTCTGAGAGCTCACCAGCCCTCATAGTAAATCTACAAGGACTCCACTGTCCCATTTCTTGGCACTATTTTTGCTTCTCTCAACCTTTCACATACATTGAAAGGATCAATATTTGGAATACTCTACTTCATGCAAAAGAATTGAATCTACAATTTATTAAGAAGATCATAAGTAGATTTGTTGCATGCTTAGGTCTACATTTATTTGTTGAATATTATTGAGTAGATCTATTAAAAAGGGGGCAAATCCTCTTGCATGCATGACATTAGATTTTCTTGCTTTACATCATCAAAACTGCCTCCTTATTTAACGTGTTGATCATACAGATGGCAGATACACAGGGGGAGCTAAGTGAAAGCAAAATTAGAACATCTTTTATTCATTGTCCCGCTGTCCGAACAGTCCATAAAGAGCCCCTAAAAGTCATTTCTTTCACTGTTTATCAAGTACACTTTTCCCTTTAACATTCATGTTTACCTGTGTTCATTTGCAGGACGAACTAGTAACTTCCTTGTGGGCTTAGGTGACAGCTAAGTGGCAGCCTTCAAGTGAAATATTATTTACTTGTTTAGGACATTTGCTTTCAATTAACAGAGATTCCTAGAGTAGAAGGAAAATAGTATAATGCTCGCAAGCACTTGTTAATGCATAACATAAGGCACTTAGCTCCAACCCATTTGGGGTCTGAGAATCATCCCTAAGCATTTTGGTCATACAAATCCAATGCACGACTACTGTGGAGCCTATCTTGCAAAGCCAACAGATATTAGATTTTGGCACATGCAATCAAACATAGAGGATTCAAACTAAGGGCAGCATTACGGCATATTTAGCTTGAAGTTGTATCTTTCATTTGGGAACTGTCCATAAATATGGGTCGAACATGAAATTATTAACTTTATTATTATGGTAACTGTTGACACATATAATCTGAACAGTAATCATGTGGGTAGCGTTTAGGAGTAAGTCAATCTGGTTCTAAGACAATTCTTTTAAGTTAAAATTGCTGGAATTTAAGACAAATTCTATTTTAGGACTGTAAATGCAATTGGCAATATCTTTGGTAAGAGGATTCATCTAAACAGACCAATATAATATAGGAACATACAATGTAATGGGTAAAAGTTAACCTGTTTGTTTTGCACGATTTTGTTACTGGAATTAAAACAGAAACGGGGGATTTTTTCCTGAACGCGGGCTACAAGCAGGAAATTTCATAGCTTTGCCAGAGTCTAGTAGATACTGTAAGCTCTCTTAACTAAAATTGACAACTCTTCAACTAATTAAGGAAATAACTGATTTCTCGTTGAGAGCTTCGGGAATGATCCATAACTCCTTCAATGGTTCTCTATCTTGATCTGTGAAACAATTGACACATAGCCAATAGAAGCTTGATGGAAGCTGGGCTATAAAGACTTCTGTTTGGTCCCCAAACTCGCTAACTCAATCCCCTTCAATTTTACACCATCAAGAAAGAGAAAGCAGAGCTTGGAAGTGCCGTATAGGAAGCTAAATCTTGTGGAACAGGGAAATCTTCTACAGCAAGTCAAGTAGCATCAATGGCTGGAGGTATGATCTATTCGGTATTTCTATTTCGATTCTATTTCAAAGTTTTATTCCGCATTTTTCAGAATCGGAAATCAGAGCTAACAGTTGGTATCAGAGCAAATTTTATCTCTGCCTTGATGTTTGGATTGTTGTTGTTTATACGTCTGCTATTTCCATATTTTACTAAACCGTGAGCCTTGGAGCTCTGTCCAGCCACTCGTGAGTCCATCCTACCTGCTGTACGTCCATTGGGGTGATCTCAGGGTCTATGTTTTATTTTTGTTCCCTTCTTTTATGCTACGATCTATGGATCTACGCCGAGTGGGTTCTTTTTGTATTGTATGAATGCAGATAGATCCAGGATTGCCACTATTGATGTAAATCGTTTTCCTATTTTGACTGTGGATAAATGAAAAACGCATCTCTGAGTCGTATTCTCTGCTGAAGGTCTCTATTCTATTTTGGATTGTTGCAATTTGCACTTTGTTTTATAGTTTTGAATGTTATAGCGAATGAGGAAGACGTTTTCTGTAAAATAAGAAGATCTCGGGTTATATTGATAAACCTGTAGGAATGGAATCACATCGTGATAACCTATTCGGATTATTTGCAACTTGCACTCTATTTTATATTATCAAGTGCGATTTGAATTTTAAAGTTTTTTATGCATTTTTGACAATATTGATAATTGTGGAGATTTGAGATCCGCATAGCTAGTTTTCGGTTTTGGGGAATGTATTGATTCTCTGTCTTATATTAGATGTTTCCAGCATCACGAAGTAGGGAAATTTTACTAGCTAGAACGCTGAATAGTTTTCCTGTGTGTTGCTTGTTTTTTGTCAACAGTGTCTCTTATGGCAAAGCGATGTCTGGTTTATTTTTCTTAGTGATCCCTCTGGGATAATAGATCTATTCATCCAGTATCTCTGCATTCTTTTGTGTGATACGAACTCTGCTCATACGCAGTAAAGATTAGTAATTGCTGCATTTTTTGTTTGATATAGAGCTGGAATGTAACCTCTGCCTATGCGAGTGAGACTCATCAAGAGAGAGTGTATTTTTATTTTTTATTTTTTAAATTAAATATCTTCATAATTTAGGTTAAGGTTACATTATTTTTTAGCTGCTTAGTTTCTGTGTAAAAATTGATATATGTTTCCCAGCAAAATCCTGTCGAACGTTTATTTTTATCCCTGCATGATGCTAGGGTGTTAGATAATGTTTTTTATTATGGTGTTAGATAAAGTTTTATAATAAGGTGCTATTAGGAATTTTTCCTAGGTCACTTGAATATATATTTCATTTGCTGATGTGATTAATATCAATTTAATTTTATGCATAAAAGTAATAATGTCTAGTGATCTATATAATTTTAATTGATTAGAGAATAGCCATAGCATCTATAATTAAATAATGTTATATATTATGTTTGATTAAGATCACGTAAAGAATATTTAGACATTAATTGTAATTAATTATATTGAATATAATAAATTTTATCCCACAGGAATTTTTATTATATTTATGTAATTAATTAGGATAAAATATTGAATTATTCATAACTTACCCACAGGAATTATGAATTAATAGTTTTATCATAAAGAATATTTGAATCTGCTTGAATTAAAAATTTAGCCCACAGGCAATTTTTATGTCATTAGATTCAATCTTAAAGCATGAATTTACATTGGTAAAACATGAAAATTTTATTTGGTCTCAAATTTTAACATAAGCATGTGATCTTTATTTTTATGCAGTTGTACAACCTGCAAATTTCTCTGAAATTCGTTTTGATATCCCTGAACTTAAGGGAGATAACTATAAAGTCTGGAAGGAGAGAATTCTCCTTCATTTGGGATGGATGGACATAGATTATGCTATTAGGAAAGATGAACCACCAGCACTCACTGATACCAGCACTACAGCAGACATCACGCTTTATGAACAATGGGAACGATCTAATCGCCTTAGCATGATGTTCATTAAGACTAAAATTTCAGCTGGTATTCGTGGTTCCGTTGATCAGCATGAAAAGGTCCGAGACTTGCTGAAGGCCATTGATGATCAATTCGTCACTTCAGACAAGGCACTAGCAAGCACCCTAATCATGAAGTTCTCATCCCTAAGACTCACCAGTGTGAAAGGTGTGCGCAAGCACATCATGCAGATGAGGGACACTGTGGCTCAATTGAAGAAACTCGAGGTTGAAATATCGGAGTCTTTTCTGGTGCACTACATCCTGAACACCCTTCCGCACCAATATGGACCTTTCAAAATCTCATACAACAAACATAAGGATAAATGGTCAATTAATGAACTTATGACCATGTGTGTTCAAGAGGAAGAAAGACTGGTAAAGGAACTGGGAGAAAGTGCAATGCTGGCAACGCATAGGAAGGGCAAATCTCAAGCCAATTGCAAATCTCAAGCCAATAAGAAAGGGAAAGGTAAAGTACCTCCCCAAGCTAATATTAAGAAGGATTCCAAGTGTTTCTTCTGTAAAAAGAAGGGACACATGAAGAAGGAATGCGAAAAATTTCAGAAATGGCTTGCGGACAAAGGTAATGCAATCTCGTTTGTTTGTTATGAATCTAATATGGTAAATGTCAATATTAACACTTGGTGGATTGATTCTGGATCAACAATTCACATTTTGAATTCCTTGCAGGGTTTGCAAAGCCTAAGGAAGCCAGTGGGAAGTGAGCAAAGCATCTTATCAGGAAACAAGATGGGCTCACATGTGGAAGCTATAGGAACATGTTGTTTAACTTTAGGTAGTGGTTTTGTTTTAGAATTAGAAAAGACCTTTTATGTTCCAAGTTTTTCTAGAAACTTGATTTCAGTTTCAAGGCTTGTACCTTTTGGATATTCCTTCAATTTTTCAGAAATATCTTTCAGTTTATTTTATAAATCTAATTGTGTTGGGAATGGTATTTTGTCTGATGGTCTTTACTGCATTAATTTACAAAACAATGTCACGTATGATTCAATGCATGTTAACACTGGCACTAAAAGATGTGTTATTAATGATGATTCCTCTAAATTATGGCACCGGAGACTAGGTCATATCTCCATAGAAAGAATTAAAAGATTGGTAAATGAAGGGATACTTAATACTCTGGATTTTACTGATTTTGAGACTTGTGTGGATTGCATAAAAGGAAAGCAAACCAACAAGTCGAAGAAAGGTGCCAATAGAAGTTCAGACATATTAGAGATCATACATACTGATATATGTAGTCCATACATGGACTCACATGGTCAGAGATACTTCATCTCTTTTATAGATGATTACTCACGATATATGTATCTCTACATGCTTCATAATAAGAACGAAGCATTAGATGTCTTTAAGATTTTTAAGGCTGAAGTAGAGAAACAATGCGACAAGCAAATTAAGATCATGAGATCAGATAGAGGTGGAGAATATTATGGTAGATACACAGAAGATGGACAAGCACCTGGGCCATTCGCAAAATTTCTTCAAGAGCATGGGATTGTTGCCCAATACACCATGCCTAATTCACCCGACCAGAATGGTGTAGCAGAAAGAAGAAACCGAACTTTATTGGACATGGTGTGGAGTATGCTTAGCAGCTCCAATCTTCCTAAATCCTTGTGGACTGAAGCACTTAAGACGGCAGTGTATATATTAAACCGAGTTCCAACCACGGCCGTTCCTAAAACGCCATTTGAATTATTGAAAGGTTGGAAACCGAGTTTGCGACATATGCGTGTTTGGGGATGCCCGTCTGAAGTGAGAATATATAATCCACAAGAAAAGAAACTGGACCCAAGGACCATTAGTGGGTATTTCATTGGATATGCTGAAAGGTCTAAAGGTTACAGATTTTATTGTCCATCTCACGGCACTAGGATTGTGGAATCAAGAAATGCAAAATTTCTTGAAAATGACTTGATCAGTGGGAGCGATCTAACCAAGAACATAGTTTCCGAGAAGGATCATTCAGAATCTCAACCTTCCACCTCAAGTGATAGATTGGTTATTGTTCACAGCACCCCTCAAGTACAAACTGGTGTTGAACAACCAATTGTTGAAGTTCCACAAGCTGCTGACGGCATTCTAGTAGATCAGGTAGTTCAAGAGTTTCCAAGAACTTTTGAACAACGAGTTGAACCACATACTTCTCAAGAAGATAGTGATACAACATTAAGAAGATCTACTAGACCAAGGAGATCAGCAATTCCTAATGGTTATGTTGTGTATCTGCAAGAATCTGACTATAATGTTGGAGCCGAAAATGATCCCGAGTCCTTTTCACAAGCCATGAATTGCAAAGAATCAGAATTATGGTACGATGCCATGAAGGAAGAGATGAATTCTATGAAGAGTAATGAAGTCTGGGATCTTGTTGAGTTGCCTAATGGTGCAAAAGCCATTGGATGTAAATGGGTCTTTAAGACAAAGAAAGACTCATTGGGCAACATTGAGAGATACAAGGCTAGACTTGTTGCTAAAGGATTCACTCAGAAAGAAGGAATCGACTACACGGAGACTTTCTCTCCTATATCTAAGAAAGATTCCTTGCGCATTATTATGGCATTGGTAGCCCATTTCGACTTGGAGTTGCATCAAATGGATGTGAAAACGGCTTTTCTAAATGGAGATCTAGAGGAGGAGGTTTACATGAAACAACCTGAAGGATTCCCCTCTAGTGATGGTGAGCAATTGGTTTGCAAGCTCAAGAAATCCTTATACGGTTTAAAACAAGCATCCCGCCAATGGTATTTGCAATTCCATAATGTAATTTCTTCTTTTGGTTTTGTAGAAAACATTATGGATCAATGTATATACCTGATAGTTAGTGGGAGTAAAATTTGTTTTCTTGTTTTATATGTGGATGACATTTTGCTGGCAACCAATGATAAGGGTTTGCTGCATGAGGTGAAACAATTTCTCTCTAAAAATTTCGATATGAAGGATATGGGTGAGGCATCTTATGTCATTGGCATTAAGATCCATAGAGACAGATTTCGAGGCATCTTGGGTCTATCTCAGGAAACCTATATTAATAAAAATTTAGAGAGATTTCGGATGAAGGATTGTTCACCAAGTATAGCTCCCATTGTGAAGGGTGATAGGTTCAATTTGAATCAATGCCCGAAGAACGACCTTGAAAGGGAACAAATGAAGAACATTCCATATGCTTCTGCTGTCGGAAGCCTAATGTATGCTCAGGTCTGCACAAGACCTGACATTGCATTTGTTGTGGGAATGTTGGGACGATATCAGAGTAATCCAGGTATAGACCACTGGAGAGCTGCAAAGAAAGTAATGAGGTATCTTCAAGGAACTAAAGACTACATGCTTATGTATAGACGGACGGACAATTTGGAAGTAATTGGCTACTCAGATTCTGACTTTGCTGGATGTGTTGATTCACGCAAATCAACATCAGGATACATTTTTATGATGGCCGGTGGAGCTATATCATGGAGGAGTGCCAAGCAGACCTTGATTGCCACTTCCACTATGGAAGTCGAGTTCGTCTCCTGTTTTGAGGCTACTTTACATGGTGTATGGCTTAAGAGTTTCATTTCTGGGCTTAGAATTATGGATTCTATCTCTAAGCCATTGAGAATGTATTGCGACAATTCGGCTGCTGTTTTTATCGCTAAAAACAACAAAAGTGGGAGTCGAAATAAACACATCGACATTAAGTATTTAGCCATAAGGGAACATGTTAAAGAAAAGAAAGTGGTCATTGAGCACGTCAACACTGAGTTTATGATCGCTGATCCTTTGACTAAGGGCATGCCACTGTTTAAATTCAAGGATCATGTAATGAATATGGGACTTGGTTCCATTATGTAGTTTCTCATTGTATGGACAATGTTATTTTTAATGAAATTCTTAATTACTGTGCTGTTTTTTCTCGTACATATGTGCACCTTAATTTAATTTGAGAAAATTCATCTATGAGGACCAAGAATAAACATAAGGTTTATTCATTAAGAAATTGTTGCCACATAAATTAAAATAGCAATAAATACATAGTAATACATGGAAGGTAATACTTGTCATAAGAGGACTTATCGCCATGATTCTTGTATCTATTACTTAATACAGATTGTCAATAGGTTTTAAGATGAGACATTAAATTTGGAAGAATGGACCAAGTGGGAGAATGTAAGCTCTCTTAACTAATATTGACAACTCTTCAACTAATTAAGGAAATAACTGATTTCTCGTTGAGAGCTTCGGGAATGGTCCATAACTCCTTCAACGGTTCTCTATCTTGATATGTGAAACAATTGACACATAGCCAATAGAAGCTTGATGGATGCTGGGCTATAAAGACTTCTGTTTTCCCCAAACTCGCTAACTCAATCCCCTTCAGTTTTACACCATCAAGAAAGAGAAAGCAGAGCTTGGAAGTGCCGTACAGGAAGCTAAATCTTGTGGAACAGGGAAATCTTCTACAGCAAGTCAAGTAGCATCAATGGCTGGAGGTATGATCTATTCGGTATTTCTATTTCGATTCTATTTCAGAGTTTTATTCCGCATTTTTCAGAATCGGAAATCAGAGCTAACAGATACCCCACATTTCCTTGTCATCAAAATGGATGGGCCAAAATTAATGAAGCATTTGTCATGCAGTTTCAGAGTAGGGATAAAAAAACAAAATATCCGGTGTCAAATATGTAAGAGAGAAGCTCCATTACATTTTATTCTTCCCGAAAACAAGATAGGCACATTCCTTCATATATAAAAGTTTGCATGAGACTCTTCTACTTTCAACAATGAAAAGCAAACGAGAAATATAATCAGGAATAGCATTAACAAATCTAAATGTTTTTAATAAAGATAAAATTGAGAATTGTAAGCATCATAAGAACGGTTTCTCCATTGGCAAGAGTTTCAGAGATTTGCAGACAGAGGTCTCTGAAGAAATCTAGGACAGAATATCACAACCCACGGCACAGAGACTTACCTGGTTCGTTTCTTCTCAAGAGTTGAAGTCCAGAAAATGGGGATGATAGTCAGTTACTAAAGCATCAAGCAATCTATTTAACAGATGGCTGCAAGGAGCCCAAATTTGTTGTTCAGCTCCCCAATCGTTCCGTGTATAGAGGGACAATAGATTCGAAATGCATGAACCACGTGGATTATCACACCGAAAGTTCCGGGAGGTTACAGACTTTAAAAATGTTCCGCATGCATATTCCCCGACGGAGGCATATTCATGAATGAGCTTTCGTTTCGCACTAATGCTATGCTTCCGTCCATTGACCAAATTCCATTCCAATGTGAGGCAGAGATTTTTTTTCAATAGAAAAATGCTATACTTTATTATAAAGTATATGAGATTGTGAGGCAGAGATTGTTCTTCTGCAATCTCTATACCAAAAGCAGCGTTGTCAGATAGCTAATCTTCAAGTCACAGCATGGATAGTAAATATGTAAGTTGTAAATATGTAAATAAGTCGCAGCATCAATCTCTATACCAAAAGCAGCGTTGTCAGTTAGGTAATCTTCAAGTCACGGCATGGATAGTAAATATGTAAATAAGTCACAGCATGGGTAGTAAATATGTAAATATAGAGGTATTTTTTAATTCTTCAATGATGTTATTCTCCTTCGATAGTGGAAGCCTCATTTTAATTTTACTAATATATTGTAATGGGTAAGCCTTGTTCAAATTCATCTTAGTCTTTAATTTATAAAGTGTAAGTGTAATTAGTAAACCGACGACAACATTGTGTTGGGCAAACTATCATGGTATCAAGCCACTTTGTTCTTACCTCTATCATTATCATTTATACCTATGTCACCTTTCCATCATCCCTTAATAATGTCTTCATTATATTTTGTGTCATCTTTAAATTTAAAAATGTATGCATCTTTATGATTTGTCAATGCCCTATTTGTTGAGGCCTTCCATCACTCCCCATTTTGTTGCCAATTTGAAAAGCATTTCTTCCTCTCGTGATTGTATTCATCGAATCATCATACATATGAAGTTATTGGTTTTCCTCTATTAGCATGTTGCATGATTGAGAGGAATTCCATAGTTGCATTTCTCTCTTGTAACACAATTTCTCACATGCACTTGTATTGATCCCTCATAGAGATCCTTATTGGCCTTGCTCATTTTAAAAGTGTAATTTGAAAGACAAATCCAAAATCATTCAACATTTTCTTCTTAAGGGATTTGGTGGTTATTGTTGGTGCAAAAATTTTAGAGACTGGGGTTCTATGCAAGGGTCAACAAAGTACCATTGTTGTCTAGACACATTGGCATTTGCATTCTTCCCAAAGGAGAAGAACGTCTCACTCGAAACACAGTCGAGACTAGTGGAAGATGAGGAAAATACTAAGGAAGAGACGAAGGAGCATTCCAAGGGTTCATTTTAGGCTTTTATTAAGTCGTGCAACATGAAGGAAAACCAAACTGATATAATCAACTAAACATGCATCACTAATAGAAATAAAATACAAGACATAAGCATCACATACACCATAACACAAAATTTAAAAGGGGTGCCAACACTTCTCATTTCTTATTATTCAAAACAGGTTGTATCACATTGATTACAATTTTCAAAGACATCTGTGTCTTGCAACTAGGCCCTTTGGTTCCAGATCCCACCCAATACATCAGGGAACCCTTTCGAACTTGCTCGCAACCTTATGTTACCTCCAAATCTAACCAACCAATAACAACAACAACAACCTCTTCCTTGGCTTTTCTGATCCTTTTTATAGAATTCACGGTGGTTAGTTCTAATCATGTCAAGGTAGTTTACAGTTCAACTTCTTTCTATGTGTGCATTAATTTCCCATCTTATCTTCCTCTGCATCCCCTTTTTGCAATCCCTTCCATGTTGCCTACCTGCCCATCTTCTGCAACCAAGTCTTCAAAAAATGAAGGAGCCAACAAGCCTCGATCACAAGCGTTGACTCACCTTCGAGTCAACCCTTTGGCTCTACCGGTCTTTCAAACTAAAGGGCTAACTCTGGAATGGTTGTCAACGCCCTACTCCAAAATTATTCAAAATTGGCAACTTGTGCTTTCAATTTTCCCAACAAAATATTTGTGTCGACGATGAATGTTGAGCTTGTTCACTATCCGGTGTGGAAGGTTGTTGTTTTCTTAAGGCTTTCCACTTAGAGTCTGTAAAGGATTATAACTGTTGCAATGTGAGGTATGTTGACTGAGCTACAGATCTGAAATCGTGAATAGTCTTCTTGTCAGCAACAACAAATTCCTGCAACGCATCTAGTTGGTCATCACCGACTTAAATTTCCTCATATTTGCACTGTTACTCCAGGGAGTCGGTCATGACCCAAACCTCCTTATTCATTTGTTTGATCCTCTCCATCAATTCATCCACAGGTCATTTTCATTGTTCACGCAAACCCATCCAATCCTAGAAGGTGGAGAAGATGGATTTACTTTGTGTTGTAACCTCATGAAGATGAGCACGAGTGGAGTGAATGTTTGTTACAAGTAGAGGGATACAGGCCATGAGCTCTTGTTGTCATTGCATGCCCTGAACTTGGATATTATCCAATTCATGTTGCATGGTGCCAACTTCATTCTGCAGGGTCTTCCATGAGGACAAGAGCAATTGGACACCATCCTATGGGTTGGTTTAGGAGCCTTCTTCCAAGATGCTAGGATGTTGATGTCATACCTCTTTCCAAATATCTACTAGTTGCTAAGATATCACAGCCACCTCTTGTTCCACCTCTTGGCGGGCCTAATGTTATACATCCCTTTCTGCAAGGGTAGTGGCGAGTTGAATCTCCATTTGTTGATAGGCCACTTGTGGATCCTATTGATCTTGTTCCACCTTGATTAACCTGGTCTCCACTTTAGTGGTAGAAGCACACATCATCTAGAATAGTTGTGGATTAGACTAGTCCTACAAATTTGTGGATGAGGAGGAAATACCAGTCGAAGGATTCCAATTTAATGGTTTCCCACTAGAAACGGATGGGTCAGATTTATCAGATATTTGGGCCTCTACCTCTGCTTGCGGTCGATCGGATTGATGGTTCTACAAAATCTTTCTCTTCATGGCCTCAATAAAAAAGGGGGGGAACATTTGTCTACTCTTGAAAAATTTGCAACATTGCCCGACAATGCTCCAAATCCTGTGCAAATTGTTGTAGCTAAGCCATAATAGATAAGTTGTCGAAGGAGGAAGAAGAGGGAGGGGGAGTGATGGATATCAGTTCTAGGATCTCCTCCTCTTAGGTCTCCTCCACAATAACCTCAAGAGTGGGGTGGGATTCTATTGTCGGATAGGTTGTGAGAAGAGGGGAATACTGTGGAGGGGCCTCACCTCCATTACCACCTACATCATGCATTGTCTACTCATCAACCTAACTGCATGAGGTGGTGAAATCGCCATCCCTTCCATCCTCTGTATCGGCCCCTATGGCCATTTACTATTATGTGTGGCCTTATGAAGTACCACTGAAGTACCCTTTATCTCATGAACTACCAAAACCCCCGCCACGGTCAGCAAGGTCTCCAGTTTGTTCTTTTCAATATTAATGATTGGTGTATTTTTGGAAAATTGCTCAAAATCTTGGAAGGAGAAAAGAGTCTCTATAACTATTCCCAGTTAATCCTTGGCTCCCAGTCCTTGCAATTCTTGAATACTTGGCCTCGTGATCGAAAAAGGTACAACTTTTGTAATAGGAAGGGTGGGTGCAAGAACAGTCAGAGTAGAGGAGGGACCACCTATTATAAGTTTTGGTGGGTACGGGATCATGGCTCGCACCACTTGTGGCTTATTATGGGTTGTGCCTTGCAAGAATTTAGCGACAGATCCTAGATGGAACTTGAATTCTTTACCTGAAATTTGTGCAGAATATGAGATACTGGAGGAGAGGATGGTTGGGAGTTCCAACACACTCGAGGGAGGAGTCACTTCTTTCTCTTGACTAGTCTCAAAGCTTCCTTCTATTTCACCATCCTTCCTTTTCCTTGCAACCTCCTCCTTGGAAACCACCTACTTCTACTGTGAAAATCGGGTTGTAATCTTTGGCAATATATATGCGGTGCCTTGTGTTATTTTGGACTTGTGCACACCAGACCACTGCAAAATATCCCTATCAAAAAATTGCTTTGTGAGGTAGTAAGAGAGGGCACTATCCTTAAAAATCTTTGAGTTAGTTGCTCAAGGCTAGACAAAGGTGTTGTCCCTATCCATTCCAAACCAGATTTTGCATGTGTGCACATCTAGCAAGGCCTAAGGAATCTACATTACGAGAGTGGTGATTGCAATCATCTAGTTGAACCACTTCCCAATTGTCTTCTCATTAAATGCTACATTGTGTGCATCACCCTGACTCTTCCACAATTTGAAATGCAAGGCCAAAACCTTCTGTCGATTGTTGCTGGCAATTCATGACCTTCATGGGATTGCCATTTCCACATAGAAAAGGAAATTAATATGTATTTCAAAATAAAGTGGCTAGAGGTAGCATGAGAATCTACATAGGCTTGCAGGATCTCATCAAGAAAAAATTTGCACCAATTTAATTGCACCCTTGGACATAGAATTCAGCAACGGAAAAGGCATATAGGGTGCACTTGTCACGGGTGTACTTCCTCATGATTCTCCTAGAAATTAGCTGGAAGGAAAACTTGACTTTCAGATTATTGATTTCAATTCTTATGAGTATGAAAACTTGACCTCATAAGAATTGAAATCAACACCTGCCCGAGCTCCATCATGGGTGATAGCACCAATTTTTGGGCCATTCGTATCATCATTGTTCCTTGACTATGAATTGATCAAATTTGATGGCAGATTCCATACTCACTCCTCCCATTTCGCATTCATCTCTGGGAAATATTAAGTACCATGCATAACAGTAGGAGTACTAGGGTCATTGGGGCAATGGAAAATTCTTGGCAACATGTCCAATTTCATTGCAATTATAACAATGAAATGATCTTCCTCAACTTCCATATTAGTTTCCCCGATAATCACTTCCTTGACCCTGACCTACAGCCCCCCTTCCTTGATATGGGAATTTATCAGACACTTAGTATGCAAAGCGATCCAAACTGTAGTCCACCAATACATCTAAGGCCTTGCATTTATATGTGTTGTGAGTAGTATAACCACAAAATTCATAATGGACATTATTCGGAACAGAGGAATACTTTTGCAGGATGGGGAGTTGACAAGGGGAGTTCCCACATGTTTTGTAGATCTTGAAATATTCACCGAGTTGAGTATTATACATGCCTAGAAAAGAAAGACAACCTATTGGCCCATGACAATGATTCTGAGCACCCACTTGCGCAACACCCACCAAAGGTCTTGTTGTGCTTGGTCCCATAGGGGAGTTTAGAGTAGTTCCCCTTCTTAGCCTTGGAGATTCTGAAACATGCTGACCTTATGTCATGCATCCAATACACCATACTCGCCCTTTTCCTATCTTAGAAATAGTCAAATCCTAGATATTTTCAGTTAACATAGCTATCTAGTTATGTAATTGTGATAAATCAAGTCTTTCCATGAACCTTGAGGCTCAAATAGTTATTGGATGCTTAGCCATGGATTCAATGATCATAGCTTGCCCCATTGCAATTATGGGGGTTTCAATGGTCAATTGCAATAATGGTACTCGACTTGATGGGAGTAGTCCTTGAATAAACCATTCCTTGTGATGTGTAACATGAATAGGAAAAGAGAACGTATTCATCACATCCCTAAATCTCTGAGCATGTTCTCAAGCCAATTCTCCTTCATATTGTTTGGATTTGTTTTAGCTCTACAATTCCTTGTTGTTCTGACTTTGGTAGCTGAAATTCTTCAATAAATAATTTCTTCACCTCTAACAAGAGAATAGATGGGATACTGGGAGGACAATGAACCACAAATTTCATGTATTGTTGTAATGCTTATCCATGCAATATAGTTTGGAAATCAATTGATTTGAAAGCATCTGAAACTTCCTTGGATCACCAAATAGCTTCACACAAGAACCAATGTTGTTCCACATCTTCTTCAGCTCCCTCACCCTAAAAATATAGGTTTCGCATGGAAGATACCCCATGTATCCCAGCCATAGTGGTCACTGGAGCTCTTACCAAAACAACCCCTCTAGGACGAAGTTGTGAAATCACATTTGAAGCCACACTTGGACTTGAACTGCTACCACTCTAAGGACCTATTGATATTGTACTAACATTAAACCCACTACTACTTCCCCCAACAACTATAATAATGGACTATCTATTATTGCTATAATAATGATTATACCAAGGTAAATACAACATAGAATTAGAAAAAGAGAGTACTGTATGATTTATGATCTCCTAGGGAATGGTTGACACTAGGATTATTATGTGTTTCTCTAGTTATTCTTCCTCGATAATGGGGGGTTCAACTTCTCAGTTTCCTATTCTCAAACCACTCAAGTGGATCCACAACCTGCACCCAGGCTGTCACTACATCATCGGTAAGCATTCCAACATCTTGTGTTCTTATTCTATCATATCCATCTTCCATTCCCATGTATACATATGCAACCCAGTTTCCTATACTCGGGCTATCATCTGCCATTATACCTTTCCCCTTCAATTAGGAGTTGGCCAACTTTTCGTGTCTCATCACCTTCCACAACTCATTCAACCTTTCTTCATCCTTTCCTATGTCACACATCTCCTTTCGCAACTGGTGACTATTCTTTTTTGCTAATCTCATTTGTTTTTTCCACAATTAATCTTGAATACTCGACCTCCTTACTGCTTTCTCAACCTATACTTGGGATTCAGATTTATCCCCCATTTTCATCATATATTCTTCAAATTCTATAACTTACCAACATCATTCTAGAACACTCCCCATGGCGTAGCTGATTATTCCTCCATCGAGGTCCAATTAAATGACATAAATCCTCTTTCTACCAACTAGACACCTTAATTTACAATGAAATTTCCTTGATAATTATCACACGAGCATTTCGCTTGAAATCGACTTCTGCTTTTGAGAAAGATTGATAAATTTTCATAGTGAACTCTATTATGTACTTGTTAATGGTATTATTTACCCAGAATTCCACGACTCTCATCAGGTGATGATCCAACTTATGCAATGCATCCAGGAATTGAGGGGTCCACTAAATAGTTATCTTCCACTAGTTCTTTTATATGAGGGATTATGCAAGCCATTTGATCCACTTGTATAGACTCACAGGGAACTCACACTAAAAGATCTCATATTGATCCCATGATGGTCCATCAAACAATATAAAATCTCTACACCTTACTGGGTTCCCTTTTCTCAACCAAGCTTCTTGTAACACAAAGTCCTCAAACTTCTTACTCCACCAATCTTGAATATGAGGCTTGTAGATTCCTCCATCCATTCAACATGTACTTCCCTATTTAGAAATAGGTCTCGACAAAAGAACGATTTGTTGGCGCAAAAATTTCAGAGACCTAGGTTCTATGTAAGGGCCAACAAAGTGCCATTGTAGGATAGATGCACTAGCAATTTTATTCTTCCCTAAGGAGAATATTTTCTCACTCGAAGCACAACTGAGACCAATGGATGATGAGAAAAACACTAGGGAATAGATGAAGGAGCATTCCCATGGTTCATTTTAGCCTTTTATTAAGTTGCACAATAAGAAGGAAAACCAAATTGATATAATCAATTGAACATGCATCACATGTGGAAATCAAATACAAGACATAAGCATCACATACACTGTAACAAAAAATTCAAAATGAGCACCAACACTTCTCATTTCATATTATTCAAAATAGGGCATATCCCATTGATTACAATTTTTAGATACATCTATGTCTCACGACTAGCCCTTTTGTTCCCAAATCCCACCCAATACATTAGGGAATCCTTCCCAACTTGCTCTCAACTTTGTTTTACATCTAGTTATACTAACCAACCAACAACAACAACCTCTTCCTTGGATTTTCTTATCCTTTTTATAAAACTTGTGGTGGTTAGTTCTAATCGCGTCAAGGCAGTTTACAATTCAACTTATTTCTATGGGCACGTTAACTATCCATCGTATCTTCATCCACATCCCCTTCTTGCAATCCCTTTCGCATTGACTATGTGCCCATCTTCTACAACCAGGTCTTCAAAAAACGAGGGGGACAACAATTTCCCCAAGGCATTTCTTTCTACAATGCATCATCCTACCCACTTATGTAAATGTTTACCACATTTTAAAGGATTTATGCCAACGGAATCCAATGAAATTCAAGGATCAATTATCCACCTTCAAATATGTATAATATCTCTAATTAGTCTCTTATCTTTTTCATTTTCATGGTTTTGTAATAGATTAGTGTTTATCATGGAGATAGATTTCCAATCCCAGCCTCTCATGTTGTTTTTTACAAATACCTCGATGTTTTTATGAATTCTTTGTATCCACAACAATGATGAGTTTGAATTTGAGGAATATTAGTTGTTTTGAAACTCCCATGGAACAATCTACCCTTTTGCTTCCCTTTCCATCTAGGAAAATTATGGAGGGGCACTTGTATGCTCACAACAACTAAGTGTCGCAACCCAAAGATACCCACAGAAACCATAAGTTAGGAAGTAGCTAAGTGATCAATAAATTACCGAGGATATTTCACTGGAACAATTCATCAAAATAGATCTTACAACTTAGTTCTTTTTATTAGCTTGTTTACATTGAATGCTAAATAACTAGAATTGAAAGTAAAATAACTAGAGAAAATAAATAAAATATCCAAACAATAACACAAGATATACCCTGGGAAAACCCAATATGGAGAAAAACCAAGCCAAAAATGAGGACTATGCCTTGCTCTTTATATAGAATGCAAATACAAAGGAAGTGGTACTCTCTATGGAGTTACCTATGACCCTACGCCCAGATCGACTACTGTAGGATCTCCTCCTTCCTCTACTATGCTTTAATATCCACTCCCGTGATGTTTCTCAACTATGGAAAAATACAATAACATCAAAAGAATGGAACCCCATTTTCTCCTATTGAGCTTGGCATTGTATTTGATGTCAAAGAGAATGTTGAACTTGGTGATGGCATTGAAGTCTTAATGCCAGTTTGAAGAAGTATATAGAAAATATGTGTGCAAGTCTCAGCAAGTTGCACCAAATGTCAAAGAGATTGTTGAACTTGGTGATGGCATTGAAATCTCAATGCCAATTTGAAGAAGTATACAAAATAAGGTTGTGTGTGCACAAGTCCCACCAAGTTATGGAATTCTAGTGCGCAAGTCTCACCAAGACATGGCACTCTAGTGCGCAATTCCTACCAAGACATGCCACTCTAGTGCGCAAATCTCACTAAGTCATGGAATTCTTGTGCGCAAGACCCTCTATGAGCGCAAGATAAGGACAAGTGGATGAATTACCATGAAGTCAACAAATATACAAAATGCACATCGACGAAACAATAAGATGTGTGGTAAACTTGATCGAGAAGAAATGAAGAAGGGATGTCACTGACTTAGAGAAACCCCAACTTGTGGACATATAAATTGAGTAAGATCAGTATAAATAAGAGAAATATTGATGTGTGTTGAGATAAAATTGGGAGTGCAAAAGATGTAGTATTATGAAATTGCAAGCTACGGGGAACGAATGAAATTCTTAGGGGAATCGATGGCAGTATGAATCAAGGAAGTGCATGAGATTACAGGACAAGCAAAATACAAGGAGCAGTCACACAGAAATATGAGGAGCATTTGTGAGAAGAGCACAAAATGAGCATTTTGAACAGAAGGATACAAGGAATGGTTGCACAGTAGGTGATCATAACTAAATATTAGTAGCAGAGGAGTGTGCTCGGAAGGAGTGTTGAGGTTTTCTTGTGCATAAGCAAATTGTCAAGAAGTGTAGAACAAAGGAAGCAAATTAGTGTTAATTTTTCGATAATTTCATTCAATATTATCTAGGATCACTAAGAGAATAACAAGCACAACATAACAATCACAAGAAACAATGGACACAAAGCATTTCACTGGGGAAAACCAATAAGGTGAAAAACCCCGCAACTTCCTCAGAGATAGAATGAGCACCAATACAAAGATCACAAAGATCAAAACCCAAAACATAGATGTCCTCAACAGCTACTCCTCCTTTACTTGTGCGCACTCCTCTCTCTCAACTATGCGAGTTGGATGAGTGAGTGAATGAATAGAATGAGAGAGACACACTCTCTATTTATACAACAACTTGACCTGCCTTTATCCCTAACAGGGCCGACTTCCTAAGGAAACCTAATAACCCATCCACATGGCTCATACAGGGCCGACCCCACCAAGGTGGTCTAATGTCCCATCAAATATAAGTTACGACACTTACAATGTAACTTGCGACACTTGCAAATACAAATGACAACACTTCCAATCAGAAGAATAATACATCTCCGTTGGGGATACAATAAAGTACAAACATAATATACAAGTGAATATCTTTTGAAGTTACAAATACATCAACACTCCCTCTTAACTAGGAAGGTATTCTCTTGACACAGGTCATCAATACATATCGACACAATTCTTCAATTCTGGAACATGATCATCGTCACTAGATCACGGAGCATCATCATCACTGTTGTTGTACTTGTCATCTCGATCACTGGTGATATCTCTCAATTCTTCTTGTCATATGAAGTTATACAGAGCCAACCCTTTTTCATGCTAGATGTAGGCCTAGCCTCCTGTAGGTCTCCATCATCTCTGCAAGCTTCCTGATAGAGGTGGAATCTCAGGACTGATTATGTGCATCTGCAAAACCTGACAAGAGCATCCTAAGATCCTTTATGTGCCTTAGCACGACTGGAAAGATCTCCCAAGACTGATTATATGCAGCCTCTACAAAACCTGACAAGAGCATCCCAGGATCCTTTATGTGCCTTAGCACGACCGGCAAGATCTCCCAGGACTAATTACATGCATCCTTCACAAAACCTTTAAAGAGCATCCCAAGAACGTTTATGTGCCTAGCACGACTGCCAAGATCTCTAAAGAGCATCCCAGGACTTTTACGTGCATAGCACAACCTATCGGACCTCCAGGACTGATTACATGTGAACATGCAAATCCTTAAAAGAGCATCCCAGGAACATTTATGTGCTTAGCACGACCGACAAGACCTCTAAAGAGCATCCCAGGAATTTTACGTTCCTAGCACAACCTATTGGATCTCCAGGATTGATTACATGCCTCCCTCGTAAAACCTCGAAAGAGCATCCCAGGACTGATTACGAGCTTATTGCTCAACCTATCGAATCTCCTAGGGAGATATTACATGCTACTGCACAACCTGCCACATATCCTCGGCCTCGAAGTATCACCCTGATACTCATGATCAACCTGATCATCCTCACACAGGGCATCATCCTGATGCTCATGATCATACTGATCATCATCATACAGTGCATCATCCTGATGCACATCATCTGGAGCATCGACCTGATGCTCATCATACATGATCGTCCTGATCATCATCATATAGTACATCATCTTGATGCACATCATCTGGAGCATTGACCTGATGCTCATCATACATGATCGTCCTGATCATCATCATATAATACATCATCCTGGTGCACATCATCTGGAGCATCGACCTGATGCTCATAACACATGATCATCCTGATCATCATAATAGCATCGTCCTGATGCATATCATATAGCACTTACATCCACAACCATGGGAAGGATCCTCCTACCACCATGCTGGGAATGGCTCCTTCAAATGTGTCCCATCACTTCCTCCTCGAAGTATCTTCTATCTAAAGAACACCAAGCCTCCCTCTGAAGTAATCGAACTTCACTCTGGCTAGTGGTTTGGTCAACACATCTGCAATCTGCTCATCTGTCGTAACATATTGGAGCTTCACTGCTCCTCTCTGCACCATATCCATGATATAGTGATATTTGATCTCGATATGCTTCCACTTGTCATGGAACACCGGGTTCTATGACAACTTCACACAACTCTGGTTGTCACAATAGATACAAGTAGCATCCAACTGGAGATCAAATAAATCAGACAATAGTTTCCTTAGCCATACCGCCTCACAACTAGCCGAACAAGCTGCGACATACTCTGCTTCGGCTGTACTCAGTGCTATGCAGGATTGCTTCCTGCTAAACCAAGCAATCACACCTGATCCCATACTGAAGCAGCACCCCGAAGTTCTCTTCCTATCTGCAGCACTGCCTGCCCAATCTGAATGAACATAACCCTCAAGGTTAAACTTTTGATTCGCATCATACTTGAGCCCATAATCAATCGTACCCTCCAGGTACCTCAGAATATGCTTTACAACAATCAAGTGAACATGTCTAGGATCCGTCGGGAACTGGCTCAAGGTGTTCACAACAAAGAAAATATATGGTCCCGTGTTCGTCAGGTACATCAAGGACCCAATCATCTGACGATACATAGTGGCATCAACCGACTCTGATGAAGCATCACTCAATAGCTTCAGGTTCGATGCCATAGGTGTGGCCATGGCCTTGCAGTCCATCATCCCGAACCTCTTCAAGATATCTAATGTGTACTTCCCTTGTCCAAGGAAGATTCCATCTGCACTCTGCCACACCTCCATCCCTAGAAAATAATGCATCATACCCAAGTCCTTCATCTCGAACTTGGCAGTAAGCTTCCTCTTCGTGTCGGCAATCAACCTATCCTCACCTGTCACAAACAGGTCATCCACATACCGTAGGAGTATCAGTGGATTTCCTTCTTCAACCTTGTAGTAAAGGTTGGAATCCACTTTACTCTTGGTAAATCCCAAACTAGTCAGGAAGCTGTCAATCCTGCCGTACCATGTCTTGGGTTCTTGTTTCAAACCGTACAAGGCTTTCTTTAATTTGCACACATGTGACTCCCTGTCATGTGTCTCAAATCTGAGTGGCTGCTCCACATACACTTCCTCTTCGACTACACCATTCATGAAAGCTATCTTGAAATCCATCTGGTGTATCTTCCACTTCATCACTACAGCCAGAGCAAGTATTGTTATGATGGAAGTGTATCTGGATACAGGTTCAAAGGTCTCGTCATAATCTATCCCTTCTTTCTGGGAGAAGCCACGAGCCACAAACCTTGCCTTGTATTTCTCTATGCTACCATCTGCAGCATGCTTGATCTTGTAGATCCATTTGGAAGTCGCAACAGACTTCCCTTCTAGTCTTGGGACCACATCCAAAACATCATTCTTCACGACTGACTGGTATTCCTCGATCATGGTATCCTTCCATTACTCCATCCCTGATCCTGGGAACTTCAGATTCTTCAATATCTTCAATAGGTAGTTTTCTTGAACTTCGTCGCTGGAACAAATATCGTTGTCCTTCTTTTGTAGGTGATTGTACATGATATTTCCTACAAGTCAAATTCATTTGTATAATTAGGAACTTCTCATAGTTTTCAGAACAAAATCTTACACATAAGGACATATATCATACATTCATGCAATTATCTTAGCCAATTCTTCAATGCAACATTCATCCATATCCCGTATTTATACGGTAACCTTCTAGATGCCTTCCATCTCTACCAGAACATTGTTAAGAGTGTGCACTACTCCCAACATTTCAGCAAAGATGTTTCATTCTAGATAAGTAGCAATGGAATGTTGTACAGTACCATAGGCCACTTACCCATTATTTCCATATTAGTAGTATCTTGTTCATTAATGCAACTTTTCTAAAAATGCATAATATACATCTACTGTGTACATGACTGAACAACATCATTTAAGTAATCATATATACAATAAATGACAATTTAAATACTTATCTTTGTTTGGTTGTTGGGTGGACTCCCTCTCAATCTTTGCTTCCTTGCAGGATCTACTGGAGTTTGACTCTACAGTAGCTTCTTCTACTCCTTTTTGTTGTGGATTGTAAGGAGTAGTCAACTCCCTCTTAATCTTTGAATCACTGCATAACTTCTTGAAGTCTTCTGAAGTGAATTCTCCACCATTGTTGGATCTAAAGGTCTTGATCTTCTTTTCAGTGTGGTTTTCTATCAAGGCTTTGAATTCCTTGAATTTGCTGAATACTTCATCTTTGTTATTCAAGAAATAAATCCAAGTCTTCCTAATGAAAGAAACATAATATACATACCCACTCATAGAACTGGATGACATCGGACCGCATATATCGGAGTGGATAATTTCCAATATTCCTTTTTCCTTGCATTCACTACTTGGAAATGCCTTCTTTGTGTTCTTTCCTTTTGCAAACACCTTCATGCTTTGACTGGATTTCAGGAATACCTTCTACTGCTTTGCTTGCAATTGGTAGTGCTCTATAGTGCACATGTGCAAGCCTTCTATGCCAAAGTTCACTTGGCTCCATGGATTCATGTACCATGGCATGTTCAGGTTGTCCCTTCAATTTGTACAATCCTCCCTCTTGCTCTCCAATCACCACTGCATCATATATGGTCTTACCTTTTGGCCACATAAGTACTTGGCCATCCACAAATGCAACTCTCATCCCCTTTGCATCCAAAGATGATATGGAGAGAAGATTCTTCTTGAGTCCAGGTACATATAGAACATCTTTCATTTTTAAAGACTTCCCAGAGTCTAACTTGTAGGAGGCTTCACCACTTCCTTTTATAGGGTATTGATAGTCATCCCCAAGTTTCACCTTATGAGGTGACTCATGTTCAGATAGGTCCATAAGATATTCTTTAAATCCCGTCATATGTTTGGAATCCCTACTATCAATAAGCCAATCATTACACCCATGTGTAACCATACCTGTGAGAGCAGAGATTAGAACATACTCTTCGTCACTTGAAGAGTCTTCACTTTCTACCTTAGTCTTCTTCCTAGGCGGTTCATCATCCTCAACAACATGAGCATGATATCTCTTCTTGTTGCTCTTCTTCTTCTTCTTCTTGAAGCCCTTTATGTTCTTGGGACATTCTGAGGCAAAGTGTCCCTTCTCATTACATGTGAAGCATCTCATATCTTTCTTCTCTCTTTGATGGTGGTGAGAAGATTTCTTGTGATGAGGTTTCTCCCTCTTGAACTTACTTTTCTTGGTATATGCTGTGAGAGCTTGATATTCATTTCCCATCTTTTCTTCTCGGGCCACAAGCCTAGCTTCTTCTTGTGAACATTCCTCCCACATTCTACTGAAAGAGATCAATTTCTTTCTTGCACAGATACCTTGGATGAAGGAGTCCCATGACCTAGGTAGGCCATTCAATGTGGTCATCACAATTTCTCCATTCTCCAGTACTTCATCCACAGCTTCAAGTTGTTCTTTGATTTGAGAGACCTTAGTAAAGTAGGATTGGATGGTCTCTCCATTTTGGATCTTTACCCCTTTTCAATTGGTTCCGCAGTGTCATCTTTCGATTTATATTCTTTCCTTCAAACAACTTGGTCAAGGATTCAAACATCTCCTTAGGTGTCTTTAGGGAAGACACATGGGGTATGAGATTGTCTTTGATAGAATCAACAATGATTCTCTTGGCCTTGACCAATTTATTCTTGTGTAAGGCCTTAGCTTCATCTCCCTCTGGAACTGGAACCTCTTCACTTATGTAGGTGTCCAATTCATTTTCATCTAGGATTAACCCAATCCTATACTTCCATGCTCGGAAGTTATCAGCCCCTTCAAGCTTATCCTCAAGCTTGGTGTGGTGAGACATCTTAATGAGAAACTTAAATGGAAATAAAATATTTAGGTCTTACCACTTGATTTGCTGAAACTGGATCTGGAGCTGAATTAGGGTTTGTCAAAGAAACCCTAAAAATTCAAACTTTGAATTTCAAACTTCTGATTGGATGGAAAGATGCGCCTTGCTGAGCTAATGAAGCCGGTATACTTCAATTTTGAAATCTCCAAAATTTGACCCCTCAAAATTGACTTTGAAACTTTCGGATCTACAGTTTCTGGTTTTCTGGTCAAAATTCCGAACTAGGGTTTTGATAGTGCCCGGGGTTCTGCCTAGCCAAAAAGTTCGATCTTGGTCTCTAAACTTCGATTTTTCTGAGGAGCATCCAGCCATGGTCTCAAATTCCAAAAATTGCAACTTTCTCTGAAACCCTAATTTTTCGCAATAGTGACAGGCCAGAAACTGAAAATGCTCAGAATTGAATTCTGTCTCGACAGAAAGATGCACCGTTGCTAGGAGAGTCATCCTAGCCTCCTACCTTTGATGATCTGTGGAGAGAAAACCAAAAATTAAGAAGCCCTAGCTTCCGCAGTTGCACAGTGTCTTCTTCTTAGTACCGCTCTGATACCATGTTAATTTTTCGATAATTTCATTCAATATTATTTAGGATCACTAAGAGAATAACAAGCACAACAAAAAAATCACAAGAGACAATGGACACAAAGCATTTCAATGGGGAAAACCAAGACGATGAAAAACCCCGCAACTTCCTCAGAGATAGAATGAGCACCAATACAAAGATCACAAAGATCAAAACCCAAAAGATAGATGTCCTCAGCAGCTACTCCTCCTCCACTTGTGTGCATTGCTCTCTCTCAACTATGCGAGTTGGATGAGTGCGTGAATGAATAGAATGAGAGAGACACACTCTCTATTAATACAACAACTTGACCTGCCTTTATCCCTAACAGGGCTGAATTCCTAAGGAAGCCTAATAACCCATCCACATGACTCATACAGGGCCGACCCCACCAAGGTGGTCTAATAACCCATCAAATATAAGTTACGACACTTACAATGTAACTTGTGACACTTGCAAATACAAATGACGGCACTTCCAATCGAAGGAATAATACATCTCCGTTGGGGATACAATAAAGTACAAACATAATATACAAGTGAATATCTTCCGAAGTTACAAATACATCAACAATTAGAAAGTGCAGAGTAATTTGTGATTGAGGCATACAACAACAAATATATATCTGGGTGGTAGGACGGGGCAAGGACATAAGATTGGTGTCTTCCACAAGTTGTTGCCTGGAAGCTTAGGTGGGTGCCTGACCACACAAGTTGGTGCTTTCTTACTATGAGTTTGTTCTCATAAATGGATTGGTGTCTTCATAGGTTGATGCCTATAAAGCAACAAGTTGGTGCTTGCAAGGGATTGGTGTTCCCATCTGATTGGTGTCTGCAAAATTAGTGAGTGGGTGCTCACATTTGCATTGGAGATTGGTGTCTCCTAGCATTATTTGTAATAATAAGATTTTATATATAATATTTCTCTACATATTCTTTGCGCAATGTTCTTTGTATTGGAAATTGTTTAAGATACATGGTATATATATTAATGAATGATTACATGGTATAACAAATATTTGAAAGGATAAAAAGTGCATGACACTGATTCACCCCCCCCTCTCAGTATCAATTGGGGGTCCAACATCTCCTAACGACTTCGTATTTAACATAGAATGAAAATGTCTATGGTTAATTTTAGGGTTTTTGCAAGCCCCAACTCCCAATTACGGTTAGGGTTTTGGACCTTCTAGAATGTTCTTGAAAGTCCATGTGGGGCATATTATATGATGGTATAATTTGACACATTAATTATCAATCTGGGTTAGTAGGCTTGTGAGGTACTGTGCAAAGTATAGCAAAGATTCCTTAAAGTTCTTCAAAACCTACAAGTTAAAACACCAATCCACACAAAGCAAATGAAAGTAACTTCAAACTCAATCAACTAAGGAATAAGATGCATTTCAAGATCGGCAAGGACCAGAGTAACCTCCTAAGGTAGAACCACAGGGAAGTCATATGTAATTCATTGATTTATGACTGGAAATACTCCAATGAGTTTCACTGCATAGGTTTGAAACAATACTTTGAAAGACACCAATCTAACCTAAGTCACACAGCAGAAACCATGAATGGCCCATATCAACACTATTCCGGTTATGGGCTGAGTTAGTGGACCTTTGTGTTAACACCTTGGTTTTAGCAAGACTCCGCAAGCCTTTGTTTTAAGTGCCTTTGATAAAGTGTTCATGATATAAAATCCAATCCAAGCATTAGTCTTCTGAAAATGAAATCCAAATTGAAATGTTGAATTATAGGAAATCAAAAGATGCAAGATTCAATGCGATGCTACAGGAAAACAAAGTAATTAACATCTACAAGAATAGAATGCAAATAACACTTCCACACGTAACTTACAACATCACACCACACTTGCCGATAAAAGAAACACACATAGGGCATAGTTATGGAGTTGAAGGGTCATGCCCTGCCTCCGCTCTAAACCGCGCCCACTAACACTTAGTTAACACACATAACTGAAGATCAAATTGTTAGGATATTTTAATACTCCATCCTTGTCCTCCCTAGCATTATTTCATTTTCCTAGTATATGATGATGTCATTTTTACCCTAGTGGTTTGCAGATGTCATCCATGACCTATCTACCACCTTCTGCATCCTGCATGCATCATTTTAGGACTACTTAAGCCAGTTCCCTATTTTTAGGAGCTTACTCAATGTTCCAGTTCACTTCACTTGAGTTAATTGACTATTGTGGGGGGCTTGAGCTCTGAATTCCATTGATTGTGGTCTCATGCACCTTTTTATGAGTGAATTGCATGACAAACTCACTAATGCACCCTCCTTGGTCAGTTAACTAACTGTGACTTCAGTTAACTGAGTTTAGTATCGGTTTAGTTGAGTTTGGGTCTTCCAGAGGACTCCAGTGGTGACAATTCCTATGCTAGATCAACCGAGACTCAAATTCTCCTATGTGATTCAAATGATCTCTATTGTAACACTGTTGTTGACTATACTGATTATTGGATCATGTGACATTATTCTGTTCCTATTTGATTTCTCATGCATGATTAATTGTCTACTGATTTCTCTTGCAGTTTTCACTCTAATTCATTTTTTATGCTCATTCTTTGTCTGTGAGGTATACTTATCTCTTTGATCTATTGTGATATAGAATTTCACATGGTATCAAATCTCATTGAGCGTAGGTTGACCAACTACTTTCAATAGTGCACCAGAAGCCTATGGATTTCCACAACAAATCCTGGTGCCATTGCATTGAATTCATTGGAGAAATCCTCTGAGGTTTAGCCATGTGTGAAGGATCTGGAAAAATGTTCCTATTGTCCTAAAGCAATGCTCAGTAGTAGTCTATCTCCAAAATTGAGATTTTTTTGCAGGTTATTGAAAATTTTTTTAGTGCAGCAGTAGCAACAATATCACCTTGTATTCGCTCCAGCAGTTCTCATGGAGAATTCGAACTCTCCTCTCTCTCCCAAGATCCTAACACCATTCAATTACCTTGATTGGAGTGCTGATATGCAGATGGTATTGTGCAACAAGTCATTGTACAGGGTAACAACGGGAAAGGAGTTCGAACCTCAAGCAACTATTGAGAAGGCCAAGTATATGAATAGATTGGATGAAACATTCAGTTTCATGTGTATTCATATTTCCAGATATCTACTCTTCCACCTCGAAGGATTGAAGACTCCAAGAGAGGTTTGGTTGAAGTTGGAGACCCTCTTCGGCAAACAAGATGAGATAAAGGGCCATATTCTAGAGAATGAGTTGATTTCTCTTCAACCGAGCAGTTTCAAGACCATCCAACAATTATTTTCCAAATTCAAATCTTTGGTCATGCAATGCAAGCAGTGTGGCATTGAGAAGAAGGATGAGAAGTTGGTGCTATCCATTCCGAGAAAGCTAAGTCCCGAGTTCTCCATCTTTTTTTCTATCTTCCATTTAGGGAGATTTTCAATCCATGGTTGGAAAATTCCATCTCTAGATGCATTCACCGAATTTATCATCCAAGACAAGACAAACCGATTCATATGGGTGCTTTTCAAGCCTCCAAAAATTAGGCTCTTATGGCTGGAGAGTCAAAAAGTGTGAATTCCAAAGGGAAGCACAAGGGCAAAGAGAAGAGGCAATCTGAACCCAAGCAGAATGCCAAGTCTAGTCCATCGGAAGGATCCTCCAGTTCCAAGAAGGATAAGCAAAAAGGATTTGAGAAATCCAAGTGTTCCTATTGCAAGAAAGGAAACCACCCAGAGAGATCTCACATGAAGAAGAAGATAGATCAGATGACCAAACTTCTTGAACAACATAACATTTCCCTCCCAGAAGGCGCAAGAGATACTGATTCTGGAAGTGAGTCTGATGGTCATCAGAGATTCCATGCACTGAAGGTTTGATTTTCACAATCACATGCCTTCCTCATAGATTCAGGAGCCTCCAACCACATGGTTGCATCCAAAGAATCATTTTCTTCTCTAGATCTCAATGATGGGATGATTATTCACATGGGAGATAACTCTCAGATCTCTGCTGAAGGTAAGGGAACAATACATCTGGAGCATGGGAAGTTCAATTTTTTTCTATTTGTGACTTCTTTGTCAGCAAATTTGTTGTATGTTTATCAGATGACTCACACAGGTTCACCGAATAAAGTGGTCTTTGGTCCTGACACAATGGAGATTGTAGAGATCTCTTCTAGGAAGATTATAGCGAAAGGGTTTGCAAACCATGCCTCAAAGGCATATGAATTCTCTCATTTTTTCCATACTCTCTTCCTACTTCATTGGAATCTGATGAAGATTAGAGTAATATCTCTTCTAATGAAGATGAGGATCAAGATCATGATGTTGAGAATAAAGTTCAAGGAGATCCAGATCCAGATCCAACTCCTACTCCCAATCCATGTCCAAGGCCAATATGGGCTCACAAAGTCCTTATAGCTGTTGGGAACATAGTTGGGGATCCATCTAACCATAGAACCACTAGATCTCGGTATCATGCAAACCTTGCACTAAGTCATGTATATCAACTTCTCTCAGAGAGGTGCTACTTGAAGGTGGGGTTTGATCCACAATCACCTAAAGAGACTTACCATCGGGGATCTACAACCAAGTAAAAATCTCGGTTGATTGAAAAAGGGTACTCAAAGGTTCATGATTTGGACTACAATGAGACATTTGATCCAATAGAAACAAGGGTTCATGAAAGACTTGTTTTGGAAAATACAACTTCGACACAGTGGGAGGTACATCAGAGGAGCAAATCCAGATCCAAATCCAAATCTAGCACTTACATTGCTATCCTACATAGGAGTAGATTGCCAATATTTTTGCAAAGGCTTTCACTTAGGAATATTTTTTCCTTCTTTGCTTAGTATGAAGGTTCTTTGATTTCCCTACTACTGTTCCTTTTTAAGGGGGGGTATTTTTCCCATGAGGTTTTTCCCCATTTCCTTGGTTCATGGACAGTTCTTTTATTTTTTTATCATTTATTTGATTGTATGTGTGACCTTGTTCTTAGTAACCAGGGCCCAGGATGCAAAAGTATGGATTAAGGGCGGGTGTTAGGATATTTTAATACTCCATCCTTGTCCTACCTAGCATTATTTCATTTTCCTAGTAGCCGATGATGTCATTTGCCCCCTAGTGGTGTGCATATGTCATCCAGGATCCATCTACCACCTTTTGCGCCCTGTATGCATCACTTTAGGACCACTTAAGTCAGTTCCCTATTTTTTAGGATCCTACTCAATGTTTTAGTTCAGTTCACTTGAGTTAGCTGACTCTTGTGGGGGTTTGAGCTCCGAATGCCACTGATTGTGGTCTCATGTGCCATTTTCTGAGTCATTTGCATGACAAACTCACCGATGCGCCCTCCTTGGTCATTTAACTGATTGCGACTTCAGTTAACTGAGTTTAGTATCAGTTTAGTTGAGTTTGGGTCTTTTGGAGCACTCCAGTGGTGATAATTCCTATGCTAGATCAACTGAGACTCAAATTCTCCTGTGTGATTCGAATTCTCTGCATTGTAACATCATTGTTGACTATACGGATTATTGGATCATGTGACATTATTTTGCTCCTATCTGAGTTCTCATGCATGATTAATTGTCTGCTCAATTTTATTGCAGTTTTCACTCTAATTCATTTTTTCTGCTCATTCTTTCTCTGTGAGGTATACTCAGCTCTTTGATCTGCTGTGATTTAGAATTTCACACAAATTAGCATCGAATCAGTCCTTCTATTAATGATAAAAGATTAATATTACAAAGAGAGTTCTTTCCTATGCAATGCCACTACTTCCTAAGCTAATATGATTATCCAAGTGTCCAATCTGATTGCATACTTATACATCAACCCATAAAAATTATCCCATTGCTAGAATCTAAAGATTAGCAAATGAAGGCTACATGATTTTGTTGGATTTGATTTTACATCCATTTGTATGAAGGAATTGGTTTAGATTTGATTATACAAGATCCTCACAACATGCAAAGGAAGAGAATAACTTGATTCAAATTTGTTTATTTGGTTGAGTGCTTAATTTGGAATCTACTAGAAGAACAGGATTGCAGAGAAACATCATAAAATAAAATGCAGAAATAAAACACATAAAAACACAATACAAGAGAGACACCAATATATGTGGTTCACCAAGTTGCGGCCTAATACAGATCTCAGGTCATGTGGTAGAAATATTCAAGCCACTGGGTGCATCCTTGGGGGCAAGCCAATGTCAAGTACCGTCACTTGATCTTGACTCCTCTGTCTAGGCCAACTCCTAGCGAAGACAAGGGGGGTGGTCCCTAAGAAAATAAACTAAGTCTTTTAAACTAAGTAATAGAAAGAAAAACTATTCTAGGAGTTTATTGATTAGCAACAAGAGTAAATAAAACATATTACTTTATCAGCATGTAAAATAGATCATCATCATCATTTTGCATTGTAATATCCTGACAAGTAAGCCCCCAACATATGTGAACTTGTCATTTATTTTTATGGTGGGACTAGGTTCATGGACCATGGACCATTAATAAGATTATTATTTATTATCTTATTATTATTATTATTATAATTACCTATAACTAAATAATGGCTCAACATGGACACCAATGTTGCTAGGGGGTATTTGATTCCACATGCGAAGGGATTGGGGTTAGGAGTTGTGTCTCCCCCTAACATTTCTCTAGTCTCCCTAATTTTAATGCTATTGGGCACTAGTGGTCGTAATTTTTCCAAATAATGTTTTGCATGCACTATTGTGCCCTCACTAGAGAGAATATTCCTTCAATGGATGTTGGTGGGCCCACTCTCACTTAAATCATGTCTTATGCGCCTATTTGAATAATTGTGGTCATACATGCACCCAATTTGAGTTTAATTGAGTTAATGTCAGTTAATTTTGAGTAAATTTGAGTTAAATTGGGTTACTGTCAGTTAATTTTGAGTTAATTAAGTTAAATTGACTTACTGTCAGTTAAATTGGGTTACTGTCAGTTAGTTTGAGTTTAATTGAGTTGTACTCAGTTAAAGTGAGTAGATTTAAAACTGGCCAGGATCCTACTAGTGTGTCTAGTATCTTCAACCACTCTCAACAAATCATCTCCAATGAAATCATAAAGCTCTTGGAAAATTCAATCGTCCACCCATCAGGACCTGGGCTTTTGTCTTTCTGAAAAGTAGAGAGGACTTCTTTCAATTCATCTTCTGTGATTTCTTCCATCAAGGATCTATTTTATTCCTCTTCCACAAAACAAGGGAAAATTTGAGCCACTCTAATAACTTCATCAATGGAAACCTGATCACTGGCCTTGAAAAGGATCTGAAAATGATTCACCCCGACCCTAGCCAAACCTTTAAAGGACATAATTTTCATTTGGGACCCTTCTTCTGGGCTCGCACAACTCTAAGTGCCCTTTCAATAGATTGTTGCTTCCCTTCTAGTAGGTCCATGCATGCTCTAGACTGAGCCTTTGAAATGAAAGACTGTCGTCCTATTCCTTTGGCAGGTTTCATATTGCCTTTCCCGAGTCCTCTCGAGGCGTTTTTAGCCGTGGAGTGAAGAAAATACCCAGAATCAGAGGAATCAGGGGTATGTAGGAGAAGAAGGTGAAAGGGACTCAGAAGGGGAAGGATCAGGATCAGGGGAGGGGAAACAACTGGTAAAGTGGAAATGGAACCTTCCTTCGAAACAGAGGAACTAAGGATGGTGGAATGAGGCGAAAGATAATGAGAGGAAATGGTTAGGTTCTTGAGGCCTTCAACCCAATCAAGACCAGAAATGGAAACATTCTTCAAAAATAAATTAAAGGAATGGGTAAGAGGGGGGAAAATAGTACCTGTGAAGGAGGGCACTTGAATATTCAGAGACGCTTGCAGACCACCATCGTCCTCCTTTGGTTGTGCCTGATAAAATCCATCGACCTGAATGGGATTGTGTTCACTACCATATTCCTAGGTTGACACCACTTGAGGAGGCGATTCCGGAGCAGTTTGAATAACTCTTTCAAAAACCCCCTTTCTCTGTGAAGGAAAACCATTTAAAGTCCGAAGTGGAATTTTGCAATCAGCCACTGGATTCCCATATGTAGCGTACCCTGATCCCATCCCTAGGATCAGTTACTAATGTGTCATGTACTCTGAACCTCTATGGGTTCTTTCCGAGGTGATGGAAGACTCTGATGTTTTTTCTTCTTCTTCAAAATGCTTCCATTCACGCCTTTTCGCAATTGCATCACCGAATCCACAATCTGCAATCCGCAACTCTCTTGGATCCGCAATTTGCTTCGGATACGCAATCCGCAATCTACAATCCACATTGCGTGATTCAGAAGATGGATCGTCAAACTTATCTCTCCAACACCCTTCCACAATCCGCACTGTGGAACTTGGGATGGAGGAAGTCTACTTATTGCGTCAACTGCCTTTCCACAATCCGCAATCCGCAATTGGGAAAGTCAGAGTTGCGGAAGTCCAACTTCGAGTTACTGGAATACTACTCTTTCCGTAATCCGCAATCCGCATTGCAGAAGTCGGAATTGCGAAAGTCCAAACATGACTTTCCGAAAAAATTTCGTTTCCGCAATCCGCAATCGGCATTGCAGAAGTCCAAACATGACTTTCCAAAAAACTTTCCTTTCCGCAATCCGCATTGCAGATGTGGAAATGCAGAACCTCCTTCTCTACATCTGCAAACTTCCCAGACTTGTTTCTCCCTCGTCCTTGAGCCAAATGAGGCAAGTCCAATACCGTTGGAAAGCTCTTGGAGATCTCTTTCCACTGGTATAACTCTCTAATCCATCTGAGGATTATAACCTTGTAATTATCTCAGCTAAATATTCCATCATAACTTCACTTTTCCATGCCTTAGAACTTCATAAAACTCTATCTGTCTTCTCCCATGACCTTCCCCTGTCACCTGATCCAAAGAGGGGTTTTGAAACACATCAGAGTATCCCCTTACCTTCCCAAATATCAAGTGTAGTCATAGAACTCATTCATAGGGTTAATCAAACATATCACAACATGTAAGGTGCATAAAGTTAGATCTAACAATTATATCTATCACATGCAAGACTTATAATGCATTAAACTCATGCAATACAATCATATACATAACTATAACTCAGCCTCCTACTCAGGTTCACATATGATCTTCCTATCAATCAAATTGATACAAACATACATTCCATAACTGAACATAAGCATTATAACAATGGAACATCATCATTCATCATAACAAGGAAGTACTTATCTTTTAACTTTCTGAAGCTGTTAAGCAACTGGCTAAGTGAGAGCAACGTTCCACCCAACCTTAGATATCTGTCCAGCCTGCACTCTTTCAACTGAGAGATCACCCCCGATATGAGTTGTGCATCCACTAAGGAGGGCTATAAGGTTCTCTCACATTCAAGGTTCCATCCCAATGCTAAGCCAATCTGCAATTGGGTTTATCAAGCATTCCAGGGAATCTACCCATGCTAATCCAACCTACAGTGGGTTTATCAAGCATATAGGGATATGCTGGTCATGCTAAGCCAACTTCCAGTTGGGTTTATCAAGCATACCAAACAACGCAGTCATGCCAAGCTAGCATACAGTTGGGTTTATCAAGCATATCAGGCAAGCTGATCATGCTAAGCTAACCTACAATGGGTTTATTAGGCATACAGGGATAACAAGGAAGGCATTGATAAGCCAGTGAGCTCAACCATAGAGTTGCATGCATCTCAACACTTAGCAGACCTAGCACCCACATTACCTACCGTACCCAACACAAGGAAGACCCTCTTCTCTGCTGCACAGTCCCTCAAGGCCTCTTCCCTTCCAGTGCTATTCAAGATGGGCATAGAAATGTCCAGTCGCTAGTTCTATGAGATTTCAGCCTTCACTGGGTTTGTCAAGCAACCCAACCTTCTTCCACAGTTCAATAAGCTGAATCCTTTCATACTTGCGGGCAGGGCTCTGTTCCGCAATCTACTCTCTGCGATCCAATCCTGGGTCCTCACGGTTTTCTCTGCACTGTTCAAGATTTGTGATTCCTCACAGGTTCTTACCACTCTGTCACGAGTAGACTAGGTTCGCTGATACACTTCCTATGGTATTTTCTATTACACAAGAAAAAAATGATTATCTTCAGGCTTCCTCTCGGCTGGCTCTGCGGGTCTGCATATGCAAGAATGTCTCTACCAGTTCTCTCTCGATGAATGGATGGATTGTGAATGGCGAGTCGTGAATGCATGAATGAATGTTCCCCTCCACAAACGGGTAGTCAAATAGGTTCTGTGAGTTTCCCCAGCGATTGAGTGTCTTCCTAGATAAGTAATTAGAGCCATGTCCTACCATACGAAATCGCAGGCATGCTCCATACTCCATCGGCTTCAGCAACAGGGTTCTCAACCACCCTCTTTGACCGAATTAATGTCAGCAGAGAGGTCAAAAGGGTTCACAGTCGAACATGTGGCAACATGGGTACCAATCCCATAACCCCCTCACCTCTTCCTAGTGGATACATGTGGCCCCTTCTCATTAGTTGCCTCCTTAGCCAGCTTCTTGGTTATTTTATTCATTAATTACATCATTTACATTTATTCATGGCTTAACAACCCATGAATAATCAAACTGTCAAACACTTGCCTATGCAATAACCTTAAACATCCACTAGTGGGGCCTTGGCCTTAAGCTCCACACTAGGGTGAATACGCACACACCACATATGCACAGTATTTACATTGAATCCAATAAACATCAAGGGAAAAATGGGGTATTACACCATACTCGTGGCACCTACGACACTGAAAGGGGACATTCTCATAATCCATCTTCTGAAGAAAAACAAAGGGACCCCAACATAAGTCCATTTATTCCACAAGACCATCCCTAACAGTGATATTCAACAGAACCCGAGCTACCTTCCGCTGTTTAGTTTCCATGAAAGATAAATCCGCTTCAAGGAAGGAGCCCAAGATATTACCTATGTTATTGAAGTGTTCCTTAGTCCAATAGTGAAGAGGGAGGCCCTGTAGGCACACCCATAGAGTAATGGTGTCCAATATTTCCTTGCTAGCATCAAAGGGAGGGTCCCAGGGTTTGAGTAAGAAGGGATCATGATCTAGGTTCCAATTTCGACTCAAAACCCAAAGGGCATGATCATCCTGAAGGAAATGGAAGGAAAACTAGTTTCTAGAAAGGGCCACCACCTCCGGAACATAGCCCAACTGCTCCATCCAGTTCTTCTCGGCCTATTCAATCACCGAACGTAACGCAAAAGATTGACCATATGCCCGCCCAACCAAAGTCAGTTTGGCCATCTACAAAATATGGTGGAAACCAATGTCTTCACCCATCATGTAATTTGCACCCTTCCCTTTATTCTTCAGCCATTTCGTTCTAATTTTCTTCCGGGAACATGTTTCCAAGCCCTCCTCCTCCGAACCCTGCCGAAAAACCGGACTCGAAACCCTGCACGAAGACGGGCTTGGATAGCCCTGATGTTCAAGGGTTCCCAGGAAGTCCACAAGAAAACCTGACTCGCTCAAATGTGCCGACCCAAGCATGGAGCTATCTTGAGAAACCTGTAATCCCCCCCCATAACTTGCCGAAACCAGGGAGGACACCCGAACCAAAACCGTCCAGAAAATAATGTGACCCGCTCAGTCCTGACTGAGCGACATGAGTTGTGAACAAAGGATGGTGGAGACCCAAAAAACCCCGAGAAGAACCACCCAACACATCAGCAGGAAGGTATGCAACGAAACTAGTTGTGAAAGATTGCCCCAAATCCAATTTCGAAGAGGAAGAAAGGTTCAGGAAACCCATAGTTGAAAAAACCACATCGGAAGGGAGTACCTAAGGAGTCTTGGCTGGAGCACCTCCAGATACTGCCGGTGACCAAGATCCCAACTCATCCCGAGGTCTGCCAGCTGGAAAATCCCAGATGTTGCTAGACTCCAGGTGGTCGCTGTTGTAATCAACAACCTCCTCGAAACCCATAGTAACAGGTGCAGTAAAAAACCACAGTAAAAACCCACAGAGAAAAAAAGGTAAAAAAAATGAAACCGGTCAAAGGTCCTGACAAAACCAAGTAAAAACGTTATTCCTGAGGCTAAAAGATGTGCCCTACGTCACCCCATCAGCATCAGAAACCAGGAAACCAACATTAACGGTCGGCTGACAGATAACCACGGGCTAGTCTATCGCCTGCAAACCCTATCTGCGCCCTCTGCATTTCTCCCCCGTCTTGTCCAATTACTCTTAAGTTAAAGTTTTAATTTAGTTAAATACTGAATTTAATTTAAAGTTTAGTTGGTTAATTGTGAAGTTGAGATATGAGAGAGGTGCCTATTAGGTGGGGACAATTTTATTGATTAGTTTATAAAAGTGTATACATTGCAGGTTTTGAATTACTCTAAGGGGTCATCAATAGATGTTTAGTGGATTGGTTTGGGATATGGCATAGCTGATATGTTATTAGGTGGGTTATTTAAAAAAAAATTATATATTGAAGGATATATTAGGAGTCGATGGCAAGGTATATATACCTATGTAGATATTAAATGAAATGATTTAGAATTCTCTTGTTAATAAGGTAAGGAAATTGATTATTTTGGAATCATGTGGATAAGCATAGTATATTTTCTGCTCAATGAAATATATAGAGCACATATTCTGGATGATTGGTGAATGTTTTATCTAGCTTATGTAATCTACCATAATGCTTACCTAAAGAGCTATGCAATATAATAATTATATATATGATCTATGTTATTGGCTTGTTCATATATTAGAGTATATGTAGAGCTTGGGAGAACGCTGCCTCCTTTTGTGAAAGTTCCATGTATTTTAATGATTGGATTTCCAGTTTGGAAAGGGAATCTCCCTGGAGGGAATGCAACCCCCATTCAAATTGTTTTAATATATATTGATTAATCAGTATGGTGTTTGGAAATGGCGTCTCCCTAGAGAGAATGCAACCCCCATTCAAATTATTTTAATATATATTAATTAATTGGTATGGTGTTTGGAAAGTGCGTTTTTCCTAAAGAAAATGCATCCCCAATCTCACAACTGTTTGTTTCATTATTTAAGTGTTTATGCATATGTATTATAAAATGTATATTTATAAGATATGGTATGGTTATATACATTTGAGTGTATGGAATAATACGGTATTACAGTGTGTGTGTGTGTGTGTGTGTGTTTGTGTGTACACACACACACCAATTGTATAGTGTGTACATAGCGTATGCATTATAGTGTGTGTATCGATGTAGGTATGTTTGTATATACCGTAATGTGCATTTTATTATATGCAATAATTATTAGTATTACGTGTATGTTCTATTGTGTATATACTATACATATAAGTGTGCACATATGTAATATAGTAAGCATATATATATATATATATTGATATGATATCGTTTCATATATGTTGTATGCTGATGTAATTGTAACTTCGGAATGTATTTCACCTATGTATATTGTACTTCTATAGAGATGTTATTATTCCTCTATACGGAAGTGTCGTCATTTGTATTGACAAATGTCGCAACTTGCATGTGATGGGTTATTAGACCACCAAGTGTGGGGTCGGCCCTGATTAGTATTACCATGGGTTATTAGACTGAGTTATACAAGTCGGCCCTGCTAGTTTATTAGGCAGGTCGGGTCATGTATAAATAGAGTGCGGGAGGCACTCTATTTGATCACTTCATTATTCACTTCTACACTCATCAGAAAGTGGTGCACAAGTGAGGAAGGAGGAGTAGCTGCTAGGAGGACTATCTCTTGTACTTGGGTTGTATCATTGCTCTTTCTATCTCTGAGGAAGTTGTGGAGTTTTTCACCTTTATGGTTTTCCCCAGTGAAACTCTGTGTGTCTATTGTCTTATGTGATTGCTTGTTTGGATTGATATGCTGTACATTTTATTCTCTCAGTAAAGATCCTAGAGTATATTGAATTGATGCTAAAAAATTAACATGGTATCAGAGCTAACTTGAGAAGAAGACACTTTGCAGTTGCGGAAGCTAGGGCTTCTTGTTTATTGGGTTTCTCTCCACATATCTTGAAAGGCAGTAGGGTGGATTGACTCTCCTCATCAAGGCGCATCTTTCTGTCCAATAATAATTAAATTCTGAGCACTTTAATTTTCGGCCCTAAAAATTAGGGTTTCCACAAAAATAGGAATTTTTGAATTCTGAGACCATAGTTGGAAGTTCCTTGGAAAAATCGAAGTTTAGAGCTTTGGATTGAACTTTTTGGTTGGGTGAAGCTCCGGGAAACTCAAACCCTAATTCAGGGTTCTCCCTAGTGAATCCGAGAGACTAAAAGGCATTTCTGAAGGGTGAAACTTTGCAGATTTCAAATTCCGAATATACCAGGCTAATCAGCTCATCAAGGTGCATCTTTCTATCCTTTTAGAAATTTGAAATTCACATTTTGAATTTTTAGGGTTTCTCTAACAAACCCTAATCCAGCTCCAGATCCAAATTTCTACAAATCAAGTGGTAAGATCTAAATCTTTTCTATTTCCATTTGAAGTACTCTTTAAATATGTTTCACCACACCAAGCTTGAAGATAAGCTTGAAGGGGTTGATAACTTCCGAGCATGGAATTATAGGATTGGGTTAATCCTGGAAGATAATGAATTAGATACTTACATAAGTGAAGAGGTCCCTGTCCCAGAGGGAGAAGAGGCCAAGGCCTTACATAAGAAGAACTTGGTCAAGTCAAATATGATCATTGTTGATTCTATCAAAGACCATCTCATACCACATGTGTCATCTCTAAAGACACCCAAGGATATGTTTGATTCCCTAACCAAGCTATTTGAAGGGAAGAACATAAATCGAAAGATGACTCTGCGGAACCAATTGAAAGGGGTAAAGCTTTAGAATGGAGAGACCATTCAATCTTATTTTTCTAAGGTCTCTCAGATCAAGGAACAACTTGAAGCTGTGGATGACGTAGTGGATAATGGTGAAGTTGTCATGACCACATTGAATGGCCTACCTAGGTCATGGGACTCCTTCATCCAAGGAATCTGTGCAATAAGGAAGTTGATCTCCTTCAGTAGACTATGGGAGGAATGTTCACAAGAATAAGAAAGGCTTGTGGCTTGAGAAGAGAAGATGGGGAATGAAGATCAAGCTCTCACAACACACACTAAGGGAAGCAAGTTTAAGAGGGAGAAATCTCATAACAAGAAACATTCTCACCCTCATCATAAGAAGAAAGATCTCTCTCATATTCGATGTTTCGCCTATAATGAAATAGGACACTTTGCTTCAAATTGTCCCAAGAAGAAGAAAGACAACAACAACAAATTCAACAAGAAGAAGAGGTACAACAAGAAGAGATTTCATGCTCATGCTACTGAGGATGATGAACCTCTCAAGAACAAGGCTAGAATAGAAAGTGATGGTTCATCAAGTGAAGATGAATATGTGTTAAGCTTTGCTCTCACAGGTACTATCTCTCATGGATGTAATGATTGGCTTATTGATAGTGGGGCTTCCAAACACATGATTGGGATTAAAGAATCCTTTGTAGATCTATCTGAACATGAGTCACCCCATAAAGTGAAACTTGGGGATGATTATCAATATACTATCAAAGGAAGTGGTGAATCCTCCTACAACCTAAACTCTGGGAAGTCTCTAAAGATGAAAGATGTTCTATATGTACCTGGGCTCAAGAAGAACCTACTCTCCATATCTGCATTGGATGCAAAAGACATGAGGGTTGCATTTGTAGATGGCCAAGTCCTAATGTGGCCAAAGGGTAAAACTATAGATGATGCAGTAGTGATTGGAGAGCAAGAGGGAGGATTGTACAAATTGAAGGGACAACCTGAACATGCCATGGTACATGAATCCATGGAGCCAAGTGAATTTTGGCATAGAAGGCTTGCACATGTGCACTATAGAGCACTACCAATTGCAAGTAAAGTTGTAGAGGGTCTTCCTGAAATCAAGACAAAGCATGAAGGTGTTTGCAAAGGATGTGCAAAAGGAAAGAATATTAAGAAGGCATTTCCAAGTAGTGAAAGCAAAGATAAAGGAATCTTGGAAATTATCCACTCCGATGTATGCGGTCCGATGTCATCTAGTTCTGTGAGTGGGTATGTATACTATGTCTCTTTCATGGATGATTTCTCTAGGAAGACCTGGGTTTATTTCTTGAAGAACAAAGATGAAGTGTTTGATAAGTTCAAGGAATTCAAATCCTTGATGGAAAATCAAACTAATAAGAAGATCAAGACCTTTAGATCCGACAATGGCGGAGAATTCACTTCAAGTGATTTCAAGAAGCTTGTTGGCTTCCTATTTTGACTATTCAGTATAATATTTTCTAGCTTAAGTCTTATGGAACCAAATAATAATCAGTTTTATTAGTGTTGTTTTGTGCATGGTTATGCCTTTGAAGGTCAACATTGTTAGGTTTTGGTAAGTGACTCTTTAAATTGCTTATTCATTAATTTGCTCTGTTTTATGCATATAATAGGGCCTTTAAGTTTCATTTAATAATAGATAAATCTTTGCTCTTTCCTATGCAAGGAGTTTCTCAATTTTTGGCTGAATCTTGTTTGTTTTGATTTCAATATAGTCAGATTTTAGTTTTGTTTAATTTAGTTATTATTTTAATATCATTGGGTTTTAATTAATGAATTCTTTTATGGCAGAATGAACCAACTTAGAAAAGTTGATCACGCCAGTCTAAAGATGAAGAACATCATCGCTCAGATCGTGACAAACACAGGAGATTCAAGCCATAGAATTATATAGCAAGGCGTAAATTCTGCAACAAGATTGAAATGTCAAAAGTATTGACAGTGTAAATTACCGTTGGAGCACCAGCAAAATGAGATGAGATCGTTTCATTACAGTTAGAAGTCAAGCCAAGGAAAATATTATTAAAAGTTTGGGAGCGCAGCAAAGGATTTGGAAGATAGATCCTCCGGAGATTGAGAGTCAAAGATTCAGATCACTAATAGGAAATCGCGAGCCGAAGGTTATGGAGGCAGCCTCGATTTGCAAAGATGCGGAAGTCACAGTGGAGATGTTTCTCTTGGATTCACATCACCTTCCGGATACTTATGAAGATTATCCAATGCTGTTCTGAGGATGTCATTTGCTCAAAATGGCATTTCCGTCCTTGATCAGGACCCTGATTTCGGGCTCAATTTCTGAACAAACGGTTGGGAATTTTTCAAAACGGTTCGAAACCCACTTCACAAATGGCCCCATTTACCCCTAACCGTGGGCAGTTTTCAGAATTTCTGAACGAATGTGGAGAAATCCCTTCCGGAACAGACGTGGTTTTGCCAGATTTGGTGTTGGCCGTTTTCTGGGTAGTTGCTCGAATTTCTGAATGTTGGGATGGATCTTGTCCATCTGTTCATGTATAAATAAGCTTGAGATGGAGATAGACATGGCATAGATTAGATAGAAGAATGGAATATAGATAGAATTTCCAGTGCTTGTATTGTTCTTCTTTCTCAATAAAGTAATTAGAGCTGTTTATGGATACGATTTCTGTCATTAGAAGTTTGCTGTAAGCTATTCATTCTTCAGTATGTATTGATTAAAGAATTGATAGGTTGACAACGAAGGCATGGCCCCCTTCGATGGAAACAAAGCAGTATACATTGCATTTACAGTAGACTCCATCCTCATATTTGAACATCATCTTTCAGGAAAGATTTGATTTCAGTTTACATCTTCAGTTTTCTCATTAATTTAATAGTGCAAAAGTAGCAGATTTGAATTCAGAAAGTTTCATTCAATTACAACAGAGGGTTTAGCATTTCAAGATTCAAGTTTAATGTTATCTTTCCAGCCATTGATTTCATCTTTCAGTGTTCAGTTTTCATGTTCAGTTGTCTCCTCGATTTCATAGAATAGAAGTAATATTCAGGAATGTTTTTGGATTAAACAGAAGGTTTCATTGGATTGCAATAAAAGGTTTTCATCTCATTATAGAATAGAAGGTTGTTGAGTTGTGTGGAGTAATAAGTAGCAGAAACTCAATTTTTTTCAGTCATCAGTGTTCAGTAGATCTTTTTACATGCATATGATCATTTTTAATTGGTGCAGAACAGAGTAATGCAGAATTGGTGCAGAACAAAGCAGTGCAGAATGAGTGCATAACAGAGTAGATTACAGTAGCTTCTTTCCAGCAAGTTTCTTTTAGCAGTTCATAAATTAGTTTAACATTCTTTCAACTCCCTCTTCAACCCTACATTTCCTGTGCTGGTTCCTCTAAGTCTACCTTCCCGGGTTGACAATTAAATGTTGATTTGCATGTTATATATTTAGCTCGACAAAGCTATGCAGTGATTTAGGGATTAAGAGGGATTTGACTGCTCCCTACAATCCACAAGAGAATGGAGTTGCAAAAAGGAAGAATAGAACAATCATGGAAACAGCACGGGCAATGCTGCATGACCAGGATCTGCCTATGCATCTTTGGGCAGAAGCAGCTAGGACAGCTGTATATGTGCAGAATAGAACACCTCATAAGATATTAGACAACAAGACACCAGAAGAGGTCTTCTCTGGTAAGAAACCTGAAGTCAGCCATCTCAGAATATTTGGTTGTCCAGTATATACACATATCCGAAAGGAAAAGAGGACAAAGCTAGACCCTTCAGGAAAGAAGGGCATCTTTGTATGTTATGGTGAAAACTCGAAAGCCTACAGAATATACTTTCCAGGGTTCAAGAAGATTGATGTCAGCAGGGATGTAACATTTGATGAAGACTCAGCTTACATCAAATCAAAGAAGGCACCTGTTGAAGATCATGAAGAACCAAAGGAAAACAGATTCCAAGACACCACCATGACTGAATCAATTCCAGAAGCAGACCGTGAAGTTGAAGATCCGCAAGAACCTGTAGATCCACCCCATGAGAAGAACTCTCACAAGAGGAAACCTGCATGGGCTAGAGAGCTCATTCAAGATGCAAAAAGATATGGCATTCTAGAAGAAGAACACAGAGAAAGGAAGAGGACTAGATCACATACCAATTATGTTTCCCTACTCTGTGATATTATGAACAAAGAACCTTCCAATTATGAAGAAGCAACGGAAAAGAAAGAACGGAAGGATGTCATGGTCGAGGAATACCAATCGATCATGAAAAATGATGTTTGGGATGTAGTCCCAAGACCTGAATGGAAGTCTATTGTGACTTCCAAATGGATCTACAAGATCAAGCATGCTGTAGATGGCAGCATAGAAAAATACAAAGTGATATTTGTAGCTCGCGGCTTCTCCCAGAAAGAGGGGATAGACTATGAAGAGACTTTTGCTCCTGTAGCCAGGTACACTTCCATCATATCAGTACTTTCCCTGGATGCAGTGATGAAATGGAAGATACACCAGATGGATGTCAAGACAACTTTCTTGAATGGTGTAGTCGAGGAGGAAGTGTATGTGGAGCATCCACTTGGTTTTGAGACACATGACAGGGGGTCATATGTGTGCAGGTTGAAGAAAGCCTTGTATGGCTTGAAGCAAGCTCCTAGGACTTGGTATGGTAGGATAGACAACTTTATATCCAGTTTGGGATTTACCAAGAGTAAAGCAGATTCCAACCTTTACTACAAGGCTGAGGAAGGAAATCTTATGATACTACTATTGTATGTGGATGATCGGTTTCTATCAGGTGAGGATGGATTGATTGCCCACACGAAGAGGAAGCTTGCTGCTGAGTTCGAGATGAAGGACTTGGGTATGATGCACTACTTTCTAGGCATGGAGGTGTGGAAGAGTACAGATGGGATCTTCCTTGGACAAGGGAAGTATGCAGTAGAGATCCTGAAGAGGTTCGGGATGATGGACTGCAAGGTCATGGCCACACCTATGGCATCAAACCTGAAGCTTCTGTGTGATGCTTCATCTGATCTGGTTGATGTCACTGTGTATTGTCAGATGATTGGGTCCTTGATGTACCTGACGAACACAAGACTAGATATTTGCTTTGCGGTGAACACATTGAGCCAGTTCCTGACAGATCCGAGGAGTGTTCACCTGGTTGCTGTAAAGCATATTCTGAGGTACCTGAAGGGTACAATTGATTATGGGCTCAAGTATGATGCGAATCAAAAGTTTAACTTGTAGGGTTATGTTGATTCGGACTGGGCAGGTAGTGCTGTAGATAGGAAGAGCACTTCTGGGTGCTGGTTCTGTATGGGATCAGGTGTGATCTCTTGGTTTAGCAGGAAGCAGTCCTGTGTAGCACTGAGTACAGCTGAAGCATAGTATGTTGTAGCTTGTTCGGCTAGTTGTGAGGCAGTATGGGTCTGGAAGCTACTATCTGAGCTATTTGATCTCCCGTTGGAGGCTACTGGTATCTTTTGTGACAACCAGAGTTGTGTGAAGCTATCTAAGAATCCGGTGTTCAACGACAGGTCGAAGCACATTGAGATCAAATATCACTATATCAGGGATATGGTGCAGAGAGGAGCAGTGAATCTCCTGTATGTTGCAACATATGAGCAGGTTGCAGATGTATTGATGAAACCACTAGCCAAAGTGAAGTTTGAGTACTTCAGAGAGAGGCTTGGTGTTCTTCAGATTGACGACACTTCAAGGAAGAAGTGATGGACACATTTGCAGGAGCCATTCCAAGCATGGTGAGAGGAGGATCCTTCCCATGACTATGGATGTAAGCACTGGATGATGAGCATCAGGATGATGCTCCAGTTACTACTTTGTATATGCATCATGTTGGATGCTTTGATCAGGTTGATCATGTATTTGTATATGCATTATGTTGGATGCTTGATATGATCAGTTGGATCATGCATTTGTATATGCATCATGTTGGATGCTTGATATGGTCAGGCGGATCATGTATTTATATATGTATCAGGTGGATGCATTGTATGATCAGGTGGATCATGTACTTATGTATGATCAGGTGGATCATGTACTTATGTATGTATCAGGTGGATGCATTGTATGATCAGGTGGATCATGTATTTATGTATGTATCAGGTGGATGCATTGTATGATCAGGTGGATCATGTATTTATATATGTATCAGGTGGATGCATTGTACGATCAGATCATGTATTTATATATTAGGTGGATGCATTGTATGATCAAGTGGATCATGTATTTATATATCAGGTGGATGCATTGTATGATTAGGTGGATCATGTATGATGATATGTATCAGGTAGATACTTGGTATGCAGCAGGTGGATATATTGTTTGATCAGGATGATCATAGATGACGAGCTTCAGGATGTTGCTCCAGATGATATGCATCAGGATGATGCTATGATGATGATCAGGATGATGCTATGATGATGATCAGGTTGATCATATGATGATGTACGTCAGGATGATGTATGGTGAGTATCAAATTGATACTCTGTGGCCGTGGATAGGTTGTGTAGGTAGCATAGAAAAGATCTTGGGAGATCCGGATAGGTAGAGTGGTGTGCTCGTAACATCCTGGGATGCTCTTTCGAGGTTTTGCTACAGTTTCGCATAGAAAAGATCCTGGAGATTCGGACAGGTAGAGCGGTGTGCTCGTAATATCCTGGGATGCTCTATAGAGATCCAGACAGGTAGAGCGGTGTGCTTGTAACATCCTGGGATGCTCTTTAAAGGTTTTGTGAAATTTCACATAGAAAAGATCCTGGGGATCCAAATAGGTAGAGCGGTGTGCTCGTAATAGCCTGGGATGCTCTATAGAGATCCAGATAGGTAGAGCGGCGTGCTCATAACATCCTGGGATGCTCTTTAAAGGTTTTGTGAAGGTCAACATGTAAAAGATCCTATGTCTGTGCTAGGTTTTGTTGACGCACGTAATCAGTCCTAGGTTCCACAGTATGGCCACTGATGATGAAGACCTACAGGTGGTGGGCCTACATCCAGCATGAAAAAGGGCTGGCTCTATAGAACTTCCTATGACGAGTAGATCAGATATTGATTGAGATAGCAGTAGCTGTGATGATGACGATGATTCAATGACGATGATCCAGTGACGATGATCCAGAGAAGAAGACTTGTGCTAGCAGATCTGTGTCTAGAAATACCTTCCTAGTTAAGAGGGAGTGTTGATGTAATTGTAACTTCGGAATGTATTTCACCTATGTATATTGTACTCCTATAGAGATGTTATTATTCCTCTATATGGAAGTGTCATCATTTGTATTGACAAGTGTCACAACTTGCATGTGATGGGTTATTAGACCACCAAGTGTGGGGTCGACCCTGATTAGTATTACCATGGGTTATTAGACTGAGTTAGACAAGTCGGCCCTACTAGTTTATTAGGCAGGTCAGGTCATGTATAAATAGAGTGCGGGAGGCACTCTATTTGATCACTTCATTATTCACTTCTACACTCATCAGAAAGTGGCGCACAAGTGAGGAAGGAGAAGTAGCTGCTAGGAGGACTATCTCTTGTACTTGGGTTGTATCATTGCTGTTTCTATCTCCGAGGAAGTTGTGGGGTTTTTCACCTTTATGGTTTTCCCCGATGAAACTCTATGTGTCTATTGTCTTATGTGATTGCTTGTTGTGATTGATATGATTGATATGCTGTACATGTCATTCTCTCAGTAAAGATCCTAGAGTATATTGAATTGATGCTAAAAAATTAACATTGTATAGTATTAGGAAGTGTATATGGGTATACACATAGTATATGTGTATTATAATGTATGTAAAATTGATAATGTAAGTATATGTAATCAGAGTAGCGAGTTGTGTATATATGGTATCATATAATATGGGTATTTAAGAGTGATATAATATAGAATTACCTACGTGTATATATGTATGATTGTGTTATATGTATGGTGTGAGTGTCGTATAGCTAAGTAATTATCTTGTTGTAGAATATTAGAATATTTTGGTGGTAGGAAATTTGGTTACATGGTGTGAGTATGTATTTACCTTAGAGTTGGAGTCTCCAAGACTCCTCATCTTCCATAACTGACACTAAAAACTATTTACATTATTTACAAAAATCTCGAAGGATTTCAACATTCCCCCCCTTAATCCGAATGGTTGTTTGTAAGTCTGAGCATGGTTCTAAATATTTCAAACTTTTCTCGTCCAAGTGCTTTGGTGAAGATGTATGCAATTTGCTCATTCGTGGAACAATGATGTAAATGAATTGTCTTTGCCTCTACATGATGTCGAATCAAATGATACTTTGTGTTGATGTCTTTGGTTCTATCATGGAATCTGGGATTCTCGGCCAACTTGATTGCAGAATTGTTGTCAATCAAAAGTGGAGTGGAGTTCTCTTATTTCTCCTGCAAATCGTCAAGTATCTTCTAGAGCCACACAATTTCTTTGGTTGCTTATGCAACAATGATATATTCTTCCTCTATTGTTGAATCTACTGGAACTGATTGTTTGCGTGATATCTAGGAGATAGCTACTGATCCAAGACTCATCGCGTATCCAAAAGTGGACACTCCCGTTTCTTTGTCGCCATTGAAGTCTGAATCGGAGTACCCAATGCATTTGAATTCTTCAACCTTAGATTACTTGAGTCCAGTGTCCTTCATAGGGTTTATGCATGAACCATGAAAGAATGCTAACAACATAAGAAATATATGGTTTGGTGGTGGTAAGGTAGATAATGATTCCTACAAGCTGTCATTACTTGGTTGCATCCTCAAATTATTTTCCTTCACTTGATGTGAGCTTTAAATTTTGTTCCATTGGATTTGAGGGCAGGTTGCAGTCTATCATGCCAAATATGTTCAACAATTATCCAATATACTTCTTTTGAGAGATGAATATTGTAATGTCCCCAGTCACCTTGGTGCCCTTTAGAGGTTATGGGGGAGCTTCTCAGAATAAAAACCTGAATTTTTTTACCAAAATTGTGCACATTTACACAACTGCAATTTATTCTAAAAATCCAACTTCAGTCCGCAATTTGCAATCCGCAAGCTGCAATCTGGAAGCCACAAGTCAGGAGTCAGAATGATAAATTGAATCAAAGTATCAGATCTCTTCCCGACTTCAGCAATCCACAAGCTGCAATGTGGGATTTGGAAGTTGGCACTGCCGAGCGGAATCCATCAAATTTACCTTGACTTCTGCAATCCGTAATTCGACTTTGGAAAGTCGGCAGTCGAATGCACAACTTCGAGAAATCACACCTCCGAATTCCGCAATCCACAATCCACAATGCATAAATCAGAAATTCAGAACCCCAATGCACAACTCTGATAAAATTACACCTCCGACTTCCGCAATTCGCAATCCGCAATGCGGGAGTCGGGAAGTTGGAACCCCAATGCACAACTCTGAGAAAATTACACCTCTGACTTCTGTAATCCGCAATCCACGATGCAGGAGTCGAAAAGTCGGAACCCCTATGCACAAATTCGAGAAAATTACACCTCCGACTTCCGCAATCCGCAATGCAGGAATCGGAAAGTCGGAACCCCAACGCATAACTTTGAGGAAATTACACCTCCGAATTCTGAAATCTGCAATCCGCAATATGAGAGTTAGAAATTAGGAACCCCAAATGCACAGCTTCGAAGAATCACGCCTTTGAATTCTGCAATCCGCAATCCATAAGCCGCAATGCGGGTTCGGAAAGTCGGAAGTCGGCCATATACTCTTGTTACTTCTAACTACTCAGGCCGATATCCTTCTCATCCTAAGTCCATTTTTGGCAAACTTGGTATCGTTGGAAATCTCTCGGCGAGCCCTATGCAATGGTGTGATCCTCTATTGGACCTGAGAATTGTGGTTTTGTCATTCTCCCAACCAAAATGTTTCCCAAAATTCATCAATACCTCTTTACCACTTTGTAAAGAGCTCTGATACCAGTTTGTCACGTCCCCTCCCATCATCCCAACCCATAGAGGGAACATGAACACAACAGGGGGTGTCTATTTCTCCCTCAAATCCATATGAAGAAATATAGACCATCTAAATGTGTGTGCAAAGCATAATAAACATACACATCGGAATTGAACCATATTAACACACATGCATAATGCATTTACCAACATTTCATCATAGGCATAAGAACAACATAATGCACAGGAATTCAATTCCATTGTTTAGGTAGATCAATCTATGCATTCTGACATAAACAAACAATCATTCATATATATAAAATTGGAATAATCATAGGCAATAGGAAACATTTATCTTTTAATTGAAATCACCAAGCAACTGGCTATGGACTGCAACGTTCCAACCCAACCGTAGGTCTCTGTCCAACCTATATTATTTCAGCACTTAGAGACCACCCCCGATATGGGGATATGTATCCACTAAGGAGGAACTAAATAGGCTCACTCACAGCCGTGGTTTCACACAAACACTCATGCTAAGACAACACATAGTTGGGTTTATCAAGCATGCAAAGAGGTAAAGGATGAGGATGCTAAGCCAATGATATCAACCATAGAGCTACAAGAATCTCCAAATCAATCCAAACAACCTTCACTGGGTTTATCAAGTGGTTCCAACCTCTATTCTCTATTCCACTCTGTCATCCATGCTTGGATTTTCTCAGTTTTGTGGCCAAATGAATCTGTCTCGTCACTGAATTTTAGGGATATCAAATATGGGCTTTCCTATGGATTTCTAGGAATCTAACACTCTCAAATTATCCCCAAGGTTCAGGTCTATGGATCCCCCATTGGATTTCACTATCCACACAAATTTCTGGGTGTTTTTGGCACTTCAAAACGTGGCTTGATTCATAGTTGCGATTTCTGGTTTTCCTGATTGTTGGGAATGTGTAACTGAAGAAAAATGATGCCTGGCTGATCCACAATGGTATGGGGATGAGGGAAAACGTCCTCCCATGAGGTAGAGTGACTTGTGGGTCAATAACACCGTCCTTGGTGTTCCAATACTTAGGAATACTTACACATTGTTTACACATGTCCAAAATTCACAAAATGTGCAGGTCTATCCTGCATTTCGTCTTTCACTTTGGGTTTCTTAGGACCAAGTCCATTGGCTTCTACAGGATGCTCCTGTTGGATTTGAACTTCCAGCTCCACATGTGGCCATTTCTCCACAACAATCCCTTCCTTTTCTTCACCTTCCAGCTGATCCACAAGTCTAGAAACTTTATGGCTACTATATTTCTTGTTGTCCTTTGTTAGGAAGTCACAGAGGCAATGATTTCCTCCACATTTCCAACATTTCAGTGGATGATTTTTCTTTACCTACTCAATTTTCTTTGAGTCTTCCAACCTTGAGCGTTTCTTAATGGACTGATTGGATGAATGCCTCTTCATTGACCCACTACCATTTCCACTGTTGATAGCTTCCAGAATGCCTTTTACCTGATTTTGTAGACAAATAGAGTCTTGCAAAACCTTGTGGTTCATCTCATTCTATTGCTTTTGTAGCTTGAGAATTTCCTCAAGATTTTCTTGGGTATTGGCAATTGTTTGAAGAAATTTTTTAGCCAAATCAAATAGCTTTTGCTCTACTGCCATGGTCAATGTGCACAGCTTCCCACACTTTGCTTACCAGCAACACTTTCCTTGTAACAACTACAACCAATTGGTTTAATTTTCACTTGTAAAATTCATCATTGCAAATCTTGTTAGGCCAAGCATAACATAAGCATTAAGATCAGTCAATTACTTTCCCAATTGAAATGGAAAGTTCATGCTTTATCCATAAGACTTCCACACATTTTATTCTTGTCCAACATACAAATGAACTCATTCATGTTCATCCTTTCACAGGGAATTAACTAATTCAACATTCACAATTTATTTCAAGCAAAATAAACACAATCAACTTTCACCCATAATATGCATTCAAAAATTTTCTGTCTCTAAAATGCATCAATCAAAAAGGAAAGAGAAGAGTAAGAGTTTCCCCCTCTTAATCTTGTTCCAATCCGGAGCCCCACCACAACTGTGGTTCCATGTGTTGGAATATTCTCCCCATCATTTTTTGGTTTTGCATGCATGCATTCTGCATGCATCCCAGTCATCAGTACCAGCACCTAGCCCTCAGTTTGCTAGCCCCGGGAGATTCTTTCAGATCAGTTTTAGCCCTCCTAGTGCTTAGTGTGCCCTGCATGCAATTGCATGCATCCCACTCGCCCTCTCTCACCTACCACCCAGTCTCACTTCAGTTAGTTGAGTTATCTTTAGTTCTTTCCTTGATTTAAGGCTAGATTGAATCTCAACTGATTGTATCACTCCGATGGACCTCCAGTGAGACTAGACTGCCCATTCTGACTCTAGTTAGATCCTCATGCGGCCTCCACTGAGCCTCCTTCATTTAGTTAGTGCCTACATGTTCTAGTTACACCTACCACACTCAGTTAAACTCAGTTAGCCACACTTGAATGACTGTTACCATTGATCACTGATACATTGACTGGATGATGACTCCACTATTATCCAAGCCAGACTCTGAGTTAGGAATTCGAAGGCCCTACTTGGCCTATTCAAATCCTATATTATGCACCTTACTGTTCTATTGTACTCATTCACTTGCATTCTTATTCATTGTATAATACTGAGATATTTTTCTATTCTACTGTGTTTATGAGTGATCATTGAGTGTCTCCTTCTCTTCTTCTTGCAACATATTTGTTAGTTTGATTGTGAGTTGCTACAACTGCCAGATCTCTTGTATATTCTTACATGGTATCAGAGCAGGAAGCAGCTATTCGAATTGCAGCAGTTGCAGCATTTCTTTGAGCAACTATCTTTCCTTAAGGTAGTGTTCAGTCAAAGTGTAGCATTCTCCATCAGCACATATTTTATTGTTTTGCAGGTTTATTCACCCGTTCGGAATCTTCTTCAACTATTTGACTTTCTCTGTTTAGATGGATCTAAAGCTTACATCTTCCAACTATGTTGAGTGGAAAGCCAAAATGACTCTCTTCATGAGATCAAAGAGCTTCACCCGAATACTCAATGGAACGACGGTAGAAACAACCAGTGCAGTTGAAAATTCCAAGTACTTGGATCGACTTGATGAAGCAATTGGTATCCTCCTTCTCTCAATTTATGATGATCTACACTTTCATGTCATCGATCTTACATCTCCTAAAGAGGTGTGGGACAAGCTCGAATCTCTTTTTGGGCCAAAAGATGATATGGAAGCACACAAATTGGAGAATGAGCTCATATGTTTGAGTCCTAACAACTTCGAATCTATTAATACCTTTCTCACCAAGTTCAAAAGCTTGATATCCCAGTTGAAAAGATATGAGATAGTGAAAGAAGACAAGCAGCTTATACTTTCCATTCTTTCAAAGTTAGGGGCAAACTTCTTAGTTTTTGTCTCTACTTTCCAGTCAGCTAGGTTGTCCATTCCAAAATGGAAGTTTTCCTCATTTGATGATTTCACACAATCTCTTACTCAAGAGGAAGAGAAGTTGATTTCTATGGGAATAATCAAACCCAAATTGGATTCATCTCTTACAGTTGCAAAGAGAGTGAATGGTAAAGGCAAGCAAAATATTTCTAACAAGAGATCAAATGATACAAGGCCTACAGATAATTCATACCAGTCAGATGGGGTTTCGAAATCAAGGAAGACCAAGCATTATCAGAAGAAAAGATCCAAGTGCACATATTGTCTTAGAGGTTATCATCCTGAGAGTACTTGCATGAATAAGACTATAGATTTGATGGCTCAGTTACTTAAGAAGAACAATCTTCCTGTACCTGCATGTACAAGGAAGAAAGATCCTGATACTGAACCTTCTATATCCGAATACAAAGAAAGATGTCATGCCTTCATGGCATGTGCATCGACATATTCTTCTTTCATCATAGATTCAGGAGCATCAAGACACATGTCTTCCTCCAAAGATCTCTTCTCCAGTTTCGAAAGCTCAGTTGGCCATTCCATTAGATTGGGCAATGATTCAAAAGTCTCCTCCCAGGGGAGTGGAATAATCAATCTTGACCATGGTTACTTTTCTGATGTGCTTTATGTTCCTTCTCTTGCAACAAATTTACTATCAGTGTATCAAATGACTCATATTGGAGAACCCAAAAGAGTGATCTTTTCTTGAGATGAAGTTGAGATACAATACATGGTTTCAGGGGAAATCATTGCAAAAAGAGTTGCAAATTATGAGACAAAACTCTATGAGTTTTCACACTTCTTACCTCTCTCAAAGAAGTCTACTCTTCACTCTCATACTCATGAAGAGAGTATACTATCTCATCTCAACTACAAGCTAGCTCGAAATGTGGTTGATGGTCTTCCAAATAGAAATATTGCTCGTGGCACTTGCAAAAGTTGCTTGAAGGGAAAGAATCGATCTAAGAAGATTGAGAAAAAGAGGACTCTTGAAGAAGTGCGAATGCTAGATCCAGATCCACAAGAACCTGAAGATCTAGCACCTATTGGTTCAACTCCTATGGTCAAATGGGACATCACTACTACATCCACTAGTGATATTGTTGAAGATCCATCATCATCAGATTCAGAGTTTGGAAGTGATGATGAGCCAATTTCACTTGCTTCTTCACATGAGTTTTCAAATTCAGAGTTTGCATGTGACGGTGAGCCAGTTTTACTTGCTTCTCCTCATGAGATTTCAGATTCAGAGTTTGTATGTGATGATGAGCCATTTTTGCTTGCTTCTTCACATGATATTTCAGTTAGAGATGATGATGAGGGAATGCTAGACCCAGATCCATAAGAACCTGAAGGTATAGCAACTAATGATGAAGTTGAGCGAATGAGAGATCTAGATCCACAAGAACCTGAAGATCTCTCACCTGATATTCCTCCTCTTTCTCGATGGGCAGTGTAACATCCCGTAAAATACGGAAAATTTAAAATTTTTTAAATAGCAATAATTAATGAATTTGTTAATGCAGAACATATAAAAATAGTTAAATCTCTTAACTAAGATAATTAATAAGATGACACGTCGAATTTCTCATAATAAAAATATGATGTAGTTGTATTTTCTATTTCATATTTAAATGGATGCTAATCTCTTTAATGAAAGACATTTTATGATCGTAACACAAGAATACAATCTTCAGATCTGTTTAAGTTCTAAAAGTAACTACATGTTGTACATAGGTTTGTATTATTATAATTTTCTTGGTGATGTGCTGACAGTTTGTTTTGAATGACGATGAAGGGGTCCTACGAGATACCCTGAGGTTTACTTAACTACGTTTAGCTAAGGCATTTGAATCCTGTTTCCATGTGCAGAATGCAGGGAAGAAATTCTACGACAAACATGAGTTAAGAGTACATGTCTCTTTCAATTCATCGTCAATGTAATATGAAAATACTAAGTACTTCCTTGCAAAACAAGTTACTGGAGGTATGGATGTTTTGGTTCCAATTCTAGTTTACGTGCTGGCTTACAAAATCTTCAGTGTTATTAAAATCGCGTCGTCATTTTGTTTTTACATTGCTATATTTATTATCTACGAAAAAAATCATCCTAATATAACTATCATTATTAATATCACAACGATGATACCAACTTCCCATTGTAACTCTATTTGAAATCTTGTGGAAATAGTGTTTATACTATCTCAAAAATAACTATCATTATATTATGCATTAATAGAATCTTGAACTATATCTATAGTCTCACTTATATCAATTGATTACCATACATAGCTTATATATGAAATATATTGTGAATATAGTGCTTATGCTATGAATTAGCATTATAATGTGTATCAACACAACTTTAACTATACCTAAATGACTATACATAAACTATAGAAATGAAATATATACACTCTATAGTGACTATGCATTCACGCACTTATATTGGCATATAATACTTTTGTTACGATACCTAAAATAAACCTTAGTAACTATTATAAGATGTAAACTATGAATCTAACATTTGCAATGATTATGATTTTGACAGGGTATCAAAGCTCGTACTTGGCATGCTTTCAAACTGGCAATGACATGTCCTAGCATTTACGTTGCCCAACTGTTAAGTGAAGTGGAAAGCTTATTGGATGGTCTTCACGTGATTGAATTTACAATCAACACCATATAAAGTTGAGTTGTGCCATGCACTAGCCTTCGGTCTGCTGATTTGGCAATTTGGTGGATGTAACAATCAATGCAGTATTGATTGCAATGATCGCTTGAATGTAAGTTTGCCCGACTGGAAGCTAAACCACCATTGATCTTTACAAGATCTAGGGCTTGGAATGAAACCTAGTCTTTCATTGGTAAGTAACCAAGAATTGCTTCCTGGCATTCATTTCGTGTTTTAGTGGTAAGGTTTGGAGAGCCGACAGTGTTGCTGCAATGTAGGGTTTAGAGTTTGCTGTGAGGAGGACTCCTTCCTCGGTTTCGAACCTTAGACCTGTGAGAGGAAGTTTACAAGGCTTATCATCTTGTGCAATAGAGCCACGATAAAACCATTGAAATTGTGAGGAAGTTCTTTTGTCAGTTTGTTGAATGTAAATCGAACTGGGGTTCGATTCTCCAATTTATGAAATGGTCTTCTGAGTTTGAACTCGTGTTTACTGCAAATGCTATCAGGAATTCGTCATTTTGTTGGTGTGGGGTGTCCAAGTACAGGAGCTTCGATGCTAAAGGTGGGTTTCATGATAATGAATATAATACTGTGATACTTACTTTATATCTGTCTTTTCTTGTTTTTAATCCTTTGCAAACTGTGACTGGAAGGTACCACTTCGTTGGAAGGTTTCTATGCATAAGATTTGGAATGGGGATGCTGCAACTACTTCCTGGTAAGCCTCGGTGGTTCTTGAAACCTCGTAGGTGCCTTTGGCATGGTTTAGCTGGTGAATGCGGTGTGCCGAGAGTTGGAAATACAACCTTGTTCGGAGTAATGGCCGAGTTTTAATGTTTTATTTTGATTGATGCTTTTAGGAGGATAAACCCTCAGTATTTAGTAGTTATTCGGCTTTGAAGTGACTTGCTGCGTCGTTTGAAAATGACCTCGAACTTGTGTTTGTACTGCTGTTTGTTAAGGGAAAAACCCTGTGTAGTTTTGGAACCTTGAAAGGTCTGCGATGTAAACTCTGTTAAAATTTTTGATATACTATTGAACATGAAATCAAGAGCCGAAGGTTCACTTACTTCTGTAAGACAATGGCTCGTCTTGTATTTAAATGTTTTGTTTAAATAATGGTTGAGAAATCGTTTGTATAATTGTTGATTCGATTTCGAACAACGAATGTTGTCTCAGGTCAAGAGTAGTTAATTGCTTGTCCATTGGTAGATAGACCTGTACTTCGTATCATTTTTGGAATTCAAGTTTGATGTTGTAAAATTTGGTCTTTCGTATGTTTTGAATTGGCTAATGCCACAGGGTTCGATTTTGTTTTAATGAGTGAAACCCTACCCTATAGGTTTTGTTGGCAACCTTGATTGTACCGATAAAATGAACCCGAGAACTGGGTCTTAACTTGTGCACGTAATTTTTTCGACACTGTGTATGTTTTCTTGTTAGGGTTGTAAGCTATTTGTTAGACAAAAATCATGATTTCTGCTAAGTGATAAAAAGTGTCTTGTTGGTAATCTCGACATGAATAAAAGATAGTAAGGTTAAAAGTAATATTGTCTAGGGTTTGGAAAATATGTCTGCTATAACTTCAGAAATATTTACTGTGTTTGCCATGAATGGCTTGATAAAAAGTTTATTGAACTGTGTACTAAATAAATGTTTAAAATCTAGAGTATGTAAAATCTTAGGGTTTTGATTCTATAGTACAGGTATTTGTATTTAATGATTGAAATCAAATGCGATAATTAGTGATGAAATAATAAGTGTTTACTTATCATCTGTAAGTAACAACTCTGTATAGAGAATAGTTGCAGCTGCTATAATTCTAGATGCATGAAACCATAGGTTTATAATATTGGAATGCATATTATTACTATCCGAAAATACATGGAATTGAATTGGAAAATATAGATCTGTGCAGAAATAAAAGTGTTTTTCTTTTATTATGAAAATAGAGGAATGCTACACATATGTTTATACTATGCTGCACTATTTCCTGTGTTTTAAACATATGATTGAAATGACAAAATTTAAAAGAAATATTACTGTGTTTATCTCTTCATTCAAATGGCATTCTTCCTATTACTCATCTCTATTAATTTTACTTTTCTGTACTAGAGTACTATACAGATAACAGTATGGGAAAAATATAGAAAAGAATTTAATCATTCATTTAAATTACTTAATCATTCTTACAACATATATCTTTAAGTCAGAAAATAAAATAGTTTCTTCTGTATAACTGTAAATAAAAATTCTACCATGCAGAAAAACATTTAACTGTAAACAAAAAGTCAGAACAGTAGAACCTGGTTGACTGTAGGAGAAACAAACAGTCCAAGGAACCTGTTCCACCCAACCTTTTCCTGAAGACAACCAAGTTACTTGCCTTAGGACCCCCGAGCCTGTTCATTGAACCACTAGGAAGAAGAGTCTGTAGAAGCCTTAGTTCATCAACTTGCAGTAGAATATAGATTATCCAGTCATAAAGACTCAACAATCAAAGAGACCTGCACCGGCACCTTTGGTTTTCCTTCTCAGAATAACTAGCAGACTCACAATTGCACTCTCACATAGCTTCCCTATTCGAATCTCTCAGTGATCACCTGATACACTTGAGGAATATTTCTGCAGAAAATATTGTGGGAGCTGCCTGCTCAATTCGAATTGCCTTATCTAGGATGCCTAGGCCTTTTAGTGGTTAACTGGTCATTAATGAGCTGACTACTCTCTTCCACCCACCTGGGGGATAATTCCACAAATTTAGGGGTAGTTGTCCCATAACCAACAACTAGTGGTGGAGTGCAAATGCTGCCATCTATCCCATGCCTTCTAACAACTTCCATTCCTCCTAGTGGGTCAGTGAACACTCATTTAACAGTTCCCTTGGGTGTTTGTCTCCTATTTTAATTTATTTAATAATTATAATCAGTAATTACAATCATCCTTGACCAAACTTGGTCATAATTACAAAACTTTGTAATTATAATTTAACATAAAGTATTTTGCAAATAAAATAAATATTCTCAAAATTTGGGTAGGTGACAGGAAACCACTACACTCCGATTTGCCAGTGATTTGGTTTGTGATCCACATGATCATAGAAGAACTAGATCAGATTTCAGAATGGAAGGTTTCATCCTTCTCACATTCCTAATCCATTTTCAGATCGATCGAGCCTTCTTCGGAAAATAATGACACTTACCTCCTTCAGGGGTGAGTAATTATATGTTACTTTAGCACCTTCAGTCTATTTTGAGGGAGGGATTTCTTCCCACTGGGTTTTCCCTCTTTCCTCACTTAGTTTATTTTAGATTGATTGTACAGGGTGGCCTTTGGTCTCAGTAACCAGGGCCCTATCTTGCTATTTTACAGGGTGACCTTTGGTCTTAGTCACCAGGGCCCTATTCTTGAGTTATTTTCTCATAGTATAGCTTGCGGGGGGGTGTTGGAATATTCTCCACATCATTTTTTGGTTTTGCATGCATGCATGCATTTTGCATGCATCCCAGTCATCAGTCCCAGCACCTAGCCCTCAGTTAGCTAGCCTCGGGAGCTTCTTTCAGATCAATTTTAGCCCTCCTAGTGCTTAGTGCACCCTGCATGCAATTGCATGCATCCCACTCGCCCTCTCTCACCTTCCACTTAGTTTCACTTCAGTTAGTTGAGTTATCTTTAGTTCTTTCCTTGATTTAAGGCTAGACTGACTCTCAATTGATTGTATCACTCCAATGGACCTCCAGTGAGACTAAACTACCCATTCTAACTCTAGTTAGCTCCTCATGCACCCTCCACTGAGCCTCCTTCATTTAGTTAGTGCCTACATGTGCCAGTTACACCTACCACACTCAGTAAGACTCAGTTAGCCACACTTGACTGAGTGTTACCATTGATGACTGATACATTGAATGGATGATGACTCCACTATTATCCAAGCCAGAATCTGAGTTAGGAATTCGAAGGCCCTACTTGGCCTATTTGAATCCTATATTATGCACCTTACTGTTCTATTGTACTCATTCACTTATATTCTTATTCATTGTATAATACTGAGATATTGTTCTATTCTACTGTGTTTATGAGTGATCATTGAGTGTCTCCTTCTCTTCTTCTTGCAACATATTTGTTAGTTTGATTGTGAGTTGCTACAACTACCAAATCTCTTGCAGATTCTTACACCATGCTCCTTGGTCTCTTTAACCTCAAATGTGTTGACTCGTCTTTTCCTTGTTTTGACGATGAAACTTGGTGTCTAAGGTTTGTCCAAGGCTTCTCAACCAGGGAACCCCTCCCCATGGTTTGCCTACAGAACCTTTGGCTACTAGGACCCACACAAGTCCACTACCACCATTTTCCATTGCTACTCATACTGAGATTTCTAGGACAATCACATGTCCAAATGCATCCTTAGGATTCCTTCAAGGTTCTCGCTTCCCGCAATTACCTGGGTTTCAAAAAAGAAACAACAGTGTATCAACTTGGTTGTTATAAGCCTTGTACATGAATTTTTTCATTATTCAGAATAAGAAATAGATGATAATTAAATACTAATTTGTATTGGACGTCTTCATGTTATTCCACAGGCTCCTTCTTTGCTTTGCAAGCCTCGGATCACCTGTGGATACAATAACGAATGTTTGGCCAGCACACAGGCTGCTCCACAACATTCAATTCCCATCAGTGCACCAACTGGACTTACCAAGCGTTTAACGAATGTTTGGCTAGCACACAGGCTGCTCCACAACATTCAAATTACTAATGCCAAGCTAGTACGCTGACTGGGTTTATCAGGCATTTATAGTGTCAAACCAATCCCATACTTGGTTTTTCCTCTCCATTTCCAAGCCAGCGCTTTCGTCTGGGTCAACAGGCCAATGGAAGGAAACAACACCATAACCATTTCCAAATCAAGGGCTCTACTACGGAGCCATAGGCATCTCAATGGGTTCCATCCAGTCTCGACACCCACCTCACATCCACTCACATCCCGAGTAAGGTCCCCTTCTCTACTGCACAGTCCCTCGAGTGCCCCTTCCCTCAGTGCTGTCCTAGGTAGGTGCAGGAGGTCCTCACTGCTGAACCAATAGAGATTTTATGCCTTTACAAATATCACCACATTCCAAGCCACAATGCCCAACCGACATACTGACCGGATTTATTAGGCAAAGGAACAACCACTCACACACATAAGGATGGTACTCCTTCTTCACTTTGCTTCTCTAGTATGCAACACCAAATTGCATGTGTGATACCTGACAACACAAGATGGGTAGGCAATCTCATTAGTATCGTTGATATAAAATTGTAAACATATTTCATAAAAAATAACTCTATAAGATTGAAACACCAGGAATGCGTCCATTCCCTTAGGGTGTAGTCAATATTGACAACCATAACACAACATAGCACCCGAGAGGTGTGCACTCCTCTCCGATGTGAGCCATGTAGGACATAATCACAACTCAAGCAGTATGAAATAAAAACATGCTCTGCATATTAATTCCAATAATTAGACATGCATATTTTCAGCAAGGGTTACAAAATACTTATATGTTTTGCATATGTATTTTCTCTTCCTTTCACGAGGAATGGGGCTCCCTTCTCTAAGTTAACAGTCCCTCAGGTTTGTTACCCCAATCCCTTTCATGTTTCATAAACAACACATTCCCTATTGGCATAATTTTACCATCTCACCCACGTTGTTTACCAACATGTAGTTCAGATGAGACATTATCAAAATCTACAATGGTGTTTCACCTGAAACCCATTTTCAAAGCATGGGATCTTTCCCATGGATTTTGGATTCTACAGGCCATAACACATGACTTCCTGCAATGTATCCTCCTGACACACTTCTGAAATAGCCAAATAGTCAAATATCATTAGTAATCAATTCCACTCTGAATTTTATAACCAATCATTAGTCATTTGGTAGTCATAAGACTCTTCTCATAGTATTCAGCTTCTGTTCATAGTAGATTCCAGCCTTTATTACGGACTTACCCACATTTCCATACCCAAGACATTTATACTTGAAATTTGAAAAATTTCAATCAGCCAAACACTTCATGAGTATCCGTGCATATAATATTTTCATTGTTACAACAGTCACTGAAGTGATCTCATAATTATAATACTCAATAATTCAAACACTATCAACTATTAACATCTCAACAACAATGAAATACATTTACTTTATGTGCATCATTATCACAATAAAATTGCAAGATACCATCACATTATCTATGCAATTTAAATAAAACTTCCAATTCTCATGATTACACAATCATATCCATTCAGGAAACTCTGTCCTCCCAACAGAGCATTCTTAGTACCCCATCAACTACCTTCTTCATGCAATCATTTTCCTGCATCCATAGCAGCTCATGAAATGATCTCATATTTGCTAATAATTCTATCATTTCAGTTATTAATGAATTGCAATGTAATATATGCCACAACCATGAATTCACACAATGCCTCTCAACATATGTACCCACACATATGCAGAAATAATCACAAGTTTACATAACCTTTTAATGTGCATTCACTCAATGCAACCTCACATTGATTCATGATTACGATAATGTCATTTCATGCATTCCACCATGATGTTGTGGAAGGTATGGCTATTTCCTCAACACATCACCCAACCATATCCCCAATCACTTGGTTAACTTATATGGGTGCCTTACTTCTCCACCCGAACAACACATCATGAGTTTTCTCACTCCTTGGTTGTTGGAAAAGAGGTTTCATCCCAAATTAACACCAATAGGGAGTTCATGGGATACTTGTGTAGCACCATAGCATTACCATTCCAACCACATTATGGCCTTAACCATGACTATCTCATATGGCATGCACTACCACAACAGTACTGTAAGTCCTCACTTGCTTTGGTTATTAAACTCATAACCAACATATACAAATGGCATGATATATTTTCATATGAATGCATTTACAATTCAAAACAACTAGATGGTATAAGGATCCCTATCCTTACTACCCTATACCTCACTATACCAAGTGGGATATTAGTCACATAAAGGCATTCAACATCACAGACACACCAATTTATGATTATTAAATACGGCTCAAGGGATTCTTACCCAATCCCCTTTTGCACGCAATCATAAATAAACCATTACTTGCATGGCTTCCATTAACATATTTGATGTTACCTTATCAGTTGGTCTCCTGCAAGGATTTCACCATCCTACCACCAACCTATTGATCATAGATTTGTTGCCCCCAACCTTTCTTCATAAGGTTGTTGGTCACATGCAACAACACCATCAACATCTTTGGCCATGCTTCTGTTATCTTTGGTCCTACAGCCAATACCAACCCCACTAATTATTAACAACCATAATAATTATCTTAAGTGGCTCATTGCATATGTAAAACTTCATTATTTTTATGAACATGCAACATCATATACATGCACAAAACATCTTCACATGCACTGTGCAATGTTTATTAATATGCCAAATAGTGCATATTCACTTCATCCATCTAATGTTTTGCATTTTCAACATTCCTATGCCATAAATGTTTGTACATAAAACTTGAAAATATAATCATATCAACAAGAGAAGAGTTAAGGAATTCTCCCTTTCCAATCCCTCATCATAACATGGAATTCCTCTTCCACATCAAAGTTGATCCAATTTCATGGCCTCTCACAATTCCATGCGCTCTGTCCACAGTGCTCTGCTTCTCCAATTACTTTCAGAAATTATGGCCAAGTCCATTTTGACCTTTCTTAAACTTCCTAGCACTTATCAGCGCTGCAATTTGTTCAACATTGATGCTAGATAAAGGTCTAGGTGTCGTACTGGATCCGAATCATCCTTTCTGTGCTTATTAGACAGTTCCGGTTTCCTGTTCGGTCTCACTCACTCAGGAGGATTCCAAAAGGTATTAATCCTTTCCAGTGGAATTTCGCGTCCACTCATTTTATTAACCTCCTACCACTTACATGGGTGAAATGATGTATAAGTCGTTGATCGCTTCAGCGGTCTTTCTCATTCGTTGATCTGTGATCAATGAGGGACGTTCACTTTGGGGTTTCGTAGACCAATCTTCCACTAACTCTCGCGCACTTCACCCAGTGAAATGCTACGTGGGCTGTCGATCATTCTCGGTCTCAATATCTACCTTACGATATATGTTCGTTTCATAACTCTAACAATCCTATGTCTTGGTCTTCCGGAATCCATCCTGAACCGTTGATTCTTCTCCTCTGATCATGCATGCACTATTCTCCTTTGGATAAGCTCATACTTTGTCCCAAGCAGCCCCAGTGCTGCAACCTTGGGCTCTGATACCACTCTGTAATGTACCCAGTCACCTTGGTGCCCTTTAGAGGTGATGAGGGAGCTCCTTAGAAGAACAACCTGAATTTTTTTACCAAAATTCTGCACTTTTACAAAGCTACAATTTATTCTGAAAATCCAACTTCAGTCTGTAATCTGCAATCCGCAATCTGCAAGCCACAAGTCGGGAGTCAGAATGATAACTTAAATCAAAGTATCATATCTCTTCTCGACTTCCGCAATCCGCAAGACGCAATGCATGAGTCGGAAGTCGGTGCTGCCGAGCGGAATCCATCAAATTTACCCCGACTTCCACATTCTGCAATGTGGGTTCAGAAAGTCGGCACCCCAACGCACAACTCCGAGAAATCACACCTCCGACTTCCGCAATGCGGGAGTCGGAAATTTGAAACCCCAACACACAACTCCAAGAAAATTACATCTCCAACTTCCGCAATCCGCAATGTGGGAGTCGGAAAGTCGGAACCCCAATGCACAACTTCGAGAAAATTACACCTCCGACTTCCGCAATGCGGGAGTCAGAAAGTCAGAACCCCAATGCACAACTTTGAGAAAATTACACCTCCGAATTCCGCAATACGGGAGTCATAAATTTGGAACCTCAATGTACAACTTCGAGAAAATTACACCTCCAACTTCCTAAATCCGCAATCCGCAATGCGGGAGTCGCAAAGTCGGAACCCCAAATTCACAGCTTTGAAGAATCACGCCTCTAACTTCCGCAATCCACAAGCCGCAATGCAGGTTCAGAAAGTCGGAAGTCAGCCATTTACTCCTGTTACTACCAACTTCTCATGCCGATATCCTTCTCATCATAAGTCCATTTTTGGCAAACTTGGTATCATTGGAAATCTCTCTGCGAGCCCTATGCAATGGTGTGATCCTCTGCCACACATGAGAACTCTGATTTTGTCATTCTCTCAACCAAAATGTTTCCCAAAATTCATCAATACCTCTTTACCACTCTGTAAAAGAGATTTGATACCACTCTGTCACGTCCCCTCCCGTCATCCCGACCCACAGAGGGAACATGAACACAACAGGGGGTGTAAATTTCTCCCTCAAATCCATATGAAGAAATACAAACCATCTAAATGTGTGTGCAAAGCATAATAAACATACACAACAAAATTAAACCATATTAACACATAAACACATAATGCATTTACCAGCATTTCATCATAGGCATAAGAACAACATAATGCATAGGCATTTAGTTCCATTATTTAGCTGGATAAATCTATGCATTCTGACATAAACAAACAATCATTCATATATATAAAATTGGCATAATCAGAGACAACATGAAACACTTATCTTTTAATTGAAATCACCAAGCAACTGGCTATGGACTGCAACGTTCCAACCCAACCGTAGGTCTCTACCCAACCTATATTATTTCATCACTTAGAGACCACCCCCGATATGGGGCTATGTATCCACTAAGGAGGAACTAAACAAGCTCACTCACAACCATGGTTTCAAACAAACTGTCATGCTAAGCCAACACACAGTTGGGTTTATCAAGCATGCAAAGAGACAAAGGAGGAAGATTCTAAGCCAGTGAGCTCAACCATAGAGATACAAGAATCTCCAAATCAATCCAAATAGCCTTCACTGGGTTTATCAAGCGGTTCCAACCTTTGTTTATCAACCCACGCTTGGATTTTCTCAGTTTTGTGGCCAAATGACTTTGTCCCATCACTGGATTTTTGGGCTATCAAATTTGGGCTTTCCTATGGATTTATGGGCATATAACACTCTCAAATTTGCCCCAATGTTTAGGTCTATGGATCCCCCTTTGGATTTCACTATCCACACAAATTTCTGGGATTTTTTGGCACTTCAAAATGTGGCTTGATTCAGAGTTGCGATTTCTGGTTTTCCTCACTGCTGGGAATGTGTAACTCTGAAAAATGATGCTTGGATGATCCACAATGAAATGGGGATGAGGCAAAATGTCCTCCCATGAGGTAGAGTGACTTGTGGGTCAAGTAAACAGGTCCCATACTCTGTGGTACGAATTTTTGGGCTGCCCATACTCCATCAATCTCATTCGCTGATTTTTGAAGTACTTCCTTACAACAAGGAAAGTCAAAGTGGGTTCTCAAGGTGACATTTGGTAGCACATGGTTCAATCACACAACCCTCTCACCTACCCCTAGTGGATACACATAGCACCCTCATTTTAGTTGCATCCATATCCAACCCCTTGGTATTTTATTTGCATTATAATTATTTACATGCTTTTACAATTTCCCCATGGATTACTAACACATGGATAACACAATATAAAATACCAGCCCTTTAAGGCTAAGCATTCACTAGCGGGGCCTTGGCCTTGAGATCCACGCTAGGAATCATACATCACATATATACAATATTTACATTAAAAGCCAATATATCCTAAGGGTCAAAATGGGGGTATTACAAATATGTACTTAGGATGTTGAGTCACTTCAATTCCTAAGTAGTAGTCATGATTTCCTAGATCAATCATTTCAAAACCTTTCTTTATGGATGCCATATAACTTTCATTGTTCCCTGTCATCAAAAGGTCATCTACATATACTACAAGTAACACAACAGATCTTCCAACTTTCTTTACAAACAATGTTGCGTCATCAAGATTATAATGTTTGAAACTCAGCTTTAAAAGATGCTCGGTTAGCTTTCATACCATGCTCGAGGTGCTTATTTCAGGCCATACACGGACTTGACAAGTTTGCATACCTTGTGTTCTTGTCCCTTCACAACAATACCTTATGGTTGAGACATGCATACATTTTCTTTCAAGTCTCCATTCAAGAATGTTTTCTTTACATCCATTTGATGAACTTTCCATCCATTTTGTGCAGCCAAGGAGAGTATAGTACACATGGTGCCCCATTTTGCTGTGGGGGAGAATGTTTCTTCATATTCAATTCCTTCTTTCTATGCACGACCTTTCTCCATGATCCTTGCTTTGTGCTTGTCAAGTGAGCCATCTGATTTGTATTTGTTCTTGTATACCCACATGCTTCCAATTGGTCTGGTTACGGTTGGAGGGTCAACTAGCTTCCAGGTTCCATTCTTCATGAGTGCATCATACTCATTATGCATGGCTTATTTCCACTCATCACGAGTAGCAGCCTCTTCAAAGGAATTTGGTTCAAAGTTAGTAGAAAAATTTAATTCACAATCAAATGAGACATCCATGTCATCACCTGAGTTATCTGCATTTCCTCCATCTTCTTGTTTAGTTGAGCTTCTCTTCCTTGATGGCCTAGGTTGATCAGCTGGTGGTGCTTCATTCTCTTCAAGGTTCAATCTTCCAATCCTCTCAATCACATCATCCAGTTGAGTCTCATGTTCAGTTGAAGTGGCAAGAACTTCTTCATGATTTTCGTCATGAGGGGGTGTTGGTGCTGCTTCGAAAGTAAGTTCCATAGATTGATCCAAGATAGGGATCCCCCCTGCAAGATGTGGAATTCATTATCAAATTCATAATATGTATTTAGATGGGAAAAATTCCCAAGATGATCAAGCTGTCTTTCAATAGATTGGTCTTTTTTATTAGTTTCAAGAAAAATGACATCTCTGGAAACAACAAACTTCTTGTTTACCTCATCATAAAGACGATATGCCTTGGACGTTTTTGAGTACCCTATGAAATTCATCTTTGAATTCTAGCACCAAGCTTGTTTCTTTGCTCCTTTGGTATTAAGGCAAAGCAGGTGGAACCAAAAACCCTGAGATGCCTAACCGAAGGAAGGTGGCCAAACCACATCATTTCATGTGGAGTCTTATCTCCAAGAACATGAGATGGAATTCTATTTCTCAAATATGCTACACATATTACTGCATCACCCCAAAACATCAGCTTCGCATTCTTGAAAAACATCATTGAGCGTGTTGTATTCATTAAGGTTCTATTCATCCTTCATGCTACACCGTTTTGTTGGGGATTGTAGGGAACTAAATTTTGATGTGTAATCCCATGTTTGCAAAGATAGTCTTCAAATGCCTTAGAAGTACATTCTTTACCATTATTAGATTGAAATGTACCAATATGTGCTTGTGCTTGATTTTCTATCCATGCATTAAAATTCTTGAAAGTTTGAAATGCTTCAAATTTTGTCTTCAACAAGCATGCACAACACATTCTATTATAGTCATCAACAAAAGTATATGACTTATTACCATTTGCAGAAGGAATTGGCATGGAGCCACATAAGTCAGAGTGAACTAGCTCTAACTTTCTACATGCTTTGAATTTAGACTCTTGAAATGGTTGCTTACTATGTTTGCCTAGAATGCATGCATCACATTTGTTCTTTTGCTTAGGAATGGTGGGTAAACCAAATACACCAATCTTTTTTAACAAACGAAGACTATTATAATTCATATGACCAAATCTAGCATGCCATAGTGAACTGGATGAAATATTACCTTCTTCATGCTAAGATAGATAATAAATTTTTTGAACTCTTGCATAAGATCCCCTCAACTTCAACAACTGTCCATCTTCATAATAGGTCATGATGACCTTGTTGTTAGAGGATTTTCTATCTCTACAATCCCATCGAAAATGTGGATGGAATGACCTTGCTGTCGAATCTCCACTAAGGACAACAAGCTTCTCTGCAACTCTGGAAGATAGAGAACATTCTTTAACATGAAATCAGGGAATCCAACAACTTAATCCTAGTTGAGCCAATTCCTTGTGGTTTAAGGCTATATTTGTTTGCAAAGTACACTATGACATCTACAATGTCATTCATTTCTTCAAAGGAATCTTTTCTAAAATTCATATGAGATGTTGCACCAGTATCAAGTAGCCAACAATATTTGTAAGATGAAAGAGAGGTTATTTCATTAATTCCAAGCCAACACTGTGTAACAATACAATGAGCAGAATCAGGGGCTTTACCAGCCTCTTAGTTTTTATTCTTGTCTTATTTATTCTGATTATGTCTTCCTTTGATGGAGTCCCAAGAATCCCAACACCGATCTGCTTCATGTCCAGTCTTCCCACAGCTCTTGCACTTCAGATTTGATCTTCTACTTGAGTTGTTTCTTCCTCCTCTGCCTCTGAAATTTATTCTTCCTATGCCTCTTTTGGTGCTTTATCCCTTGGAAGGGTCTTTGGTATTGTTCTTTGATTTCTGAGCAAAGCAAATAGATTCTCTAGTATTCTCATTTTTCTTCTTTCCAAATTCTTTGTCTTTGTCTGCAATCTTCTCTACCAGGGTGTCAAAGGTGAGGTCTTTGAACTTGTCACTTGCCTGCAAAGATTCAAGATAGTTGGAGTGAGTAGGATAAATGGACTTTACAAATGATGCAAGTGGAAGGTATGGTTTCATACCAGAGGCTTGAATCTTGTGCATGATTGCTCTGATCTCATATGCAACCAGCATATGATCATTATCATTTACATCTAGAATAAATATATTTAACATTAGCTGAATCACTTCCATTTCAGAGTGTGAGTCATACAAATATTTTAAAGTATTTAAAGCTTCAAAGCATGATTTTGCAGGAAATATATGTTGGCTCACCTCCTCACTGACAGTAGCAGAGATTATGGATAAGGATTTATTGTCTTTGGTCTTCCAGATAGAAAGTTCTTTCTTTGATGTTGGAGGTTTTGGATCTGAACTGATGACTGTTCCTTCATCAGTGAGAATGGTTTTTCCTTCGCAGATGTCGTCCCACAGATCGATGTAGATGAATGTAGCCTTGATCTTCCTTGACCATTATGGATGAGTGTCTTTGCTGGTGAGGGTAGCACCAACTATGGATGCTAGTGAATGCATCTTCTGCAACTTTTAACCATAATATATGTTAGAAAAGATAGAGGTTGTAGATTTAAATTTCTGCTCCCTTCTTTACAAAGTGTTTCTTAATACAATTTAATTATGCAGCTCTATTCTGCAACTCTCCCTAGAACGCTATTACATATACTTTTGCATACAATATTTACCCTCTATGCTAACTCAAATCTTTATTGAGGATGAATACATTCACCTTTACAATAGTGTTATTTACATTTATATCTAGCTCAAAAAACCTTCAAACAAGGGTGTAGTGTTATGTCTTCAAAAGTTATAATGCTCATAACAATGCACAACAGTCTTCAATATCATTAATTTTTTCACCGGTCTTCACGGTATGTTGTGTCTCACGATGAAGGCAGTACAAAAAATTATTGCAGGCTTAATAAAATGTATAGATGAAGCCCAAACAACCTCAATTTCTTCCGTGTTGGAATTAGGGTTTCAAAAAAATGTATTAAAAACCATTTACCTCATGCAGTTCGCATTAGATTTAATGATATCATGACCTGCATAGGAAATCAATGTGGATTGAAGAGAGATATCGAAAGTCTGGAATAACTCTCGAGCAACTCGGGAACAACTCTCGGACTCAGGATCAACACATAGCCCGTCCTCACCACCACAACTTTATAAGTATCGGAAAACCCAAAATTAGGGTTTGCAACCACTATATTAAACTATTACCTCCACGAAATATCCATGAGAAGCAAGGTTTCAAGAGTCATAGAGACAGTTCGAAGTCTCATATCAATCTCCAGCTCGAGATCTCAAATCACGAAGTTGTAGCTAATGAAATCACAACATCAAATGGAGGTCGTGTTTTCCATCAACGCAACTTCTATCAACGTGCATGTTCAAAGGAGGTCATACTCCATAGGGTGCAACATACAAAAACATGGAGAAATATTAGATGCAGCTATCACACAGAGTGGATGCAACCCTCGCAAGTGGTATCAAACTCCATTCAAACTCCATGGTAGAAAGAAGAGAGGTCGAACTCCTAAGTAGAGGTCAAGCTATTAATGTGAGCAATACGTAGCAAGGTTAGCATGAGGAGGGCGTGATACCAATGATTCTAATGAAAAATTCAATGCAACATAAACTATAATGTTATAGTGTGAGAGATTAGGGTTACTAGTCCCAAGTTCACAACTCTCAATTGAATAGTGGACACAAAATCAATTCGTGGGAAGAGGAGAGCCCACGCAGCAACACCAACATTCAAACAATACCATAGAAAGATTAGGGTTTAGGTGCATGATTTTGAATATGATTGTAATTGATGTCAAAGGAGATTAGTAATGACAGAGGAATAACCAAGGACATGATGGTAGGGAAAACTCAGTGAAAGACAAAGGAATGACAAAGGAAGTGATGACATGGCATGTGTGATGAAGCTGGAAAGACACATGATGGTGTTCTGGTGCTATCATTAAGTCAATGTTGCAATCTTCCATCATTCTGGAAAAGAATGGCAAGTTTGTGAAACTTTGGAAATTGACTAAGTATGGAAAAATGAGTCAAAACTGCTCTAAGAGAATGCCCACCATAATTCATGGTTTGAGAAAAATGCATGCACCATCATATCAGGCTATATCTTGTTGAAGTGGTTATCTATTCATGGTATCATTTTTCCTTAAGAATGTCTGAGGAGAAAGTTATAAGTCTTCCAAAATAGGGTTCAGGATAAACTTTGGAGAAATTCTTGAAAATGGCTGTGTTAGAAAACTTGTACAGGTGGCCTTGGGAAAATGCCCGCCGTACCTCATGGGAGAATGATAAAAATTATCTGAAACTATAATGCTCTAGCTTTCCAAAGAGGCTATCTTTCCATGGTCTCAGTTTGCACAAAAGGTGTTTGATGACAAAGTTAATAGCCTTCCAAAATAGGGTTTCAGGTTGCTTTTACACCAAAGTAGCAAAACTGCCTAAGTGGCCTCAGGGAAATGCCCGCCATAGTTTGTGGTTTGAATAAAATGCCCACACCATACAATCATCTTGTAGGTTGTTGTTTTTTATACCTGACCATGTTCTCATATTGACTTGAAAGTTCCCGAGGAAGAAGTTATGGATCTACCAAAACAGTGTTTCAAGAAGATTGGACCAAGTCTAGGAGAATGCAAAATTTGTGTAAGTGTCAAATTCACATGGCTAAGAGGCCATTTGGAAATGCCCTCCATGAGGTGTTCATGTGCTGATAAATTAATTAGATGGAATAGGATTGTTCTTTGGTGAATTGGTTATCTAAACATGACCTCAGATCTTCCTATGGAGTTCACAAGTACTAAAAACAAGCCTGCCAAAATGAGAAAAAGCTTGTTTTTACTATTCAAATGAAGGTTGAAGAGGCATTTGGAAATGCCTGCAAGGAGGTGTCCTTATGATGATAAAAATAATTAGGTGGCATAGGCTTGTTCCTTGATGAACTATCTATCTATCCATAGGCTCATATTTGCCTATGGAGTTCACATGTGTGAAATACAAGCCTGCGAAAATGAGAAAAAGGTTGTTTTATTGTTCAAATTTAGGATGATAAGGCATCTGGAAATGCCCGCAAGGAGGTGTCCTTTTGATGATAAAATTCATAAGTTAGTATGGTCTTGTTCCTTGATGAACTGGCTATCCATCCATGGAGTCAGATTCCTATTTGGTGCTCTCACGTGTGAGATTTTGGCCTCCCAAAATAGAGAAAAATAAGGTTAAATACAGTGTGTATTATGCCCGCAAAGGCTTAGGAAAATGCCCACAAGGGGCTATGTTATGCCCGCAAGTGCTAATGGTATGCCCACAAAGGCTTAAGGGAATACCCACAAGGGGCTTGAAGCATAAAGCTACCAAGAGATTTATTATACCCGCAAGGGCTTAGGGCTATGCCCACAGGGGCTGAGGTTAAACCCATAGGGGATTAGGGATGCCCGCAGGCAGGAAAAATTTTAGGGGCGAAATTCGCCAATTGGCTATTTTTGGGGCTTTTTTTAAAAATAAATTCGCTATTTGGTCATTTTTAGTCTCTAATATCACCTATATTTACATAAAATATGTTTTTTTATCATAATATTCGCCAAAATTTACAATTTTTAGTAGTAAATTGTATGTTTCATATTTAATATTCTCCTATCAATCTATATATATGTTTTTTTCAATCTAAAATAATCGCCTAGAATACTATACTTAAGTATACTTTTATCATCCTTAAAAAATACCCTGCCCGCAGGGGTTGAGGTTAAGCCTGCAGGGGCTTAGGGATTCTCGTAGGGCTAAGGTTAAATCCCGCAGGGGCTTAGGAATGCCCGTAGGGGCTTAATTATGCCTGCAAAAGAGGCTTAATGGAGTATGCCTTCAAGGATTAAGCCTGCAGGAGGAGTATGCCGGTAGATGTTTAAACGATAAGCCTGTGAAAGCTTACATTATACCCATAGGTGAAGGATGGACTATGCCCGCATGTGAAGGATGGAGTATGCCCGTAGGTGAAGGATGGGATATGCCCGCAAGACAATAAAGGAGTAGCCCGCCACCCTGAGATGAAAGAATCCCACAGTCCTGAAGGATGAGCAAAAATGTTTTATTAATTAATTAATTAATTAAAATTTATAATAAACATAATTATAAATTTAAATCAGTAATATCAGAGATTTGAAGAGGCATGAAAATGAAAGGCCATGATCCTGTTATGGAAAGATGAAAGGTTTAAAAGAAGAGTTAAAGAATATATAAGCATAAGATTGAAGTGGAAGAAAATGTCTCAGAAGTTCACATTGAAGGTTCAACAAGAACAAGAACTGAAGTGTATGTTGGGTTTTGAGATGAATATCTGAAGCAGCATTGATACCAGAGTAAGCGATCAAAATGTTTGCACAATCCAGATGGCTAATTGCATAACAAAAGCCAAAGAATTAAAGGGGAATAATTGAAGCTGTTTGCAACCCAGATCTATGTAGCAACAAAGAAGACAAATATTGAAGAAACAAGGAATTATATGGAACATAATTGAAGAAAGAAATATTTGGAGGACTGATATAAACATATTAGGGAGGTAGGGTGGTGCTAGGGAAGGCTACTGGCCTGCAAGGGGGTTGTATCCTCCTTCCAGTGGTAGCTGGTAAATAGGGTGTCGAAGCATCCTTTCAGTTGTAGCTGATAAATAGGGGGTTGTAACTTCCCTCCAGTAGTGGTTGGTAAATAGGGTGTAGTAGCATCCTTGTCTGTTGTAGCAGGAAGAAACCAGGGTGTTGTAGGATCCTTCAGTTGTAACTGAGAAACTTGGGGATTGAAGTCTCTAGCAAGTTGTAGCTTGCAAAAACTATTGTAAACATAATTCTGCAGTATAGAAAGAGTTTGTGGTTTTCCCAATTGGATTTCCACGATAAAATCTGTTTCCTGTGTATCTTGTTGATTCCATGTTTTAATTAAGTTTAATACATGGTTTAAAATGGTAAAAATTTAACAATACTGATTCACCCCCCTCTCAGTATTGACCAATATTCCAACAATTGGTATCAGAGCAGGATCCTTCACTATAATCTAAACCACTGGAAGGAAGATCCTATTAAAAACCACTATGGATCAACAAGAAGGGATTGCACCCTACATAGCTACAATACTTGATAAAGAAGAATATGCATATTGGAGCATGAGAATGAGTGTATACTTACAATCATTAGGATGGGGTGTATGGAATTCAATAATACCTGATTATATCCCACCAAAAAGAATATGGACTACATCTCAGAAAGAGTCCAAGAAAAATAAATCAATAGCAATGGAGGCCATACTTGATGGACTATCTCAACCCATCAAAGAAAAGATAGGACAATGTATCTCAACTAAGGAACTTTGGGTCAAATTGGAGAAGCTTTATTTAGTCAAAGAAATAGTAAAAGCAAACCCTGCTATTTTCAAGAATGATAGTGAAGAAACTTGCAGTCATAAGGAAGCTCAAAAGAATAAAATCATATGCAAGATCTAGTTTCCTCTTTTTTTCGCAGGTTGCTCTGGATCATCCAAATCAATTGATTTCAATTTTGATTCGGATGATCAAGAATGCCAAAAATAAATTCTTATATTCCATGGAAGATAGTGAAGATGAAGAAAATCTATTCATGGAGACAGTAACTTCAGAAGATAATTTAGATATGGAAGGAAAGGTAGACCCAAAATCAAAATTCATAAGTACCCTTAAAGAATTGAGAGAGAGCAGATTGGAGAACGATTCTTTGAAATAAAATTTGTAAAAATACCTAGAAGAGCAGAAATCAAAAGAAGAGGAAGTCAATACCCTCCAAAAGGAGCTGCACAAGTCAAAACAACAAACAATGGCTAGCATGAAAGAGGCCGAGAGATTAAGATAGGAAGTTGCTAACTTCAAGAAAGAAGTAAAGAATCTATAAGACCACATGAAAGAGGTTGAGAGCTTAAAACAAGAAGTTTCTAACTTCAAGAAAGAAGTAAAGAAGCTAGAAGACCACATGAAAGAGGCCAAGAGATTAAGACAAGAAGTTATTTTTCTTAGAAAGAAGCTGGATGAAGAATTTATTAAATCAAAATTTGAGAAAAACTCAAAGGTTTTAGATGAAATCCTAAGTATCCAAAGACCATCAAGTGATAAAACTGGATTAGGTTATGACAAAGAAAAAAATCCAGAATATTTGTCTCCTACACTCCAAGATAGAAATGAAAGAAGTTATGATACTGCACTCAAAATCCTGATTAAGAAGGATAGTCAGAATTCTTCTCCCTCATCTCATAATAAAGACAGAACTGATGTGATACCTAAAATACCAATGACAAGCAGAGTCCAACAGATCTTTTTTGGTCATTGCTACTCATGTAATAATTTTGGACATATGGCTAGAGAATGTAAGCTAAGGAAGAATGCTTCAATAAAAGGTCAAGAAAAAAGGAAGGGATGGAAGAAGATGGAAGTTATGAAGCAGGAAGATCGAAGATTCCTCAAATATAAAGGAAGGTTCTATGGATATTGTCACTGCCATCACAAGTTTGGTCACAAGGCTGTTAATTGCAGAACCAAGGGAAAATATCAAAGTACAAAATCCAAGAAACAAAGAAGGTTAGTAAGCAGTGTACCTCATGGAAAGATGTGGAGAAGAAAGGAAGACTACAAAGAGTGAGAGGAAACACAGATTCAAGGAATCAATGAATATGATGATCAGCATAATAGTGCTGTAGATGAGAATGACATCCATTATGAAGGAAAGCAATATGAAGATGAAGAATACACCGATGGAGAGAATGATTATGAAATTCTCTTCTAAAGTCTCTCGTGACCTAAAAGAGAAACCCTGAAATTAGTATTAGAGGGGATCATATACTTAGGGGGAATGAATATTAGAAAATTACAATTGGGAGTTGAAAGTAATTAATGTCACTTGCTAAGAATAAAAGTAATCAGCAAGACGCAATGGAAACACCCCTTAACTTAGAATAAATGCAAATTTCTTATGTATCTACAGATCATGTCTTTTCATCCATAATCTCCATTTCTTCTCTTCTAGCCTTAACCACTTCAACAACTGCTACCTCCTCATCAAAGATGAGTATTCCTATCCCTACCCCTGTTATCTTGCAACCTATGCCTTTGGTCACTGTCTCAGAAGTATTTTCTTCCACTTCTGAAGTGATGGAAGACTTTGGTGAAGATGTAGTAGTTTCTCTGGGTGAATAGTTTTGGAGAAAATCAGAAAATGAAGTGGTGAAGAGAGGTTCTAAAAGAGCCAGAGAAGGGACATTGGTCCAAGGTGTTGTTCCTAACCAGATTATATGGAAGAGAGCCTCCATAGATGTTAAAAAATAATATTTGGAAATAGCTGCTTCCATGGGAACCTTTGCTGGTGCCAAATTTGATTCTGTCACTACACTCAACAAAGTAATTGAAAATAAGGAAGATGAATTACAAGGTCTTCAGAAGAAACAAATCGAATTGGATCAACAATATCAATCTCAACTGCAGGAATTGAAGGACTAATATGAATCTCATATTCAGAAACTACAGTGATAGAATGAAGATTTGAAAGGGAAACTTCATGAGGCCCAAAGAAATAATGCACAGTATGTTGAGAGGTTGACAGCTCTGGAGCAACATCTGAAATTGTCCCAATCAATTTTTGCTACTTGCTCATTTTCAAAGGTTTCTAAGGATGAATTTAAATAATTTGTTTTTGTTAGGAACCTATGTAAACCCTTATCTTTACTATGTTAGTATATTGTTATTGGACGCATATGCTTTGTAAGTTGTCCCGTAGTATTTGTTGATCCGTAGTTTATATTAGCCCATAGTATTGGACGCATATGCTTTGTAAGTCGTCCCGTAGTATTATATGTCCCATGGTTTTGACTCATGGTATTGGGCATAGACTTAGTATATAAGTGTGTGTTGAGGTCATGGAAGGCACCGTGAAGTTAATTGTATTGAGCTTGCTCAAAGGAGGTTGCCCCCTCGAAGTGGCCCGTGATCAATATAAAAGCAATTCTGTTCTATTATTTCTGATATCTCGTGTATTTGCATTAATTCATTATTGCAGGTACATCACATCTGGTATCAGAGCACTTTCCTTGGCACAAGTGGGAATTTTTTTTTCTTTTTTTGGGCGGCGACTTTCAGATCAATTTCTGAAACTTTCTGCACAAAATCAGAAGAAACCGATTGCATATCTGAATTCCTCTTTCAAAAATACGTAGTTTCAAAAAACAAATCATCTCATTTGGAGTTATAAAAGTGGAGATATCGCGGATTTAAAATCAACAATTTTTCAGAATTTCGGTGACGGCCGCGGAAATTGTGGCGAGAAAATCTTTTGACCGAGTGCCCAGATTTCTATTCCGCTTTCATGGGTAGAAGCAGAGAGGTTGTTCCAGTTCCGGAAACATGCTATAATAGCGATTCTGAGCAATATAGATCCGGTTTTTGAACATTGGGTGGAATTTCTGCCCAAATTTTTTCTATTGCAGGTTCGGATTTGGGAATCATCCCTATCCGCTTAACTGTGGGAAGTACTTGGGCATAAGCCCTAAAAATCATTGTGAGGAGTACCACAGGAACCCCGAAGTAGCTGGCCCATTGAGAGGACCTGCCAGCGAAAAGGGCAACGACCCCTACCTGATTGACTAGTTCCCACCTGTGAGGTAAACCAAGAGCTGTCGTTTGTGGCAAAGCGGTTATCAGTTTTACCTGAGCCGTGGAGTGAGGGGTACTGCCCCAATACGCAAGCCGTCAGACAGCATTGGTGGCCGAGTGAAACCCCTGAACTGTTAGGAAGCCGCACATACCTGGGGTCCATATATACTTTCAGCTGAACTATTGTTGATCACTGTTGCGCCGTTTCAGATCCATTTGCAAGCCGTTCCAGATTCAGCCGTTTTCAATCCATTCGGCGTTGTTCCAGATTCCTTTTGAGCTGTAGCCGCTCCAGTCTGGACCAAAAAAAAAAAAAAAAAACCTGGTTATGGTTGTCACCCGTGCAGGAGCAAACACCATGGAGGAAGCACTTGCAGCCATCCAAACCAAACTCCAAGATCTGGATGAAAAATTTCTCAGCCTCCATCTTCAGCATTCAGCCATGAACAATAACCGACAGCCAGAATCTTTTGCAGCCACCGGGTTCTCTTCTTCCAACAATTTTTGTGGGCCGAAGCTTGATTTTCCTCACTTCAATGGTACTGATCCGACTGGATGGATATACCGATCAGAACAATATTTCAGTCTGCATAATACTTTTGATGTCCAGAAAGTTCCACTTGCATCCTTTCATTTGGAACAGGAAGCCCTTCAATGGTACCATTGGTACATCAAAGCTCATCCCGCGCCAAACTGGACAGATTTTTGCCAACTCATTTTGCCACGATTTGGCCCTAGTGCTTTTGATGATTTCACAGGAGCACTCACTAAACTTCACCAAATTGGCACAGTGAGAGAGTATCAGACAGAATTTGAGAAATTGGCCAATCACACAGAAGGATTGTCTGATGAATTCTACAGGAGTTGTTTTATAAGTGGTCTCAAGGATGAAATTCGCTCAGAGGTCAAAATGTTTTGTCCCAACACAATGATGGAAGTCCTAGGGTTGGCTAAGCTAGCTGAGGACAAGATTGCAGCTCAACAACGCTCCAAACCCACCCTTGTTCCCTTCAGAAGTATGGGTTCCCAACGACCTCCCATCATGCCTTCTCCTCAACCAACTCCTATCAAGCATTTGTCTGAAATAGAAATGCAGGCACGTCGAGAAAAAGGGCTTTGCTATAATTGTGATGAGAAATTCACTCGGGGACATAGATGTGTTCAACAAAAGCTCTATCTCTTGGATGTGGATTCTCCGCCTGCCTTAGAACTTGGTGAAGCAGCTACAGATACAGTGGATGATCAGATCGACATTCAACACCCGCCTGTTGACACCCCATTTCAGGATGACCCACCTGAGATCTCTCTCCATGCTGTAACCGGCGTCACCACCCCACAAACAATGCGGGTCAGGGGATACTTCAAGAAGCTCCCTCTTACCATACTCATTGATTCTGGTAGCACTCATAACTTCATTGACCCTCGGATTGCCAAACAGGCTGATTGTTTTGTCCATCCTTGCTCCAGCTTTGAAGTCATGGTTGCCAATGGGGGCACCTTAACTTGCAAGGGGAAGTGTCACAATGTGCGTATCTCTATGGAAGATTATAACCTACGCTCTGACATGTTTGCCTTGCCCTTAGGCGGATGTGATGTGGTTTTGGGCGTTCAATGGTTACGCACACTTGGCCCCATCTTATGGGATTTTGCTGAACTTTGGATGCAGTTTAAAGTCAATGGGGCACAACACAAATTTATGGGCTTACAACCACGGTCTCTCTGCATCATCAGTTCACATCGCCTGGAAAAACTCCTTAACAAGAATTCACATGGTGTCATCGCTCAGCTCAATTCCATTCAGATGCACCCATCAACAGTCTCCACTACTTCCTTGGATAGATATGCAGGTATCTTTGCCGAACCAATGCGCTTGCTACCTTCACGAGACCTTTCCGGTAAGAATTTAGCCACATCTACCTCTCAGCAGGAAATGATGGCTATTTTGCATGCAATACAGAAGTGGCAGCCATACCTATTAGGGAATTATTTCTGCATCAAGACTGATCTCTCGAGTCTGGAAAATTTTCTGGAACAATGGGTCTCCTCCCCAACACAACTGAAATGGGTTATCCACCTCATGGGTTATCCCTATGTGATCACTTACAAGAAGGGTAAGGACAATATGGTGGAAGATGCTCCTTCTTGCACAATTGATGACCCAGTTTCTCTTACAACTCTTTCTCTGCTTGTTCCAAATTGGGTGCAATATGTTCAACAGGGCTCTCTCTTCTATGAACTCCATGCTTCTTCATCAACAGGGCACTCTGGGTTCTGCAACAGGTATGACCAAGAACAATGTAACTTCTTTTGGCAGGGACTAAAAATGACAATTCAACAGATGGTGGCTGACGATGATACTTTCCAAGTCAACAAGGGTGAAACGACACTCCTTTCGGGATTGCTCAAACCCTTGCCCATCCCTAAACAACTTTGGCCAACTATTTCTATGGATTTCCTAGCAGCGCTCTGGTGGTACAATACCACATCTCACAGAACACCATATGAAGCGATCTATGGACAAACACCACCAGTTCTTCTTCCATACACCCTTAGCAGCTCCCCTGTTCAGGCAATTGACTCGGTTCTCCGAAACCGCAATCAGATTTTTCTCATTTTGCAGGACAATATTCACATGGCCAGAATTCGCCTGAATCAACAAGCTGATAAGCACCGTTCTAAGCGCATTTTCCACGCAGCTGACAGGGTTCTTCTTCATCTAAAGCCTTCCAAGCAATCCTCCTTGACACTCCAAAGGCGTCAGTGGCCTGAAATGCAACCCAAGGATGCTACCGGGGAACCACTCCTTCAGCTTCTACAGCAATTTCTCCAACCAAAGCTTTGAGGACAAAGCTTTTTCTAAGGGAGAGGGGATGTTAGGAACCTATGTAAACCCTTCTCTTTACTATGTTAGTATATTGTTATTGGACGCATATGCTTTTTAAGTCATCCCGTAGTATTTGTTGATCCGTAGTTTATATTAGCCCATAGTATTGACCCATAGTATTGGACGCATATGCTTTGTAAGTCGTCCCGTAGTATTATATGTCCCATGGTTTTGACTCATGGTATTGGGCATAGACTTAGTATATAAGTGTGTGTTGAGGTCATGGAAGGCCCCGTGAAGTTAATTGTATTGAGCTTGCTCAAAGGAGGTTGCCCCCTCGAAGTGGCCCGTGATCAATATAAAAGCGGTTATGTTCTATTATTTCTGATATCTCTTGTATTTGCATTAATTCATTATTGCAGGTACATCACATCTGGTATCAGAGCACTTTCCTTGGCTAGTGATCAAAATCTCTTCCCCTCTAAAGAAGAAATGAAGATCAATGAGTAAACTCTTCGATCCCTTGAAGATCATGACCTTGGTTTTGCCCAAGTTGACCATCAACTGATGAAGGTTACAAAAGAGGGACAAGACATATAACTGTCTTTTTAATCCCTCTGGCGATGAGGCCAATAGGAACACATTTTCATTGAAGATAAAATAAAGATCAAGACCTCGCGGAGAAGGCACCCATCACCATCGTGAATGTGCTCCTGTAAGTACTCTAACTCATTGATGTATATCCCAAATAGAGTGGGGAAAAGTGGACACTCCTGCTTAACCCAAATGGTACTCCTGATGAAATCTAAGATTCCATGGGTCTTATGCAGACATCTAAGGCCAGAATAATATAATCTTATAATGTAAGTCAAAAGGGTATCGAAAATGCCAATGGATCGGAGCCACTAGAATAATGCCACTATGGGGACAAAATTGAACGCCTACTATAAGCCTAAAAAGCAACAAATTTTTTTCGAAGAGTGGTGACGAGCCTCCTCAATGATGGCCCGAAGAGTTAGAATGTGAATAATAATATAGTTTGCTAGTCTGAAGCCCTCCTATCCTCTCGCTCTGAGTTGTCTCCTCTCAAGCTCCCCAGAAAGATTCATATGGAGGAATATAGCATATAGATTGGAGAAAGTGTGGCCAACCATGATCATTATGTAGTTGTTGGGATTAGTATTAAGGCTAGATTTATGGATTGGGTGAATAATGTGATTTGACCATGGTTTTAGGAAGCCAGTGAATACCACATGGTTATATAGGTCGACCAAGTGACAATCAAGTGCTTCAAGGCCATGTTTGAAGAGTTCAACCCAAAACCCTTCCTTGTCTACTACTCTACTAGAACTCATGGCCTAAAATGCCTTCCTATAATCATGGGGAGTAAATAAGTAACAAGGGAGGGGGGGCGAGAAGAAACCTATATAAGGGGATTCCAAAGGATTCCATAGAGTGAAAAGGTATGGGAAAACATGTATTTTGGATCTATATCAAGTGGGAGATGGCAGTGGTAGGGGAATAAGGCACGCCATAAATGTTTTAGGGAATGAATAAGGTAAACACTAAGCTATTGCGTGTCACCTAAAACGGATGAAGAGGCATTTATTGTGGCGAAGGAGACAACAGTACACAACTTTGATATTTGGGTAGGAAGGGTGATCATGGTTGAAGGCATGCAAAATTTGGGTGTGGAGGCACTTGCAGTCATCATCATACCATTTGTTCATGGGGTGGGACCCAATATTTTGGGAAGGGAGGGTAGATCAAGTGGACTAGGATTATGTTTTAAGGGAAACATACTAGATGATAGAAGAAAGATAGGTGTACTTAGAGGAGGTGGACTTGAGGGAATAAAATTGAGTCATGGAAGGGTGCATCTAGAAAAGGATGGAATTGAATATGTTAAGGTATCCCTCAACAAAGAGAATATTAGTCTGAGGTGGACATGGGGGTGGGGGAGGGGGTCATAGAGACTTCCCAAAGTGGGTCAAAAGGACACTTGAGATTGTCCATCCCGATGAAGTCAGAAATATAAGAACTAAAAGTTCAACAAGGAAAGAAGATGGAGGAGATGTAGATAATTCAAATTCAAATGATGTAGAAGATATGGCTATTTCATATGATTGTGAATTGAATTTATTTGCTAACCTTGAACCAATTTCCTTTGAAAAAATTGTTGCTTATGATGAGTGGAAAGAAGCTATGCAAAATGAATATGATGATCTCATCAAGAATGGGACGTGGAAGTTGGTGTACGCTCCATTTGGAACCAAACCAATTGGCTGCAAGTGGCTCTGCAAGAACAAGTACACATAAAATGGCTCATTTGACAAGCATAAGGTGAGGCTTGTGGAAAAAGGTTTTACACAAAAATAAGGCATTGATTACAAGGAGACTTTCCCCCCACATCAAAATGGGATACCATCTGTACTCTATTGTCTTTGACTACATAGAATGTGTTGAAAGTTCAACAAATAGATGTGAAGAATGATTTATTGAATGGATACTTGAAAGAGAATGTCTTCATGTCTCATCTAGAAGGATTTGTTGTGAAGGGACAAGAACAAAAGGTATGCAAACTTGTCAAGCTATTGTATGGCCTGAAACAAGCACCTTGCACATGGTATGAAAAAATAACTAAGCATATTTTGGAATTAAATTTCAAGCACTTTAATCCTGATGATACAACATAGTTTGTAAATAAAATTGGAATATTTGGTTGTATATCTTGTAGTGTATGTAAATGATTTGTTGATGATGGACAATACTGAACAAGTAAAGTAATGACATGGGTAGTCTTATTTTGGGCTTTTAAACATATTTGGATAATTTCCACATCATTCTGACATCATTCCACTCAACATTTGACATGGAACATCTTGGTGGGCCACACTTAGCAAATGAAGACCAAATCTCAATAATTTTTCATGATGTAAAAGGTGGAAGGGACCACCAAGGGGATCTCCTAGTGGCCCCTAGTGATGTACAAAAAATGTCACTTAGAATTTTGTTGATTGAATATTGGCTCATGGAGGCAATTCATGCCCCTCCAAAAAAATCATTTTTAGCTATTTTCTAAAAATGTAAATGAGAGAAAATATCTAAACCATTGATATTTTCCTGTCATATCTTAATCTCAGCTGTCTATCATTTTAGAATAGGAGTTTTTCTCACTCTCCATCTATAAAAGAGAGTGATCTCTCTATTGTATTGACTCTTGGCTCATCTTCTGTAGTTAATAAAATCATAATTCTCTTGTACAAAATCCCATTGTTTCTAGAAGTGATTGGATGAATCTATTCTCTTGTAACCTTTGTTATATGCTACATTTCAGTTCTTACTTGTCTTGGGCGATTTTATGAGTGCTTTCGATGTAGGAAGGAGGAGCCCAGTTTCCCTGAGTTCTTTGGTTCTCATTGTGAAGGGGGTTTTTCTACCAAAAATCGATTTTCATCTATGACATTTCTTTCTTTCTTTCTCTCTTTACTATCGTGCATGTATTTAGATTGTGTACTGTTGAGTTGTATTAGTTTTGGATTTTCCTCATTAATTTCATCTTTGTTTTCCATGGTTTTAAGAGACCAAGTGACTAAGTACGCCTTGGCAAGAAAGTGGCTTTTTCCCTTTAGACTAAAATTTATTCACAAGTTGTTAGGAAGCGGAGAAGACTTCACCAACCATCTGGAACAAGGTGAGTACTCAAGAACTTGAATTAAAGACTCTAAAAATTCCATTTGTCATCTTCAAATCACTATTTCCTTTGAGTTTTTGTTGCATGTGGGGGAGGGTAGACAATGTTAAGTGGTTGTAGCTTTCATTCCCATTTAGGGGGTTTATTTCTTTTTAAGTGATATATTTTATGACTCCTTTGGCTCTCTAGAATAGGCAGTGGTATTATAAGTCATTTTTAGCCATCCAACCATCATTTCGAGGCTTTTTTATGTGTTTATTCCTCATTGTCCTGATTGTTACAGATCTGATATATAAATTGTAGTGAGTATATTTTTGTGTTAGAGTAATTATGAAGTCAAATCCAACCCTACTCTTTTCCAAATATCACTCCTTTAGTTGATCCAATATTGCGAGTGAGAGATGGTACAATATCGACCTCTAAGACATATTCTTCTTGGTATATTTTAGATCTTGCTAGACTTTATTTAAAGGCTGGTTTGATTGCATGCATTGATTGAATTCTAGGACAACCTTCCTCAAATCTCTAGCTATATTTTGTAATACCAAGAGGATCATCATATGCCTCATGTAGTCCACTATATAATTCTCTATTTGTATGCTACTTGTTGAAGTCATTCTAGGAGTTATTTGGTCACTATTCATATTCTTCTTCCCCCCTAGAGTGAGATCACCACATGGTACCCATTTACTATATTTCTTAGATCCCAAAGTAACCATGTTCCTTATTGAAAATGGTTTTGTAACTACTCTAGAATGCTGAGTTATTATTGGAAAGTAATTAGGAAAGCAAGACTGGAGACACCTCCCATGACTAGTCTGGGTCTACCTTTTGCAAATACGTGAATCCTAAAGAGAGAGATCCTTTCCCGACATGACACATTGGGGAAATTCCTCGAGGTATCATAGGTGTAGTGGTCGTCGCTCTCTGCCATATTCAAATACCTCAACATTTTGTGACAACAACCCCAACAAGGAACTCATCATGGTTGTCTAATTTGGTGGTGGTAAGAAAGAAAAATAGGAAAATCATGATCTGTGTGGATTTCAAAACCTTAAACATATCATGTGATTAGGATAAATACCCTTTCCCCAACATGGAGTGCAAGGAACTCAATGTGTCACTTGACCTTAACATCCATAATAACACATATAATCCAAATAAAGGATAAATGTTTCTTATTTATATCATCGTAACATCATTAATAGTAATATACTTAGGTATATTAAATTTACTCCTTAAAATAAACAAAATAAACATTTCATTAATAGATATAGGCTTACAAGGAAACCTCCACGGTTGCAAAAACTTACAACTCTATAATGTGTCTACAATACACTCAAAATGGAGCAAAAACAACAAAATTACTGAAGAAAACTACTCTCAAACAACAGAGAAATCAACCCAAGGCTGGTTGGTAGTTGAACAGACTTGTTGTAAGCCTCTATTGACTTCACTGTACGGATATGTTGTATGGATCGATACAACTGCATGGATTTGCTACTGCCACTTCCTGCCTAGTTGTTGAACCAGGCTCCTCTATGATTCTTTAATTTCGTGCCTCAAATGAGTCTCTTCACCTTACGACCAAAACTATCTTTGAGTACATAATGACTGTGTATCAAACCTCTACCTTGAATTGAATTTATACTTTAGCTAAAACCCTAATCTCTTGGTGAGATGTACAATTGAAATTAGTTTAAATCACTAGTGTATTAAAAATACACTTTATTAGACTCAACAACTAATTAAAATACTTTCACTTTATAAATAAATTGAATTAAAAAATATATTTGACTTGGATGACTTCACACACATTTGACACTAAACATGTGCGTAAGTTCTTATCCGAGCTACACACATCAACAATTTAGGGTTGTTTGTTATTTATGCTAACAACATACACAACAAACCCTATCTGTTGTGCATGCAACAACACACATTGTTGTGTATGTTGTTTTTGTTGCATGCATAGACAACAATGTACACTGTTGCAACAAAGCCAGGGTATGCTATTGCATGCATACACAACAATGTATGCAAATAAAATACACTACGATCTAGTGAAGGATCAATTCGAAGGTAATGTTTTTATTTTTGTCAGCAGTTAGTTAGTTAGGGTGTGTATGTGTAGTAAGTTTTCCATTTATACTTGTTAGCATACACAACAATTTAGGGTTTCTTGTTGTGTATGCTAATAGCATAGACAACAAAACCTATGTGTTGTGTATGTTGTTACTATTGCATGCATACACGATAGTGTACACTATTGTAGTGAACCCAGTGTAATCTATTGCATTCATACACAACAATGTATGAAAACAATCCTAAACTACTGTGTATGCTAACAAGCATACACAAAAAAACTTACAACACAAAGATAGAAATGTTATCTTCCAATTGCTCCTTCGCTAGATCATTGTTCACTTGTTCATACTTCAACCCCTTCACTAGATCATTGTTCACTAGTCACTAGATTGTTAGCTCAAGCCTTCACTCACTTAAGAGCTCAATCAAGAAATCACTCACTCAGCCCACATTTTTTGTTTATTCCCTCACTCAATGGGTCATTTATCCCCTCTCTCTCATTCTCGTGCTTGTTGAGTGCCTTTCATAGTGTGTCTAGTAATGATGCAAATATCTTTGTTTTCTCCCAAGTTTTTCAGGTTTCCATTTTTCCCGATAATTTCATATTTTTTCAGATCCAAGGTTATTCTTGTTGATATTTTTGATAATTTCACTAATATCTCCGATAAGCTTCTTCTAGACCCTTGGCAATTCATTCCCGAAACAATATTTGCAACCTTTGTTTAGGGGTTTAAGGAGTATCTTGGAATCAATTACAATTGGAGTAACTGATTACCAACCTTAGGGAATCTGTTACGAATATAAATATATCAATAAATAAATAATAATAAGATTTATAATTAATCCAAGGAAAAATAAGATTTATAATTAATAATAAATAAAATAATAATAATACTTATTAAAGGTTGTGACTCTTTATGAAGAGTCTCTATGTGTTTTTGAGTGAGTATATATACGAACATATTTATATTTGTAAATCATAATTTTCATATTATTCAATATATTTTATTATATTATCCATTATGTATTATTTAACCTATTCTTATAGATAGTTACTCTATGAACCGGGTTGGTTCACTACATTGGTATCATAGTCATTTTCTCGGGCATTTCGTTGGTCTAACCTTTGGCCATCAAGTTAGAGTTTCTCTAAATTACTTGGACTTTGACCAAAACATTGACCTATGGCCATTCGCTCAAAAAATAAAAATAAAAGAAAAGAAAAAGAGAAAGAAGATTAATAAAAAAAGAAAGAAGAAAGGGAAAAAAGGGAAAAATAGTTACATAGTAAAAAGATTAAAAAAAAAGGAGCAGAAAAGAATATATATATATATATATATATATATATATAACCAACACATGGTTTTATCAAATCCAAACCAACATATGGTTTTATTAAATCCAAACCAATACATGAAGTTTATTTTCCAACCCTCTGAGCAAAATGATTAGGGTTTACATTCATAAGAAAAAAAATATAATAATAAAATATTATTATTAATAATATTTATTATTATATTTTTAGAATCCAAAATCAATCCATTTCAAGAATGTATATATTATAGTAATTTTATTTATTAATAAATATTATAATATATTAAATTTCAAAGTTATACTTACATAAAAGGAAAAGGTTATTAAACCTTGCTAAAGGAATATTTAAGCTCCTGGCATAAGGACCTCATTGAGGATTCTTTTTGTATCCAATTATGTTTGAAGAAGCAAATTAAATAATAGAAGTCGAATTCATGAAGAATGGAATCTAGATTACAAATAAAAGATTTAGAAGATGAGCTAGTTCATTATTGAAAGGAAAATAGAAAATTAGGCATGGAGATTGAATTACATAAATTTCAAATGGAATTCAAAGAAAATCATATTTCCAACGAAAAAAATCCTATGAAATAGTTTTTCGCACAAATTGATGAATTAAGGGATGTAAAGAAACTCAATTAGAAATTACAAAATCAAGATATCAAGAGGAAATTTGACAAGAGTAAAGTAGAAGGAGAAATAACACAATTGAACAAACTCCTTATCGACATTGATAAAATTATTATGTAGTCCCAAAATAAATTAGAATTCCAAGGTTTAGAGTTGTACCAACTTCAACAACAAATTAAATATCTACAAAAACAAAACGTCGACCTTAAAAATGCTCACAAATTAGAGATTGCAAAAATCAATAAATCGATATTGAACAATAATGACGAGATCTTCTGGTTGAGAAATCATAATAAAATCCTAGTCACAAAAATAAAAAAAGTTAAAGAGTATTCGAAAGATGAAGCAAGCTAATAAAGATACTGAAGGGAAATCATTAGAAAAAGAGGAAGAGAATTGCCACCTTACAAATCATAATCAAGATCTGATGGAACAAGTTAAGAAGTTAATATGACGAGAAGTTATAAGAATAAACATTCAATAAGCTTAAGAATGATAGGAAGTTGTCAAAAAACAAGTTAGAGCAAATCCCGAAAGATGCATCAAAACCCTCAGGAGTAAAATTTCAAGTTGTGGAAAAAGGAACAAACAGAGATCCAATCCACATCACAACTCAAGAAGATCATTTATTACTTGGGCTCCTTAATACAGAAGAATTGTGGGACTTTACCAGAAGTTTTCTGGTTAAGAGCTAGCTTCAATGTGTAGTGGCAGAGAAAGCTCTTATGTGGGAGAGGAGGCACTTGACCCGAAAAGTAGTTGTTCGACATCAAAACTGATGCGCGCTACACTCTACTCTAACTTCAGTCGAGTGCAGAGAGTCTTATCCACAAAGTAATTATCTACGTATTAATAACTAAGCCAATCCAGTTGAAGAACCAAAAATAAGGATTTTAGAGTACAAACAATAAGAAATCCTGATTGAAAGCCAAATCATAAAAGAAGATATCTTAAACAATCAAATATCAATATAAAAAAATAACGAAAAATATTGCTACCAAAAAAAGTAAAGATCAGGATAACAGTTCATTGTGGAAATGCAACGTTCCGCAAATAATTGAATTAGAATGGACCGATCCTTTTACATTTCAATTTTTTTGTTCAACACTTAGAGGTCCATATCGTCTTGTATCATCCACTACGACAGAACATAGAATGATGTGACGATATTACAAGCAAAAGGCGTAATTTTTTTCATCAATATGCTTTGAGGACAAAACATTTATGAAGAGGAAGGCAATGTTATGAATATGAATATATCAATAAATAAATAATAATAGGATTTATAATTAAAAATAAATAAAATAATAATAATACTTATTATAGGTTGTGAATCTTTATGAAGAGTCTCCGTGTGTCCTTTAGCGATTATATATATGAGCATATTTATATTTGTAAGTCATCATCTTCATATTATTCAATATATTTTCTTATATTATCCATTATAGATTATTTAAGCTATTCTTACGAATATGTGAACCAAGTTGGTTCACTATAGAATCAATTAAACTGATTGGAGGAATTGATTCCATAGCATAGGGAATTGGTTTCCTCCAATCAGAACTAATTCCTCAATCCTCTTCAATGAATCCTAACGCAAGAACCGCACCCACAAACTTAGGAAACATCTTTTTTTCATAAATAGGACTTGTTTAAAAAAATCGCCAAAAATTGAAGAATCCAATCCGAATTGGAAAATATGTTGATCATATACCATTGAGTGCAGGTATGGGGCCCGATCTAAAGAATCCGGTAATGTTTCTTCCATCTTTTCAGGGAATGATGGATGGGATAACTCTATTTCAAGTTCAATTGTATTGTACCAAACGTAAAGATATAACTTCTTTGTAAACTTCATCTATGGTGCTACTTATTTCTCACTAGTGGAAATGATCCCAATAGTAGACCTACCACTTTCACCACCATTAATGCAATTATACAATATTATATAAACAACTCAATCATTCGAAATTTTCTAGGTATAAATCTCTTGATGCCACAAGGTAAGGTTATGGTACATTGAGGTACTGCAAATACAGATTATAGTGTAGCCAAAGATGGGCGCAGCCTAAGGTTGCAAGGTGCATGCTCATAATAAGATAGAGCTACAAGAGCTAAGCAAGACCACAACCCAAGGTTGTGGGGTATATGTAAAACATAAGGAAAAGTTATAAGATGATTAAGACTAAAAGACAAGATTGTGTGGTTTTGAGCATATTGCAACATTGCTATAGAAAAGGCAAGGCACCACAACCCAAGATTTTGGAGCATATAAAGAACACAACTTAACAATGATCAAAGAGCCTGCAAGTAGTCTTTTGGAAATTGTAGATCTTGTAACCCAGAGATGCAAAGACCAAAAACCATAAAATCCTACCATGCAGGAAACTAAAGTTCTACAACAATGCAAAAGCCCACAAAACTATAATGCACAAATAAAAATCCTTGATGCAACTATAAAAAAGGATGTTGAATGGGTATTAGCTGTTGGGATTCCATTTCACTAACATAATTATTGTATATACATATGTATCACTTGTAGCAAAAAAAAGGGGGTGACACAACTGTACAAAAAGAGTTGGGGTATTTATCTCTACGAATAAAGGTTTTATTGGTGTTATAACATACTTTGTCTAGACTCTTAATTTTTGTGTATATACACTTTATTCACCATATCGTTTGCTTCTCGGTTCTGTAACATCTAGTTTTTGCTGACTAGGATAGACCATTGGACTGGACAAAAAGGAAGTGCATTTCTAAAATACAGAGCAATATTCTTTAAGTCACATTCAAGGTACAGTTGTAGCAGCAATAAGTGGCAGTTGCAACTTACAACACGAAAGGTAAAACTAGATTAAATTTGGGTATCAAACCTGAATATAGATAAGTTTGGCATCAAATTTGTGGTCGAATATTGCAAGTTGAATTGCAGATCATCATACATTATAGAATATATTTATACTCAACTATCCAATGGCCTAACTACTTGGTCAAACGCTATGTATGAGAGATTCTTGTTGGAATTGATTAATTACTCCACCGCTCACAGAGATGGCCGCCGGAATTTCCAAAAGGCATCACCGCCCAAATCTGATTTGAAAAGCCAGAAATTAATTAAGACAAACCAAATCAGATTCTCATTTGACTATTCAAATTCCTTGAAGTGTTGTTCACCTCCAAACCGACTTAAGCATTAAAGGTTGAAGCTCAGTTTCAGCATATCGAATTTTGAAGAGGCATCTGCAGCCTGTAATAGCCTGTTATTTAACTTCTCAAGACTGTAACAGAACAAAGCATTTATTTCTACAATTAATTTTTGTAATGAAGGGTCAATTAACAGTTAATGACCCAATGCAACGCAACATTCTGAGAATTCTTGGTTTCAACCGGGGATCTTTCCCGACCAAGTATCTTGGTGTTCCTTTAAATGAAGGTATGATTCGACAGGTGTCTTGGCAGGATCTACTAGACAGGTTGAAAAGGAAACTAAATAGCTGGACTTTACGCCCACTGAACCTCCCTAGTAGGCTGGTGCTTGTCAAAGCTGTCCTCCAAGCGATGCCGGTTTACTTATTTTCCATGCTGACGGCCCCCAAAACGGTTTTGAAAGAGATCCGAGGTATGTAGAGAACCTTTCTGTGGGGAGGAAGGAATGAGAAATCAAAATTTGCTCTAGTAAATTGGGATACCATTTGTCGTCCCAAGATCCAGGGAGGTCTGGGTCTGTGGGATCCAGCAATTTTGAGTGAGGTCTACGGAGCCAAAATCTGGTGGAGATGGTGCACTCATGATAGTGAACCATGGGCGCGACTCTGGCATGTTAAGTATGCTCGGGATAAAGAGAGAAGTCAGCTTATCAGATTTAATGAAGAAAAGCAGGGCTCCCACATATGGAATAAAGCATATCAGGGGAGAAAGGTGGTCCAGGATCACAGTTTCTGGGAAATCCAAAATGGGTTGGATGCAAAATTTGGGGAAGATTCGTGGAACTAGTTACCCAAACTGAGTGATGATCCCAGATAGCAGCCCATAAGGGTCTAGGGCATGGCTACAGGAAAGATAAAGGTTGGGAATTACTGGGAACCTGAGGCTCAGGAAGGATATCAGAAATGGAGGGACGCAGAGCAATGGGATACCACCTCATCGTAGGAATTGGTCTTATCCTTTAATAGATTGCTCCAAGAACGATTCATCAGGCGAAACCCGGGGAATGATAAAATTAGATGGGGCCATACTCAGAAGGGGCTGTTCAACATTAAGGAGGCCTACGATATATGCACCCAAACCAATGAGGAGGTGGATAAAATTTGGGGGAAAATTTGGACCATGAACATTTGGCCCAAAATCTCATTGTTTTGTTGGTTAGTTATCCGGGGTAGGATTCTGACCTATGAGAACCTGAGGAAGCAGGGCATCATGGGACCTTCTCGGTGTTGTATTTGTCATAATCACGAAGAGACCATGGGTCACCTTTTGGATTCTTGTCACTTTTCATCTTCGTTATGGGATAGAGAAGCCTTTATTTTCAGATGCAGTATCATATCAGGGGGCAGGCTGATCAGACCCTTAGATCTTGGGACCTGAAAGCTTTCTCAAACCCAATTATCACCACTCTTTGGTTACTCTTCCCTGGGATGGTGGTATGGGCAAGCTGGAAGGAGCGGAATAATCGTATCTTCAGGGACAAGCATCAACGGGAGGAGGAAATTTGGAAATGCCTTGTTCGAAACATGAAGGAAACGATTCAGAGCCAGCAATGGAGTGAGAAAGATGAAGAATTCAATGCATAGGACATTCGAATTGCTGAAGGATGGGGTCTAAACGAGGCAGATATGGTATGTCTACGAAGGAAAACGATAATGTGTCGCCCAGTTATTCCAACCAGTTGGTCTCCTCCAAGCCAGGTAGGGTTCAAGATCAATTTCAATGGGGCGTCGCGGGGAAATCCAGGTCCTACAGGGTTCGGTGGGGTTTGCAGAAACATCGCGGGGGTCATTCAAATTTTTTTTTTGGATACATTGGTCATGATTTTAATAACTCAGCTGAGCTCGAAGGTATTCTTTAGGGTCTGAGGTTGATCCTTTATGAGGCTTGGTTCCATACTATTATTGAGGGTGACTCTCAAATTCTGATTCGGATGGCTAAGAAACTCCAACACGGACAAACCCCTACGAAAGTCTCTTCCAATTGGCGCCTTGCTATCCAGGCTAGAGAATCTGAAGGAATTACTCACCACCCAGAATGCCATATCATTTTCCCACATTAAGAGGGACGCCAACAAAGTGGCGTACCTCTTAGCCAATCAGGGGATTAATGCTGGTGTCCACTTGGCTTCTAGCTCTGTGGCAGATTTCCTAGATGAAGACTGGAAAAGAGTCGGCTGCCACCTGGAAGAGCTGGATGTGATGGGCCAGAGACAACATAGGATACAGGTGGCCACCACATCAAAGAATGAAAGGAGGTCTGACAGTGCTACGCGTGGGGAGCCACGCGCCCAAACTCGTCATGATTCTGCATGACATCTCTTGTACAAATGGTCATGTCAGATTTTAAGGCCGAAGGCATATTAAGGTGAGGTAATATGAATGAACAAGGTGGTGGGAGATTGTGGAGTACTAGACCTGGCTTTTCAATGATCTGAGTAGCAGTTTTATTAATGATGTAGCAGAACGTCCTGTACCTCCCGCGGGCTGGATATCTTGTCACAGATGCTTCAATTATTTCGGTTCACGTCCTTAAATGGAGGAGGTTCATCAACCAAGGCATCTGCGTCTCGGGCCATAGGATTTTGTGTGAGTGCATTGTGTGTTCTGCGAATTTCTGTAAGCCAGAGCAAGGGTGGTTTATGAGAGCTAGACCACCAGATTTCAGATTTCCCTCTGTCATGGATCCTCCCTGTCGCTATAAGGGTTGCACTCTGTCTAGCTAGGAAGGGTCGCGGAGTTTGGAGGCTGGGGACTCCTCTGGGCAGGGAAATGTTAAAGGTGTTAGAGTAACGCGGGCCTCAACTAGAGCTCGTCTTCGGGCTTTCGCTTCTTTCTTTCGTGGCCGTATCCCGCAGGCTGTCCAAGAGGAAGTCGAGGCAACTGAGCCGGTTCTGTGGGATGAGGTCAGGACTATCCCTCGGGAAGAGCTTGTCGAGGAGGCGACAGAGTGGGTGATGGACTCGGGCCATACTGCAGGACGTGCCTCCCTCTATGAGAGGACCCTCATGACTTATTGGGTCACAAAGAACCTTTTTGCTAATGTGTTGATGGAGGCATATAACAAGGACCAGGGGGATGCCGAGCCTGTGCAGGCTTGGAAGATCCATAATATGGATAACCAAATTATGCATGCGAAGATTGATGCTATTGCCAAGAAAATTGGCATGGAGTTTGTTGTTAAGAAGAAAGGGGACGAGGAACTAGGAAATATGGTAGGTGATGGCACCAGAACTCCACCGGTTGCTGTTGGGGTGCAGACAGAGACTTCGGGTGAGCCCAGTGCCTACAAGCAGGAGACTGATTCGATGGATAGGGGCTTACCAGTCGTCAATATTGACTAAATTTGTCTTGCTGGTCATGCTCAGTCTTCTAGGTTTTTTGTTGCAAAGTCTAGTAGTTTTCTGTATTTTTGATAGGTTGTTTAAAATAGGAATTGAACATCTAAGTTTATGTCAAAATTCCTGTTTGGCGAAGATTAAGCCGGGAATAGTCCAGTTCAGTTTTTTGCAAACTTTTGAAAAGGGATTCCTGTTTGGTTGCTCGCAGCCGTGAATGCTCTGTGACAGTCTAAAAAATATGGGACAAGCTCTGTACTCTGTTTACAAGCAGTAATATATAGTTGTGTTTATTTACAAAAACAATTAATGACCAAATGTGCTAAAACACTATAAATACCCAGTATTGTAATCGTGATTCATCAAAGAGAGTTGAATACAATTAGAAGTTTATGTTAAAACCCGAATTTTTTCTGTGTTTCTATGATACTATGTTTTATGAGTTTGTAAACTCAGAATTATTTTGAAGTTATTTTTCTGTAGCAAGTGAGGAGATTATTGTTATTTTGTGTGTTAAATGTGTTTAAATGTTGAAGAAGAATATTGGTTAAGTTTATGAACGTAGGGGTCATCATAACAGTGAGCTGCAACAGTCCTATAGGTGACTGTTAGTTGAAACAGTGAGCTACAACGCAGTTGCAGCAGTCCTGTAGGTGAAATTTCTGAGTTTTTGAGATCCGTGTGTATTGCTGGAAGTAACTGCAACACCCCCTGCCTTCCCTCAGTGGTATCAGAGCGTGGTTAAATTTTTCTTTCTCGTTTTTTTTCGGTTTTGAGTAATTTGGAATTTAATTAGTGATGGCTACTAACAACAGTTCAGTACAACCACAAATTCCTGGGTTGATTGAAAGGAATTATGACACATGGTTTATTAAGATGAGAACTATCCTGCGTGCTCAAGATCTTTGGGAGTTTGTTATGATTAGCTATCCAGAGCTAGCTGATCAAGCTGCTGAATTGGCTCTGTCAAATGCTTAGCGTGTTCTGTTGAAGGAGAGTAGGAAGAAGGACAACAAATCTATTGGCCTTATTCAGCAAGGCCTAAGTGAATCCATATTTCCGAAGATTTCAAGTGCTGAGTCTTCGAAGAAAGCTTGGGACACCCTTGAAACTTGCTATCAAGGTGTGACCAAGGTGAAGAATGTTAAGTTGCAGAATTTGAGAAGGGATTTTGAGAATTTGAAGATGAAGGATAGTGAAACCATTGATAATTTTATGACTCAAGTTATGAGTACTGTAAACCAGCTGAGACAGTATGGTGAAGATCTCTCAGATCAGCGTGTGATTGAGAAATTGTTGAGATGTTTGCCAAAGAAGTTTGAAGCAGTGGTTGTACCCATTAAAGAGTTTAAAGATCTTAGTCAAATGCACATTGATGAGTTGACTAGTTCTATGATTGCTCATGAATCGAGAATGAACAGGTATGATGACACTCCATTAGAAAATACTTTTAAATCGTAGTTACATGTTACTAGAGGTAGAGGCAGAGGAATATCTAGTAGCAGAGGAAGAGGAGGTTGAACTGCTGATCATAGTAACAACAGAAATGATTCAGAATCTGAAGAGAAGTTACAGCAGAGTACTCCTAGTGTAAGGGGGAGTAGCAACAGAACGTGGCAGCCAAGAAATAAAAGGTATGATAGATCTAAAGTTCAATGTTTCTATTGCAAGAAATTTGGGCATTTTTCTAACAAGTGTTGGAAGAAGCAAGTAGATTCTAGTAAGTTGTCTGCACACATTTCAGAGGAGGCTGAAAATGAAGAGAAACCTATTTTTCTGACTTGTAATGTCACCCAGGAAAGTTCAAAAGATATATGGTTCTTGGACAGCGCATGCAGCAATCACATGACTGGAAATAAGGATTTATTTCTAAATCTACATACAAGCATTCAGTCTGAAGTGAAGTTGGGTAATGATAGTAAGGTAAAAGTTAATGGTAAAGGTGTGATTGCTGTATATGCTAAGAATGGTAAAAGAAGAACAATTCATGATGTTTATTATGTTCCTGGTTTAACGTGTAATTTATTGAGTGTGGGACAGTTGTTGGAGAAGAAGTACAGAGTGTTATTTAAGAACAAGGTATGTACTATTTATGACAAATATCCAAGTAAGTAGTTGATAGCCAGAGTAGAGATGACAAAGAATAGAATGTTTCCATTGATTATGAGGAATGATTTGACTAACTCTTTGGATGCTTATAAAACTAAGAGTTTTAGCTATTGCTGCTCATAATAAATGGTATGTATATCAAATGGATGTAATGTCTGCGTTTTTGAATGGATCTTTAGAAGAAGAGGTTTATGTAAGACAACCTCATGGATATGAAATTGATGGACAATATGACAAAGTTTACAGATTAAAGAAAGCATTGTATGGATTGAAGCAGGTACCCAGAGTTTGGTACAACAGGATTGATGAATATTTGAATAGTGAAGGATTCAACAGAAGTCCAAGTGATCCAACCTTGTATACAAAGGTAAACCAAGAAGGTAAAATACTGATTGTTTGCTTATATTTTGATGATTTGATCTTCACTGGAGATCTTTCAGTAGATGAGTTTAAGAAAGCCATGAAAACAGAATTTGAGATGACTGATTTAGGAATGATGAAATATTTTCTTGGTATTGAAGTAACTCAATCTGATGATGGTATTTTTATAAATCAAACTAAGTATGCAAATGATATATTGAAAATATTCAGAATGATGAATTGTAAACCAGTTGTAACACCAATTTCAACTGGTACACAACTCAGTAAGGAGGATGATGGGTCAAAAGTTGATCCAACGTTGTATAATATACTAGTAGGAAGTCTCATGTACTTGATTGCAACAAGACCTGATATAGTGTTTGCAGTAAGTATGATTTCAAGATTTATGGAGTCCCCAAAGAATACCCATTGGCAAGCTGGAAAGAGGATTCTAAGATATATTGCTGAAACAACAAATTTTGGTATCCAGTATACATCAAATTCAAATTTTAAGTTGATTGGATATACTGACAGTGATTTTGCAGGTTCTATAGATGATAGAAAGAGTAAATCTGGATATGTATTCAGTTTTGGATCGAGATCCGTAGCATGGGATTCAAAGAAGCAGCCCATAGTGACACTATCCTCTACTGAGGCAGAGTATGTTGCAGCAACAGCAGCTACATGTCAGATTGTGTGGATGAGAAGAACTCTTTCTGAGTTGCAGCAGGAACAAGAAATACCAACTTAGATTTTTTGTGACAACAAATAAACCATTGCACTATCAAGAAATCACGTCTTTCATAAAAGAAGTAAGCATATTGATACAAGGTATCATTTCATTCGAGAACTAATAAACAAGAATGAAATTAGTATGGAATTTTGCAGATCAGAAAATCAGTTTGCAGCTCTATTTACAAAACCTCTGGCGAAAGAGTTGTTTGAGTTTCATAGGAAAAACATTGGGGTTTGGAAGCTGTAACAGAAATCTAGTATTTCAAAATTTTGTTTTTTGGGTGTAGTAAATAAGGGGGAGAATGTTGGAATTGATTAATTACTCCACTGCTCACAGAGATGGTTGCCAGAATTTCCAAAAGGCATCACCGCCCAAATCTAATTTGAAAAGCCAGAAATTAATTAAGACAAACCAAATCAGATTCTCATTTAACTATTCAAATTCCTTGAAGTGTTGTTCACCGCCAAACCGACTTAAGCATTAAAGGTTGAAGCTCAGTTTCAGCATATCGAATTTTGAAGAGGCATCTGTAGCCTGTAACAACATGTTATTTAACTTCTCAAGACTGTAACAGAACAGAGCATTTATTTCTGCAATTAATTTTTGTAATGAAGGGTCAATTAACAGTTATACAATTAGAAGTTTTTGTTAAACCCATAATTTTTTCTGTGTTTCTGTTATACTCTGTTTTATGAGTTTGTAAACTCGGAATTATTTCGAAGTTATTTTTGTTGTAGCAAGTGAGGAGATTATTGTTATTTTGTGTGTTAAATGTGTTTAAATGTTGAAGAAGAATATTGGTTAAGTTTATGAATGCAAGGGTCATCATAACATTGAGCTGCAACAGTCTTGTAGGTGACTGTTAGTTGAAACAGTGAGCTGCAACATAGATGCAGCAGTCCTGTAGGTGAAATTTCTGAGTTTCTGAGATCCGTGTTTGTTGCTGGAAGTAACTGCAACACCCCTGCCTTCCTTCAATTCTCAAGGTTTGACGATGTCGGCCTGATTATGCAATTCAACTATCATCCCAATGGAATATAGAGTGAGGAAATAACCCCTACCAGGATTATGGACACTTGCTTGGACTCCCTCCTTTCAATAGATAAAACTTTCAATGAGTTCATCAACATCTTGTTTAAGCGATTAGCATCATATCATACCCATCTGATAGATGTATCCGACGGTTGAAAATATGTCAATATATGTTTACTATAACATCTTAGGAGCATCAGGCAGTGTGAATGAAAACGTGAAACTAAGATAGGTAAACCAGGAAAAGTTCAACTTGACAGGTTTTCCAAGCATTGTAAGTATCTAGAATTCTTGCAAAAGGTAGGGGTACCATAGATGGTCATCTTCTTTTGTAAATATCGCGGACCACAATTCCATTATAAAAGGTAATATGTGCAAGTTAATTCCTTGAACATATTCGCAGGTGAGCTTGAGGCCAAACAAGATGACTCCTTTTGTTGAGCAAAACTTTGCAGATTTAACTTTTACACGTATTTCCTTGCAAGAACATTATTAGAAACTTAAGTAGAACAATTCCCAAGTACAAAGATCAGTGGATGGATTGTTCTTCATATCTGCAATCTACTGAAAGAATTCTATTCACTTCTCTTGTAGGCTTTGGCAAGTTCTAACAGGGTTTTGCTTTATAATGCTTGGTTATGTCATGGTGGGATGTTTCAACTCGGGTGATTTTTACATTTGCTGACCACTGGCTCAAACCTTATAACACCATTGGAAACAATCAGTTGATTCTGTATTCTGTATATCTTGATTCTTGACCACACTAAAACATTCACTATGTAACTATGCCAGGGCCATATTTTTCAAACATCAAATAACTGTTATACTAGTGTGAAGAATCCCGAAGAATTGCAAAAAATGTAGAAGACCTAAGCATGCCAGGCACATGCTCCAATTTGAATGCACTTTAGCAAAGAATCAAATGATACCTCATACACATTGTTTAAATATGAAGACTGAGAAAGAAACATGAACGCATTACTAATATCAATATAGAAAAAGATGATGGTAAGAAAGTTGTTATATGTAAATAACGTCATTAGGGAGCTCCTGATAAAAGGTTTCTATTACTTTGCCCAAATGCAGGAAAGCACCACACCATGCTGAAATAGCCAACCATAAAGATCCTCGTTACTTCAACTTAAAATAGCTCATGACATTGTTCATTGGACATGCAGATCAGGAAACAACGAGATCATAATAAAATTCAAATACCATTCACTCGTTTAGGACATTTGCTTTAAAAAAACAGAGATTCTTAGAGTAGAAGGAAATAGGTATAACGCCCTCGGGCACTTGATAATGCAAAACAGAAGGCACTAAGCTCCAACCTATCTGGGGCCTGAGAATCATCCCTAAGCATTATGGTCATACAAATTCAATGCACGACTGTTGTGGAGCCTATCTTGCTAAGCCAAGAGATGTTAGATTTTGGCAAACACAGATGATTCAAGCTGAGGGCAGCATTATGCCATATTTAGCTTGAAACTGTATCTTTCATTTGGGAACTGTCCATAAATATGAGTAGAACATGAAATTATTAACTTTATTATTATGGTAACTGTTGATACATATAATCTGAACAATGATCATGTGGGTAGCGTTTAGCAGTAAGTCTCCCTGGTTCTAAAACAATTCTTTTAAGTTAAAAGATCATGTGGGTAGCGTTTAGCAGTAAGTCTCCCTGGTTCTAAAACAATTCTTGTAAGTTAAAATTGCTGGAATTTAAGACAATTTCTATTTTAGGAAAGCAAATGCAAATGACGATATCTTTGGTAAGAGAATTCATTTAAACAGACCAATATAATATAGGAACATGCAATTCATTGGTAAAAAGTTAACCTGTTTGTTTTGCACGATTTTGTTAGGAAATTTCATTGCTTTGCCAGAGTCTAGAGTCTAGTAGATACCCCACATTTTCATGCCATAACAATGGATGGGCCAAAATTAATGATGCATTTGTCTTGCAGTTTCAAAGTAGGGGTGAAAAACAAAATATATGGTGTCAAATATGTAAGAGAGAAGCTACATTACATTTTATGCTTCTCCAAAACAAGATAGGCATATGCCTTCAAATGTATATAAAAGTTTGCATAAGACTTTTCTACTTTCAACAATGAAAAGCAAACGAGAAATATAATCAGCAAAAACATTAACAAATCGACATGTTTTAAATAAAGATAAAATTGAGAGTTGCAAGCATCACTGCAAGAACGATTTAAATCCATTAGCAGAGTTTCAGAGATTTGGAGACAGAGGTCTCTGAAGAAATCTAGGACATAATATCACAACCCACGGCACAGAGACTTACTTGGTTCGTTTCTCCTTAGAAGTTGAAGTCGTGATGGTAGTCAGTTGCTAAAGCATCATGCAATCTGTTTAACAGATGGAAGCAAAAAGCCCAATTTTGTGGTTCAGCTCCCCAATCGTTCGGTATATATAGAGGGACCATAGATTCGAAATGCATGAACAACGTGGATCATCACCCTGAATCTTCCGGGTGGTATAAACTTTTCTGATGTTCCGCATGCATATTCCGTGACTATGAATATGAAGGGATTATGTTTCATGAATATGAACATGTATATTCGGGAATATACTTGTCATTCGATTTCGTTTCATAATATGTCTCCGTCCAGGAATATGCATGTTGAAGGGCCAGTTTCACGATCTTAAGCATTGAGTTGCTGCATTTAATGTTTAACAGCTCAATATTTAGTTTTAGCATAAGCTAAGCGTTGAGCTACAGAACATTAAATGCGGCAGCTCAGTGCTTAGCTTCTGTTGGATCCAGAGAATCTTTCGATCTAACAAACCCTAAACACTGAACTACCCCATTTAATACCCTGTAGCTCAATGCTTAGCTTTGAAGCTACACTGACCACATTCGGCTGAAGAAAGCCGTTAAATTTATCATTGAACGGCTCTAACTGTAAATAAGGCCCATCATTTCTACGAGCTTCATGCAACGACACTCACCCCAGAAATATGTCGTTTCAGCAAGCCTCAGCACTCGCGTAGGAACCTGTCGTGTCGTTTCCCATGCAGATTCTGACGAAGACTCATGAATGAGATTTCGTTTCACAATATAACTATGCTTCCGTCCATTGACCAAGTTCTAGACCAATTTTGTGCAATCTCTTTTAACCAGAAGCGGCGTTCTCAAAAGAGAGGTAATTTTCAAGTCACACAGTAAATAGTAAATATGGAGGTTGGCATTCAATTTTTAATTTTTTGTTTTAACTTTTAAATGTAATTTAATTTACTTTTAATAATATATTGTAATGGGTAAACCTTCTTAAAATTTATCTTAATCTTCAATTTATAAGTGTAAGTGTAATTCAATTTGTTTTATTGTATTTAGTATGTATGTTTAACAAACACACGACCATTGTGTGGGACAAATTATTATTGTATTAATCCACTTTGTTCTTACCTCTACCATTGTTAATTATACTTATGTCACCTTTCCATCCCTTATTATTCTTTTGGTATATTTAAATTTAAAAATGTATACACTTAGCAACACAATGTTAGTGATGTCGTCATTAATGTTAAATGAAAAGAGTTGTATGCACTTAGCAACACCATGTTATCAAAATTGTCATTAATGTCAAAGTAAAATACCATGGTGGGTTTCCAAATTAACTATTGGCTTATTAGTTTAAAAAGGAAGAAAATTATTTATTTACTTAAAAGTCTAATACGTAATACGAGGGGAAATCCCATGTATGTGTTTTCAAAACCATGAGTGGGTTTCTAAAACCGTGGGCTTATTTAAGATAGGTACATGTGGTGTAAAGTGGTGTCTATACCACGTAGACTCTGGATTGAGTTAGGGTATTCATGACAGGTGATGTTGAATTGATATAAATTGATATACTATGTTTTTATTTAGAAGGATTTGATGCGCATAGTGTTTTACATGCATGTACTGGATTGTGATTGCAATCGGTACACATTAGTGAAGATGTAAGATTAGTGATTACTCTACGCATTGAGTTGAAAAGCGAGATTGGCTTTTGCTCGTCATATGTGTATTTCCGTGAGGGTAGGCCATAGATTCGGTCACTCACGAGGCTTAGATTGGGAGACGTGCAATAAGGACTTAGCCTTATTCCCTAAGAACCATTAGTCCCTCAATAGGGTCAGTCAGACTGAGTTAACGAGGTCTCAATAGTCATACAAGTCCCCACCACAGAAAGGATATTTGAAGGGAATGCACAGAGCATGGCACCCTTAATATGCCTCTCACAACGAGAAATCAATAGTAAAATAATAAAATACTAAAGGGGGGTTAAGAATGTGTGTCTTAAAATAAATAAAAAATCATTTTAATTAAATTAGGACCAAATAAAAATATCGTTACTTGCAAATAGATATGAAATTGTGAATAAAGAAAAGAGAGAAAATAAATTAATTCAAGGGATGGAGCAAACTAATGAGGGTCTCTTTTGACGCGTTAGATGCAATAGAAAACTGAGAAAATGGCATCCCTCAACTTACATTGATATTTTGAGATACTTACACAATGAATCTTGCTTTGATTTAAAAACATGAAATGTAGGAAATTGAATCACATTTCCAACTATATAAATTTTATTTATAGAAAATGTTCATAACTATCTCAAGTTTGATATTTTATAACAACTACATTTTCTTTTTCTTGATAAATTATAAGGTATATGTGTTTGTGGGTGCAACCTTTGAGTGCCTAAATGATAGAGTCAACCTACAAAAATTGGTAGACATATAGAGAACAAATAGTACTAGCTTGACACTATTTTTCCAAATTAAATTTAATCATTTATATTTTTTTAATTATCTAAGTGATCAAACCTCGAATGCCAAGCGTGGGTGCATCTTTTGAAGGTCTTAATGCAATGATTATGACCCGTTTTTTTTATAGCATGTAGAGGTTGGTGTCTAGTAGTGCAACATACATTTTTTTTAAAGGTTGAGAAGCAAAAAAGTTATGGAAAAAGCACTAACATTGTGTTTTTTTAGTTAAGGAGTAATGACACAAGAAAAATAGATTTTTTTTTTCAAATTACATATTTGGAATCTACAGAGAAAATGCTATTTGGGTCTAAAATTTCATAAAAAGCGATTGTGTGTAGCATACTGTAACGAGGGGTAAACCACAGCCATATTGAGAAAAATGGTGAGATGCCTAATTAGCTATGATTTACCATATTCCATACCACAAGTTTGGTTAACCCAAAGCTAACTCCAAAGAAGACACATAGGAAGTGAAATGACACCCGGATATGTGACAAAGTTTAGTCTTAGTGCTAAGAAACACGAGCGCATTTTTTTTAAATTCAAATTTTCCTTTCCCTCCTATTTGGGTGCCATGAAAACCAAAACGCATACGCATTTTATTTCTACAAAACACATACACGTTTTAAATCTACAAAACATGCACACATTTTGTAGAGCTAAAATATGTGTGCATTTTGGTAAAAATCAAATTTACCTTAGGGGCAAGGGGGGGGAGGGGGATTGGGGGAGAGAAAGAGATAGAGATCATGATTGGGAGAGAGAAAGAGATAGAGATCATGATTGGGGGTATGGGTTTATGGAGGATTAGGGTAGTTAGTGGGAAGAGGGGGTATAGGGTGGGGGTAGAGAGAGAGAGATGGGGGGCTTGGTAAGTGGTAGGGAGAGGGGAATTACAAGAGACATAGGGTGATATAGGTAGGGGTAGGGGGAGTAGGAAATATAGAGAAAGAGAGGGGTAGGGTTAGGGGGATTAGGAGAGAGAAAGAGAGGGGTGAAGTGGGCGGTTATGGGTAGGGAGAGTAGGATGGGGGTTAGGGAGAGAAAGTGAGGATTAGGGGTAGTGAGAGAGAGAGAGAGAGAGAGAGAGAGAGAGAGGGGCGAGGGTGTCACGGGGTTGGGGGAGAGAGAGAGGGTTCAGGGTAAGGTGTAGGTAGAGGAGTATGGGAGATAAAGAGTGAGAAATGGGGTTAGTAAGGTTTAGGGGGAAGAGGGGGAAGATAGACATATATGACAAGGGGGGTTAGTTGTATGGGGCAAGTACGAGAGAGAGAGAGAGAGAGAGAGAGAGAGAGAGGGGTGGGGACTACGAATAGATGGAGGAGCAGAGGGGTGAGAGAGAGAGAGAGGACCAAGGGGGAGGGTGAAGAGAGGGGTGGTGTTAGGATCCTGTGTCAACCCTCTCTTTACTTTGTTAGTATATTGTTGTTGGACGCATATGCTTTGTAAGTCGTCCCATAGTATTATATGTTCCATGGTATTGATCCATAGTATTGGACGCATATGCTTTGTAAGTCGTCTCGTAGTATTATATGTTCCATGGTATTGATCCATAGTATTGGACGTATAGACTTAGTATATAAGTACATCTCGAGGCCAATTAAGGCATCCACGACTTATTTGTATTGAGCTTGCTCAAAGGAGGTTTCCCCCTCGAAGTGGCCTGCAATCAATAAATATCTTTTGTGTTCTGTTATTTCTTATATATCGTGCATTTTCATCATTTAATTGCTGCGGGTTCCTCACATCTGGTATCATAACACTTTCTTGGGCTCATTGGGTGGAATTTATGCCAATTTTTTTTTTCACATATGTATTGTTCCTTTTAATTGTAGGTTCGTATTCAGGAATAATCCCTATCTACTTAACTGTGGGAAGTACTTGGGCATAACCCTAAAACTCATTGTGAGGAGTACCACAAGAACCTCGAAGTAGTTGTCCATTGAGAAGACCTTCTAGCAAAAAGGGCAACGATCCCTACCCAATTGACTAGTTCCCACCCATGAGGTAAACCAAGAGCTGTCGTTTTTGGAAAATAAGTTATCAGTTTTACCTGAGCCGTGGAGTAAGGGGTACTGCCCCAATACGCAAGTTGTTAGACAACATTGGTGGCCAAGTGAATCCCCTGAACATTTAGGAAACCGCGCATACCTGGGGTCCATATCTATTGCTAACTGATAAATAGCAGATTACATCTGTCCAGAACAATATAAAATTCTGTTTTTTCGCCATATCTTCCTTGTTTTAAATCTGTTTCCATTGAAAATTCACTGACACCCCTGAAATCCCATTCTGCATATTTGATTCTTGAGGACCCTATCCCAAATTCCACTTCTTGAAACAAGAAATCCTACATCTGTCTATTTTTAGGGTTTGCCATAAATTCTTCGATTTTCACCCAATCACCTTCAAATTTTTCCATAGTGTTCATTTTCTATTTCTACTTCTTTGTCCCTCTTTGACAAATTTTCCCATTCTTTCACCCCGCTTCTGAAATCCTCAATTTTTGCTTCCCTTCCCATTAGAAAGTATCCACAACCTAGTCAAACCCCAATTACCCATAAGAGTTTTTCTCAAATCCAAATTTTCCTATACTAAAGAAGTTTATGTTTTTGTTTTTCTACCCATTCAAAAAAAAAAATCCTTTTATGGTTGTCGCCCACACATGAGCAAAAATCATGGAGGAAGAACTTGTAGCCCTCAAAACCAAACTCCAAGATCTGGATGAAAAATTTCCCAGCTTCCATCTTCAGCATTCAGCCATGAACAATAAATGACAGCCAGAATTCAGCCATTCTACAGACACTGGGTTCTCTTCTTCTAGTAACTTTCGTGGGCCGAAGCTTGATTTTCCTCACTTCAATGGTAATGATCCGACTGGATGGATATACCGGGCATAACAAAATTTCAGTCTGCATAATACTTTTGATGTCTACAAATTTCCACTTGCATCCTTTCATTTGGAACATGAATCCCTTCAATGGTACCGTCAGTACATCAAGGCTCATGAAGAGCCAAAATGGACATATTTTTTCCAACTCCTTTTGCAACGATTTGGTCTTGGTGATTTTGATGAATTCACAGGAGCACTCACTAAAATTCGCCAAATTGGCACTGTGAGAGAGTATCAAACAGAATTTGAGAAACTGACCAATCACACAGAAGGATTTTTAGATGAATTCTATCGGATTTGTTTCATCAGTGGTGTTCACGCCCAAGCGTTGTCCACTAACTCATCTCCCTAGTCACATAACTCTGTTGACCATTTTTCCTACCATTCTGGCCTCCAAAACCTTAAAAAAACCCTCAAATGGTCACCCAAAAGGCTAAAAACCCACATTTCCTCCTCAAATAAATAAATTTCCTTCAAAAATATCAAAAAACCCTCAAAAGGGGTCCAAAATTCCCAAAAATAAAAATAAAAAGGGAAATAATTCAAAATAATTTCAAAAAAGGAAAAAGAAGGGCAAAACCCTAAAACCATTGACCTAAACCATTTGGCAACCAAAACCATGGGTCAATACTCCACCACCCAAAAAATCTATAAGAAGGTGATGGAGGCCCCCAATTTCACATCCACTATGTCATGTCCCAAATTTGGCATTGGGTCAAAATGGCCTAATAACATTGGCCCTATTCACTAGAGTTTGTCAAATTGATGCTAAAGGTCAAATAATTGCCAAGGAGGGAAATTACTAGTTTCCTAGGTTTGGGGTGGAAGCTTTGGGATTTGGAATAATGGGGATAATAAATGATGTTTGAACATTATAATGGCATAAATATTTAATAAAGGAGATAAATAAATATATACAAGTGAAAATCAAAGTGGAATTTGATCATGAAGACACATGGAGGAAGTGGGACCCACATATGGCTAGATTTCCCCACTACACTTGGCATCATTCTCTCACCAATTCGAATTCAAGTTGAATGATAACATACTTGGGGGAGTCCAAAAGGTATTATTCATGGCATGACTCATACAAGGTCGAAATATAGAGGAAGAGTAACTCCCATGGAAGAGGAAGAGGCAATTTGGAGCTAGTGAGACACTTGGGCTAGATTCCCTAGCTCTATGACAACAATGATGAAGATGCTATGACACCTATGACACAAATCAGACCTGAAGGATGACATATGACATATATGACATGTCAGGGCTAAAAATAGACTCCAATAGGGCACTCAAGGGTGTTAGGGCAGCTAAGATGCTTCCACATGTGATTTGGTGGAAGTGGGAGACTAGGAATTGGTGTACAAGTGGTGTTCTTTGGAATCTCTTCCCAACTTGAGTTGGCATGAGTCTCGTGGAAGGAATTCGACCCATGGAGGACATTAGAACTTTATAAATGTCAATAACAAAGAAGGAAAGGGGCTTTTGATCATTTGTAGAATTTGCAATTGCATTTGTGAAGAGGGAGAGCTAGTGGATGACTAGTTTCTTGCCTTAGCCAATTTCGAGGGTGAAAGATTCCCATCCAAGTTGGTAATTGGAAAGGCCATTCAGACCTTTCATTTGGAGATTTAATGGAGTATTTATTTGCAGGTGTAAGCTATAGGGCAGCTCATGGTTTCTTCTATTGCAGCTCACTCCTTCAACCATTTCCAGTTTTGATGGCATATTCTTGATCCTTGAGGGAGGGCGTTTTTGGTGAGCTATTGTACTCTTTGGGGAAGCTTTTAATGCCCCATTTCTTTTGTAATATGAAGTAAATACTCTGTTCTTCATCTCCAGAAAGTTTCAGGTCGAAATTCCAAGTAGAAATGTATAAATCTCAATTTTAATGAAAGAACAGTGTCATTTCCCCACTACCTTGTTGTGAATCAATGTAATGCTGATGATTTCGAATGAATGGATGATTATCTGATATATTTGTGATCAATATACTACCATGGATGTCTTATACAAGTTTCATTTACTGTACTTGAGAATTTGAAGCATTTTTACTCAGTTTAGTTGTATTGGGAGGTGAAATAGTGCCATTTCCCCAAGGGTCGAATTGGGGATTTTTGCAGTTGAATAGGAGAGGGTGAGAACAGTTGTAATAATCCATTAATGGTGCATATGAGACTTTAATAACATACGTAACACATTACATACCTCTGTTCATAAATTTGAGTGGGTTTGGAGGCATTTGGGAAGCCATTTTCAGTACTTACCCTAGGGGGATTTGAACCCCAAATTACTAGTAAAATTGCATAATTGGACCAGAATATTAAGAGAGTTTTCAGAGGTCTTTTGGTGGCCATATGTCATCAATAAACATCATATTCAAGTTCTAATATCATTCATATACCTTCCTTGAATATTTGAAGGCATTTGGAGTCAATTTGAGACCTAGAGACCAATACTAGTCAAAGGAAAATCACTAGTAAAGTTACCTACATTGATCAGAATTGAAAGAGGATTTGCAGAAGTATTTTAAAGGTCCAAAGGCATCCCTGAAACACATATTTATGTTCTAATATCATTCATATACCTTCTCAGAAGATTTGGGATCATTTGAGGCAAATTTGGGACCTAGAGATCAAAACTAGTCAAAGGTCGAACTAGGGAAAAAAAATTGAAAAATTGCAATTTTAATAAAATTCCTAATAAGGGACATTACACACTATCCACTCTAACCTTATGCTTCCAAATTTCACTCAGAACCCTAGCCCACCATTTGTGCTTGTGTTTACCATTGTTAGTGAACCCTTTGGCCACCATAGTAGCATTTTGGAGAAGAGAAGGAGACATTGGAGTATTGGTGCACCACTCTCACATGGCTGCAAAGACTCCACCAACCTCACCCTTGAGGTAAAAAACCCATGTAACCCCTTTGTTTACTATTTAATGAAAAGAATCGTAAATCCATTTTTTACTGTGTTCTCATGCATGAGTTTACTATTTGTTGTTTCATGTTAGATTTAGATTTTAATATTTGATATGCACATGCTTAGGTTTTATGTTTAATATTTATGTTATTTACATTTAGCTATTTACTGTTTTTCTGAACTACTGCTAAGGATTCCATAATCCTTAGGATGTGCTCTTTACCACAAGCTAGGGTGAAAACCCTAGCTACAGTTTTGGCGAGTCTGCTAGGTTTGAATCTTTGGTTATTTTATAGTTTTTTGTTGTTATTTTGCTTGTTTTTTATAGATCTGGTTCACCCTTGAGCCCCATTACTTGCAGAACCTGGCCCCTGTTGTTTCTGTGAGCCCCTAAAACCCTGTTTTTCCTTTTCGGTCGACGTTTTTCGTGCCCTGAAGCACGGGTTTCGGCCTCCCAGCCACGGCCTGCAGCTGAACTTTCCATCCCACAGCCGTGACCTACAGCTCGACTTCCCAGCCCACAATTGCGACCTTTCGCGTAGCTGTCCAGCCCCACAGTCGTGGCCTGCAGCTCGACTTCCTATCCCACAGCCACGGCCTGTAGCGCATGCTCCCAGCTATCCCCCCGCGGTCGAAAAACCCCGGCGCCCCCAGCTATCCCCCGCGGTCGAAAAACCCCGGCGCCCCCAGCTGCCACCTTCGGCTCCCTCCCAGTGGCATTGGACGTAGCTTCTATCCAACCCCTTGCACCCCCAACCGCGACCTTTGGCTCCCTCCCCGCGACCCCGACCGCAGCCTCCGGCCAACCCCAGCCGCTACCTTCGGCTCCCTCCTCGCGACCCCGGTCGCAGCTTCCGGCCAACCCCCTGCACCCCCTGCTACAACCTTCGGCTCCCTCCCCGCGGCCTCGGCCGCAGCTTCTAGCCAACCCCCTTCATCCCCAATCACTACCTCCGGCTAACCTCAACTGCAGCTTTCAGCCCATTCATCACGCCCCCAGCCAGAGTTTTCAGCCCGTCTATTGCGTCCCAGGCCGCAAATTTCGGCCCTCTCACTGCGCCCCACAACACACTCCTCAGCTATCCCTCTGTGCCCTGGATTGCTAGTTCCAACAAGACAATCGCGTCCCAGGACGCTAGTTTTGGCCCGACAGCCGCACCCTGTTTCCTGTTCTTTTCAGTTATTTTCGCTCATTTTTTCTGCATTTTTCTTGTACCCTTCAACCATCCTGTTTCTGTTTCTGTTTCCCTGCCCTAACCGTTACTTGTTTTTCCTGCACCTCCTATTGCTAGCTGTATTTTTCTGCTATTTTCTTGTTGTCCCCTTTCACAAATTTTCAGCATTTACATTTCAACAAGTTCAACAAAAGTTTTACATAGCAGTCAATATTTCAGCATTTACATTTCAGTATTTACATTTTCAGCATTTACATTTTCAGCATTTACATTGTTAGTTAGTTGCCAAGGCTTGGCATTTATTGGGTACATAACATTTTCTGCACACACTCTGTCACCTTAACTCAAGTGAGACCTAAAATTTACTTAACTCAACCAACGCTTAACCCCATTTGGTGAACACAAAAGAAATTTGTAGTTAGGTAGGACACTGGGGATAATAATCCAAATAACACCCCTTTGTCACTTACACTTGAGACATAGCAGTTGACCATTAGGGTAAACAAAATCTCCTACTATTTGTTGGAATGGTTAAAAACCGATTTGTCGAAAAAGGCCTCTCCCTTAGGAGGGCAAGTCATGAGACTGGTTCCAGAGGACTATGTGGATTGCCGCACTCCACTTAGTTCCGAAGGACACCTACTCGATGTCCTCGTTGCACTTCCATATTTGGGGTGTAGCGACCAAAGGAATGACATGACAACTGCTTTTTTCTGGATGTGCCATGAACGGGTAAGCCTAGTTGCCATTCTCCTAGGGCTCTTTTACCCGGGATCCCTCTCGGTAGAGGGATATCCCCCACCTACTTGGTTCTCCATTTCATATCGTCTAATTGTGGATTTCAGCACCCTGCAGAGGATACGATTTGCCTGAGCTTTCATATCTTCTAGTTAGGTGTTTGCATGCTCCTATACCCCCATTGGATTAGCGAGTCTACCTTTTTTATTTTTTAGGAACCCTGCTTGTTGGTATTCTAACTACCTTTCTTGTCGCTTCGCTTGTTGTAGCACAACGTTTATAGCAAGTGTTTTGAGCTTGTTGTTGGCCTGAGTGCCATATTTTTTGTGCTCTCCTTTTGCACACATAGTTGCATTAGGATTTTTGAGCTTTTCACTCGCCACAACCCATTCGTTTTATTTCCGTTTTTACCATTGAGTCTTCAAGACATTCTTGGTTCCTACGGGGCCAGTCCCCGCAGAACGGTTCACTTGACACCACTCGTAAAAGGCATAGAGCCTCGTCACCAGATCCCGATGCCCCTTATTTCACATCTGATTCTGAATCAGAGAATCACATATACACAGCTCCATCTATCCCCATGGATGGCGTGACTCCCACCCCCTTTTTCAGCGAGATTGTGGGTGGTGGATCCACCACCAACCCAACTACCACCTCATCATCTATCCTTGTCATACCAACTGTAGGACCTACTACTAGTGTTCCAGCCACTGCATCCATCCCTATGGTTAGTGGACCTGTTCCAAATACAGTCCCGTTGATGACCCATGCTACACTCGGGGGCGCAGGTCCTTCCTACACGATTCCTAGACCTCTGACTGGAGGTCCCATGATCCCCATCATGACTCATACCGTTGCTCCACACATTGGGGGCAGTGGCCCCACCATCACAACTACTATTAACACATATGCCCCTGCGACCATGTCACATTCTTCTTCCAGTTTTCCATTCATGGCTAGTCTCAACCTCTCCGACCTAGCCATATTGACCAACGATCCGATTTGACATGACCCCACTTGGCCTCACATGCCTACCAAACTCCCTTCAGATATCCCTAAATTCGAAGGGAAGGTGGGTGAGGACCCCCAAAATCACATCATGTCCTTCTATTTATGGTGTTCCTCCAACTCCATAATGGATGACTCTATCTGCCTCTTCCTTTTACAACAGACCCTCACTGGCTCTACAACTAAGTGGTACATCGAACAACCTCATGGGACCCACTTAACCATTACATCCCTCACTTCAACCTCCTGCAGTTCTTCCAGTTACCAGTCCGTTATGACGTTGGTATAGAGATCCTATTGTCTTCCAGATAGAACATAGCTACCCACATCACTGATCACATTCATGAGTGCCGTAAACGTCGAAATTTATGCAAGATCAAGTTAGACGACCACATCTCGTAGATTGGTTTTTGAAATCTCTTATACCAGTTATCGCCAAGGATGTGGAATTTGAATGGCCTCAATTCGAAGAAGAGGTCGTCGTAAAGGCCCAACAATTTGACCTCATCTATGCTCAGTCTGGCTACTTGTATTCCATTTTACCTGATACTCCACACGGTGACTCCTCCCGAAGCACTGATCCAGGGGAATCCCATGCCGCCGATGGAATTATTAGACACATTGCGTCACATAGTCAACCCTACACTGTTATGCCCCCTACTCGTGGCCCCAACCTTTCGTGCGCCACAACCCATTCTAGAGCAACGACCTCGTATGCTCCCATGGCCCATACCCCTCATGTTCACTGACCTTCATGTCCATCGCAGTGATACAGTCATGCACCTCCAGCTTAAACCCCTCCATCTTAACCTACTACCTATTACCATCAACAGGCTGCACATGCACCTACACAACCTCAAGCCCCTCTCGCTTACTATCCCCCGTAGGCAGCACCTGCGCACCCTTAAGCCTCTCCGGCTTACTATCCACCATAGGTAGCACCAGCACCCGCAAAACCCTAAGCCCCTCCTGTTTACTATCATCCACAGGAAACACCAACACCTGTTCAACCAAAGAATCCTCCTAATCCCCAAGGGAAAGTTTATGCCCTACAAAATCATCCTTCCCAACGAAACTAGCAAGGCCAACAAAATCAGGGAAGAGGACGTAACCGCGGGAACAACCAACCCCAAGATCAAGGCAGCCAACAACCCAATCCCCCAAACAATAACAACATTGCCCTATCCAATCAAAACCCTGACAGACCACCTCATCAAGGGAAGAACCCCAACTTACGAACTAACCACCCATGTTCTATATGCGGGATATACGGCCATTATACCCACACTTGTCCCCATTTGGAGCGAGCTCGCCAAATTTGGACCAACGCTGCCCAACGCCAAGGACATGCGGCTCCACCAGCCCCACTTAACCCCCTGCCACCTCATACACAACCCATGGTGCTGCAGAATCCCTTACCCACACAAGGAGTGGTAAACACCTAACCGTTGGCTCCCCCTCAAGGAACTATGGCAACCCAACAACAAATCACCTATGCTGCACTTGCTAATCAACACATTGACTTAGGTACCCATCACCTTCTCATGATGTCATCGGCTGATGTCAACCTTCAAACACACCAAAATTAGTGTGGTTCCACCTCTGAAACCATCCCTGCCGATAAGGTTGCTAACGCTCTTCCCACTGATCAGTCATTACGTATACCCTCAACACCGTGCGATGGGGCCCCTAAAGCTCTCTGATTCCCGTTACAACGCATTAATAACAACCCCAACATGCACACTTCCCCCAAATACAATATCGTGGATGACTTGGCCTAGTCCCCTGCTGCTATGTCAGCCCTCGAGGTTTTAAAAAATTGTCCTGCACAAAGCAATACATTGTTATTTGCCATTGGTGCTATAGACCCTTCCGACTCATGGATGATGGCATTCGATTTGGACCAATCTGAACCACACACTCCTTCCACATTAGAATTCCAAGTTTCTATGTCAATCCGAAAACTTGTTATCCATCGATGCATCATTGATGAGGGTGCCTCTGTTGATGTATATGTAACTTCGGAATGTATTTCACATATATGTATATTGTATTCCTATAGAGATGGTATTATTCCTCTATAAGGAAGTGTCGTCATTTATATTGTAAGTGTCGTAACTTATACTTGATGGGTTATTAGACCACCTTATTTGGGGTCGGCCCTGTATAAGTCATGTGGGTCAAAGGGTTATTAGACCACCCTATTGGGGGTCGGCCATGTGGGTCAAAGGGTTATTAGACCACCCTATTGGGGGTCGACCCACTCAGCATTATGTTATGTGGTAAAGTTCGAGCCTACATGAGTTAGGTAAAAAGGCAAGTCAAGTCAAGTATAAATAGAGTGCGGGAGGCACTCTATTTACTCACTCACTTCACACACATGCTCTCAAGGAGGAGAGGTGCACTTATGGAGGAGGAGGATTTCTGCTAGGTTATGGCTATCTCTATTGGTTGGTTGTATCATTTCTCTATCTATCTCTGAGGAAGTTATTGGGGTTTTTCACCTTTATGGTTTTCCCCAAGTAAATCTTTGTGTCTCTTGTGTGTGCTTGCATTATTGTATCCATGATTGATATGCTGTAGATATGCTGTACATGTTGTTCTCTCAGTTAATATCCTAGATCAGATTGAAGTAAATTCAGAAAATTTAACATGGTATCAGAGCTAGCCTGAAAGAAGGCATGATATGGCATGTATGACACTTGTTGCACTTACGATGCTAGGGCTTGATATAGCAAAAACTAGCCATCGTAGCACTTTCGCTATAAATCCGTTTTGGAGAAGTTTTCGGATATGAAATTGTTACAGGACGAAGCTGAGATCTCCAGGTATCTTGTGTCCAAAGGACAACCTCTAATTCGTTGTACTTTGTGATTTATGATCTGTACAATATAGGGTTTCTGCCTCTTCCAGATCTGAGTCAAAATCAGGTGACCTTGGGAAAAAGGTCATATCTTGGGCTAGGAAGCTCCAAATGAAATTTCGTAAAAAGTGACAGGTAGTACACAGTCTGAACTATCTCAGAAAACTTTTTCAGAGGCCGAAGTCGAACCAGTGACACGTGGCATGCCGTACAAGTTCGCTCTCCTGTATTATCCCATAAACAGGTCACGTTGCGACATTTGGCATAACTCTCTCTCAGAGAGTCCAATTGAGGTCAGACCTGTCAGGATGGAAAGGTAACAGGCCGAGATATCTCAGAAAACTTTTTCAGAGGCTGAAGTTAAAAGAGTGACACGTGGCACGCCGTACAAGTTCGCTCTCCTGTTTTATCCCAAAACAGGTCACGTTGCGACATTTGGCATATCTCTCTCTCAGAGAATCCAATTGAGGTCAGACCTATCAGGATGGAAATATAACAGGTCAGGCTATCTCAGGAAACTTTTTCAGACCCTGTGGATCAAAAATTTCGGAGTTACACCAGAAACAATCAGGTACATATTTCTGTCAAAACAGAATTATTTTTTGGTACCTTCATTCATGGCTTCCGGAATTTAGGGCTTTGGAGAAAGTTGGAATTTTTGTAATCGGAGACCACGGCTGGATGCTACTCATCAAAATAGAAATTTAGAGACCAAGATCAGAATTTTTGGTTGGGAAGAAGGCCGGGCTTGATTAGACCCTAGTTCGGGACTTTGATCAGAAAAGTGGAAAATCAGGGCTTCTGTAAAAATGGGAATTTTTGAAATCTGTGACCACGGCTGGAAGCTCCTCAGAAAAATAGAAGCTTAGAGCTTTGGATCAAACATTTTGATGGGCAAAAGAGTGGGCTTCATCAAACCCCAGTTCAGGGTCACGTCCAGTGAATGTAGAAGTTTCAAAGGCAAAATTGAGGAGTGAAACTTTGCAGTTTTCAAATTTTGAATATACCAACTTGATCAGCTCATCAAGGCACATATTTCTATCCTATAAGAAGTTTGAAATTCATAGTTTGAATTTTTGGGGTTTCTCTGACAAACCCATATCCAGCTCAAGGTCCAGTTCTTGCAAATCAAGTGGATTGGGTTAATCACTTGCATAAGTGAAGAAGTTCCCGTTTCAGAGGGAGATGAGGCTAAGGCCTTACATAAGAAGATTACAAGTGATCTCGACAGGTATGACTCATCGAGGTATGTTTTGAGATTTGTTCATAATTAAGTTTATGGTATGCTTGTCTTCATATTATCATGGTTAGTACAATCTTGATTTTAGACTTGTCATATCACCTTAATAAAATTATGAATGCATGATAAAAGTCATTCATTTATTAGGAGTATGAAACTTATGTTTGTACTAACACATTGTGATGTTGTATGAGTTTTATGTTGTCTACTAACATGAAAGGTACACCAAGAAGACAAATCATGTTCTAGTTCAAGAACATATGATCATGAGGACAAAGATTCATCCATTGCCATGGATCTCATAGAAGATCCATTCTCGAGGTATGTATAACTTAGTTTTATAATGGTTAACTTATGAGACATGCAGGTTACTAGCACAAGTCACTAAAGAGAACCAGAAGACATTATGCGGGTATGTTAGACATAAATAGCTAGCATGCTAATCCAGGTATGTTTTTCCTATATCAAGCTAAAATCCTACCTTGTGTTAGGATCTTATACTGTTGTTGATAATAATTATTCATGAAGTCATAGGTTTGAATAATCATGGTTGGATGTATATTATTATAATTGATGATATGACTAACCAGAAGAATCATGAAAGTATGGGCTTGAATAATCACAGGTTTTATGCATTTTATATCTCTTATCTTGATTGATGATTCAACTAACCTGAAGAGTCATAAGCTTGAGTAATTACAGGTTTAGACATGTTATGTTTCTTATGATTTGACTAACCATAAGAATCCTTGAATGCTCATGCTTATTATTTCTGTTTGAAATGATCATGACTATACATGCTTGAGATTATTGTGTTTTAATAGTATACTAATGAATGTATGATTTTATATGAGATCACAAGGATAACACATTCATGATACTAATAAGCATGCATAGGGACCAAGGATGAATATGAGTTCAAGAACAGGTAATTCAGGAAGCAAAGATCAAGAGGGAGCACACTCCAGTTGCTCCTGCCAGAAAGCAAAGGAGCACACTCTAGTTGTTCCTGCAAGAAAGCAAAGGAGCACACTTCAGTAGTTTCTGCAAGGATGCAGATATTCAGAGGGAGTTGATCATCTCTCTACATTTCACAATAGAAAGGTGTAGAAGAAGCTACCTCAGATTAGGACTCCAGCAGCTCCTGCAAGGAAGCAAAGACTCAGAGGGAGTCCACCCAACGAACAAACAAAGATAAGTATTTGAATTGTCATGTCTTAAATAATACTGTTCAATAATGTATATACTGATGTTCCTAGAATTAGGTTGTGTATTATGCATATTAGAATAATTGCATTGATGAACAGTATACTACTAATATGCATGGGTAAGTAGCCTATGGCACTGTACAACATTCCATTGCTACTTATCTAGAATGAAACCTCTTTGCTGACATGTTGGGAGTTGTGCACACTCTTAACAATGTTCTGGTAGAGATTGGAAGGCATCTAGAAAGTTACGGGATATGGATAAATGTTGTATTGAAGCATTGGCTAAGATAATTGCATGACTGTATGGCATATTTCTTTATGTGTAAGAATTTGCCATCTCCTACAAAAGGAAAGATCATATGCCATCTCCTACAAAAGGAAAGATCATATGAAAGATCATGCAATTTAACTTGTTGTGTAGGAAAGATCATATGCCATCTCCTACAAAAGGACTACAACATTTGTTCCAGCAAGAAAGATATCTATTGAAGATATTGAAGTTCCCAGGATCTGGGATGAAGATAAGGAATGCCATGATCCGTAGATCATGAAGAAGATGTTTGGGATGCAGTCCCAAGACCTGACAGGGAGTCATATGCATGCAGATTGAAGAAAGCCTTGTATGGATTGAAGCAAGCTCCCAGAACTTGGTATGGTGAAGATAGATTGATTGCCGACACGCAGCGGAAGCTTACTACCGAGTTCGAGATGAAGAACTTGGGGATGATGCACTATTTGTTTTTGGCATGGAGGTGTGGCAAAGTGCAGATACAATCTTCCTTGGACAAGGGAAGTATGCAGTAGAGATCCCAAAGAGGTTCGGGATGATGGATTGCAAGGCCATGGCCACACCTATGGCATCGAATCTGAAGCTTCTATGTGATGCTTCATCTGAGTCAGTTGATGTCTCTATGTATCGTCAGATGATTGGGTCCTTGATGTACCTGACGAAGACGAGACCAGACATTTGCTTTGCTGTGAACACATTGAGCCAGTTCCTGACGGATCCGAGAAGTGTTCACCTGGTTACTGTAAAGCATGTTCTGAGGTACCTGAAGGGTACAGTGGATTATGGGCTCAGGTATGAGGCGAATCAAAAGTTTAACCTGGAAGGTTATGTTGATTCAGATTGGGCTGGCAGTGCTGCAGACAGGAAGAGCACATCTGGGTGCTGCTTCAGTATGGGATCAGGTGTGATCTCTTGGTTTAGCAGGAAGCAGTCCTGCGTAGCACTGAGTACAGCTGAGGCAGAGTATGTTGCAGCCTGTTCAGCTAGTTGTGAGGCAGTATGGCTACGGAAGCTACTGTCTGAGTTATTTGATCTCCCGTTGGAGGCTACTGGTATCTTCTGTGATAACCAGAGTTGTGTGAAGTTGTCCGAGAACCCAGTGTTTCATGACAAGTCGAAACACATAGAGATCAAATATCACTATATCAGGGATATGGTGCAGAGAGGAGCTGTGAAGCTCCTGTATGTTGTGACGGACGAGCAGATTGCAGATGTGCTGATGAAGCCACTAGCTAGGGTGAAGTTCGAGTACTTCAGAGAGAGGCTTGGCGTGCTTCAGATCAAGGATACTTCGAGGAATAAGTGATGGACACATTTGCTGAAGCCATTCCAAGCATGTTGGAAGGAGGATCCTTCACATGGCTGTGGATGTAAGCGTTGGATGATGAGCATCAGGATGATGTTCTGGTTTCTGCTTGGATATGATCAGTTGGATCATTTTATGTATGTATGTATGCATCATGTTGGATGCTTGGACCATGTATCTGTATATGTATCAGGTGGATACATTGTATGATCAGGTGGATCATGTATGGTGATATGTATCATGTATTTGTATTTGTATCAGGTGGATACATTGATGATCAGGAGGATCATGTATGATGATATGTATCAGGTAGATACTTGGTATGCATCAGGTAGATGCATTGATGATCAGGAGGATCATGTATGATGATATGTATCATGTATTTGTATCAGGTGGATACATTGATGATCAGGAGGATCATGTATGATACTTGGTATGCATCAGGTAGATGCATTGATGATCAGGAGGATCATGTATGATGATATGTATCATGTATTTGTATCAGTTGGATACATTGATGATCAGGAGGATCATGTATGATACTTGGTATGCATCAGGTAGATGCATTGATGATCAGGTGGATCATGCAGCAGGATGTTGCAGTGATGATCAGGATGATCATAGATGACGAGCTTCAGGATGTTGCTCCAGATGACATGCAGCAGGACGTTGCAGTGATGATGATCAGGATGATCATGGATACATCAGGATGATGTATGGTGAGTATCAGGTTGATACTCTATGGCCGTGGATCAGGTTGTGCAGATGAGCATGTAATTCGTTGCCCTGGGAGATTTGCAGATGGTCTTTCGAGGTTTTGCCTATGGCATGTAATTCGGTGCCCTGGGACATCTGGCAAATGCTCTTTCGAGGTTTTGCTCTGGGAGGACATGTAATTCGTTGCCCTGGGAGATCTGCAGATAGTCTTTCGAGGTTTTGCCTATGGCATATAATAGCGCCCTGGGATATCTGGCAGATGCTCTTGCGAGGTTTTGTCCTATGGCATGTAATTCGTTTCCCTGGGAGATCCGATAGGTTGGGCTGTGTGCCCGTAATCAGTCCTGGGATGCTCTTGCGAGGTTTTGCCATGACCACATGTAATTCGTTGCCCTGGGAGATTTCAGGTCGGAGTTGTGTACCCGTAACATCCTGAGATGCTCTTGCGAGGTTTTGTGGTGGACCACATGTAATTTGTGCCCTGGGAGATTTCAGGTCGGAGTTGTGTACCCGTAACATCCTGAGATGCTCTTGCGAGGTTTTGTGGTGGGGTCACATGTAATTCGGTGCCCTGGGAGATCCTATAGGTAGAGCTGTGTGCTCGTAACAGCCTGGGATGCTCTTTCGAGGTTTTGTGACGCACGTAATAAGTCCTGAGGATTCCACAGTATGGCCAGTGATGATGAAGACCTGCAGGTGGTGGGACTACATCCAGTATGAAAAAGGACTGGCTCTGTAGAACTTCCTATGACGAGTAGATTCAGAGATTTTTTTGAGATAGTAGCAGCAGTGACGATGATGATGACTCGATGACGATTATCTAGTGACGATGATCTAGAGAAGATGACTTGTGCTAGAAGAACTATGCTGAGAAATACCTTCCTAGTTAAGAGGGAGTGTTGATGTATATGTAACTTCGGAATGTATTTCACATATATGTATATTGTATTCCTATAGAGATGGTATTATTCCTCTATAAGGAAGTGTCGTCATTTATATTGTAAGTGTCGTAACTTATACTTGATGGGTTATTAGACCACCTTATTTGGGGTCGGCCCTGTATAAGTCATGTGGGTCAAAGGGTTATTAGACCACCCTATTGGGGGTCGGCCATGTGGGTCAAAGGGTTATTAGACCACCCTATTGGGGGTCGGCCCACTCAGCATTATGTTATCTGGTAAAGTTCGAGCCTACATGAGTTAGGTAAAAAGGCAAGTCAAGTCAAGTATAAATAGAGTGCGGGAGGCACTCTATTTACTCACTCACTTCACACACATGCTCTCAAGGAGGAGAGGTGCACTTATGGAGGAGGAGGATTGCTGCTAGGTTATGGCTATCTCTATTGGTTGGTTGTATCATTTCTCTATCTATCTCTGAGGAAGTTATTGGGGTTTTTCACCTTTATGGTTTTCCCCAAGTAAATCTTTGTGTCTCTTGTGTGTGCTTGCATTATTGTCTCCATGATTGATATGCTGTAGATATGCTGTACATGTTGTTCTCTCAGTTAATATCCTAGATCAGATTGAAGTAAATTCAGAAAATTTAACAGCCTCCACATGTGTTATGTCTACATTTGTGTGGTGAAGCTCGGATCCCCTACACTACAGCCATCCATGATCGCCTTACGAGGTTACAATGGCCGCTCAGCTCAACCCCAAGGCCTCTTGGCTAACGTTCCAGTCCAATTAGCTGGTAAAACCATCCTTATTGATATCGAGGTCATCAACGCAAAACTTTATTACAACCTCCTGCTGGGACGCAGTTGCATGTATGCCATGAAGGATGTCACTTCATCAGTCTTCCATATTATGATGTTCCCCCATGAGGTACTGGTTGTTAAGATTGAACAACTTACGTATTATGACTCGAATGCCCCGCTGCACTAGAAAACGTCCTCCCTGTGGTTGAACAACCTGTTCTTAGTGCACCCACTTCTTTGGTGTCCACCATTGGACCTGGAATTTACTCAGAGATTCCCATGACCTCTACCTTTAGGGCCATTCCACCCCTCCGTCGGCAGTATATATATCTGACATGTGCACCATCTCGTCCAAACAAATGGTGACTAACCCACAACCACCTTTGATGCCGCAGCCACCATCGGTACCTAGCCATGTTAGAGCAACACCCATCCACACTATCCCGTTCCTGTTCCCACCTTTAGGAGTAGTGATTTCTCCAGTTATGGCTATGTTGAATCTCCCTAGGTTAACACTAGGACTAGCTGTGTGGTACCTTCCTGCTCCTACTCCTCCCCCAACACCACATGTCGTTCTCCAACCAGTCCAACCGATTAACACCTCTAATCGCCCACCTCCCGGTGTGGCGACCAAATCTACAACCAACCCTGCCCCTCCACCACCCAAAACCACTGGGGGCAAAGGCCCACAAACTTATACTACCCCAGAGGCTACAAAGAAACCCGTGACACTTCAACCTCCATTCCGCGCACCTCCTAAGTGTTATTTATGTGACGACTTGGGCCACGCTACCCATAACTGTCCACAACTACCAAACCTTCAAGAGCACATGACAATGTTGGACGATGATCCTAATATCTCGGTGGTTGAAATAAACCCCACCCCTCAACAACGCAACAAGTCACTATGCTCTAACCATTCCTATGCCATATGTGGAATCTATGGTCATTACTCACATCACTGCCCAGATCTACCCGAGTATAGATTGGTTCTCCATGAGTTGAATCAGTCTTCGTTGGAGTCGTCCATCACCACTATTGAGGAGATTCATCCCCCTACATCCTCCTCCTTGGGAGAGATTAATACCATTTACATGATTTCCACGGAAGACGAACACATTCCTCCTCCAACATCTAGTCTCCTCTCTACCGACTTGCTAACATAGTTCTTTCGTAGCGACGAAGAAATCCTCGAAGCACTCACTGCACTCGACTACCCTTGGGATGATATGCATCATCGATCCTACTTCATTCCTGAGGATGCCTCCACTACTACGGCCAACCAATTGTCGATCGAGACAAAATAATTCCTCCTTGATAAGGTGGACTGGTTTAAAAACCCCATCTGAGCCCCCGATGCCTTCAAGGAAGGTAATATAGCTAACATTTCGCCTACCATACACATCGATATTTCCCTTCCAGGTGGTCAACCCGAGCTCATTTCCTTAGGTGCTTCCTGTACGAAACAAGAAATTGGGGAGTACAAGAAACTCTTCCAAGAGTTTCGCGATGTTTTTTCTTAGTCCTATACTGATATGCCTAGGCTAGACCCCGCCATTGTGGAACACCATATCGATACATGGCCGAAGGTCCCACCCTTCCACCAGAAGAAACGACCCATCCACCCATCCAAGCTCCCCGTTGTCAAAATTGATATTGAGAAACTACGTAAAGCCGGGATCATTTACCCCATCGCTTACACCACCTAGGTTTCCAATCCGGTGCTAGTAAACAAAAAACAGGGCACCATTTGTGTCTGTACTGATTTTCGCGATCTAAACCGCGCCTGTCCCAAAGACAACTTCCCCACGCCTTTCATTGACCAACTTATTGACGCTTGTGCGGGACATGAGATTCTGTCCTTCATGGATGGTTTCTCTGGGTATAATCAAATTCACATCCGAAAGGAATATCAATACAAGACTGCATTCACTACCCCATGGGCGACCTTTTCCTTTCACGTCATGTCTTTCAGCCTTAAAAATGCTGGTGCCACTTTCCAGCGGGCCATGACATATTGCTTTCACGATTTGGCTCATATCATTCTGGTCTACCTGGATGACCTCACGGCTCGATCTAAGAAACAGTCTACCCATCTAAATGATCTGATATATATTTTTGATGAAAGTATTTATGCCAATGATCGTTTTTGTAGTTGATCAATATAATACTCCTTCGTTTCTTTGCTTGTTTATGCTTCCTCTCAGCTACTGCTTCATTTTTCTCATTGATGGTTTCTATTATCTGGATTTTGAAGTGCTCTCTCTCTCTCTCTCTATTTTATTTTTTTGAAAATATTTTGATGCTTACTGTATTTTTTTAAATCCTAATTTTGATTAGCATATGAAATATAGTTGTTTATTATCTTTGTCTTTCAAACTATTTTTTTATAAATACAGTGGTTTTTAATATCTCAATATTAATAGCTCCACTTCTTGAAGTTTAAAGTTTGGTCTAAATTGGTTGCATATAATGATTAGCGGTTTGGTTGAGAATGGATTGAAGACTTCATAAGTTGAGGTATCTCATTATATTATGGAAGGGATCTATATCAAATTATCCATGTGTAGTGAGTATATGTGCGAGCATGCATTATTAGAATTCACTCAGTTTTAACTTTTGGGGAATGAGCAGTTACTGTTACTCAATGCAATTTTTATTTTAGGATCAATGAAAGTGGGTTTCTAAATTATAGCCTTGGGCCTTCAAATTTACGGATCCCAACTAAGTTCCTTGTAGATTGCTCTTAAACGTATACATAAGATTAGAGGTTCTGTAATTTGTTTTGGTCTGGGACTGGTCCTCTTGTGACTAGGCCTCTTGTACCTTGAATGCCATGTGGGGTTAGTTGACAATAGTACGATTGGGGAAATGTATATTCTATTAAAGGAATGAAAGAGTGGCAATTCCAGCAACACGAGTGTTCTTCCTTATATGGAAATATGGGAAATGTAATGATCTTAGAAAAGTGGAAATGTGTTTTGGTAACATATTGAGATTGTTGCCTTTGATTTTTAATAGTTGTTTTTGAAATGTATTTTGTATAATGCTTATGTTGATAGGGGTGGGATGTCTTTTTCATCAACAAATAAAATTCACCCCAATACAAGGTCCCAATTAGACCTTGCACTATTTGGTGTGGATTTGGATTCTGGCCTAGAAACCATTATTGATTCTGAATATTGTTTTAGGATTTCTAAATGTAGAATGAAAATGTATGCACAACTAAACCTAGATGTAGAATGCAAATCTATTTTACCTATCCTACCTAGTAACAGATAAATAGTAACATTAAACACATAATTTAAATGTTCTTCACTATGATACTAGCAACAAATTTACAGTACTTATCAGCGACAATACAATTAAAGAACTAGGTAGCAAGAACAATCTTTGATTACCTGTGAGCTAAAATTCCATCTTCACAAGGCTATAGAAACGTTGCTTGCTAACCCCTAGTTGTTCCTACACTACTGGAGGGTGAAGATTCCATCAGGTTGGTCCAATTGTTTGTTGATACATGCATGCACATTGATCAGGAGTGCCACATGACATGGATATTCATGCATGTTGGGTTTGTGGAAGAAGCAATTCCTAGTGATACTGCTTATTTTCGTTTTTGAATTTGTTTTTTTTGGGCACATCTATGATTGCTATTTTCTGTATCTGGCAAGTACACGTTCAACATAAAATGTTTGAACAAGTAATGAGGAGAGTGGTCAAGGTTTTGGTGGGTGGATGCTGTGAATATTTAATTAATATTATTATTTATAAATTAATAGATTATTAAGTTATTAGTGAAAGGGCGTAACCATTCATTATGCTTTCTCAAGCCCTATAAAGACGAGCTTATTGTAATTTTATCATCATCTAATATATTATTCTTATTTATCATTCAATATGAAAGTTGGATAGGACTATTAAGAGTCCAACTGGATACGGTTGCTGCATTTAGAGTCCAACCGGATACTGTTGCTGCATTTGGTATCATAGCTTTCGCTCATCCCCTCAGAGCTCGGATAAGGCTCCACATTCCAATCTTCCACTACCCTTCTCACCTTCCTCTCTCTCCATTCCTCCATTGCTTCACTCCTCTCACCCTTATTCTTCCATTCATTCGTTTGCTTCCCATCTAATCAACTTCTCCCCCACGTCCACCATGTACTCCGTCCTGCTGGCGCCACTTCAATCTACTTACACGTCCATCCCCTACGCATCCTACAGCTCTCCACTCAACCCACGCTTCATATTCCCACCACCACCATCACATCTCCCTTCCTCGTTAGCCTGCTCATTTCCATGGGCCTACTCATCCCCATGCACATTTCTCCACCATTCTGGGCATCTCCTCCCTCCCATCCTGTGCTGCTCTCTTCTTCTCACGCGACTCCATTTCACTTACCACAGAACACCACTTCCCCACCGCTGCTCCCATCGTTCCTACTTATCCCATCCTCCACCGCGCGCAGCAACCCCTACCTCCCTTCACCATTACTCACCACCTCCGCTGCCTGCTTCTCCCGCCCTTGACCACACCCTCGCACAACCCTCTAGCCCTCTGTTTTCCACCTGCGCACCCCTGGAAGCTTCCACCGCCTTCTCACACAAGCTTCCACCCCCGATCCCACCCTCGTCCATGCCCTCCGCTGCATGCAAATCGCCTACCCACTGTCTCCCTACTATCACTCCAAGACTGTGCCCCCTCCTCACGTCGCCTATCCTCACCACACTTCCTCTCTTCTGCCTCCTTCCACTCCACGTTAGCCCTACACAAAAAAAAAACAAAAAAAACAATATTAATCAAATGTTATTATAATAATATTAAATATTATTATATAATATTTTATTTTTATTAAAACTTTATTGCTCCACCTTATAATAAAAATAATTGAATATAATATTTATTATATTTATTTAACTACAAAAATTTTATAGTAATTCTTATTATTATAATAATTATTATTGATTCAACACTTTTCCAAAGACATTATCATTTTTTTCACCCTCACAAGCCAAAATAGCGTCGAAGTACACACCTCTGCATACAAGGTCCAAAACCATGGCGGAACTAAAAGAGCAAATAAAAAAAATGGAGGACATCAAATCCCTCGTCGCTAACCAAAAAAACTTGAAGGAAGAGATGCAAAATAACAATACAGTGCTTAAAAAAGAAATCAAAGACGAAGTTGTTCTGGTACTAGAAAGAAGGCTGGATGAAAAATTTGACATCCTGAACGGAAAAAAAAAGACTTGGATGACAAAACGAGTACTATGACTCAAAACATAAACACCATAACCCAGAACTTGAGCACCATGACGCAAAACCATAATACATTAATGGAGGTGTTACAAAGACCAATGCCTAAGACACACCAAGTCAGTAGTCCAGACATGCTAGATGCCTCATTTCATATTTTCACATAGGAAGCACTTGCCAAGAATCAAGAAGAATTGCAAAAAGAAATAAAGATGAACAATGCGGCGCTTAAGCAAGAGATATAAACAAAAGTACTGCCAGATATGGAGGCACGATTAAACAACAAAATAGAAGCTATCAGTTAGATAATAGAGAATAAAAAAGCTAAAAATCACCGCTAACAACAAAGCAGTTCAAATATGTCACTTACATCGTCCAGTAGTTCTGATCCACCATCAAACCATAAAGCAAAAGGCAATCAATATCACCCTTACATAGTGTACCCACCTAAGGAAAAAATGGAGTTGTTGAAATACAATGGAAGTGAATACCAATGCGTTGCTTGGCTAAACAAAGCAGAAGAATACTTCAACATTTACAATATTCAATCTAACGAGGAGAAGGTGAAATATGCGTCAATGCATATGGAAGGGTATGCCTATAATTGGTACTTATGGTGGAAGAGAGACAATTTTGCCTACACTTGGAACTTGTTCAAAAATGATTTTTTTAATAGGTTTCAAGGAATCAAAGAAGATGAATTTTTCAGTAAACTTACCAAATTACAATATGTTGGAAGCGTGGAGGGATTCACACATCAATGGGAATCCTTATCGACACGAGTATTTGGGTTGTCTGACAAGCAAAGACTAGAAACCTAATTAGGAGGTGTTAAACCATACCTCCAAAAAGAGTTAAAGTTACATAACATACCTAACGTAGAAGTAGCAAGACATAAAAGCCGCAGAACACAAACTGGAAGGAATAAAAACAAGAGGTGATAACCATTATTGACAAGAAAAAGAGACACAATGTAGGTATTGTGCAGATACTTGGTCACCCGGCCATCAATGCCACAAACCTCAATCATATGCCTATGAAATGGAAAATAGATCGAAGTCATCTAACAATTACTCTGATAATAGAAAAAATAAGGAAAACATATGTCGTTGATGCGGTGATGATTGGATCCCAGGCCCTAAATGTAGGAACAATTAGACAATACAGTGCAAAATCATCAATGGAAAGGAAGTGCAAGTCTCTGCACAAGAAATCGCGTCCAATTATAATATCGACACCGAATCTGAATGAAGGACAACATTGGGAGAATACTCAAGCTTTGAGGACAAAGCTTTCCTAAGGGGAAGGCAATGCTGTGAATATTTAATTAATGTTATTATTTATAAATTAATAGATTATTAATTAAATATTCACAGCAGTGGAAGAATGTTTTTTGAGAGAGTGTTGTGCAGATGGAGTGTCTCCATGCAAATGTAGTGTCTCCTGGAGTGACATGTGGTAGAGGGTTGAAGGGTTTCCCTTTAAGTGAGGTCCTAAATTTCCCTTGTCCTAAATCCCTAACTTTCCTTGTTATGCTTGACTCTGCTTTCCATAATTTATCTTATAACTTTTATCAATCCAAAACCCAACTTTCTTGGTTGGTCTCTTATTGTCTTTCCTATATCTACCAAGCAAAAAAGCCTCAAATGAAATTGCTTTGCTATATTTATCTAGTGGAAAATACTAGGTCCATTCCTTATAGCTTCCATGCTTATTATTCATCCTCACCCACCTTGCTAGATTTACTTTCCATTGATGCTAATTTTATCAGACCTTGAAGCCCAATTTGATTGCCTTATCCAATATTTTGTATTCTTTATAATCAAATCCCATCCTCCATTCTAGTTAGGACATGGTATTGCTACTATTCCTAGGCTGTGGGTTAACTTAGTTAAGATATTCATTATGAAAATTCACCCCATGCTATTCTTGGTTATGCATGTTGTCTTTGGGTTATTTCAAGAAGAAATAGCAGTGCCTTCTTTAGGAAACAACACTCTGTAGGCTAGTATTTAGTGCAGAGTTGAAGTATTATTGGTAAACAATAGGTTCAGTGTTGTAATAATCGAAAGAAAGAAGGTTTCGGTGGTCAAATTAGGTAACAACAATTACATTTAACAACATGCATCATTGTGAGGAGGTGAATTTGGAAGATTTGGAATTTACATTATACAAAGAGCCAGATTTAGTGATGGAATGACTTGTTCTGGCAAAATTTTAGAGCCAACCTATATAGTAGAAATTGAGTTTGGGATGACATTGTTTGGTGTGTGCAGAAATTACTACTTATATACTCTCATGGTATGCCTTATTAGAGGTTGCATGGATGATCTGAGGTATTGCTTGTTCCCTAGTTATAGGTGTCCACAGAAATTGCAACAAGGAACCTAATTTGGGGAAAATTCCTATAGTATACATCCAATAGGAAGGAATAGGTCTTGAGGAGAATATACCCACTTATATTTCTCATGATTTGAGGCCCAAATTAAGCTCTCCTCTTGAGTTATTTGTGGTATATAGGAAGCTCTAAATTCAACCAATAATGAGGGAAAACTATATACAAACTGGTGGCAGGAAAAGATGCAAATCTATCAATGATACATCTCTCAGACATAGTAGGTGGAGATGAAGTATTTAGGCTAGCTACAAGGTTCAACTATGGATTCAACTTTGAAATCAACACACCAAATGTTGTATTGTTGTGTTGTGTTGTGTTGTCGAGTATCTAGAAATGATAGATGATTATGCACATGCAAATTTATTAGTTCAGACTACGAATTACATCAATGAAGCTTCTTTGAGAAACCTTTCTAGTGCAGTGACAATATTATACTCATGAAAATTTTCTTATAATAGCAGAAGATCTTAAAATTGTGAGAAGGTGCATAGATGTCATGGCATCCAAAACCTGATAGTCATTTTGTTGCATATGATAGGGTGAGTAAGGAGAGTGTGATTTCTTTAAAATGGATTTAAGATTTGGCATTACACCATCCAAGTAATAAGTCCTTATATAAACCAAGGTAATATTGAATGGTATATTTCTCTCTTAACCATGCACTAGTATGATCACCAAAACGTGGCTAGAGGTAACCCTAGGCGAGGTACATGGCTATTTCCTCATACTATTGTCCAATATGCCAATTCTACTACTAATGCTCATGCCATGATTGTCTCTGTTGTTTTATTGTAGGATGGCACATAGAATTATCTATGGCTAAAGATGCACTGCCATATACTTGGCTATCTACTACCATAAGAACTAGTTGAGGGCTTCTCTTTGTTGAGTAATTTTTGCTTGTATATGCTCATAAAATCATGCCCTAATACTATTTTTATTACCCTTTGAATACTTCCATGACACACATGTAATTTCCTATTGATAGATGCAAAGTATAAAGGGGTTAAGGGATTGTTTCCATCTACAAGATATTATCCCTACAAGTTTGTATATATGTTGTTTTCTTTCAGTTTTTGTTGCTTGTTTGTAGAGTGTGATCAATTTGTTGTCTTTACTAGACCCTTTTTGCGCATCCATTTCTTTGGCTTGGATTTCTTGAGGTATGGATTTGGCGGTTTAACTTTATCGGTTTCTCGATTTCTGAATCATGCTTGTATTCCATTAGTTGATCTTATCTGAAGTGAGCTCATGCATCAATTGAAAAAAAATTAGATCAATTTGATGTTTCAACAATTTCATGAAATTTGGACTCCCCTTCATAAAAGGATTAATGAGCGTTTTGGTAGATCACGATTATTTAGTTCAAAGTTCAATTCTAAAATTTTAATCCTAGTTTTTAAATTTACTTGTTAAACAATGAAATTGAGCTTTTTTTTGTTAGATAATCTATCCAATTTTTACTTAGGTGTTTTTTTTATTAAATTTGAAAAGGATTTCCATTACTCTTTATAAATTAAGGGAACAAATTTAATTACAACTTTATTGAAACTTAAATAAACTTTTGGTTTAAGTATTTTGATTCATTTTTCAAACACCATATTAATATATTATTAGGATTATGAATCAAATAATATATCTTAATGAAACAACTATGTGATACATAAACATATGTGATTTTTTTTTAAATAACCTTTATATTTTTAAATTTCTTTTAGTTCTTTTATTATAAAATTTACCGTTTAAAAGTAGCATGAATGGAATGAGGGTTCCGAAGGGAATAAAGGAATTGTTTACATATTGTTAGCTTAATTCTCTTACCATGCCTAAGGTTTACCGTTTACAGAATTCTCTTACCATGCCTAAGGTTTACCGTTTATAGAATTCTCTTACCATGAATGGAATGAGGGTTCCGAAGGGAATAAAGGAATTGTTTATATATTGTTAGCTTAATTGTCTCATAAATTGTTAATTCATACTTTCATTAATTTTATATTCAAGGTTAAATCCCCATACAAGGATATCAATGAGGTGTTTCGAAGGGTTAAAAATGTTTTGTTCTTATTATATATCTGAATTATATGGCAAGTCCTATTTCAAAGAAATTGAGGGTAATATTTTTATTTGTGTTAATTTATAATGCATAAGATTGAAGGGAGATGTTTTTATTTATGTCGAATTGTAATTGTATATTTGAAACACTTCTAGTGAGGTCAAGTATATGTGATACATAGAAGTTAATTGCATGCGATTACTTTTGTACTTATATGTTTTATGATCAGGTTTTCTTATGCTTCCATTTTTTTTAGTATTATATTACATAGGAAAAGTTAAAAGTTTAGGTATGGTGGTAAAATAGTGAATTAAATAGGAGTCTTAATAGTAAGTGGATCATTTAAAGTTATGGCTAGAAGCACATAAGTCAGAAGTTGTAATGGTTTTAGTAATTATTGTTCTATAATGAGATTTGATTTGAATATTGATAATTGTCTTTTAATTTAGTTTATGTCTTACACATGCTAGGAAGATCGATAGTATAAAAAATTCATGTACTCAACTTGAAGGATCCCTACAGTTGGTATCAGAGCACGGTCAAACCTAGTTCGGACCAAAACATTCCACAATACTTTGATAAAATTGTTTGAATAAACAAAATTTTATTTGCACATATCAGACTTTGTCATAGACCGACGAACTTGTCGGGTTAGAACAACGAGGGGACGGGACGAGAATGGGTAGCATGTCCACCAACCCCTCCAATAGCTACTCCACCCAGAACCAAAGAGATAGTTAAACCCACCCACCGGAGAAATCATGAGTATGATGAGGAACTTCCAGAGAATGTCGGAAGCACTGATGAACAGACTGAACCGCATAGGAGACCGACCCTAGTACATACGATCAAACCGCAGAACCCACTATTTGCCAACATACATAGAGAACTAAAAAAAGGTAAGATTTCCAGAGTTTTGGGGTTCCACTAAAGGAGTCACGGCAGAAGCATGGTTAGAGAACATGGAAATATGCTTTGCTTTGAGGGACTACACCTCAACCCTGAGGGTACTTATTGCTATTTTACAGCTGAGGAGAAGCTTGAGGAAGGGATGTCAGCTTTATGCTGTGATAGCAATGAACAAGGATAAGGACAAAGATGACATCATCGACCATCCTTTATTTCCGGAGTACATGGATATATTTCCCGAAGCCTTACCCGGATTACCACCCCAGAGAGAACTAGATTTTACCATAGAACTAAAGTCGGGAATGGAACCGATCGCAAGGGCTCCATATAGGATGTCTGTGCTGGAACTGAAGGAGTTACAGATCCATTTACAGCTCTCTTGGATCTAGGGTTGATTAGGCCGAGCGTTTCCCTGTGGGTAGTGCCAGTACTTTTTGTCAAAAGAAGATGGGTCGTGGCAACTCTGCATCGACTACCGAACAAGGCTACTATGAGGAATCAGTATCCCTTACCAAGGGTAGATGACCTATTCGATCAGATGAAAGGCGCCATAATCTTTTCGAAGATTGATTTATGATCAAGTTACCACCAATTGAGAATCATGGAAGCTGATATTCCAAAGATTGTTTTAAGACACGGTTTAGACACTACGAGTTCATAGTGGTACCTTTTGGGTTGACCAATGCACCTAGTGTCTTCATGAACTTAATGAACGGCGTGTTCCACTAGTATCTCGACAAGTTCATGCAAGTATTCCTCGATGATATTCTTATCTACGCCAGGACACCAGAAGAACATGAAGAGCAAATCCGGTTAGTTTTACTGTGTCTTAGAGAGAACCAACTTTATGGAAATTTGACGAAATGTTCCTTCTTTTAGAAGGAAATCCACTACTTGGGACATATTATTTATGGAAATGGCATCGCCGTAGACCCCGCCAAGATTGAAGCCATTTGGGAATGGGCAGCACCGATGAATGTACATGAATTAGGAAGCTTCATGGGACTTGCTGGATATTACAGGAGGTTTGTGGAAGGGTTCTCGAGGATCGTGGGACCAATCATCGAGCTACAGAAAAAGGATCATCCTTTTATATGGATAGATAGATGCGCCAAAGCATTTGAGAAACTGAAAGAATTGTTAACAACGACACCGATCCTGAAAGTACCAAACATGGAGGAGGACTTCCTGGTATGCACTGATGCATTGAAGGATGGAGTCGGATGTGTACTAATGCAAGGAGGTAGAGCGATTGCCTACTTGTCCCGAAGACTCAGACCGCATGAGGAAAACTATGCGACACATGACATGGAACTGACTGCAGTGATGCATGCTTTACGCTTATGGCGACACTACCTGGTAGGAAGAAATTTTGAACTTAAGACAAATCACTATGTATTGTAGTATAATTTTACCCAGAGCGATTTGAATTCTAGATAGAGGAGATGGTCAGAACAGCTGAGTGAGTATGACTTCGACATTTCCTAAGTAAAAGGGACCCTGAACAAAGTAGCAGATGCAATTAGTCATAGACCTAATATCTTCTCAGTAATTCTGATGCTGACCAACTTGAGAGAAAAGGTGCTTAGGCTATAGCAAGAAGACAACTGGTACAATGAGGTAAAGACTGAGCTAGAGCAAGAACAGATGGAATTACCCAAGTATAGGGGTTATTCGTTGGAAAATGATGGGTTGTTGCGATAAAACAACCGTATTTATGTGCCAGAGAATAGTGAGCTTAGGAACCTAGTCCTAGAAGAAGCTCACCGAGTTGTTTATAGAGCACATCATGGCGTGAAGAAGATGTATGCAGATATTTATCCTCTATTCTTATGGCATGGCATGAAGAGAGACGTGGTAAACTTTGTTTCTAGATGCATGGAGTGTCAGCTAGTCAAAGATGAACATAGACATCCCGCCAGACTACTTCAGCCTCATGCCATTCCTGCGTCAAAGTGGGAGATCATCTCCATGGATTTTATTGTGGGATTGCCTTTGAACTGCAAGAGACATGATACCATCTTTGTGGTAGTAGACACTCTCACAAAGAGTGCACATTTCATACCCATCAAGAATACTTATAAGACCCCAGAGATTGCTAGAGTGTTCATTGATGAGATAGTACGACTGGACGGAGTGCTGAGGAAGATAATATTTGATCAGGGATAAGTATTCACTAGTAGATTTTGGATGAGGTTTCAGGAAGCCATGGGAACGCGGCTCAACTTCAGCACTACATACCATCCAGAGACTGATGGGAAAATTGAGAGAGCGAACTAGATACTAGAGGACATGCTGAGGATGTATGTGATGGATTAGTAGACCCATTGGGAGGAGTGTAGTGTCCCTCCCATCCTACCAAGGCAATGGAGAGACCTTGATGCTAACGACTGGGCATTTGGCCCATAGATACTAAGTAAATAGTCACATAATATAAAAGGATGCATGCAGATGTATAAATATAAGACAGCGGAAGTAATTCAATTGCACATCTATCATACATTTAAGATATTCATGATAACCTCAAAGAAATACATTGCAGAGTCAACACATGAGAGTACTTATCTTGAAACAGAGTAGTCCCTGAGCAACCAGCTAAGGAATTGCAACGTTCCTCCCAACCGTAGGCCAGTTGTGCTTATCAATCTCTTGATGCAACTGCCACCCCCCGAGCTGGGCATGATTTCTACAAGGAACCAGGGAACAACAGACTCCCACATAGCCAAACATACACCAAATTCAGCCAAGCCAATCAGCAGTAGGGTTTCTCAGGCTGCTAGGAGATGGAAAGGAGGAATTGCTAAGCTAGTGAGCTCAAGCATAGAGCCATGGATACCCCCACTAGGTTTATCAAGCCAATTCTGTCCACTACCACTCCAAATCTCTTGCTCACAGGTTCAAACCAAAACAGGGATGCACATAACAACAAAACCACAATTGCTGGGCATGAGAAAAACGTTTATACAGTGAGATGCCAAAGGTGGGGTTTCCCTGGGCTTCAGAAAAGTGTGGGAAACCAAAACGACATGGAGAAATGGGAAATCAACCCTAGGAGCAGAATCGTTTTCAGAAAACGCTCATGGGCATTTCGTGGGAAGAAACGGCCTCCATAACCCCAAGAAATCGTGGTTCTCTTCTCCCAGCCATTGTGCTAACCAAAAACGAGTTTGTAGGCATGGAAAAATGCAGGAAATGGTGAAAAACGTGAAGGATAAAACCCCAGCAAGCTTAGACTATGTGAGAGGATGAATGCCATGGGTGAAGAATGGCTTTGGGCACCATTTCGTGGGTGTTTTCTTTCCTAGCAAGCCAAAATATGATTTTCCAGGTTGATGGCTTTCCCATGCACGAAAATTAATTGCCATACCTCTCAAATCTCAAGGCATTAACTGTCTCAACCAATTCTTGGAAGAATTGAATGATTGGGTGCATGAGACAAAATGGGTAGTTGAAGGTTCATGGGTTTTCTCATTGACACATGGATTGAATCTATTGGCTCAAGGGTTTGATTATTTTTCCTCTCTATTCCTTGTAGAATCATGCCCCCATCTCTTTGTTGCATTGCATAGCTGGTTGTGGGTTTTTCATTAAAATTTGTATTTACATGATGTCTGCATTTACATTGTGCCTATCTAGCACAAGAACCATAGGCATCTATTTTAATTGCCGATACATGGAATGCTAAATCGACGGCGGGGCCTTGGCCTTGAGCTCCTCACCATGATTAATAACAATATTTACATCATTTACAATTTTAATGCAAAGGGGATCAAAATGGGGACATTGCAAGGAGTTTTTTTCCTCTAGTAGAGTTTGCATATAATAACAACTATCAGAGTTCGATACAGATGGCGCCATTCGAGTTTTTGTATGGCCGACCCTATCGAACACCCTTGAGTTGGGACAAACTAGAAGGTAAGACTCTACTTGGACCTGAGGTGATTCAGGAGATGGAAGAACAGATGGTAGATATCGGTGCTCGACTGAAAGAAGCATGGGATCGACAGAAGAGTTATGCCGATGCACATAGACTCGATAGAGAGTATCGGGTTGGAGATCGAGTATTTTTGTGAGTGAGGCCGCAAAAGAGTACTATCAGATTTGGGAAAGGGACAAATCTATCTCCTAGGTTCGTGGGACCCTCCGATATATTAGAACGGATAGGACCGGTTTCCTACCGTCTTGCACTACCATCATCATTGCATAGGAAGCATAATGTTTTTCATGTATCAGCACTTAAGACACTACATTTCAGATCCTACACATATCATTAACATGAGTAAACTTACAGATATAGGACGAAGGAGCCATGACGACATAGCCGATATGAATTTTGGACCATCGAACATGGCAGCTTAGGCACCGTATGATTGATTAGGTTAAAGTTCAATGGGATAGCTATAGTCCCAGTTCTGCAACCTGGGGAAAATAGAATTGAGATGCGTTGGAATTTTCCTTTTTACTTTGAACTTCAGGATGAAGTTTTAATAAGAAGGGGTGTATGTAATTCCCACCTCAACACTTATGATTGATTTGATGATTTGAGACTTATGATTCTTTTGATTATCTGAGACTCATGATTGATTAGACTATTTGAGACCTATGACTGATTTGACTATTGAGGGCACTGGTTTGAAGTGACCCAGATTTATTAATATTTGGACCGTGAATGTGTGCTTTGAATTCTACATGTGAAATGAAAATGATTAGATGAATGATGGATACTCTCGACTGACTGAGAAAATGATAAATGATGAAAATACTTTAGAATGAAAAATGAAAAATGATGAAAATACTTTAGAATGAAAAATGATGAATGTTGAAAATGCTTGAAATGAAAATGATGATTAGTTTTATATTTGACTGGCTGAGATAAAACAATGAATGATGAACATGATCGATTGATCGAAGCATGATGTTAAAATGATGAATATTAGTAAACTCGATTGACTGAGATACTGAAAAGAATGATGATAATGTTTTATATTGCAGCTGTACTAATGTGTGCATGAGTGTGTGCAGTGGCAGGTAAGATGATTTACCAACTGACCCACAATGGGTTTATAGGGGTCGTAAGAACGGAGAAAACACATAGGGGTACAACGACTGATTGTCGACCCTGCATTAGCAATCCACACACGGGTGAAGCCGTTTCAGCTCACCCGGGGAGGTGTGTGCCATACAGGCAAGGCCATAATAATTTGGTCGCATACGATGAGTTGAGGGGTGCGCAATAAGGAGAGCCTTATCCCTCAACATCCCTTAGTCTCCAAGAAGTGTAGTTGAGAGATCGCGGTAACGACTCCTGGTCGCTACGCAGTGCTCCCCATAAGAAAAAAGAAATTGAAATGTCGGAAGGGCCCGCCGAAGAGGCACCTAGACAAGAAAAATATAATGTTATTTAACACATGAAGAAAATTGAAACCTTACTAGAGATAAATTCAAGTGATTTTAAAGTAAAAGACAAATACCATAAAATAATATTCATTATTTTATTTTTAAAAGAAAAGAAAAAAAGTAGAAATGAAAAAGAAAACAAAATAAACACAACTAGTTTAGTCTAAATTATTTGATTTATCTACTTTATGAAAAGAAGAAAAATAAAAGCTAAACTAGAAGTATTCTATTAAAGTTCTAATAGAATTGAATACTAATAGAAGTTAAAACTTTAGATAAAAATATCTTATTTAGAATATATATATATTAATCTTTTAGATATTTTTAAAAATCAAAATAGATTAGATGCTATTAAATAAAAGAAAGAAATTTCTTTTATAAGTTTTTATTATTTAAAAGAAATTAAATAAATAAAAAAACTAGTTTACTAAAAGATATTAAGTAAACTAAATGAGAAACAAAAAAAGGAGTAGGAATCTTCTACACCTGACTCTCATTGATTTAGGGAATTAGGTGCACACTAAAGATAATGAGACACTTGTAATTGAGAATAATTGAAATTAAATTATTAAATTAAATTAACATATGTGCATGGACAGACACATGGCACACAAACGTTTGCTATATAATGAGGGAGGAGAATGAGAGAAAGACATATTTTTATCTCTAATGTTGGATGGACATGATAATCTTGGATTATGTTATGATTCTTGGGAGTTGGGATTAGCTAGACCGGGAATTGGGAGATCCCGTCGGGAAGCTTGCTAGTGTGTTCTTACAACCCCATTAGCTCGGGGGTTCGGGGTGAAGGAGAGTAACCCCAATACGGTAGGGTGGTCAACCGAGGGGTCCGCGGTAAAAATCATGAAGGTTGGAGGATACTGACGGCAACGGCTGGACCATCAAACATTCGACAATAGCAGGATCGACCATTGATATAGGTTATACTTCTATGTTTGTTGTTATATTGAAGGATGATTATATTACATATGTATTAAGGTCAAAGAATTGAAATTTTTTATTGTTCAGTAGGAAATATAATAATCCGTTTCTCGTCAATTACAAATTGTATGCGATACGTAAATTGTTTGGCCATGAATTATACAGACTTATAGAATGAGTAAGAGATGCAATCTGCTACCCTATAATTTGAACTCCCGACAAAGATTGAATGAACCGTTATATTATGCCCGTGACAGTTCGATTATATTTCTGAATCTTGTGTAAATTGAATGGATCATTATTTATATACAAATCTCAATTCATAAAATGGCGTTCTCCAGATCTAATTTATAAACTGGATTTTGATGTCTGATTCGTTTTGAGCATATAAATATCAGTTCATCAAATGGCCTTCTCTAGATTTAATCTATAAATTGAATTTTGATTACCAATTCATTTAATCTTTGATCTGAAATTATATGGAAGTAAGGGTCGAATCTCGGATTAGAATGTTTTATAAAAAAAAAATCTAAACATTGTTTCCATCAAACACTCACTCGAATTCTTATAAGATCATTGGGATTTTGGGTTCTGTGTTCACTATTTATATTTTTTTTCAACCTTTTATGAGAGTTGCTAATTTCGATCTCTTATGAAATTTAACTCTGTGTTTATACTCACCGATCTTGTGGATCCGAGAGTGTTGATACTGTTATCACCTAAACTGTAGTTACCCCTGTGGATGTATCCATTAATGGATGGAAATAGGGAAGATCAACTCAAAAGGTGCAACCACGATCACCTTGACCTCCAATAGATGGTTGTCATGCCATTCGAGGCAACCTTCGCTTTATGTTATCTATCCCAGACAACAAAGGGGGAGACCCAATCTACTCCCGACAGGAGAGATCAAAACCAAGACACCAAATCAAGTTAATACTAAGTGAAGTAAGGTGTATGGTTTATCCTAGACCTAAGGATGAAGTCACAATATAAGTAAGGGGTTCAATGAGTATAGCTTTGGTTCATTATTGATGTGAGAGTGACATATAGTATTTGAAATGAGATCTAGGATTGAAGTACTAGTTCAATGTGAGAAAATCCACTGCCTTGGGAACCGTGTCCAATGCAGGGTAGTTTAGGGGTTGAATTGGGGCTAACTAGTACAAGTGACAAGCTTGATCATGATATATGATGACAACAAATGGTTTAGTCCACCAAACAAGGATCAAACCACAAGTTAATCCAACAATCTAGGAAAGTCGAATTGACTTGAAGAGAGATCAGTGCCTTGGGAATTGGGATAATGGAGTCAAAGTGAAGTTAACTTATGGTTGATGACTCCTATTGCATGAGACAAGTGGGAAATTAAAGTTTTGATGGATGAATAGGTCTAAATCTATAGATTCAAGGTTTGACCTAAGTGGACCACAATCCCTTAAAACAAGGAATGCTATCCCGAAGGCAAGATTTGATGAAGTGACCAACTAGACCTAGGTTTTAAGTTGTGCCCGTTTCAAATCCACAAAAATATCATGTACCCACGTCCTAGATGTGGACCAACTCCAATCTCCAAGGGAGTGTGACTTTTCCTATTAGGATATTCCTATACGCCATCCTAGTCCCACTAGTATTTTGATCCTTTACATTTTCAGTCATGCATGCACCTTTAGGGTTTGCATGCATTCTAGGGTTTACATGCATCCCAGTCATCAGTCCAACACCTAGCCCTCAGTTAGCCAGCCCCCAGGAGATTCTCACTATTCATTTTTAGCCCTCCAATTGCTTAATGCGCCTTTCTTCCTTGATTTTAGGGAACAACTCACCCTTCTTCACCTACCAGTCTAGTTGTCACTCAGTTACACTCAGTTACAGTCAGTTACACTCAGTTACATTGAGTTACACTCAGTTACACCTACTAGAGTTAGTTTGACTGATGGTTGACAGTTACTAGAGCATTGATGACTCCACTGATGATGATGAAGACTTCCTGTTGCGCTCCGATGATCATGAGGACACCTAGTTGTGCTCAGATGACACTCTATTGATCTTATGATCACTCTAAGAGGCTAATTCGAATTGTCACCTTAAGCATTCGAATCCTCTCTACCATTGTACTATTTATTTTATTTTTTTTCCATGTGGTTCACTTTAATCAGCTTAGCCGACCGCTACATCCACGAAATAATTTCCGACGGACCCGCCCTGAAGGGGTTTCCGCCCTGCGACCGCTGCATGCCTAACCCCAAGAGGGTCTATGAGGATGGATCCCGTGACCTCGCATGCTGGGAGGCCTAACTTCCGAGAACTCAACCGATCGACATTGTACTATTTATTTGTCCATACTGTGATTAATTAATTAGTGTGTGTGAAGTATTATTGCTTCTATCTGAGTTCTACTGTACCATATTATTCTGTTGCTCATTATACTGTATTGTTCACTCTTCTTCTATTTTCCTACTTAATCATAATTACTCTTGTGAGGTATACATCATCTCTTAGATCTGTTGTGAGGATTTTCACATGGTATCAGAGCATGTTGAGAGTATTGTTTATCTCCATTCTTGAGAGTTTTTTGCAGGTTATTATCCAGATTTTGAGTGTAGCAGTTGCAACAATTTCTGCATTTTTGCAGCAGTAGCAGTTGCAGTTATTCTATATTGTTTTTGCAGGTCTTCTACATCTTCAATGAATTTAGAAGAAATCCCTCCTCTTTCTCGACTCAACTATGTTGAATGGAAACAAAAAATGATAGCATATTTAAAGAGCCATGATCTCTTTGATTGCTATTTTGAAAGAGAGTTTGAATCCTCTACAAAGAAGATTAAATGGTTGAATAAAGGTGACATGCACATTGGAAGAATGAAGCTTACTATGACTGATTACATATTGTACCCGACCATCATTAATATTGAAACTCCAAAAGAGTTATGGGCTCATCTGGATGAAAGATTCAGCAAAAAGAATGATGGATTTGGTCCAAATCCCTTCAAAAGAAAGCAAGGTGATGCATTTGCTCCACTTGATGGTCTCTCAGATCATGTTGCATTCGCTCCCCTTGATGATCTCTCAGATCATGAACCAGTATCATCTCATATTGAAGTTGTTGACAAAGAACTTGCAGATTCTCCACTCATGCTCAAGCTTTCTTCTCTTTCTGTGCCAGCTCACACTCTAGATATTGCAGAAGGTCCTAAATCCTCTCTTGCACCAGAGTCTGTTGGTTTGCATCATGATCACATGATTATTTCAAAGGTAAAAAAAACTACTGAAGGTCATGCATTCGCTCCTCTCCAGCTAGCTCCTCTTTTATACTACTATATGATCATAAATTCATGCTTTCAGAAGGTCATTGAAGAATATGGCCATTGCCATTCGCTTGGGATAATTTCTCATGCATCTACTGGTTTTGATCTCACCTCTCATGGTTCAAAGGAGATCTCAAGAAACCATGATTCAAGTCTTGGATCTAATTTGGATTCTAAGCAATTACTACTTGGGATAATTTCTCATGCATATGATAGTTTTGATCTCACCCCTGCTGGTTCAAAGGAGATCTCAAGAAACTGTTTTTTAAGTCTTAAATCTGATTTTGATTTCAAGCAAACATGTAATAGTTATTTTTGGCATAATCTCACCCATGGTGGTTCGAAGGAGAAGACAAAAGACTATATGCACTTTCACAGATTTGATCCTACCTCAGCTGATTCGAATCACAGGTTCAAGGATCATTCTCATACTATTGGATTTGTTCTTATCACATTCAATTTGAAGAGCAAGTACAAGCACATGCTTTTTGAGCATGATCCACTTCTTCCCAAGAAAAAGATACCTCCAAACATATGACCAAGCATCACACATGCTTGACTTTGGAGCATTTATTTTTATGTGTGCCTTACAGTCTATTTTTTGAGGAGGGGGTATGTTTCCCATGAAATTTTCCCACTTCCTTGGTTTATTGATTGTTATTATTGATTGTATTGGGTGACCTTTGGTATTAGTTACTAGGGCCCAGGATGGATTAAGGGGGGGTGTTAGGATATTCCTATACTCCATCCTAGTCCCACCAGTATTTTGATCCTTTACATTTTCAGTCATGCATGCATCTTTAGGGTTTGCATGCATCCCAATCATCAGTACAGCACCTAGCCCTCAGTTAGCCAGCCCCTAGGAGCTTCTCACTATTCATTTTTAGCCCTCCAATTGCTTAATGCGCCCTTCTTCCTTTATTTTAGGGAGCAACTCGCCCTTCTTCACCTACCAGTCTAGTTGTCACTCAATTACACTTAGTTACACTCAGTTACAGTCAGTTACACTTAGTTACATTGAGTTACACTCAGTTACACCTACCAGAGTTAGTTTGACTGATGGTTGACAGTTACTAGAGCATTGATGACTCCACTGATGATGATGAAGACTTCCAGTTGTGCTCCGATGATCATGAGGACACCTAGTTGTGCTCCAATGACACTCTATTGATATTATGATCATTCTGAGAGGCTAATTCGAATTGCCACCTTAGGCATTCGAATCCTCTCTACCATTGTACTATTTATTTGTCCATACTATGATTAATTAATTAGTGTGTGTAAAGTATTATTGCTTCTATCTGAGTTCTACTGTACCATATTATTCTATTGCTCATTATACTGTATTGTTCACTCTTCTTCTATTTTCCTGCTTAATCATAATTACTCTTGTGAGGTATACATCATCTCTTAGATCTGCTGTGAGGATTTTCACATTTTCCAAGGAGGGTAAAATGTGGGATAAATGGATCAAGACAAGTCCAATGACATCCAAATTTTAGATCTAAGTAGGTTGATCAAGTGAGAGTGTGGATCTATAATTTCAAGGCAATCCAATGGATAGATCTTACTAGATCTGAGTTTAAAGATACCAAGTGGTCCAAAATGGGGATTAAATCCCTTGAAATGTGGAATAGGGCCCACAAGGTAGAAATTGCCAAAGTAAGAGTCTTGGGCTAGGTTTTAGGATGTGTAGATCATGAATCAATTGAAATCTTAAGTACCCATCAACTAGATCTAGGTCAACTCACCCTCACCAAGAAGTGCGCCCTTACTTGGAGAAGCTAAGTTGGCTTGGGAAGAGGGTCAAATGGAGGCCAATCCTCACAAAACTATAGATCCGGGATGCCATGGATACTATAGAGGTGGGTTTTCAATATTACACCCAACAACCCACTAGATCTTAGTAGATCTGAGAAAATGTAACAATGAGGGTTTGAATTAATTAGGTTTTCAATTATGTGTTGTGCCAATGGATTGGTATCAAGAAGAGAAGAAATCACCTGTGGATCTTACTTAGATAACCTTGTAGATGCCTTGATGATGATGATCTATGCAAACCTGATCAATTTGAAGCAATTTGGAGAAGACCTCTATGAAGTGCATTTTTCCCAAGGAGACTAATGCGCCCTTCCTTAATGATACTAATGATAACTCCCTGTTACAAACAAATGCCAATCCAAGCGAGTTGAGGAAGCCCTACAAAAATGCCCAAGGTTGAAGTCACCCTCCTGTAGACAAGACAATGATTTCCAAAAGATAGATCTGACCAAAATTACCACGAATGCTAGGATGCAATAGACTATTCCATCTAAGAACACCAGATGCAAAGGAGACCACAAGAATTTCCACAAGAGAATTTTTCTATATCAAGAATCCAAGAACCAAAGACCCCTTTAGAATGAGAGGCTCTCTCCTTTAAATAGATAGGAGAGGCACCAAAACCTTAACCACTTTTTGAATGAGTGGCTAAGATTAAAATATACAAATGTCTAATCAATGGTTGAGATGAGCTCAACAATAAAATACACGGATCACTAATAAAATATAACATAAGTGGACAAAATCACCCTAGGAGAGGGGAATCCCACCGTATCATGATGACAAAATATAATAAGAAGCTTATGGTGGGTCCAAGGGGTAATTTTAGCCACCCTTGGTCAATCCCCATAGCACAATAATAATAAAATAGTCATCAATATACCAAAACGTGCCTCTATGGACAAATCGTGGGCCTTAAGAGGCCTTAGAAATCATCAGAAAGTGCCATAAGTGATGGATGCGGGCCCCGATGAAGCTGAAACTGCTGGAGGAGGTGTGGAAGACATCAACCCATCATCACTGATCATCCCATGCCAAGACATTTCCTCAGTAGCCCAAATCGAATTCCTCAATAGCCATTTCTACCAATCCTGAAATGCCTCGGGAAGCGTGAAACTGCCCCAAACTGCCTCCTGGAGTGCCTGCGCTATCAAGGTGAGGGCACCCGTGTGTCTGGGAGGGGGTTAATATGGTAAAAAAAGTAGTTGGACCACCCCCTCCAAGCACAACGCCCTAGGTCAACAAATAAAAATCCTCTTTGCTCTGACAGGGTCTCCAACAAACCAAAACTACACTGTGTTAGCCTACTGAGGCTCAATCATCACTGTAAGTGCCCGGAACTGAAAACAAACTATCTCATTGGACTCAGAAGGTCCAAATCCATCCAAGATGTGTACTCATACACCGTATGAATCTTTGCATGATCATATAATATATCCAGTATACCGGAACAGGTGAAATAATAATAATCTGTAAATGATCAAATAATGATGTAAACCATAAATCATCATCATAACCCTGTATCAGCTGCATAGAATCATCATGTACATGTACATAGACCATATATCATCTATCCATATCATCACAAGGTCCAACCATCTCATGTATTATGGTTGACCTTGGTCAAACTAGGTTTGACCAAGTCAACATGACCAAATATAACTTAGACCATCATCAGAAGCTGCTGCAAAGTGTCAAAATCTAATGCATGCTCTACAACTTATTCAAATAGCAATTATAACACAAAGTAATCATTTACTGGTGATCTAAATCCAAATATATAATGTCATTAATTATTATTATTACTCAGATTAGACTTTCAGGACCATACTCACTTCATAGCTGTGATCAATTTGTTAGTGAAGGGTGAAGGCTAAAATAACTGGCTAGGCTAAGGGATGACTTGACTGAATTAACATTGTGACACTTTGGAAAAGGGAAAGGGAATACACACCATAGTATATACTGAATGAGAAACAACATAGGGAATGGCGGTGTCTCACAAATGGATGAGTTGTTTAAAGAAGGTTTATTCACCTTTAACAGATGCGCACAATCCATAATACAAATGAGACCAACAATTATTTAGATATAGCATTTAAGTTCCATTGCTTTGCACCTGAAGTTTCCATAGCCTTGATCTATGTGTGTTTATAAACACATTGCATAGATTTACATTTATTTGAGGCTTTCTACTGCAGGTGTGTTTTTAAGGCACTTGTTTACCTGAGCACTTTTAGGTGTGTCACAGACAGCTTGTTTACCTAGGTATTTACATTTCCAAAAGATATAACATTTTATTTTCATGGCCATTTTCGTTTGGCATACCTTTCATTCATGTGTGTTGAAAAACACATTGCATGAACGGTCTTTTCATACAAGATATAACATTTCATTTTCCAGATTCTGTATTCATGGCAGCACTAAAAGTTTCGGGTTTAGCCAACACAACTTTAGTGACTAGGGGGAATTCACAAGGAACTCCAACTCACCATAGGTAAGTTTTGTCACCAACTCAGAGCCGAGACACAATAAATAGGGAAGCTCATCCAATACAGAGGCTACAGTGGGGAAAAGATCCTCTATGTCACTAGTCAAGTAGTAAGTCGGGGTGATAAAATAAAAGGTAGGAAATGGATGGATGAAGACAATGAATAATGGAGCCAACACTAGCAAGCCAAGGTATGGTGGAATGATCACCTCTATTCTCCCTAGGGAGGGTAAAACCAATGAGTATGAAGAGTGAACTTCTAAGTCTGAGTAGGGACAATATAATATATATAATAAGATCAACCAAGTCCACATATCTATATGATCGCCAGATCGTGACACTAAGTGCTAAGAGATGCTATAAGAATAAATATAAAAGCAAAATAACCACAACACAAAGATATACCTGCTGAGTCATATACCTGAATGCTCATCATCTATACCATCATTTGTCCTCTGAAACTGCTACTGTAACTCTGGGCACTACCGACTGCTCTGTACAAATGGTATAATGTCTACATCAGTCATCTCTCTGAGTGTCTTGAGACTCAGTCATGGCATGGGGAATAAAACTGTTGTCCAAAATCTGATAGTGATCCAATATAGATGCTCATCTCAGCATCTCAATGTAAAGGAACTGGCTGAATAGTGTACTGGAATCAGAAAAATAATGTATGGTAGCCCGGCTACTATATATGTGATAACAGATACCTTAAACACTCTGAGCTCTATTAAAACTGGAATGACTCTCTTTTTCCGACGTGATCCTGCAATTTCAATCCTTGCTAAATCAATTAATTTTACTAAGAACCCCATGATTCACCCAACAATTCCATGTGTAAACTATGTCCATTAGGAAACGCATGGTGAACCTGATTCATAGATTGAAGGCCGTGTACTAAATTTGATTGCGTCATAGGCGATTTGTGTTCCTTTAATCATCTTAGTAGGTCCATTCCTTTTGGCCGTCCCATAAATTCATGTTATGATCTGTAATTTTAATCTTTAATTCTCTGTGTGGTAATATCGAATTAAGAGGGCGTTTTGATAGCCTATGCAGAGCTCATGCAATGATTTCGAAATTTCACCAGCGCCTTCCAGTTTTGTAAAATTTAAATTCGTTATTATTAAAGAATAAGCATATGGAGGAACGCCGACAGTGACAAACGTTGGTCTTTAAATCTAATCTAATATTTGTTGTTTCAGTTCCTCTTATTATGCCAGTCGAAACGCCATATCTTGAATAAGTTATTTATTTTAAATTGTAATTCGATTGTTGTTATTATGTACGCTGTCAATGACAACGTTGGTATTAAATCTAATCCGATAATTACTGTTTCAGTTCCTCTTATTATGTCAGCCGAAACGCCATATATTGACTAAGTCATTATTATAAATTATAATGTGATTATTGTTTTTATGTATAAAATTCACAGAGGCATGCTGTCAACGACAATGTTGGTACTTAATTCAATCTGAAGCCTATTATACCAGTCCTATTCTTCTTGCAACCGGAATCCCATACCTTCTGTTTGTGCCAGAAATTGTTTCTAAGGCCAAAGAAACAAGCCAACACAATCTCAAATAAAACTCAGTAAAATAAAGTAGGTTTTAGGTTTTTGAAAGGTTTTGTGGTTGTAAAGTTTTGGGAACAATCAGGGAATACATTCATGAGCAAAATAATAACTAAATCATAAACAAAAGATGATAAAGATGCATGATATATCCAACAAGATCCAACAGAAACACAATGTTGAGGTTCATTCATAAAAGACAAGCATCACCAGTAGATACACATAAACCAGTGATGAATATATCTATTAAGCAACTAAATAAGCTGAAAAATGAAGCCAACACAGAAAAATGAAGGGTAAAAGTCACATATATCTCATAATTTCATCAGCAAATGCTTACAAGAGTCATAACACTTAGCTCTGAACAAGTCTGAAGACAAAAGCAGTCTGGATACCTCCTGAAGCTCCCAAAAATCAAAACCATTCTTCAGTTCCTTTGTCCCTCTTTAATAATTACAAAGAATTAGTTCTATCTCCCCTTCATTAGGTCGAAATTGAAACTACCCAACAGTTACATTAACTAACTAACTCAACTAATTGACTAAAAATAGCAAATCGGATTCCTGGCAAATATGGCGAATTTCTGGAAAATAGGCGTCAAAGAAGCTTCCATATCTCTCAATTGGTGACACCTGTGTAAAACCTGAGAGAGGTTTTTGTAAATGGGTCCGTGATGGAAAAAAATGTCTCTTGGTTTCTAAAAATTCATCTCCAATCAATCAGAATCTTCCCCGAAAAATGAACACTAAAACAGGAAAATATTAAATTTTTAAAATCCCTGAAAAATAGGCTGCAAAGATTAAACTGAATCTTTCAAATCTTGACAGTTGTTGCAAAACTGAGAGAGGTTTTTGTATATGGGTATCTTATGAACAAAAACCTCTTTTGGTTTTCAAAAATTCCTCTCCCTTAGCTCTTGGTCGGCATTTAACTCAATGACCCAAAACAGGAAAAACTGAGCAGAATTCTCAGTGATCTGTGCATTTCACTGGATAAATACTTTTGACTGCTTGAGAAACACTTTGTTTGATTCATCTGCTTCTTGTTTCTTAGTTTCCCATGATAATATTGCCTCTTCATTCAAAATTTCCTTCTCATAGAGTACTTCCAAAACCTTTGAGAACATTGGAGCAAACTCTTTCCCACTTTCCAAACAAATTTCTTCAAACTTCAAGAGCACTTCAACCTCATCATCTTCAGATTTTATTGTCTCCAAGTGACCATTTATAACCAGCACCTGTAACCCCTACCTCGAATACATTCCAAAATTTTCCATCCAATAACTACTTGTCTCTTTTTCCATTCTGACAATCGAGTTCATTTTCAACCACTGAAATAGGCTTCTTTAGACTTTCGGTTACACCACAACCAGTCTCAGCGTATTCCAGCTCGCCGTCGCTGTCTTCTTCTGTAGGCTGAGCTATAAGAGAAATTTTGATTGTCACATTATTCTAAATTTAACAACCTTGTATAAGAACATTGGCACCAATAGTGCACCCTTTCCCAATAACAAAGTCAGTGATAGTGCAACAATCACCAATGCATGTACCCTTTCCAAGAAGAGTTGTTCCACCAATTGTTGCAGAGCGTGAATGAACCACACCTGCTGCTTGACTTGCATCATCATCCTCATCAGAATTTACTGAATCACCATAAGTAATTGCCAGAAGATCTAGAGATGAAACTTGAGGCATTCCTGAAGCACTGCAGACAGAGAATGAATTTGGCATGCTTGCATCATTCAAAGTTGATAAATTTGGGGATTCTTTCCACTTCTTTGATTCAGAATGCCCAATATCTACTGAATTAATATTCTCAGCAACAACTCCATAAGCATGTGTGTTTTTTTTTATTGTATGCACTAGGTGAATTCTCTAGACAAATAGCAGAAGACAAGTACTTTGAATGTCCTTCACAAGCATTATCCTCACAAGTCACAAATGCATTCGTTGAACAAACTACTGCATTGTTTTCTTTAGCTCTCAGTCGCCATGATGCCATTATGTCATTTGATAAATTATTCATGCAGAGGTCTGTAGCCAAATTGTTTTTCATGATGGACAAATTTGAAAAATCTACAAGATTGTGTTTGTGACCTTCCTCATCTGACAAATTGGTATATGCCATTATTTTTGCAGTAGATGCTAATGCAGCTCCATGGTTATTAAGTTGTACATTTTCAATGTCCATACCCATCTTTTCATCTAAAATTGGTGATTGTGATTATGTAGTTGTAATACAGGAATAGCTTCCGCTGCAACCATGGCTTGTTCTTTGCCGGATTCAACAGGAATAGATGGCCACGAATTCTTTAACAAGCATAATGCATCAAGAGCTGCCTCCTGCGCTGGTTCTGTTCTAGCCTTTAGTGCACCAACTACTTCTGTAACGACAATCTCTGGATTTTTGGCAGATGTCTCCACCTCAGTGTTCACCAACTTCGTAACCTTCAGATTTAGAATCTCCTACCGGAAATCAGGCCCCATTCCACGGTCTATCACGATTTTGCCATAAATCAACATACAGTTGCCAGACAGTTGCTGGAATCTCCCTCACATGAGACTGACGCCTGTTTACATAAAAAAAAACTTGGCAAAGCACATATCAAACATGACCAATGATTTATTTAACACTTCCCCAGCGAAATCCCCAAAAAACGGACTGAAAAATGACCTTTCTGGCAAAAAACGATTTTCTTGTAGCGCGCCTTTGTTAATTTTGGGCAGTTGCGCTACAAGAATAATTTAAACTCAATTTTGGCACTGTTTTACAACTTTTTTCCATTTTGCATGAAGTTTACGTGATGTTTGAATGATGGGTCTGCTTTTAATATGATTTGTGAGTCCATTATTCAATAATATGACCTTTAACACCCTTCAAGAGCTAAGAAAACAAACTTAATAAAACAAATCTAATAAAAAAAAATCCAAATTTCAATTAAAACCAAAAATTCCTAAAGTAAGCAAATGAGAAAATTTAAGCATATGAGCAAACTAAAGATAAAATCACAATCAAAATATAAAATTAAAGGAAACAAATTCATGACTTAACATCTTCGATTAAAGTTAGCATCTATTATGTTGATTTTCTTGTTAGGACTATGTGTAATCGTTATGCATAACCTCCAGTCAAACTTGATAGTTAAACTGAGTTTTCAATGCGTTAATAGAGATGGTGGTACTCTTACTTAGTTAATATAATTATATCATGGATTAATCAATTACAACCTTTTGTACATTTTAAAGTTTATACATAATTCTCTTACCATGAATGCAATGAGGGTTTCGAAGGGAATAGAGGAATTGTTTATATATTGTTAGCTTAATTGTCTCATAAATTGTTAATTCATACTTTCATTAATTTTATATTCAAGGTTAAATCCCCATACAAGGATATCAATGAGGTGTTTCAAAGGGTTAAAAATGTTTTGTTCTTATTATATATCTGAATTATATGCCAAGTCCTATTTCAAAGAAATTGAGGGTAATACTTTTATTTGTGTTAATTTATAATGCATAATATTGAAGGGAGATGTTTTTATTTATGTAGAATTGTAATTGTATATTTGAAACACTTCTAGTGAGGTCAAGTATATGTGATACATAGAAGTTAACCGCATGTGATTACTTTTGTACTTATATGTTCTATGATAAGGTTTTCATATGCTTCCATTCTTTTTAGTATTATGTTACATAGGAAAAGTTAAATGTTTAGGTATGGTGGTAAAATAGTGAATTAAATAGGAGTCTCAATAGTAAGTGGATCGTTTAAAGTTATGGCTAGAAGCACATAAGTCAGAAGTTGTAATGGTTTTAGTCATTATTGTTCTATAATGAGATTTGATTTGAATATTGATAATTGTCTTCTAGTTTAGTTTATGTCTTACACATGCTATGAAGATCGATAGTACGAAAAAAAAAATCACGTACTCAACTTGAAGGACCCCTACATTTGGTATTAGAACACGGTCGAACCTAGTTCACACCAAAACATTCTGTAATACTTTGATAAAACTGTTTGAATACACAAAACTTTATTTGCACGAATCAAACTTTGTCATAGACCGACGAACTCGTCGGGTTAGAACAAGGAGGGGACGAGAATGGGAAACATGTCCACCAACCCCTCCAGTAGCTACTCCACCCAGAACCAAAGAGACAGTTAAACCCACCCACTGGAGAAATCATGAGTATGATGAGGAACTTCCAGAGAATGTCAGAAGCACTGATGAACAGACTGAACCGTGTAGGAGATCGACCCTAGTACCTACGATCGAACCACGGAACCCACCGTCTGCCAACATACATAGAGAACTGAAAAAGGTAAGATTTCTAGAGTTTTGGGGTTCCACTAAAGGAGCCTTGACAGAAGCATGGTTAGAGAACATGGAAATATGCTTTGCTTTGAGGGACTACACCTCAACCCTGAGGGTACTTATGGATATTTTACAGCTGAGGAGAAGCCTGAGGAAGGGATGTCAGCGCTATGTTGTGATAGCAATGAACAACGATAGGGACAAAGATGACATCGTCGACCATCCTTTATTTCCGGAGTACATGGATGTATTTCCCAAATCCTTACTCGGATTACCACCCTAGAGAGAGCTAGATTTTACCATAGAACTAAAGCTGGGAACGGAACCGATCGCAAGGGCTCCATACAGAATGTCTGTGCCGGAACTGAAGGAGTTACAGATGCATTTACGGCTCTCTTGGATCTAGGGTTGATTAGGCCAAGCGTTTCCCCGTGGGGAGAGCCAGTACTTTTTGTCAAAAGAAGATGGGTCGTGGCAACTTTGCATCGACTACCGAACAAGGCTACTATGAGGAATCAATATCCCTTACCGAGGGTAGATGACCTATTCGATCAGATGAAAGGCACCATATTCTCTTTGAAGATTGATTTACGATCAGGTTACCACCAACTGAGAATCACAGAAGCTAATATTCCAAAGACTATTTTTAAGACACGGTTTAGACACTATGAGTTCGTAGTGGTACCTTTTGGGTTGACCAATGAACCTAGTGTATTCATGAACTTAATGAACTGTGTGTTCCGCTAGTATATCGACAAGTTTGTGCAAGTATTCCTTGATGATATTCTTATCTACTCCAGGACACTAGAGGAACATGAAGAGCACATCCGGTTAGTTTTACAGTGTCTTAGAGAGAACCAACTTTATGGAAATATGTCGAAATGTTCCTTTTTCCAGAAGGAAATCCACTGCTTGGGACATATTATTTATGGCGACGGCATAGCCGTAGACCCCGTCAAGATTGAAGCCATTTGGGAATGGGCAGTGCCGACGAATGTACATGAAGTAGGAAGCTTCATGGGACTTGCGGGATATTACAGGAGGTTTGTGGAAGGGTTCTCGAGGATTGTAGGACCAATCACTGAGCTACAGAAAAAGGATCAGCCTTTGATATGGATAGATAGATGTGCCAAAGCATTTGAGAAATTGAAAGAATTGTTAACAACGACACCGATCCTGAAAGTACCAGACATGGAGGAGGATTTCCTGGTATGCACTGACACATCGAAGGATGGAGTCGGATGTGTACTAATGCAGGGAGGTAGAGTGATTGCCTACTCGTCCCGAAGAATCAGACCACATGAGGAAAACTATGTGACACCTGACATGGAACTGACTGCAGTGATGCATGCTTTACACTTATGGTGACACTACCTGGTAGGACGAAAGTTTGAACTTAAGATGGATCACCATGGATTGCAGTATATTTTTACCCAGAGCGATCTGAATGCTAGATAGAGGAGATGGTCAGAACAGCTGAGTGAGTATGACTTCGACATTTCCTAAGTAAAAGGGACCCTGAACAAAGTAGCAAATGCACTTAGTCGTAGACCTCGTATCTTCGTAGTAATTCCGATGCAGACCAACTTGAGAGAAAAGGTGCTTAGGCTACAGCAGGAAGAAAATTGGTACAATGAGGTAAAGACTGAGCTAGAGAAAGAACATATGGAATTACCCAAGTATAGGGGTTATTCATTAGAAAATGACAGGTTGTTGCGATACAACAACCGTATTTATGTGCCAGAGAACAATGAGCTTAGGAATCTAGTCCTAGAAGAAGCTCACCGAACTTTTTATAGAGCACATCCTACCATGAAGAAGATGTATGCAGATATTTATCCTCTATTCTTCTGGCATGGAATGAAGAGAGACGTGGTAAACTTTGTTTCCAAATGCATGGAGTGTCAACTAGTCAAAGATGAACATAGACATCCCGCTGGACTACTTCAACCTCATGCCATTCCTGATTCAAAGTGGGAGATCATCTCCATGGATTTTATTATGGGATTTCCTTTGACCCGCAAGAGACATGATACCATCTTTGTGGTAGTAGACACTCTCACAAAGAGTGCACATTTCATACCCATCAAGAATACTTATCAGACCCTAGAGATTGCTAGAGTGTTCATTGATGAGGTAGTACGACTGCACGGAGTGCCGAGGAAGATAATATCTTATCGGTGATCAGTATTCATTGGTAGATTTTGGACGAGCTTCTAGGAAGCCATGGGAACGCGGCTCAACTTCAACACTACATACCATCCGGTGACTAGTGGGAAAACTGAGAGAGTGAACTAGATACTAGGGGACATGCTGAGAATGTATGTGATGGATCAATAGACCCATTGGGAGGAGTTTTTTTCGTCTATTAGAGTTCGCATATAATAACAGCTATGAGAGTTCGATACAGATGGCGCCATTCAAGTTTTGTATGGCCGAACCTTTAAAACACCCTTGAGTTGGGACAAACTAGAAGATAAGACTGTTAGTTTTTCATAATTTTCAATCTAATCTAAGATCTTAACTGAGAGAATAACATGTACAGCATATCTACAACATATCAATCATGGACACAATAATGCAAGCACACAAGAGACGCAGAGTTTCACTGGGGAAAACCAAGAAGGTGAAAAACCCTGCAACTTCCTCAGAGATAGAAAGAGCAATGATACAACCAAAGTACAAGAGATAGTCTTCTCCTAGCAGCTGACCCTCCTCCTCACATGTGCGCCACTTTCGAGTGATGGAAGAGTGAGTAATGAGATGATCAAATAGAGATCTCCCGATCTCTATTTATACTTGTCCTGTCCTGCCCAATAAACCAGTGGGGCCGACTTGTCTATCTTAGCCTAATAACCCATGGTTAACTTAATCATGGTCGCCCCACACATGGTGGTCTAATAACCCATTGGCAAGTTACGACACTTGTCAATACAAATGACGACACTTTTGTATAGAGGATTAATACATCTCTATAGGAGTACAATATACATAGGTGAAATACATATGTGAAATACATTCCGAAGTTACATATACATCAACACTCCCTCTTAACTAGGAAGGTATTTCTCGACACAGATCTGCTAGTACAAGTCTTCTTCTCTGGATCATCATCAACGAATCATCGTCCTTGAATCATCGTCATCATCACTGCTGCTGCTATCTCAACCAATCTCCGATCTACTCGTCATAGGAAGTTCTACAGAGACAGTCCTTTTTTATACTGGATGTAGGCCCACCACCTGCAGGTCTTCATCACTGGACATACTGTGGAATCCCGGGACTTATTACATTTGTCACAAAACCTGGCTGTAGCATTCTAGGCTGTTACGAGCACACAACTCTACCTGTCGGATCTTCCTAGGAGCACATTACATGTGACCCCACCACAAAACCTCGAAAGAGTATCCCAGGCTGTTATGGGCACACAGCTCTAACCTATAGGATTTCCCAGGGCTAGTATTACATGTGGTCACCACAAAACCTCGAAAGAGCATCCCAGGCTGTTACGGGCACATAGCTCCGACCTATAGGATCTCCCAGGGCTAGTATTACATGTGGTCATGGAAAATCCTTGAAAGAGCATCCCAGGACTGATTACGAGCACACAGTTCAACCTATTAGATCTCCCAGGGATATGATTACATGCCATAGGACAAAACCTCAAAAGAGAATCTACCAGATATCCCAGGGCTAGGATTACATGCCATAGGAAAAACCTCAAAAGAGTATCTGCAAATCTCCCAGGGCTAGGATTATATGTCCTCCCAAAGCAAAACCGTGAAAGAGCATTTGCCAGATATCCCAAGGCCAGTATTACATGCCATAAGAAGAACCTCGAAAGACTATCTGCAAACCTCCCAGGGCTAGGATTATATGCTTATCTGCACAACTTGTTCCACGACCATAGAGTATCAACCTAATACTCACCATACATCATCTTGATGTACATGATCCTCCTAATCATCATCACTGCATCGTCCTGATGCATGTCATCTGGAGCAACATCCTAAAGCTCATCATCCATGATCATCCTGATCATACAATGCATCCACCTGATGCATACACAGTATCTACCTGATATGTATCATCATACATGATCTACCTGATCATACAATGTACCCACCTGATACATATACAAATAAATGATCCACTTAATCATACTTGATACATATCAACATACATGATCTACCTGATCATACAATGTATCTACCCGATACATAACAAACACATGATCCACTTGATCATATAATGTATCCACCTGATACATATCAACATACATGATCCAACTGATCATATCCAAAGCAATAACTAGAGCATCGTCTTGATGCTCATCACACATGATCCTCCTGATCATCATAGCATCGTCCTCTTCAGATCATCTCATCGTCCACGAAGCACAGCCCAGATGCACATCATCCAACACTTACACCACCGACATGGGAGAACACATCTACCACCATTCGGGGAAGGCTCCAACCCTTAATTTTTCACCATGGGAGAACACATCTACCACCATGTGAAAAATGGCTTCAGCCCTTACATCTACACCATGGGAGAACACATCTACCACCATGTGACAATGGCTCAGCAATTACATCACGACCATGGGAGAACACATCAACCATGTTAGAAAAGCTCATGTGCATTTGCATTTTCCAGACTCATCACTTCCCTTTGGAAGGAACCTCGATCTGAAGTGCACCAAGCCTCTCTCTGAAGTACTCAAGCTGCACTCTGGCCAATGGCTTGGTTAATACATATGCAATCTACACGTCTGTCGCAACACAGGAGCTTCACTGCTCCTCTCTACACCATATCCCTGATATAGTGATATTTGATCTCAATATGCTTCGACTTGTCATGGAACACCGGGTTCTCAGACAGCTTCACACAACTTTGGTTATCATAAAAGATACCAGTAGCATCCAATGGGAGATCAAATAAATCAGACAGTAGCTTCCTCAGCCATACTGCCTCACAACTAGCCGAACAAGCTGCAACATACTTTGCTTTGGCTATACTCAGTGCTACACAGGACTGCTTCCTGTTAAACCAAGAGATCACACCTGATCCCATACTGAAGCAACACCCAGAAGTGCTCTTCCTATCTGTAGCACTGCTTGCCCAATCTGAATCAACATAACCCTACAGGTTAAACTTTTGATTCGCATCATACTTGAGTCCATAATCAATTGTACCCTTCAGGTACCTCAGAATATGCTTTACAGCAACCAGGTGAACACCTCTGGGATTCTTCAGGAACTAGCTCAATTTGTTCACTACAAAGCAAATATTTGGTCTCATTTTCATTAGGTACATCAAGGACCCAATCATCTGATGATACATTGTGACATCAACCAGATCAGATGAAACATCACACAGAAGCTTTAGGTTCAATGCCATAGGTGTGGCTATGGCCTTGCAGTCAATCATCCCGAACCTCTTCAGGATCTCTACTGCATACTTCCCTTGTCCAAGGAAGATTCCATCTGCACTCTGCCACACCTCCATACCTAGAAAATAGTGCATCATCCCCAAGTCCTTCGTCTCGAACTCGGCAGCAAGCTTCCTCTTGGTATCGACAATCAACCCATCCTCACCTGTTACAAATAGGTCATCCACATACAAGAGTAGTATCACAGGATTGCCTTCTTCAACCTTGTAGTAAAGGTTGGAATTTGCTTTACTCTTAGTAAAGACCAAACTAGATAGAAATCTGTCTAACCTACCATACCAAGTCTTAGGAGCTTGCTTCAAGCCATACAAGGATTTCTTCAACCTGCACACATATGACTCTTCATAATCAATCCTTCTTTTTGGGAGAAGCCACGAGCTATAAACCTCGCTTTGTATTTTTCTATGCTACCATCTGCAGCATGCTTGATCTTCTAGATATGCTTGGAAGTCACAACAGACCTCCCTTGTGGTCTTGGGACTGCATCCCAAACATCATTCTTCATGATCGACTGGTACTCCTCGATCATGGCAATCTTCTCGAATCCTGGGAACTTCAATATCTTCAATATCTTCAATAGATAACTTTGTTGTTGAACAAATGTTGTAGTCCTTCTTTTGTAGGTGATGGTATACGATCTTTTCTACAAAACAAGTTAAATTGCATGATTAGAAACATCTCATAGTTTTTAGAACAGATCCTTACACATAAAGAAATATGTCACGCAGTCATGCAATTATTTTAGCCAATGCTTCAATACAACATTTATCCATATCCCGTAGCTTTCTAGATGCCTTCCAATCTCTTCCAGAACATTGTTAATAGTTTGCACTACTCCCAACATGTCAGCAAAGAGGTTTCATTCTAGATAAGTAGCAATGGAATGTTGTACAGTTCCATAGGCCACTTACCCATCACATGCATATTAGTAGTATACTGTTCATTAATGCAATTATTATAATATGCATAATACACACCCTAAGTTTAGGAACATAAGCATATACATCATTGAGCAATATTATTTAAACAAACAAGTATGCAAAAAAGTCAATTCAAATACTTATCTTTGTTTGGTTGTAGGGTGGACTCCCTCTCAATATTTGCTTCCTTGCAAGAACTACTGGAGTGTGCTCCCTCTTGATCTTTGCTTCCTGGATTACCTATCTTTGAACTTATATCCATCCTCGATCATTATGCATACTTACTAGTATCATCATTGTGTTATCCTTGAGATCTCATACATAGTCATACATTCATTAGTATACTATCAAAACAAAATAATCTTAAACATGTATAGTCATGATGATTTCAAACATAGATAATAAGCATTATCATTCAAGGTTTCAGGGAAGACTTCTCTTACTCATGCATATTCTTATTTGATCAGGACTCTTCTAGTTAGTCATATCATCAATCAAAGTAAGAAGCATAATATGCCTAAACCCATGATTACTAACTTCAATGAATAATCATTATCAATCATTCCATGTATACTTATATAAGAGATTCTAACACAAAGTAGGATTCTAACTTGATATAGGAAAAAAATACCTAGATTGATATGTTAGATGGTTATTGTCTAACATAACCACATGATGTCTTCTTGTTCTCTTAAGTGACTTGTGCTAGTAACCTGCATATCTCATAGGTTAACCATTATAGAACCAAGTTATACATACCTCGTAAGTAGATCTTCTATGTGATCCATGGCAATGGATGAACCTTTGTCTTCATGTCACCATGGTCATATGTTCTTGAACTTGAACATGATTTGTCTTTCTTGATGTCCCTTTCATATAAGCAGACAACATCAACCTCATACAACACCACAATGCATTAGTACAATCATAAGTTTCAAAACCCTAATCAATGAATATCTTCTATTGTGCATTCATAATTTTATTAAGGTGATACGACAAGTCTAAAGTTAATCAAGATTGTACTAACCTTAATGAAGACAAACAAACCATAAACTTAATCATGAACAAATCTTGAAACATACCTGGATAAGTCATACTTGTCAAGATTGCTTGTAATCTTCTTATGTAAGGCCTTAGCCTTATATCCCTCTGAAACTGGAACTTCTTCACTTATGCAGGTGACCAATCCATTTTATTCTAGGATTAACCCAATCCACTTGATTTGTAGAAACTGGATCTGGAGCTGGATTAGGGTTTGTCAGGGAAACCCTAAAAATTCAAACTTCTGAAAGGATAGAAAGATGCACCTTGATGAGCTGATCAACCTGGTATACTCACAATTTAAAAACTGCAAAGTTTCACCCCTCAAAATTGCCTTTGAAACTTTTGGATCTTCTGGGCATGACCCGAACTAGGGTTTGATAAAGCCCACCCTTTTTCCCAACCAAAAGGTTTGATCCAAATCTCTAAACTTTGATTTTTCTGAGGAGCTTCCAGCCATGGTCACAGACTTAAAAAATTTCAACTTTTGCAGAAGCCCTAATTTTTCACTTTTCCGATCAAAGTCCTGAACTATGGGTTTGATCAAGCCTGGCCTTCTACCCAACCAAAAAATTTGATCTTGGTCTATAAATTTCGATTTTGATGAGTAGCATTCAGCCGTGGTCTTTGATTACAAAAATATCAACTTTCTCTGAAACCCTAATTCCCAAAGCCATGAATAAAGGTGCTCAAAATCCAATTATGTTTTGACAGAAATATGCACCTGATTGTTTCTAGTTTAACTCTAAAATTATGAATCGATAGGGTCTGAAACTTCTACCTGTGGTAGCTCGACCTGGGATCTTTCCAACCCCACAGGTCTAACCTCAAATGGATTCTTTGAGAGAGATTTATGCCAAGTGTCACAACGTGACCCTTTTATGGGATAAAACAAGAGAGCAAACTTGTACGGAGAGCAAACTTGAGACCTTTTCCCCGGTGAAACTCTGTGTCTCTTGCGTGCTTGCATTATTGTGTCCATGATTGATATGCTGTAGATATGATGTACATGTTATTCTCTCAATTAAGATCTTAGATCAGATTGAAAATTCTGAAAAACTAACATGGTATCAGAGCTAGCCTGAGAAAAGGCATGGTATAGCATGTATGACACTTGTTGCACTTGCGATGCTAGGGCTTGATATAGAAAAAACACGTCATCGTAGCACTTTTGCTATAAATCCATTTTGGTGAAGTTCTCGGATCTGAAACTTTTATAGGTCGAATATCAGATCCCCATGTACCTGTGTCCAAAGGAAAACTTCTAATTTGTTGCACTTTGTGTTTTATGATCTGTACAATCTAGGGTTTCTGCCTCTTCCAGATCTGAGTCATAAACAGGTGACCTAGGAAAAAAGGTCATAACTTGGGCTAGGAAGCTCCAAATGAAATTTGGTAAAAAGTGACAGGTAGGGCACATACTGTATGTTCACAGGCTGAAGGTACTTAATCATGAACAAATCTTGAAACATACCTGGATAAGTCATACTTGTCAAGATTGCTTGTAATCTTCTTATGTAAGGCCTTAGCCTTATCTCCCTCTGAAACTGGAACTTCTTCACTTATGCAGGTGACCAATCCATTTTATTCTAGGATTAACCCAATCCACTTGATTTGTAGAAACTGGATCTGGAGCTGGATTAGGGTTTGTCAGGGAAACCCTAAAAATTCAAACTTCTGAAAGGATAGAAAGATGCACCTTGATGAGCTGATCAACCTGGTATACTCAGAATTTGAAAATTGTAAAGTTTCACCCCTCAAAATTGCCTTTGAAACTTTTGGATCTTCTGGGCATGACCCGAACTAGGAGAAGACTATCTCTTGTACTTTGGTCGAATCATTGCCCTTCTTGAGTGATGGAAGAGTGAGTAATGAGATGATCAAATAGAGATCTCCCGATCTCTATTTATACTTGTCCTGTCCTGCCCAATAAACCAGTGGGTCCGACTTGTCTATCTTAGCCTAATAACCCATGGTTAACTTAATCAGGGCCGACCCCACACATGGTGGTCTAATAACCCATCGACAAGTTATGACACTTGCGACACTTGTCAATACAAATGACGACACTTCTGTATAGAGGAATAATACATCTCTATAGGAGTACATTATACATAGGTGAAATACATTTCGAAGTTACATATACATCAACAAAGACTTTACTTGGACCTGAGGTGATTCAGGAGATGGAAGAACAGATGGCAGATATACGTGCTCGACTAAAAGAAGCACAGGATTGACAGAAGATTTATGCCGATGCGCATAGACTCGATAGAGAGAATTAGGTTGGAGATCGAGTTTTTTTGCGAGTGCAGCCGCAAAAGAGTACTATCAGATTTGGGAAAGGGACAAAGCTATCTACTAGGTTCGTGGGACCCTTCAAGATATTAGAACATATAGGACTGGTTGCCTACTGTCTTTCACTACCATCATCATTGCATAGGATGCATAATGTTTTTCATGTATCAGCACTTAGACACTACATTTCAGAGCCTACACATATCATTGACATGAGAAAACTTATAGATATAGGATGAAGGAGCCGTGACGGTAGAGCCGATATGCATTTTGGACCATCGAACATGGCAGCTTAGACACCATATGATTGATCGGGTTAAAGTTCAATGGGATAGCTATAGTCCCAGTTCTGCAACCTGGGGAAAACACAACTGAGATGCATCGGAATTTTCCTTTTTGCTTTGAACTTCAGGACGAAGTTTTAATAAGAGGAGGTGTATGTAATGCCTGCCTCAACACTTATGATTGATTTGATGATTTGAGACTTATGATTCTTTTGATTATCCGAGACTCATGATTGATTAGACTATTTGAGACCTATGACTGATTTGACTATTGAGGGCACTGGTTTGAAGTGACACGGATTTATAAATATTTGGACCATGAATGTGTGCTTTGAATTCTACATTTGAAATGAAAATGATTAGATAAATGATGGATACTCTCGACTGACTAAGAAAATGATAAATGATGAAAATATTTTAGAATGAAAAATGATGAATGTTGAAAATGCTTGAAATGGAAATGATGATTAGGTTTATACTCGACTGACTGAGATAAAACAATGAATGATGAACATGCTCGACTGACCGAAGCATGATGTTAAAATGATGAATATGAGTAAACTCAACTGACTGAGATACTGAAAAGAATGATGAAAATGTTTTATATTGCAGCTCTACTAATGTGCGCATGAGTGTGTGCAGTGGCACGTAAGATGATTTACCGACTGACCCACAATGGAATTATAGGGGTCGTAAGAACGGAGAGAACACATAGGGGTACGATGACTGATTGTCAACCTTGAATTAGCAATCCATGCACGGGTGAATCCATTTCAGCTCACCCAGGGAGGCGTGTGCCATACGGGCAAGGCCATAATGATTTGGTCGCATATGATGAGTTGAGGGGCCCGCAATAAGGAGAGCCTTATCCCTCAACATCCCTTAGTCTCCAAGAAGCGTAGTTGAGAGATTGCGGTAACAACTCCCGATCGCTACGCAGTGCTCCCCATAAGAAGAAAAAAATGGAACTATCGGAAGGGCCCGCCAAAGAGGCACCTGGACAAGAAAAAGATAATGTTATTTAACACATTAAGAAAATTGAAACCTTACCAAAGATAAATTCAAGTGATTTTAAAGTAAAAAACAAATACCATAAAATAATATTCATTATTTAATTTTTAAGAAAAAAGAAGAAAAGTAGAAATGAAAAAGAAAACAAAATAAAAACAACTAGTTTAGACTAAATTATTTGATTTATCTATTTTATGAAAAGAAAAAAAATAAAAGCTAAACTAAAAGTATTCTATTAAAGTTCTAATAGAATTGAATACTAATAAAAGTTAAAATTTTAGATAAAAATATTTTATTTAAAAGTGAAGAGAATATATATATATATATATATATATATATATATATATATCTTTTAGATTTTTTTAAAAATCAAAATAGATTAGATGTTATTAAATAAAAGAAACAAATTTCTTTTATAAGTTTTTATTATTTAAAAGAAATTAAATAAATAAAAACAACTAGTTTACTAAAAGATATTAAGTAAACTAAATGGGAACTAAAAAAAGGGTAGGACTCTTCTATACCTAATTCCCACTGTTTTAGGGAATTAGGTGCACTCTAAAGATAATGAGACACTTGTAATTGAGAATAATTAAAATTAAATTATTAAATTAAATTAAAATATGTGCATGGACAGACACATGGCACACAAACTTTTGCTATATAATGAGAGAGGAGAAGGAGAGAAAGACATCTCTTTCTCCCTAATGCTGAATGGGCACAATAATCTCGAATTATGTTATGATTCTTGGGAGTTGGGATTGGGAGATCTTATCGAGAAGTTTGCTAGTGTGTTCTTATGACCCCATTAGCTCGGGGGTTCGAGGTAAAGGAGAGTAACCCCGATACGGTAGCGTGGTCAATTGAAGGTTCCGCGGTAAAAATTGTGAAAGTTGGAAGAGACCGACGGCAACCGCTGGACCATCAAACATTCAACAATAGCATTCGACAATAGCAGGATCGAACATCGATACAGGTTATACTTTTGTGTTTGTTGTTATATTGAAGGGTGATTATATTACATATGTATTAAGGTCAAAGAATTGAGAAATTTTATTGTTCAATAGGAAAGATAATAATCTGTTTCTCGTCAATTACAAATTGTATGCGATACATAAATTGTTTGGCCATGAATTAGACAGACTTATAGAACGAGTAAGAGATGCGATCTGCTACCCTATAATTTGAACTCCCGACAAAGATTGAATGAACCGTTATATTATGCCCGTGACAGTTCGATTATATTTCTGAATCTTGTATAAATTGAATGGATCATTATTTATATACAAATATCAATTCATCAAATGGCGTTCTCCAGATCTAATTTATAAACTAGAGTTTGATGTCTGATTCGTTTTGAGCATATAAATCTCAGTTCATCAAATGGCCTTCTCCAGATTTAATCTATAAATTGAAGTTTGATTACCGATTCGTTTAATCTTTGATCTGAAATTATATGGAAGTAAGGGCTGAATCCCGGATCAAATCTAAACACTGTTTCTATCAAACACTCGCTCGAATTCTTATAAGATCATTGGGATTTTGGGTTCTGTGTTCACTATTTATATATTTTTTTCAACCTTTTATGAGAGTTGCTGAATCCGATCTCTTATGAAATTTAACTCTGTGTTTATACTCACCGATCTTTCGGATCAGAGAGCGTAGATACCTTAAACACTCTGAGCTCTATTAAAACTGGAATGGCTCTCTTTTTCCGACGTGATCCTGCAATTTCAATCCTTGCTAAATCAATTCATTTTATTAAGAGCCCCATGATTCACCCAGCAATTCTGTGTGTAAACTATGTCCATTGGGAAATGTATGGTGAACCTGATTCATAGATTGAAGGCCGTGTACTAAATTTGATTGCGTCATAAGTGATTCGTGTTTGACCTTTAATGATCTTAGTAGGTCCATTCCTTTTGGCCGTCCCAGAAATTCATGTTATGATCTATAATTTTAATCTTTAATTCTTGTGTGGTAATCTCGAATTAAGAGGGCGTTTCGATAGCCTATGCAGAGCTCATGCATTGATTTCGAAAGTTCACCAGCGCCTTCTAGTTTTGTAAAATTTAAATTGGTTATTATTAAAGAATAAGCATATGGAGGAACGCCGACAGTGACAAACGTTGGTATTTAAATCTAATCCGATATTTGTTGTTTCAGTTCCTCTCATTATGCCAGCCGAAACGCCATATCTTGAATAAGTTATTTATTGTAAATTGTAATTCGATTGTTGTTATTATGTACGCTGTCAATGACAACGTTGGTATTAAATCTAATCAGATAATTACTATTTCAGTTCCTCTTATTATGTCAGCCGAAACGACATATCTCGACTAAGTCATTATTATAAATTATAATTTGATTATTGTTTTTATGTATAAAATTCACAGAGGCATGCTGTCAACGACAGCGTTGGTACTTAATTCAATCTGATGCCTACTACACCAGTCCTATTCTTCTTGAAATCGGAATCCCATACCTTCGATTAAAGTTAGCAATAGCATCTATTATGTTGATTTTCTTGTTAGGACTATGTGTAATCGTTATGCATAACCGCCAGCCAAACTTGATAGTTAAACTGAGTTTTCAATGCGTTAATAGAGATGGTGGTACTCTTACTTAGTTAATATAATTATATCATGGATTAATCAATTATAACCTTTTGTACATTTTAAAGTTTATACAGAATTCTATTACCATGAATGGAATGAGGGTTCTGAAGGGAATAAATGAATTGTTTATATATTGTTAGCTTAATTGTCTCATAAATTGTTAATTCATACTTTCATTAATTTTATATTCAAGGTTAAATCCCCATACAAGGATATCAATGAGGTGTTTCGAAGGGTTAAAAATGTTTTGTTCTTATTATATATCTGAATTATATGGCAAGTCCTATTTCAAAGAAATTGAGGGTAATACTTTAATTTGTGTTAATTTATAATGCATAAGATTGAAGGGAGATGTTTTTATTTATGTCGAATTGTAATTCAAGGTATATTTGAAACACTTTTAGTGAGATCAAGTATATATGATACATAGAAGTAACCGCATGTGATTACTTTTGTACTTATATGTTCTATGATAAGGTTTTCATATGCTTCCATTTTTTTTAGTATTATATTACATAGGAAAAGTTAAATGTTTAGGTATGGTGGTAAAATAGTGAATTAAATAGGAGTCTCAATAGTAAGTGGATGGTTTAAAGTTATGGCTACAAGCACATAAGTAAGAAGTTGTAATGGTTTTAGTAATTATTGTTCTATAATGAGATTTGATTTGAATATTGATAATTGTCTTGTAGTTTAGTTTATGTTTTACTAATAATTTAAATGAGTTTAATACGGTTACAAATCAACTAAGTTATGTAAGTGTGAACTTTGATGATGAGGTTAGGGCTCTTCTAATCTTGTGTTCATTGCCAGAAAGATGGAATAGCTTGGTCATGGCTGTAAGTAACTCTGTCCTGGTTTAAACACCTTGAAATTTGATGATATTATTGGTGTTATTCTTAGTGAGGAAATGCAAAGAAAAAGCACACGTGAGATATCAAGTAATGCGTTGACCATGGAGAGCAGGGGAAGACAAAAGGAGAGAGGAAAGAGCCAAGGTAATCGTGGCAAGTCTAAAATGGGCAGATCCAAGTCTAGACTGGGAAATATAGAGTACTAGAACTTTGGAAAGAAAGGACATTTGAAGAAAGACTGCAGATCTCTAAAGAAGAAAGGAGATGGACAACAGGAAACTACCCAGGAAGCAAATGTAGCAGGTGATGTGTTACAAGAAGCTTCGATTCTTGCATTAGATAATACTAGTGATTATTGGGTAGTAGATTCAAGGGCTTCATGTCATGCTACACCCCATAGGAAATATTTTCATGATTATGTTCCAGGCGATTTTGGACATGTTTTATTGGGTAATGATGAGCCATGCAAAATTGTTGGAATGGGTAAGGTATGAATAAAATTTAAGAATGGAATTGATTGGATGTTGAAAGATGTAAGGCATATTTATGTTATGAAAAGAAATTTAATCTCAATAGGGCAGTTGGGATATGGCGGCTGTCTATCTACATTTGGAAAAAAGTGGTGGAAGATCACTAAAGGATCAATGGTGATAGAAAAATGAGACAGGGTAGGTACATTGTATTTATGTCCTCATAATACTGACCATTCTATCTCTTTAGCTTTCACAGGAACATATACAACATTGTGGCATCATAGGCTTGGCCACATGAGTGAAAAGGGGATACAGATTCTCCACTCAAGGAAGTTGCTGCCAGATTTGAAGTAGGTAAGTTTGGAATTCTGTGAAACTGTGTTTATGGAAAACAGAAGAGAGCCATATTTCTCAGGGTTGGGAAACAGAAGAAGAATGAAAAGTTAGAGCTTGTGCATACATATGTATGGGGATTGGCTCAGGTACAATCTCTTGGTGGATCTCATTATTATGTTACATTTATTGATGATGCAACTAGAAAAACTTGGGTTTATTGCATTAGACATAAATATGATGTGTTTGCTACTTTTAAGAAGTGGAAAGCTTTGGTTGAGAATGAGACATGAAAAAGGTTGAAGTGTCTCAGATCTGATAATGGAGGTGAGTACTACGGCAAGGAGTTTGATAGTTACTTTTTATACCATGGGATTCATAGAGAGAAGTCAGTCCCAAGAAAACCATAAGAAAATGGTATGTCAGAAAGGATGAATAGAACGATCATGGAGCGTGCAAGGTGTATGATATTGCATGCAGGATTTCCCTTACAGTTTTGGGCAGATGCTGTAAATACTGATGTTTATGTAATAAATAGAGGGCCTTCAAGTGCTTTGGATGGTGGTATTCCAGAGGAGGCATGGACAGGTAAAAAGGTAAACTACTCATTTTTTAGAACGTTTGGTTGTGAAGCATTTGTCCATATTGATAAAGAAAATAGAACAAAGCTTGAAGCTAAATCCAAGAAATGTACCTTTATTGGATATGGGGTTGATGATTTTGGTTATCGCTTGTGGGATTATGAAAACAATAAAATCATTAGGAGTAGAGATGTGATATTCAATGAAAAGGTAATGTATAAAGATCAATTGCAGGGAAATAAACAGGAAAAGGAAAACACATAGTACATAGTACTTGATGAAATTCAAGAAAATGAAGTTCCAAAGGTGCCATAAAATCAAGAACAACAGCAAGTACCTGAAACTCCTGCAACTGCAAGAAGATCTACTAGGTTAAGTAGACTCCTTGAATGATACTCTCCTTCAATGTATTATTTATTGATGACTGATGCTGGTGAACCAGAATGTTATGAAGAAGCAATGCAGGTGGAAACTAGAAAGAAGTGGGAGCAAGACATGAATGAGGAGATGGACTCTTTGGTAGGAAACCACACTTGGGATTTGGTTCAGTTGCCTGCTGGTAAAAGAGCATTGCAGAACAAATGGATTTACAGGCCGAAGGAAGAAGAAGGAGGTAAGGAGCGGTATAAGGCTAGACTTGTTGAAAAGGGGTTTGCACAGAAGAAATGTATAGATTTTGATGAAATATTTTCTCCTGTTGTTAAGATGACTTCAATTAAGACTATTTTAAGTCTAGTGGCGGTATAAAATTTGCATCCTAAACAGTTAGATGTAAAAACAACTTTTCTCCATGGGGATTTGGAGGAAGATATATATATGTAGCAGCCACAAGGGTATGAGTTCTGTTATCACACAACTTGTAGTTGCCCCTAGTGGTATCCCATCTGGGACGGTAGAGGAGACAGGCAACTAAAGAGGTGATCCAAGAGATGCCACGGTTCTGAATGCAAGGTGGGAGTCACATCAACCGAGGCACTCTTCGCTTTAGGTCAAGGTGAAACCAGACCTAGAGGGAGACCCTATAACCAATCACAGTTGGTTGGACCCAAACAAAGGTTTCTAAGGATAAGTAAGTGAAAAGTTACGGAAACCAATGCAAGGTTGAGTGGACCTAGATGTTGAGGTATGGTTGAAGGTGGTTTGAGAAATTGTTAGTGTTTCAACCTATGTATGATTTATGCCACATAATTGGGTATGATGACAAGGTGTAGTACCATATGTTTACACAAGTGAGTCCTATTTTCTTGGGATGTGTGAAATGGCTTTAAGTGGGCCCACAAGGTGAAGCTTGGGATGAAATTAGTACTAGAGGTTATGTAATGAGTAGATCTATGGATCTAAGTTAAATTTAGGATTACCCATGTACCGGATCTAGTGTTTGACACAATTCCCAAGGAGTGCGACTTGCTTTGAGGAGGACTAGTGCCTTGTTGGATGGGCTAATGGGGTCAAAAGGTATGTCAAAGTGTAGATCGAGACACCTAGGACCCAAGTCAATTGGGCTAAATGAGATTGAATGGTTGGATCTTGCTAGATCTAGGTTTTCATGGAATGACCCTAAGTGGACCACAATCCCTTGAAACAAGGAATGCTACCCCCAAGGCAGATCGTCACAAAATGATACTCTAGACCTAGGTTTCAAGGTATGTCCATTCCAAATCCACAAAAATCTCAACCACCCACTTCCTCAAAGTGGGAAAACTCACTCACCCAAGGGAGTGCGACTTTGCTCAAGGAGGGCTAAAAGGTGGGTTAAGTGGACCAAATCAAGTCCAATGGCCACCAAACTGTAGATCCAAGTGGCTTGATCCCCGATCTATGTAGATCCCAAAATTCAAGTCAATCCAAGGGTTAGATCTTAGTAGATCTGAGTTTTAAGGTGCCAAGAAATTCAAAAGGGGGTTTTAATCCCTTAAAACGTGGAATGATGCCCATAAGGTAGAAATCACCAAAGTAACAATTTGGGGGTAGGTTATCAAGTGTCTAGATTGCAAATCAAGTGGGATCTCACCTACCCATGTGCTAGATCTAACCAAACAAGCCTCTCTTAGGGAAGTGCGATTTGGTTCAAGAGGGCTTTTTGCCTTGAAAAGTGTGTCAATTTTAACCCAATCACTACCAAACTATAGATCCCACTAGGGGTGGATACTATAGAGGTGGGTTCTTAAAATCTCTTCAAAAGCAAGGCTAGATCTAAGTAGATCTAAGAAAAACCAAAAACAAGGGTTTTAATCAATTAGGGTTTTTATGATCTAGAAATTATGGATGATTCAAGGAAGAAGAAGATCATACCTTTGGAGCATACCTGGATGAAGAGATGAATGCTAGTTGAGAAGAGGATTACTTTTGCCAAAGATCAAATGGAGAATTGTTGAAGCCCTCTTGCCAAATTGATTTTTCCAAGCCACATAGGAGTCCCTCTAACCTATCAAAACCGAGGAGCAAAGCATCAATCAGTTTAACATGTTGAAGGTAGATACAAGCAAGAGAGAGAGATAAGCATAGAATAGTTGGCACAAAGACAAAACTACTCCCTGTTTAACCAAAACGTCTTCCTCCAAGCTTGAAGGGCAAGCCTCCCCACCAATTCGCACTTGTCCAAAAAAGTCATCTTAACCTGTAAATAAGATATGGCAAATATGCAAGATAGCTACAATAGATCCTCTAGTGCAATGGACAAAAGCATTTACAATCGAAACAACCAACATCCACTCTAATCCAAGTATGTACTCCAAAAGATAGAAATTTTATTCCAAGAGCCAAGAGCCAAAAATCTCTAGATGATTTTACAATGAGAGGCTCCCTCCTTAAATAGGATGGGGAGAGAGTACAATCCTAACCACTTTTTACATGAGTGGCTAAGATTAAAAGATCAAAAGATCTAATCAACGGCTAACAATAAATCATAACAATACATCACATGGATCACCCAATATAATGATGGCGCCCCCACTAAATGGTACAAAAGGAGGATGACGTCATCCACTAGAGGGGTAAAGGTACAAAGATCCACCTCATAATGACTAGGACATGATAAAATAAGCACATGGTGGGGCTAGGAGGCATCAATCCTTGCTAGCTCATCCCCAAGTCACAGTAAAATAATAAAATATGTCCAAGATAATATAAATGATCAAATCTGTCCTCAAAATCTGTGACAGACAAGCAGTAACATACCTCCTGTGATCAATGTGGGCATACCCACATGGTGAAAACTGGCTGGAAGATAGTGAGATCACCCTGGAAGACCTTTGTGAAAACCAAATGCCAAAAACTTGCCTCAATTGCCCAAATCAAATTTCTCAGTGACCACTTTATCCCATTTTTTTACTGCCTCGGTAACTGTGAAAGTGCCAAAACTGCCTCCTAGGGCATCTGCGCTGTCCATCTGAGCCCACCAGGCTCTCAAAAAGGGGGGTAAATGGTAAAAAAAAGTGGCTAGACCACCCCCTCCACATACAATGCCCTAGGTGAACTGGCCTCTCATGGCCCCTGCTGCTCAGGCTGGGAAATCAGCCCCAAATCTGGTCAACAAGTGTAAAACTGCATCAATCACTGTCAGAAGTGCCCGGAACTGAAAGATAAGTGTCTCATTGGATCCAGAAGACCCAAATCCACTAGGAATGTGTACTCATACACCATGGGTTTCCCTAATGGGCCAGCTGTAGGGTCCACCATATATGGACAATGCATAATCTGTTGATCTGAAGTAATAATAACCTGCTGAACTGCATCCATCATCATCTGAATCATCTGTCCATCATATGATATAATCACCAAGTGTGTGGGACCATGAATCATCATCAACAAGAATATATATATGGCCCACATCATCACGGATCCCAATAATATACAACCAAGGATAAATCACATCAGTAGACTAAGACATGCTTCTCTAATCATTCTCACAGCCAAGCTCAAAGTATATCATCCATTCAGTGGCATTAATCAAGTTAGGATATTCATTTTTTATATGAAATTACTTGCACAATAGTTCAAATGACAAACTCACCCATTGGACATGGTCCAACTGCTAGTGAAGGATGAAGGCTAGGAGCAAGGTTGGGCCCAGGGGTTGACTTGTCTAACTTAACTCAAAAATACTTTGGACTGGGAGAAGGGGGAAGCTACAAACTCTGTGCTGGACAAAATAACACGGGGAATGGCTGTGTCTCACAAATGGGTAAGTTGTTTAGAGAGTGCTTATTCAACTTAGGCATCATGTCTACATCAAGTTGATCCAGGTTCATTAGGATCATTCAATTTCATTTCATGGCCTTTTTGGCCTACATAACCCTTCGGATCTCAGGTGTGCTGATAAGCACAACTAGTTGCAGCTTGCATCCAGGGCATGTTTTTTCAAATACATATAAGGTCAGAAATCGTTTAGATATAACTTTTAAGAGACATTGCTTTTTGGACCTTTCTTATACTCTTCGAGGAGTATTTTTAGCTGTTCATCGCTCTTGCCCTTTTTTTTAGTTTCCATGGGAAAATTTATAAGTTTCCATAGGTAGAACATGAGCTTTCAGTTTTATCCAACAACATCTCAAGTGACTAGGGGGAGTTCGAGCCAATGCCAAACATCGGGACAACCGACCAGAATGATTTATGCCTACAATCCAACTCACCAAAGGCAAGTTTTGTCACCAACTTAGAGCTGAGACACTGAACATACAGGGATGCGTTCCAAACACAGAGGTAGAAAAATGGGGAAGTCCTCCGGTATCAGAAAGTCAAATGAGACAGGTCAAGGTTTAAAGTCAAATAGGAAAGTCATGTATGGATGGAGTCAAGTGGATATGGAGCCTACACTAGTAGACAACTGGTGTCAGGAAAGACCATATCTATGTAAGGTGGAAAACCAGTGGGTTTTGATAAATGACCTAAATGTGCAAGCAATTGTCCATTTTATGATTTATAGTTCAATTTAAAAAGTTTGCCACATCAGGAATAATATACCAAGCAAATGCTGTGAACATGACTAAATCAACAAGATAATAATCCACAGTCAGTGATAACATATCCATAGATCATACAATATCATCATAATAATAACCATCATGTACCATCTGAAACACTGCTGCAATACATCTCTAAGCACTGAACTAAAACTGTATGGGATAAAGGGTCACATTGGTCATCAAATCTGAACTCTCAAGGCTTAGCCTTGACACAAGGTCTAACATAAATCTGAATAATATACTGCTTTGATCATGAGTGATCCAAAATATATAGCCATGCTTTGGAATAATGGAAGCTCTGGAATGTGCAGATATCTGTTGAACAAGGATAGTAGCCCTGCTACTATAGTGTGATAACAAGTTTAAAGGTAAGGAGAACTTGGTATGAAGGTTAATTAAGAGCTTGTATAGCTTGAAGCAAGCTCCAAGGCAGTGGTATTTAAAATTTGACAGGTTTATGACAGAACAAGGTTATAGTAGATGTCATTTTGACCACTGTGTTTATTTCAAGAGGCTAGAAAATGAAAGATATATTATCTTGTTATTGTATGTGGATGACATGCTTGTTGCAAGGTCTGACATGCAGGATATAAATGTACTAAAAAGGAAGCTAGCTAATTCATTTGCGATGAGCGATTTGGGTGCTGCAAAGCAAATCCTTGGTATGAGAATAATAAGAGACAGAAAAAATTGCAAATTGACATTGTCTCAGGGTGAGTACATACAAAAGGTGTTGGATAGGTTCAGAATGCAGACTGCAAAACTAGTTAGTACACTTTTGGCCAGCCATTTCAATCTAAGTAAGGAAGAGCGTCCCAAGACACATGAAGAGATAGATTGCATGTCCAAGATTCCCTATCAATCAGCAGTTGGCAGCTTGATGTATGCCATGGTGTGCACAAGAACAGATATTACACATGCAGTGGGAGTTATGAGAAGATATATGAACAATCCAAGTAAAGAAAATTGGAAGGAAGTACAGTGGATTCTCAAGTATTTGAGAGGTACTACCACTCAGGCATTATGTTTTGGAGGTTCAAACACTGTTCTATATGGATATGTTGATGCAGATATGGCAGGTGACAAGGATAGCAGGAGGAGAACCACAGGGTATGTGTTTACTGTAGGTGTGTTGAGGCCTTGGGGGTGCAGGGTGATTGCAAGGTGCTGGAATGGGTCCAAGTCTCCTAACAGAAGGTGAAAACCCAGACTGAAAGACTTAGAAAAACCCTGCGCAAGGACGGTTCTATCCCCAGGCTATTTGGTATGGAATTCTCCCATGGATATTCGGCCTCCCCTGGCACTCTTTGAGTAGATGGGTTTGATCAATAGATCAGAACTTAAGAACGGAAAACAAAAGCTTAAAACTAAAGTCTGTTCTAACTTAAACTATTTAGAAGAGAAATTAGTCTGAATTAAACCTATTCTAAAGGGAAGCTTGTTGTTGTGCAGATCGACCTTGATGTGAGAGGAGTAAGTGAATTTAACTTCAATAGAAATGTTAAAAGGTACGTTCACTTATTCACTTAAATCATAATCCATTAATGAAAATTAAAAGAGAAAAAATTCAAGTAATTAAACTTGTTCAAGATCAACCTGTAATCACTGTGCTAATTGAAAAATTAACATTGATTAAGTGGTATATGACTCATTTGCAGAAATCGATAAAGAAAGTATCTAAATTAAAGAAATTTAAGAAGATACTCTTCTACAAAGATCTGCAATAAGAAAAATCAATACAAGAGATCTGTGCATTATTTAATGTATGCAAAGGAAACACATCCTATAGATGAAAATTCTAAAAGCTAGAAATCAGACTGCATCAAAGAAACTTGACGATAAACAAGAGATGATTTGAAAGATTACTTCACTGTATTAAGAAGTCTATAAACAAAATTACAAGGCTGTGATAAAACAGAGTATCTTCACGTCCTCTCATGCTGATTTCTGACCCCAAAATTATCAACCCCATTCTTCCTGAGAGGTATTCTTCCTTAAATAAGGATTACAATGGAGTACAAAAAGGGAATCCCAAAAGGTAGGGATTACAAGGTTTAAATTCGGCTATTAATCCAGAAAATCCGGCCATAATAATCTAAACAACTCTTAATTCAGCAAATCCCCCCCGCTTGAAGGTGTATTTGGAACAAAAGTCATCTTGGAATTTCTGGAAAATCACGTAGCAACATTGAAGAATTTGTAAACAACTTAATAGTTATCAACAACAGGGAAAAGCCAGTCCTCGAAACCTTCCTGCTGAACCGCCACAGAATCTCCTGGTTGATCCATAACACTATCGAAAATAGAAAAATTAGGCAGTGAGTCTTTTTTCACGGGAGCTGGTGGCATTTCGGGTTCTTCATTTATTATGAAATCTTGGATAATAGTATCATCTTCATCATGCAACTTTTCACTGCTTTCCTCGTCGTTCTTCTTAGGAGATGGTGAACAAGCTGATAGAATTTCAGAAACTCCTTCTCTGTTACCATAGTTGACATCAGAAACACCTGCATTAAACAATGGTGACATAGGTTCAAGAAATAGCATGGAGTGAAGCTCTTCGTGCATGGAAGATTCATTGGAAAGTTCACAATCAGTTGGCATGTTATTCATCAAATCATCAGAAGGAAAGTTTGCCATAACAAGAAAAAATTCTATCAAATTCAAACAATGAGCCAAGTACTTCATACCTGCGGCCATATTTAAGATAAGCTAAAGAGGATCGAAATGATCAAATGTGACGAGCTGCAATGATTGAGATCATGCGAATTTGAGATTACAATCATTTAAATAGGAATAAAACGACGGCGCAACATGTCAATAAAAAATGGATCATAACAAATCATGTCAAGCAATCATATCTTCCAGGGTGATCATGCAGCGCGAGGTGAAACAAAACATTGCAACGTGAGTTGGAATAATTTAATCTCATCCATTGAATCAACTGAACGGATGGTGAGGATTTAACAATAGAGGATGTGGGATAAAGCCTTGTGGGATTTGTCCTAGTTTTATTCATGATTCCCAAAAGCCGCAATCTGAAAACTGTGGGTTTTGGGATCGCACACATGGATCAAAATACGAAACGTGTTTCCAAGAGATGCAACCCAAAAATTGCGGGTTGCGGGTTTCGGAAACATACTATACAACTTTAAAAGAAAAACGGGAATCCAAAATCCGAAAGGCGCAACTGTGGGTTTCGGGTTTCGGGGTGACGATTCCCAAACTTATTAATGAGAAAATCCTGCATCCTACACCTTCCGGGTTGCGGGTTTCGGGATCACCAAACCCAACCAACTGAAAATTGATTTCCCACAACCGCAACTGTCGGGTTTGGGATTTCGGGATGTCGGAAAGTCGGGTTCGGGCAGGTAGAAAATAAACAACGAAAAACTTAGAATTTGAATCTTTCTGTGACCGAAATACTGAAAAATTCTAAGGAAAGAAGTACAATCAAACTAACCAAAGGCATAAGTACAAGATTTGCAGAAACCCAGCTCAAAATTCATATTCATAAGAACACTTGCACGAATATATTTGTGCTAATTTGAAATTGGGGCTCTCATGCTTAACCGGAGCATGGGATATGTTGTGGTCACAACAAGGTGGAACAACAATAAGCTAGATTTCAAAACTGCTAAAGGTTGTTGCACTTTCAACAATGGAAGCAGAGTATGTTGCTGTTATAGAGACTAGTAAAGAGATGATTTGGTTACTGAGGTTTATGGAGGAATTGGGTAAGAAGCAAAAGGATAGCAGGTGGTATAGTGAAAACCAAAGTGCCATTCATCTTGCAAAGAACTCAGCATTCCATTCTAGGACTAAACATATACAGCTCAAGTACCATTTCATACGCTCTATTCTGGAAGATGAACTGTTGAAGTTGGAAAATATACATACTAGCCATAATCCTGCAGACATGTTCACGAAGTTAGTGACCAGAGAGAAACTAAGTTCTTGCTCGGTTTGAGTTGGCCTTCTAACATGAAGGTGAAGATGAGAAATTTTCCAAGTCCAAGGTCCAACAAGTACAACATCGATGGAGTTGTTGTGATCAGTCTCCAAGTGGGATATTGTTGGTTGTGGAGCCAGATCTTCCAGTCTCATAGATGATGATTCAGCCATGTTTGTACCCCATGTTTGGTTATGATCTCGACACGATCCCTAGGGGGTTTGGGCCCATGGTTTTGGGTAACCCGTGGTATTTTCCCATTGTATTTCCCCTTTATAAGAAAGACATTGTAATATGGCTAGGGTTGATGTATAAGGTTTTATGCATTGTAAAGATCTCTGAGATCATGAAGAGAGATTGCGAGACTATGAAGAGGAAGTGCAGCGGCTGTGCTGCAGGTTGTATCCCTTCACCTTGCATAAGGACTGGAAATTTCAGTGTGGACGTAGCCCATTCTAGGTGAGCCGCGATATATCTGTGTCTCTCTTGTAATGTGTATGTGTGATTATATTTGCATTTATGTTTATTGTTATTGCTCTGCAATCCTATTTTTCTAACAAATAGTTGTTTCATTAGTTTACTCGTAATACATTGAATTTTAAACCGTAGAAGCATTGGAATATGTGGCAGAAGCATAAGTATGGGCATAGGTAATAGAATTCAAGCCATTAGTTCCAGGCGCAGATCCGAGTGGAGAACCAATTGACCTAGGTCCCAACTATTCCTATTGAAAACCTATCAATTTGACCAGTGAGGCAGGGTAGAGAGGTTATAAGAAGTTTAATATAATAGAATATAAGTTCAAATCCTCTGAATGTGTGAAAGGTATAGTTTCCAAGAAGGGAAAGGACTCTTTATGGAGGGAGTTTTATTTGATTCACCGAGGGTAAATGAGAAAAAAATGATTTGTATGCAGAATTGAAAGGTGGGTTAGGGAAAATACGGCCGCATACCGAAGACATTGCCACTCTTGATCCTTATCCTAATCCTGCTCATGCTCCTTCTTGTCCAATCGAAACCCCCTGCTCCTGCTCCTACTCATCCTTGTGCAATAGATACCCACGGCGTCGTTTCACCGAATGTAAATTTTGGAGTCGGATCTACAATGAAAAACCCTAGGCGCGGGTTACAGAGGAGTTGCAGAGACGGTCCTACAATGGAAAACCTTGGGTGCAGGTTGTGTTACAGTAGTTGCAGAGACGAGCCTACAATGGAAAACCCTGGGTGTGGGTTGTGTTATAGTGTAGTTGCAGAGATGAGCCTACAATGGAAAACCCTGGGTGTGGTTTGTGTTACAGTGTAGTTGCAAAGACGAGCCTACAATGAAAAACCCTAGGAACGGGTTACAAAGGAGTTGTAGAGACGGGCCACGTTTTGGTTCACCGGTTTGGGAATGCATACGTTAACTATGTCCGAGGAGTTGCAGATACGGGCCAACGTTAACAATGGGAATTCATGCGTTGGTCTTTATATATTACATTGTAATATATATTATATATATTACAATGTAATATATATATTTTTATGTATATTACATCGTAATATATAATATATATTACAATGTAATAATATATAATAATAAATTTTAAATTTGTTTTAATTTTTAATTTTTAATTTGTTTTTAATGGGTCAAACTCCTCCATGGAAAAGACCCCATATAAAGAAATTATGATCATAAGCTGGAATTTGGAAGACCCCTCTAAAGGATAAGAATATAAGAATATAGGTAGCGTGATTCTTAGTATTCAAAGGTATGAAATATATCAACTTGCTAGTTTTGGATCAATGCACATAACATGAATTTTGATGCCTCAAATCTAGAATCTTATGTCTAAGATGAAAAAATGTACACAACATTTTCACAACCAAGCCAATGCTAAGGGCCATATTTCAAAATCACCATCCTCAATAGTGACAAGATTTTGGGCATATAAAGGATGCAACTTATGATTATTTCAATTACATATTCTTAAAGAGAGAATACATAGAAAGGAAGCTCGAGAATGAATGTTATATAATATCTCAAAAATTAATTCAAGGATGAAGAGAATGAACAAGAGGAATCAATACTGGACGTGATAGTTGGTGGAGGGATAGACTCCATTTCTCTCACCCCCAAAGAAAGCCTAGGAATGTTTTCATGTTTTTTTCCGATTTCCCTATGTAATGTATCATATAAGATCATTGGAAAAATCATCACAAGGAGGCTTATAAAGTTGATCAAGAAGTTAATATTTGAGTAAGAGTGGAGGTCATCCTTGCAAGTTGAGTACTAAAATTATAAGAATAGTGTAGAAAGCTATCCATAGCAACAAAAATGAAAAACAAAGTAAGATGGTATTTAAATTACACAAGGTCAGCCATGACTGGTTATTTAATGCATTGTGAAGGTATAGGTTTTCCAAGAGTTGGAAAAATAGAGATGTTCCTGGGTCACCTTGCTAGTAAATGGAATACCTACATATTTTTTCTAGCCATAAGGATAAGGTAACGTTGCCAATTGTTCCCCTATAATAGTCGAGGACATAGGAAGAAGTTAAGAGAGAGAAAGGATTTGGAGATAATTGATCCATGGTCTCATTGTAGTTAGAGGGGTTAAATACAATTAATCAATTGTAGTTGGGATCATACCTTACTCCCTAGAGGAACTTTTGTTATCATAACAAAAAGGATTAGAATGAAATTAGCTTCCTTTTGGAATTTGGAGGAAAAGCTAACAATAGAAAATGTAAGATACATCCTTGAAATTCCTGTGCTACCACTTTGAACAAAATTATACAAGTCCTTGAGTTATCCCTTTTTTACTTGTAAAAACCCTAAGTATTAACAATATTAGGAGGGTCTTACCATGGGGTCACAAATGGTTGAACTTGCATTGGATAATGGTTCTAATCAAATTGTTACAATTCTCCTTCACACTCTACCTTTGGATTTTTAAGCGTTTCAAAGGTTTTAAACTAGCTTAACAAATTAATGATATCCTAGTTAGTTGGAGAAAAGCATGGAAAAGTTTTTTTTATTTTGTTTCCGATGGGGCCTCTAAAGGAAACCCAGGGAAAAATGGTTTGGGGGGTCATCATAGATCCAATGGAAGCACGATTTTCATCTTCATGTGAGGCATGGGGAGATATTCAAATAATGCAAAGGAGATTGCAATGGATCCAACCATGCAAAAGTTTTATTTCACTATGAATATTTAGAATGTGAATTCAATGTTCATTTTCTCAATCTTTATTGGTAGCCCGATGGCCTAAAATATTCATGTCCAAAGACTTTGTGACAGAAGAAAAGCTATTCTAAATGACTTGACCTTTTCTCTGGAAAGAAAAAAGATGACATAATGAAGACACCAATTCTTTGGATAAAGAGTGTGTTGAAATAGAGGAAGGTGTTCTTAAAAAATATTTGAGAAGGATGTACGACTCACATTATCCATCCACAAAAAACCTACAATATGAACCTCAAAACATGGAGAACAAGAATATCATCAAGTATGCCTTATAATATGAACAAGATATGGAGAGGACATTGATATTTTGAGAAATGGCCCTTCCATTGTCGTTCCAAGGGGAAGAACTTATTGGTATGCACAAGTCTTGCAGTGGGAAGAACATTGTCATAAGGAAGGAAATGTAACTTGCTTCAGTGAGAAATGTAGGGAAATTGAAAACCCTATCCCATTCATTGAGATTCTCATATCCAAGGGGTTTTTATGAGACTCACATCATTTCTAAGACCCTGGTCTCTTTAGATATATGACAATTGGAGGATGGGGTAGAATTCCTAAGCATGTTTTTATTTCATGTCCTACTTTTTCCGTTCTTTATTAACACCCCAAATATCCCCCTTCTAACAAGTTTAGTAAAATAATCTTCAAGGATTCAATGTCATACAATATGACTTTGTCCTATTAGCCATATTGTTTGTCAATGAATAAGAACATAACATGTTGAAAATCAAATTGGAGGCACAAAATATGGTCGTGATGCATACCTCAATATTAAAAGATTTAACCAACCAAATCTCGAGGTTTTTAGGAAGGTGTATTCCCATTGGGATGGTTCCTTCAAATGAATAGGAGAAGTAAATATTTTCCTTGATGGTGATATGTAATGTGTTTCTAGTCTAAACAAAAGGATCACATGCCTAGAGCATGTAATACCTCGATTTTAAACACTAAATTGCAATATGTTAAGTCATGTGTTATTTGAATGATGACATTAATTGTGATGTGAGTAAAAAAATGTGTGCTTAGTTATAATGATCCCATGTGTAAATAATGTAATTGTATTGTAAATATCCCTAGTGCAGATCTCAATGCCAAGGCTTGACTAGTGAATACAATATGAGTACCTATAGTGGGCTAGGATTATGGTGTGATTTTTATGTTTTCCATGGTATACTTATTTATATAGGAAGGAATACATAAAATAAAATGCATAGTAAGGTAATATCCACCAAAAAGGTTGGTTGAGAAGCAACAAGGGGACCTTGATACCACAAGAGGGAAAGAGAAAGGAGGTACATGGGTGATATGACTTGACACTTATCCTTTGAAGTGTAATCTTCTTTTCCCATGCTTGAGTCAAAAAGTTCTCAAATCAATATATGACTTATGTGTGTCCAAGTATAAGATGTCACATCCTTGGGAAGAAAGGAGGCCTCATGCAAAGAAAAGGTCCCTTCTTTCCTTTCAACATCCATTATTTATTTTTCCATGGAGCATTCCTATCCCATTTGAATTCTCCTCTTTTTGGTTTTGAAGGGAAAAGGTGTGAAACCATAGGCATGCTTGCAATAGCAAGAGAAATCCATGCACTCATCGTTGGTAAGAGTATGTGGATGTTGTTGTGGGGGCAGTGGTGTGAGGGTGGGGTGGATTTATTTTGAGTATAGGAGAGGGATTGAGGGAAAAAAAACATAGTTGGATTGTCCTCAACAATTGAAGAAAACACCATTTTTTTCTACAACCTTGTTAGTGCTATACATGGACATTTTGAGTGAAGTGATCTCCTCTAAACGATTTGAAGTATGAAACTAGTGGTATAGGAATTTATTTTCCAACTCTAGAAGGGAATAATATCCATAAGATACCGTGGTGTAGAGAAAGGGAAGAAGATCCACAAGAGACTATGCAATAGATAAATGGAAGATCTTCCTCTTGTCGAGAAGAAGAAGAGTTTCATGGTAGACTGGTCGTTGGATGAGGTCCTAGAGAGATCAATAGTGAAAAAATTAGATATGTGAGAAATGGGTTTGTATTAGTGAGTTAGTGCCTTGTAGGAACTTCCTCTTCCCTAGTGGTATCACGTTGTGGCTTAGGGGTGGAATCCATAGTTGATTCCTATGGTTGGGAGGTGAAATACTCCTCAATGACCTATTTGGTGGACGTTATCAATGTTATATCCCTTGAACTAGATGAGTCAACATGCATGTCAAAATAATTTTAAAATAAATACCTAAAATACATAGTACTGCAGTGACTAGATGTGGGAAATACTGAACTGTGAATGGGGCCAACATTGAAAAATTTTCAAAATATTTCTGAATGCACTCAAATTTGGCATGGACAGGAGGTTCACATGCCTCCACGATATGGGATGGTTTCCAAACTCAATATGATGGAAATTCTCAGTACTCGGCATATCTGATCTCATCCTACTTTCATTTGAACTTTCTCGAATTGCCATGCATGGAATTTCCGACGTACCCATCCACGTCATGGTCGTGTTGATATTTATACTCATTGCCTATGTAATTCAAAATGAACATCATGCATTCCAATTAGGCCCATGATATTGGTGGAAGAAGAAGGCTCCAACCAAAATTTCAACAATGATTTCGAGCTACTCTAGTGAATGGAGCACAAGAAACTTAGATGAGAGCAAAAAACAAAGACAAGAAATATTTGATGAAGCTTGTACAATTTATCAAGTAATTGTTTATCGACGTTATGTAACTTGCACTAGATGTGTCAACATTCATATTGAAATAATTTTAAAATAAATAACTAAAAGACATAGTACTACAGCGACTAGACGTGGGCAACAGTGACCTATGCATGGGGCCAACGTTGAAAAAATTTCAAACTATTTCTGAATGCACTCAAATTTGGCACGGACTGGTGGTTTGCATGCATCCATGATATGGGAGGCTTTCTAGACTCAAATACGATGGAAACACCCAGTACTCAACATCTCCGATGTCATCTTAATTTCATTTGAACTTTCTTGGATGGTCGTGCCTAGAATTAACAACGTACCCATCCACATCATGGTCATGTTGATCTTGTTGAGCATGATTTTCATTGATGTCAAAGGATCTCATTAATGACGGAGGATAGCTCGAAATGGCTCATGCTTGATGATGTGGATAATCTCTTGGAATGCTTACTACTTGATGATTGCATGGTTGCACAATAGAAATTCTTGGGTCTTGGAACCCATACTTACTATGGCTTGATGAACTCTATGGTAATACAAAAAACTTGAATCCATAAGGAATGTTGAAGAACATTGAACTTGAAGAATCCCTCGTACACTATTGAAATTCATGCTATGATGAAGTCATGGAACTCCTTTTGAATCCCTCACACATTGTGCATGATGGTATGGGTATAAAACCATTGCTGACCTCCCTTTGGAACCTATGTTTGATGTAACTTGAACTCTCAAATATGTGGCTTTTAAGCATTAAGAGAAGATGTCATTAATTAACCTTAATGAAACTTAAATAATCCTAAATCTATCCAAGAAGAAAGGTTGTTTGATGATCCTATCAAGGGATTTTAATGAATATTTTAATGAATATTAAATTGACCAAAATGCAAAGTCGGCTCAAATTTAGAAGACAATTTTTTATTAAATAAAAAATAAAATATATATATTTTTATATAGCAGGTCGACTCAGTAAAAATACACATTGAAACTGTATAAATACATGTTCAAAGCTCATTTAAACATGAAAAACACAACTCTCATTTTCGACCAACTCTGACGAATTTCGGGTGTCTCTGAGGCAACAGTAGATCCGTAGTAGAGGAGGATGATTTAGCTCTATTTTGAAAGTTTTTTTTGTGCTCAGAATTTCGGGTTACATAGTGACTAAGGTAGCCACAGTGAAGGAATACGAACAACAACATTAGATAGTAATAGCAGCATCATTGGAGTAGTAAATCATATATTTGATCTTTTTCTCTTATTTCGGGTGGCTAAAGGAGGTTTGAGGCAGCTGCAAGTTAATGTTTTTGGAATAATTCTATCTCTTATCTTAGTGCTGGTTATTACTCTGACTTTGGGTCAATTAATAATTAATATGAACCCTAAGTTTCATTAAAATTACGAACTTCAGGCTAGGATAAGGGACATTGTAGTAGAAACAAAATTTTTTATTATCAAGGGTATGTTGAGAGAGCCACAACAAGATGACTAAGTAACAACATGCATAAAGAAGCAATACTCATAGTTAATGTTCTACTTTACTAGTCAGACACAGTTGTGAATATCAATATCTTAAGATAAGCAGTTGAAGCACATATTTCATTCAAAGATATTTGCAACACAAAAAGTTTGAAAGATCTCAAGGCATTCAAAGGACTCGAGATAGTGTGATGGACTGTTTCTTAAGTAGTGATCTGAACATGTTTGAGTAGAATATATGAAGACAATAAAATTAGATTGATGACAATGACTAGTTGATGATTGCAAGACAACCTTGCATTTGAGGTTTGGACACGTCATCACTTCTTAGTTGGAGCTAAGAAAACTAGGCTGGGCCTTGGCATAGGAGTTGGTGCTGATGTAATCAGAAGATTGAAGTCTTCATTGTAAATCATACCAAATTATAATTAAAGCTTACTATACTTGTTTAGTGTTGCGTCTCTTGATCTATATTGATGACATGTTTATAGACATATGATGCTTAATTGATGAATGTTGATGCATAGATAAATGTGAATGATGAACTATGCTTAAGTTTTGAAGTAAAATTGTTCGAAATTTCTACCACACTGATTCACCCCCCCTCTCAATGTGCCATTGTGTCTAACAATTGTATCAGAGCGAGGTCTTCACCATGATCCTAGAAAGTGTGAAGGAGTTCCATGGACATACAATGGAAGGAGAAGCAGAATTATCAAATAAAGAGGTTCCAGTATTTGATGTGATAGATTACTTTGGATGGAGAAGCAAGATGAAAGCTTATCTGAAGAAGTTTGTTGTTTGAGATATTGTGATCAATCCACCCATTCCGTCCAACAAGAAGACCAAGACAACTGCACAAAAATATGCCAAGAAGTGCAACGCCATTTCCTTGAAATTTCTTGTGGATGGAATCTCAAGCTCTATCAAAGAAAGTGTAGGAGAACACACTTCAGCAAAAGACCTACGGTTTAAGCTGGAAAGTGAGTACCAAAGAAGAAACCAAGACACATAGAAGGAAACAGAAGTCAATCCCACTGAAGATGTGAAGCAAGAAGAAAAGGGAGTGCAAGCATCAAACATTGTGGAAGGTAAGGATGCTTTTGATTGTAGTAGCTTTGAATGTGATGATGTTGAAATTCTACTTACAGAAAATGATAAGCAAGATTTGTTCAAATCCAATCATGCACTTACATATACCTGTTGGAAGGAAACAACCCTCCAGATGAATATGAGCTCAATCTTAACAATTTTCTTTTAAAATACATTGTTCCAATCATGATCTTCAATTTAGATTGTGTTCTTCGCCTCACACTTATAAAAGTTATATTTTAGAAGTGCCTTCAAAATATTTGATTCTGAAGATACTCCCAATAAAGTAAATACCTTGATCAAAACTTTTGAATTAAAGGCATCAAGAACTTTGATTTTGTTTGATCATATTACTTTTTCCTCAAACATGAGCTTTATTACGATCAAATGATTGTTGGTAGGTGTTGGAATTTTTGCAGCTCCTAAAATCATGGGATTGAGTTGATGATATAAATCATGGTTACACAAAGAGCTTAGTCAATCATTTTTTATTATGTAATTTATTGACAATACTTTGTGTTATTCGGTAGTTCTCAAGCTTCTTACATTTTCATTACATTTAGGGAGTAGGGCCATTTTTTAAGATAAAGTATAAGAGGTTGGTTTTCTTAATATAATGTGCTGACATCCTATTATTTCCATTTTGATTAAAATCCTATGACACTCACTACTAATTTTCACCCTACTTTATCAACTTTGATTATCATCATTCTGTATCAGGAAATATCTCTATATCATGGATCCAACAAACGACTATAGCAAAAATTGTGATGTATATTCGATACCCTAACTCCAGTATTCTTATAAAACTCGCATGAGAAGGTATTTTTTTATATTGGAACTGATGTAAGTCACAATAAAGGCTAATGTTGCTGAATTGATTGAACCATGAAAATATATGATTCGACATGTCTATCATTATACGCTGCCACTTGAATTTCACAACAATACAAGTGTCATTTGTAAATCTTGATCTGTATTTCATGATCGTCACATTAATCATCTCAATCATTGGTTTCGTCAATCGAGAATTTTTTTTTTGCAAATCATGATCTCATTACTATTGGTTGTGGAGCCTAATATTCCAGTCTCATAGATGATGATTCAACTGTGTTTGTACCCCAGGTTTGGTTATGATCCTGACACGCGCAACAGGGGGTCCATTGTTATGGGTTGGTTTTTTCGCCAACAAATTATGGGCCCATAGTTTTTGGGTAACCCATGGTATTTTCCCTTTAAAATAAAGACATTGTAATGCGGATAGGGTAGATGTATTAGGTATTATGCATTGTAAATATCTTTGAGATCGTGTAAGAGAGACTGTGAGAGAGTGAAGAGCAAGTGCATCGGATGTGCTGCAGGTTGTATCCCTTCATTTGTTGGATGGTATAATAATAAGGACTGGCAATTTTAGTGTGGACGTATCCCATCTTGGGTGAACCACGATATATTGGTGTCTCTCTTGTAATGTGTTTGTGTGATTTGTATTTGTATCTTGTTTACTGTTATTGCTCTGCGATCTTGTTTCTCTAATAATTGGTATTAGAGCCAAAGGTCTATTTGGGAGATAAACCCGTAGGAAACTAGGGTTTCTGGTTCGAGTGGGAGCAATGGAGGAAGAAGGAAAGTTTAAGGTCAAGAAATTTAATGGCCAAAACTACCAATTATGGAAGATGCAAATGGAGAACTATCTGTACCAAAATGATCTATTCCTACCATTGGGAGGAAGAGCAAAGCAGCCGGCAACTATGAAGGATGAAGAATGTGAGGTTCTTGACATAAAGGCACTGGGAACAATACGACTATCTGCAACTTCGTTGGTGGCTTTCAATATCTCAAAAGAAAAGACAACGGACGGTTTGATGAGCGCATTGGGTAAGCTGTATGAAAAACCCTCGGCCTCCAAAAAGGTATTTATAATGAAGCATTTATTTGATATGAAGATGTCTGAAGGTGGATCTGTTGCTGATCATTTAAATGAATTTAATACAGTTACAAATCAACTAAGTTCTGTAAGTGTGAACTTTGATGATGAGGTTAGGGCTCTTCTAATCTTGTGTTTATTGAAAGAAAGATGGAATGGCTTGGTCATGGCTGTAAGTAACTCTGTCTTTGGTTCAAACACCTTGGTATTTGATGATGTTGTTAGTGCTATTCTTAGCGAGGAAATGTGAAGAAAAAGCACAGGTGACACATCAGGTAATGCATTGAACATGGAGAGCAGGGGAAGACAAAAGGAGAGAGGAAAGAACCAAGGTAATCACAGCAAGTCTAAAATGTGTAGATCCAAGTCCAGACTAGGAAATATAGAGTGATGGAACTATGGAAAGAAAGGACATCTGAAGAAAGACTGGAGATCTCTAAAGAAGAAAGGAGATGGACAGCAAGAGACTACTCAGGAAGCAAATGTAGTAGGTGATGTGTTACAAGATGCTTTGATTTTTGCATTAGATAATACTAGTGATTACTGGGTAGTAGATTCAGGGGCTTCATGTCATGCTACACCACATAGGAAATATTTTCATGATTATGTTCCAGACGATTTTGGACATCTCTTATTGGGTGCTGATGAGCCATGTAAAATTGTTGGAATGGGTAAGGTATGTATAAAATTTAAGAATGGAACTAAATGGCTGTTGAAAGATGTAAGGCATGTTCTTGCTATGAAAAGAAATCTAATCTCAATAGGGAAGTTGGGATATGGCGACTATTTATCTACGTTTGGAGAAACGTGGTGGAAAATCACTAAAGTATCAATGGTGATAGCACAATGAGACCTGGTATGTACATTGTATTTATGTACTCATAATACTATCCATTCTATCTCTTTAGCTTTCATAGGAACATATACAACATTGTTGCATCATAGGCTTGGCCACAAGTGAGAAGGGGATGTAGATTCTCCACTCAAGGAAGTTGCTGCCATATTTGAAGCAGGTAAGTTTGGATTTATGTGAGAACCGTGTTTATGGAAAACATAAGAGAGCCATATTTCTCAGGGTTGGGAAACAAAAGAAGAATGAAAAGTTAGAGCTTGTGCATATAGATGTATGGGGACCGACTCAAGTACAATCTCTTGGTGGCTCTCATTATTATGTTACATTTATTGATGATGCAACTAGGAAAACTTGGGTTTACTGCATTAGAAAAAAATATGATGTGTTTGCTACTTTTAAGAATTGGAAAGCTTTGGTTGAGAATGAGACAGGAAAAAGGTTGAAGTGTCTCAGATCTTATAATGGAAGTTAGTACTGCGGCAAGGAGTTTGATAGTTACTATTCATACTATGGGATTCGTAGAGAGAAGGAAGTCCTAGGAACACCACAAGAAAATTGTGTGTCAGAAAGGATGATTAGAACGATCATGGAGCGTGCAAGGTGAATGCGATTGCATGCAGGGTTTCCTTACAGTTTTGGGCAGATACTATAAATACTGTTGTTAATTTAATAAACAGAGGGCCTTCAAGTGCTTTGGATGGTGGTATTCCAGAGGAGGCATGGACAGGTAAAAAGGTAAACTACTCATTTTTTAGAACCTTTGGTTGTGAAGCATTTGTCCATATTGATAGAGAAAATAGAACAAATATTGAAGCTAAATCCAAGAAATGTACTTTTATTGGATATGGGGTTGATGATTTTGGTTATCGCTTATGGGATTATGAAAATCACAAAATCATTAGGAGTAGAGATGTGATATTCAAACAAAAGGTCATGTATACAGATCAGTTGTAGGGAAAGAAACAAGAAGAAGAAAACACAAAGTAGACAATGCTTGATGAAATTAAAGAAAATGAAGTTCTAAAGGTGCCAGAATATCAAGAACAGTAGCAAGTACGTGAAACTCCTACAAGTGTAAGAAGATATAACAGGTTAAGTAGACTCCCTCAATGATACTCTCCTTTAATGTATTATTTATTGATGACTGATGCTAGTGAACTAGAATGTTATGAAGAAGCAATGCAGGTGGAAACTAGAAAGAAGTGGAAGCAAGGCATGAACGAGGAGATGGACTCATTGGTAGGAAACTAGACTTGGGATTTGGTTCAGTTGCCTGCTGGTAAAAGAACATTGCAGAACAAATGGGTTTACAGGTTGAAGGAAGAAGAAGGAGGTAAGAGGTGATATAAGACTAGACTTGTTGTAAAGGGGTTTGCATAGAAGAAAGGTATATATTTTGATGAAATATTTTCTCTTGTTGTTAAGATGACTTCGATTAGGACTATTTTAAGTCTAGTGGTGGTAGAAGATTTGCATATTGAACAGTTAGATGTAAAAATAGCCTTTCTCCATGGGGATTTGGAGGAAGATATATATATGTAGCAAACACAAGGGTATGAGGTCAAAGGGAAGGAGAATTTGGTGTGCAGGTTGAAAAAGATCTTGTATGGCTTGAAGCAAGCTCCAAGGCAGTAGTATTTAAAATTTGGCAAGTTTATGACAGAACAGGGTTATAGTAGATGTAATTCTGACCACAATGTTTATTTCAAGAGGCTAGATAATGGAAGTTATATTATCTTGTTATTGTATGTGGATGACATGCTTGTTGCAGGGTCTAACATGCAGGAAATAAATGTGCTCAAAATGAAGTTAGAAAATTCATTTGCGATGAAGGATTTGGGTGATGCAAAGCAAATCCTTGGTATGAGAATAACAAGAGACAGGAAAAATAGCAAATTGAGATTGTCTCAGGGTGAGTACATACAAAAGGTGTCGGAGAGGTTCAGAATGCAGAATGCAAAACCATTTAGTACACCTTTGTCCAACCATTTCAAACTAAGTAAGAAAATGTGTCCGAAGACAAAGGAAGAGATATATTACATGTCTAAGATTCCCTATTCATCAGCAGTTTCCAGTTAGATGTATGCCATGGTGTGCACAGGACCAAATATTGCACATGCAGTGAGAGTTGCGAGCAGATATATGAAAAATCCTGGTAAAGAACATTGGAGGAGTACAATGGATTCTCAGGTATGTGTTTACTATAAGTGGAACGACAGTAAGTTATATTTCGAAACTGCAAAAGGTTGTTGCACTTTCAACAACGGAAGAAGAGTGTGTTGCTATTACAGAGGCTAGTAAAGAGATGATTTGGTTGCTGAGGTTTAAAGAGGAATTGGGTAAGAAGCAAAAGGATAGCAAGTTGCATAGTGAAAGCCAGAGTGCCATTCATCTTGAAAAAAACTCAACATTCCATTCTAGGACTAAACATATACGACTCAAGTACCATTTCATACGCTCTGTTCTGGAAGATGAACAATTGAAGCTGGAGAAGATACATAATAGCCAGAATCCTGGAGACATGTTCACAAAGGTAGTGACCATAGAGAAACTGAGTTCTTGCTCGGTTTCAGTTGGACTTCTAGTGTGAAGGTGAAGATGAAAAATTTGCCAAGTCCAAGGTCCAGCAAGTACAGCAGTGGTGGAGTTGCTATGATTAGTCTCCAAGTGGGATATTGTTGGTTATGGAGCCTGATATTCTAGTATGATAGATCATGATTTAATCGTGTTTGTACCCCAGGTTTGGTTATGATCCTGGAACGCACAAAAGGGGGTCCGTAATCTGTTGGTTTTTTCGCCAACATATTACGGGCCCATGGTTTTTGGGTAACCCGTGGTATTTTCCCATGGTATTTCCCCTTTAAAAGAAGGACATTGTAATACGACTAGGGTAGATGTATTATGTATTATGCATTGTAAATATCTTTGAGATCGTGTAAGAGAGACTGTGAGAGAGTGAAGAGGAAGTACAGCGGATGTGCTGCAGGTTGTATCCCTTCATTTGCTGGATGATATAATAATAAGGACTGGAAATTTCAATGTGGACATAGCCCATCTGTTGCAGATATTTCTCTCTACGGATAGGTAGAAACTCTCTTAGGACAAAGTAGGATGTACTGACTCTATGCTAAGACAAAAAGGAAACAAATGCTACCTTGAATTCCTAAACTAATCTTCACAACAAGATTAAATGCATTCAGAAGAGATGAAAGACGTAACTCACCTTCCAATTCGACATTTGTCTCGCTTCTAGCTCTTGATCCCGAAGCTCCAATGTAGAACCTGTTGAAATCAAACAAAGGACAAGCATGCAAGCTTCCAAATACCTTGAAGCAAATATTAAGTTCAAATCTAAACTAGATACATTTCATATCAAAGATCCATACAATACACATGAAATGGGAAAAACAAGACAAGTTATCTTATATTACAAACTTGAAGAGTACTTACAAAGGTTACTTGATATCCAAGCCAATCCCCCAGCTCCAAGTGCTTCCTCTAGCTATCTCTGCAGAAGTCTGAAGATCATAGGTTTGATGTCCCAAAAGTCCTCCCTTTGGCTCATGGAAGGCCTCTCTCTTATAGCATGTGGGAAGATTAACCAACAAGAGAGAAGTGTGGATCTATGGAAGGTTTAGTGGGTCAGGCCAGCTAAACAAAGAAGGAGTTAGGATCGAACCAAAAGGTGGTAATCCCAACAAAATCTCCTCGAAGGTTGAGATCCCAAAATCCAAGGAAAAAAGGCTAATTTCAGACTACCGTGCCCCTATAACTGAGCATAACACGGTAGTACCACACCCCAGAGAAGGAGCAACACACGGTAGTGCTGACTACCGCACCCCTGTAGACGTGCAGGGAGTGGTAGTGCTCACAAATAGGGCTGAGTTGGGTTGGCAGATGGCAGAAAAAGGTTTTGCTTTCAGTGTTCAGTCAATGTTTTTCACTCTGGATGTTCAGATGATCTTTAAGGGAAACTGTCGTTTAGGTCGGTAATGCAAGGATGCGACACTAATATGTAATGTGTAATATTGAGGTATAACAACATCTTGGGTGAACCACGATATATTGGTGTCTCTCTTGTAATGTGTTTGTGTGATTTGTATTTACATCTTGTTTATTGTTATTGCTCTGTGATCTTGTTTCTCTAATAATTACCTTAAGCGCCTCAAGCATGTTTGAGTGCTCGATGTACCTAAAGAATATGGAGTTGGTTATTGTTTTGATTAATTTGCAGGGTTTGAAGGTAAATCAGTTTCATTCTCCCATTGAGATTTTGGTCCCATATGCATCCTGGAAAAATAGTTTTCTTCCCATGGCTCCTGTTACACAGTTCAAACTGTGTGGAACTGAATACTTAGACATCTGTCCTAAATGCATGGAGCCCATAACAAAGGAAGGTTGGTTGCCTTTTCTACAGAAATTTTTAGGGTTTAATGTAGCTGTTATCCTAGCCTTTTCATTGTCTTTCGATGGAAAGGAAGCTCGCATGGGTGATGTCAACCTCCACTTAACAGAAGATTTTGTCTCTCAAGCAATAGAGCTACCGATTACTGGTGAAAGATGGTTTAAATGGAAACATATGAAAGGTCAAGCATGGAAGGAATTCTTGGTTAAAATAAACCTACAGGTTGAGTCTAAATACGGATTCACTTCACACATGCTCAAGAAGCAATGACGATCCCTCCTAGAAATCGTAATGAGGTATGTGACTTGTAAAGGTCGTTATTCACAAACACACTACTATCATCTTATGTTATTGCTTAGTTTCAAAGGCCATGCCATCAATATGCCATTCTACCTTATTAATAACCTCTAGAAGATGTCCTATTATGTTCAGAATAATTCGACCGATAAAGAAAGAATTCTTTTTCATCATGGTTTTATTAAGATTTTGACTGTGCACAAATTGACCCAGCTAGGCAATAATTGGGATTCCTTCCTTATGTGTAATGGTTTCGGGTTTAATGAGGAATGGACCCATAAGAGGTCAAAGACTCAGCAAATACGTAGGGGATATGTTCTAGAAGAACAGAGCCAAGGGTTTAGTAGTGAAGAGGCAGATCTGTCCTCAGTTAAAACTCACTACAAAGCCGACTTCAAGGTAAAATTTCAAGGTTCTCAAATTGGAATAGACAAGCCCTTTCCAAACAATGACAAACCAAACTCAGAATTCCATTTATCGATTGAAACCCTTAACGATCTGGAAGGAGAAGAACAAACCAGTAAGACTCTGAGTGAAAGGGAAACTCGTAGAACAACCAGAAGCATGACCGCTGCTCTTCTGGCTAGGAGAAACTTGCATGAGGACAACCTCTCTATTGTCGAACTCAGTGATTCTTCTGAGCATCAAAGGAACAATGATCTTGTCGAACAAGTAGACCCAAAATTCTTATATGACTCCACTTCCGAAGCAAGGGCTAGGAATGCTCAGGATGCGAGGAATTCCTTCCAGTCAAACCAAGAGGTCGATCAGAAAAATATCAAAGCCGAGGACATGGTTTGTGAGCCAAGTAAAAAGGTTGTATAAAAATCCACCATAGTGACTCAATCACATCAAATTTCCTCCCTGGAAATTGACCTTAAAGAAGTCGAGCTGGTCAATACGATAGCTAAAGAAGAAATTGTGAATCTGAGAGATGAATTAGTCACCTAGATTGATAAATGGAGCAATATGAAAGGTAAAAAAGAAAAGTATAAAGCTCTCAGGAAAACTCTGTTTTTAAAGAACTAGAAGTTGTTGAAACAGAATAGGGTTAGCAATAACAGAGTTTTGAAATTCAAATCCAAATTAGTTGAGGCCAGAAGGACTGCTCTAGTCCAAATATCCTTCGAACCACCCCTTAGGGCCTGATTTTCGCGAGCAGTTCGTTTTTGGTTTTTGTTGGTTTAAATTTTTGTTTTATCCACAAGGCACCAAGCATCGACGATTACAGTTAATGTTAGTCATTTCTTTCGACTATTTTTCTTAATTGAGTATGTCGTTATGAGGATACCTACAGAATCAAATATTTTGTAGGAATCCTTAAAATTATTATATTTATTCATAACATATTGATTACTAAGTTCTGTTACCTTGAATTGTCACAGGTTTCCTTTTTGGCCTTCATTGGGTTTTGTTCGTCACTCACGAAAATTTGGCATGTATATCTTGATCCTATCCAATGATTGGTGTCATGATTGAGGTTGGATCTGCGTTCCCTTATCCACACTCTAGTGTGCTTCCTTCTATTTTGGTCGATGCAGTTTCTAGGATCTCGAGCACAGAAATGACTCCAATCAAAGTGGTTCATTGCTGGTATTGTCCAGTAAGTCAATTTCTTCTTTCCTTTGCATCACTATGGAGTTGTCCCAGTAATTATTGAATTCGGATATGCTTCTATGTTAAGTGTTGACATATGTCAAGAGTCGATACTCCAGATTATGCTGAGTTTGTTCTAGCATCTCATGATTAGTCCAGTCGTCATAGTGACTTGGCTATGCTTTAATGATAGATACTGGGGGGGTTATTATATAATATGAGTATGTTGTGAGACAAATGGGGGTTTGACTATTTGATACCGGAGAAGGAGATTTGAAATAGTGATAGTTTTATTATTCTGCTTAAACTTCTTGTTCTGGATTGAGCTGAATACAATTTTAATTCATCTCTTGAATACTTTTATGAGTTTTTTGCACATACAATCATACTATATCTCTCTCTGATCTTTCTCTTTACTTATCCTCTACATACATATACTAAGCTATCATATGTAGACTTAACCTTTTATCGATTCGAACTTACATGCTCTTTCGGATTTATGTAAATTTATTAAAACGTTATCATAAAAGGTTGTTATTTCCTATTATCTTATGATTTGTTTAAATTAGCATTTCCGTTACCCCTATATGTATGTTTATTTTGTTTGGATACATGATAAGGTGTAATTATCTTTTTCATGAATATGAGTTTTCATGATAATTACTATTAATTGATTTTGGGTTTGAAATTCTAATAATAACCATTTTACAGAAATTGTTATTTTTCTTGTGAAAGGTAAAAGGTAAAAGGTTATGTTTCAGTATTAGGAATATATCTATAATTTGAAAATCTAGCCTGAACTTTACTATTCAGACTCTGAATCATATTCTCATTTATTCTCCTGGACAAGATAGGTAGAGTAGGTGTTAGGAAGATTATCTTAGTTTAAACTTAGCAGCTACTAAATTTTCAGTCATAGTTAGGGTAAGCACTATTTAGTTGTAGTAGTAGGGAAAACTGAAATTTACAATCATTAAAGAGACTCTCTATTTGAAGAGCACATCACACAGGAAACAGGGCCTTAATCCTATGAGAAACAATTGTTCCAAACATACACAGGGTTGTGCTAAGCTCTTTGTGTGGATTGTTTTTCCTTAAGTTGGCCACTGACAGAAAATACATCTAGAAAATGGCTCTAGAAGGAGGGCATGTACTTAAAGTTTAATGGTTGATAAACCACATAATACTCCCACCAGCATTAAATCTACTTCCCCTCTCAGTAATTTCAAAACACAATTGTCCCAAACAGTGTCTAACTTAATCTCGACCTCACAAGTCGAATCCACTACCACACGTTTTTTCAATACAGTTAGGGCTATCATAGAACGAGACAATACTAGTCCACCATTTACCCCTGAGGATATAAACCACACCTTGGAAGAATCCTGATTTATTTTGACTAGGGCTTATTCTCGCTAGACAAGGATTCCCCCCAGGAACTTTGGCTTGCCAAATAGGCCCTACAACCAAACTGAGCCAGTCATATATCTGATTGTTGAAGAAAATATCGAACCCCTAAGAGGGTCACCTGATTATCATCTTAGTAATATTCTCATAGGGTCAATCAACACAAATAATTTACGATGACTAGTGACCTCAGATGGATCTAATCAACCACCCTCACCACTAGAATCACCTTCCAATAGCACTAGTGATTACGACAACGAATCTTCATCGAATTCAGAATCTGATTAAGACATGGCTGATGCGGGGGGAAACCAAAATAATAATATTCCATGGTTATGATGTGGTGTCGATGCTGTACCCGGACCTCAACATAATATACCCAAACACCTTGATAAAATTCTACCTAAATTTGACCCAAATAATAAGGAACCTGCTGAAAATCACATTAATAAGTTCATTCTGGTTGTTCAAACCATGAACATCCACCATGAAGATAATGCATGTCACTTATTTCCTTTGACCTTTGAAGGAAAAGTTTCAGTGTGGTATTTCTCCCTAACTTAGGGGTCCATAACTAACTGGGCTGATTTTAGCTAGGCGTTCCTGGATAAATTTGGTGAAGAAAAAACTCCTACTGTGTTAGCCTTGGAATTAGCTAGAATTAAAATGGAAAATAAAGAACGTATTAAAGATTTCAATCAATGATTGCTTACTTTAAAAAATAAGATACCAGTGGCATATCAACCTCCTAAATGTATCATTATAGAAAATTATGCCTCATCTTTACCTAAATCTCTAGGCATGTTTGTTAAGCAAGTTGGTAAAACTATGTTACTTGAAACTTTTGAGTAAGAGATAAAAGTAGAAAATAATTGCAAGACATTTGAACCTGAAAACAATGGAAAAACATGCAATCCTTTTTGAAATAAAAATGAACCTATTCCAAAGGCTAATTTGGAGAAAACGGATGCTTGGTATTTGATGTTGAAAATTTACAACAAGCAATCAGGGCCCTCACAAATGAGAGGGTTATGTTAAATTGAAATAGTGGAGAAGGTACCTCCAATAGGGGAAATTTTAAAACTCCATACCGACCATACATGTCTCCTAATTCAAGACAAAATATGCCTCATGATGTTTCAACCAATGAAGAAATTTTCAATACCATCAAGGCTATTTATTATGTACCCGAAATCCCGACTGATCAGGAGGTGGAGGAAAGTGAAGAAGCAAAAAAACTTGAAAATGAGGAAGAGACTTTGGAAGACCCCTTTGTTGGGACCTAGATTTGCCCCTTTTTTACCACACCTATTTCATCATTTTTCCCTGTTACATCCTACTTTTATAAACCATATACATGCCTTTATTCCAGATCATTCAGCAATCCAAACAAGGTATAATTTATTATTCCTTCATTTATTTAATGCCTAAGATTGTTATGGTTAGGAATTATAGCCTTCGATGTATGCTAACTTGTGTTGATTTCATTATGTTAAGATCAAAGCATAGGTGTATCGGCCACAATGCCTTGGGAATGAATCATACGTAGTACCAGCTATTACTCTTCCGATTTGATTCCTCATATTCAAAGGGACAACGCATCTTCCAACGTGAAGCTGTAATAGGTCTTCGTTGAAACAGAGCATTGTTGCAACATACAGGATGCCTCCCAATTGGTTAAACCATTGATCCATTGACTGTCAGAGTAACAACATCCTTCATGTTTAACGACCTTATTCAATACGGTTGTAATAGTTCAATTGTAACTCTGCAGCATGAAGATCAGAGTCGATCTTCATTGCCGCGCGACATTATTGGATCACGAAATGTATTTTTCATGTATAAATATGGGAAGGCTTTCAGAGTCCGGGGTTGGTTCATTATCATTTTGTACGGGCTGTAACAGAGAGCTGAGACTGTGGATTACCATATTTAATGATGAGCATATTTATTCATATTTCTGTGTCTTAATTTGTGGTAGTTCATGGTGTCTCTATTATAAGGCTAGGTCTTGCCTTCTCACAGAGATTGTCGAGTTAAGTAGGTAGTTTAATTTATTTCATGTTGTGTGGTGTGAATTGCATTAGGCGTTATTACTGATTAGCTGCAACAGAGTTTATAATTGCATTCCTTCCTGGTAGTTTATCATTGCATCTTGAGTAGCTGCAACTGTGTGGTGTGAAAGTCGACTGTGTAGGATAGTTCAATTGATGCATGGTGTGTTAGAATTAGATATTACATCCAAGCTCATCTTCAATTCCTTTCAGTCATTTATGATTTCTAGGATTTCCAATATTTATCAATTTAAAGTTCAAGCTTATTTCTAATTCTAGTTGTTGTTGTATATTTATTGAATTCATTAGATTAGGCAGATTGAGTTACAGTAGTTGTTGGATGAATCATTTTGGCAAAAGATTGAATACTGTAGTTTGATAATTATAGGATTTAACTTCTTGCAAAAGTAATCTAGTTCATTTCTATTCTTAGATCAGTAATTGCTGCTAGGTTGATTTCTGTAGGAAGGTAGTTGCACTTTGAATTCCTAGATGTATGCGTTAGATTAGTTTTCTTTATGGAGTGAGTTTAGATGAGAAGATAGGTAGGTTTATTATCTCCATTTAGTTAATCAACTACTTGAAATGTTTATGCATAGATTGTGCTTATTTCCATTGAGATAAAAGACTTCCCTGGGTTGACAATTTATATTGAGCATCCTGTGTGTTAGTTTTAATTAATTAGCATATAGGGTGACCAACATTTTGGCGCCATTGCTGGGGATGGTAATTGATAGACATAGTTAGTAGTTGGTTTATTGATTTCATTTTGGTTTAATCATTTACAACATGCATGAATACAAGAAAAACAAATCGGGAACCCCCTTTGAACACTAACACTGTAGGTGGAAGAGGTCGAGGTCATAACACAGGTTGAGGAAGACAAACATTTATCAACGATATAATTGCTAAAGTTGATTCTTCTACCAGGTCACCGCGGACATCAACAGGAAGAGGAAATTATGTTCCTCCCAATATTGAGAATTCAGCATCAATGGTGGAGAACGCAATGGGACCATCTACTCCCAGCACAGAAAAGTAACCTCCTGAAGACAAGGGGAGCATTGTGGGTGCACCGGATAGAGAGAAGATTTATCATATTAATGGGACTAGAGTTACTATAGAATTGTGGTTGGAGAATCGCTGAGAAGTAGAGGAAGAGAGAAGGCGAGAAGAAGAAAGGAGGAAAGAAGAAGAAGCAAAAGCAGAGGAAGAAAAAATAAAGGAATCCATTAAATTTTGGACCAACATGGATAATAGAGAACACAAAGGAGAGAATGAAAATTGGGAGAACCGGGAAGAGGAAGTGGAAGATAATTAGCCTAGTGACACTGTGGTCACACTAGAATTCCCTATCATCCAAACACCTGGAGCAACTCCTATGAAAAATATCTCGCCATCAGTTCTCCTGAATCTGCATGGTAAATCTTCTGAGGATCCTGATGAATTTCTTTTTGAGTTTGACATCCTCTGTCGCAGTTACGACTATACGTCCAGTGCTCAGAAGCTAAAACTATTCCCAGCCACCTTGAAAGGAAATGCTCTGCGTTGGTTCATGAGTCTAGGTCGGGAGACCATTACTACTTGGGATCAATGAAACAGACCTTTCTTTCTAAATATCAGGAGTATTGCAGAACCAGAGATAGAAAGGAATATTTGTTTAAAATGGTTCAGAAGGAAGAGGAGAGCTTGGAAGATTTTGTAGAAATATTGTTGTACAATTTACAAAGGTCTAGCCACACTGAGATTGGAAAAGATGTACTCAAGATTATCTTGTTACGAGGGATTAGAGAATACTACCTTGATATGTTAAATTTGTTGGGGAAAGGGGAAATTTCAAAGGAACCCTTCGAAAAGATCATTGAATTATTTCGAAGGTACTTAAGGGGATCCTCTTGAACTAACAAACAAGACAGAGATGGAGATCAGGATGTATTCACTAGGACACAAAAGTCAACTAGTGGAGGGGCCACTCGAGCAGAAATAGGCAACTTACTGGAGAAGTTTAAAATTGATATGATGAGTTCCATTTCATCAGAGTTAGATGTTTTGAGAGAAAAACAGAGGCAACTAGTAGAATATCTTACACTTGGTGTATTCTATCCTAAATGTAGGAAAAAGAACCCACTGAAAGAATGCCGCTGGACAAGGCAGAGATATGTAGGATATGTGAATTGGAGCATGACACCAAGGAATGTCCTTCATTACCCAAAGTCAAATCAGTCCTGTAGGCATCCACTTCATATGTGGAATAGGCTTATTTCATTGCACAAAAGAAACCTTAGCAGCCTCAAAATCAAGGTATGAATCCAAATCCATCAATTTTCTTGAATAATATGAATGGTATGAACAATATGAATAATATGAATACACAATTCCCTTCACATTATTCTAATAAACAGTGGCCTCCATCTCAGAACCCAATGCAAAATCCTAACTCTTGGACACCATGGTCACAATAGTCAAACAATCAAGCTCCTTGGAATTCCAACTGGAGAAATTCTTACCAATGAAATAACTTTCCCCATCACCAGACTCAATATAAACAATACCCTCCTCAACAGTATCCTCACCAACCATATCAGCATCCACAACTGCAATTCCAAAACAATGCCGCACCTATGAATGCACCACTTCGACCACAACTACCTGCACAACCTAACCCAAACCTGAATAATAAAGCAGTTCATCAGTTTGAGACTGCCAACATGCCTGCGTATTCCATCTCCCAAATTCCCTGCAATGATATACAATTATGATCAAGGAGGGTAGTGGAACCCATCATCGCTGAGGATGTTCCATCCCCAGTGACTGAAACTGGAGTGAAACAACACTTTGAGAATATGGTTAATTCAACAATCCCCATCATTGAGGATGCTGACATTCCTACCGAAACAGTAGCTAAAACTTAGGAAGTAACAAACGATGAAGCATAGCCTACACAATTGATGAGAGAACCGTCATATCCTGAATGATTGGCCCTGTAGAAAATAGTGGAACAACCTTGATTCAATCTCTTAGGAGAATTGAAAAATTTGTATGTCAAAATATCGCTGTTACAAGCCCTCCATGACGTGCCCATTTATGCTAAGACTGTTAGAGATTTATGTGTCAAGAAACTAGGAAGAAATCCCAGGGATCCTCCCACCATCCATGTATTGGGAAAAATTTCTGAATTAATAATGGGAAAGACCCTTGTGGCAAAATATGATGACCCTGGGAATCCTACTGTTACATATCACATAGGAAACACACAAATCCCCAACGTCTTGGTTGAATTAGGCGCAACTATTAATGTTATGACCATAGAAACTGTGAAGAAACTTGGACTCACTAACCTTCGGCCAACCCCTACCATTTTAGAACTTGTTGACAGATCAACAATCAAGCCTGAGGGGATCCTGGACGACCTAGTGATCTCTGTGGACTCATGGGAATACCTTGAGGACTTCTTGGTATTACAATTGAAGTCTCAGTTGGGGGGACACCCGCTGATCTTGGGGAGGCCATGGTTGGCCAAAGCAGATGCCTGTATCAGCTATTGGTCAGGATCCATGATTATCTCAGACGGAACTGAGATCAAAATCCTAAACTTATACCCTCCAGCTCGACCAAGCACAGAAGTTGAAACTCCACTTTGGGTGGATTTGGAAGAGGAGGAAGGCGTTCAACCATTATTAATGATAGGGAGAGCCTTACCTTTAAATATGAAACAAAGGACGATACCCTTAATAGTTTCATCAGTGAGCCCACGTCCATCAATAAGCATGTTTACTAGATTCTTGACAGTACATTAGACGAGAAAGAACAAGAAAATATTACGGAAGAAACTCTAGTCAGTGATGCCAGTATAATTCCAGTTCTCAAAAATTTGAAAAGTGTCCCAGTAGAAATTGAACCAGGGAAAGCATTGAATATCAATCCAAACCTTGTTCCCAGTGAGCTGGAACCGCTAATCACCTTGCTGAAACAACACAAAGGAGCTTTTGCTTGGGAGTACACATACATGAAGGGTATTCCTTCTAATATGTGTACCCATCAAATTCATATTAAGAGCGACTCCAGGCCAGTGTGTCAACCACAATGAAGGATGAACCTGAACCTAAGGGATGTAGTGAAAGAGGAGATCCAAAAACTTATGGAAGTAGGGTTTATATACCCAATTTCAAACAGTGAGTGGGTTTCTCCACTCGTGATTGTTCCAGAGAATAATGGGAAATGGAGGGTCTATGTGGATTACAGAGAACTGAACAAAGCAACGCAGAAGGACCACTTTCCCTACCTTTTATCGATCATGTCCTTGATACCTTGTCTGGGAAGAAGTATTTCTCCTTTCTAGATGGCTTTAGTGGCTATAACCAAATCCAGATTGCTCCAGAAGACCAAGACAAAACCACTTTTACTTGTCCCTGGGGCACCTTTACATATAGGGTACTTCCTTTTGGGTTGTGTAATGCACCTACCACCTTTCAAAGAGAAGTGATTCGAATCTTTTCAGAGATGGTAAACGATTGCATGGAAATTTTTATGGATGAGTTCACTCCACACGGTAGTAGTTTCGAAGAAGCATTGAAAAATTTAGAAAAGGTCTTGAAATGTTGTGAATAAATCCAGCTATCTTTAAGCACTGAAAAGTGCCATATGATGATGAGTGAGGGCATAGTTCTGGGGCACTTCATCTCTTCTAATGTATCCAGGTAGACCCATCTAAATTCAAGGTAATTGAAAATATACCAACTCCTGGAACACAAAAATATGTACGTAGCTTCTTAGGACATGCTGGCTATTACAGAAGATTCATAGAAAACTTTTCCAAACTAGCTTCTGCTTTGTTCACCCTATTGATGAAGGATGCACAGTTTGTTCAGAATGACGCATGCCAAACAATGTTTATTGAACTTAAGAAAAGGCGTCTACAGCACCCATCTTACGAGGGCCCAATTGGGCTCTTCTTTTTCATCTCTTCGGATGCTTCAGACACTACCATTGGAGCAGTTTTAGGACAGCAGGAAGGTAATGCCCCATATGCAATTTATTACAACAGTAAGAACTTATCCCCTGCTGAACTAAACTATAATTTCATAGAGATAGAATTCCTTGCCATAGTTTATGCCATCAAAAAATTTAGACACTATATTACTGGATACTCCACTTTTGTGCACACTGATCATTCTGCCATCAAATACTTAATGAACAAACCAATCATGAATGCTAGAGTTACCAGATAGCTTCTACTGTTACAGGAATTTGACATCACAATTATTGATAGACCAAGGAAGGAAAATGTTGCAGAATTTTTATCTCGACTTACTAATAGTGATGACAATTTACTAGTCGAAGATTCCTTCCCTTATGAACATTTGTTTGCAGTATCAGCTCATTCCCCATGGTATGCAGATATTGCTAACTTTTTGGATGCAGGTAAGCTTCCAGCACATCTATCGAAGAGAGAAAAAAGAAAGATCATACAGTGCTAGGTATTACTGGATTGATGGACATCTTTTCTACACAGGGCTTGATTTAGAAATCAGAAGATGTGTTAGAGAAGATGAAATTTTTAGTATTCTTAAAGCTTTCCATGATGAGCCCTGTGGGGGACATTTTTTTGACAAAAGGACAAGTGATAAGGTTTTAAGAATGGGTTATTTTTGGCCTACATTGTTCAGGGATGCGAAGAAGTATGTTCAAGTGTGTGATAGCTGCCAGAGGATGGGCCAGGCCAACAGATTAGATAAAATGCCTCTTCAGCCACATCTCGTGGTTGAACCATTTGACAGATGGGCCCTAGACTTTGTAGGGCCTATCAAACCTCCCTCAAAATAGAAATTTCACATCTTGGTTTGCACAGATTACATGACCAAATGGGTGGAAGCTGTAGCCTTGGTCAAAGCTAATGATCAGGTTGTGATTGATTTCCTATATAAGGAAATTTTTACTTGCTTTCGAGTACCTAAGGAAATCATTATAGATGGTGGACCACAGTTTGTGTTTCACAAATTGAAAGCACTGTTACAGAAATTTCACATTCAGCACAAAATAACCTCGCCATATCATCCACAGGCCAATGGCCAAAAGGAAAGTACAAACAAGGTCATTGAGGCTATTTTGACAAAAATAGTGAAAAGCCATTGTAAAGATTGGGTTGAGAGACTTCCCGAGGCACTATGGGCCTATCGCACTACATGGTGTAACACCACTGGTTTCTCCCCATATGAATTGGTGTATGGTAAGGATGTTGCTTTCCCAATTCAATTTGAAATTGGAACCTTGAAGACAATTGTAGAAGCAAACCTTGATTTATCAGAAGCACAGAGGAACCGTTTGAATTAGCTTAATGAATTGGATGAAAAGCGCACAGCCGTAGTAAATAATACAACTTTAATCCAATAGCAACTCTCTAAATGGCATGATAGATTTATAAAGAAGAAAGTCTTTCGAGAAGGAGACGGGGGTCTGTTATATGATTCACAATTTAAGAGGGACTTTAAAGGCAAATTGCGCACTCGTTGGTTGGGACCTTATCAGATAGATCGAGTATTTGACAATGGAACAGTCTGATTGATCACCATTGACAAAAACAAGACACCATTATTTGCAAATGGTCATCGGCTTGGACTATATCACAAACCGATATCAAAGAATGCTTTCATTTCACATGTTGCAGTTGATCTAGATTATTAGTTAATGCCAGGGCAGGGATTTTTCTCAACCCTTGTGAATTTTTAAGAACTGCAATGTCCACACATAATTTGTACATAAATAATTTGTTTTTATTTTTGTATTTTATTTATTCTTTCCTTTGCACTTGATTGGGTTTGTTTTGAAGAACTGTTTGCAGGAATTAATTGGAGGAGCAACAGTCGTGACTGGGCTAGACTATTGTAGACACCTTAAATTGTTTTCCTGATCTAATAAAGCTCTTTGAAGAAGATGGATGATTCGTCAACCTTCAGCAGCTAGCTGAAAATTTTCCTATTGTTCCATTATGCACAGATGCGACTTCTTAATTTGCTCATTTTCCCTATTTTAGTAGTTGTGACTCTACTACTTTTTCCTATTCTACCAAGTTTCGTAGCCGTGACTGCCATTTTCATTTATTTCACTTTTTCCAGCAGCTGCGACTTCGATATTCTTGTCCATTCTTCCAATTTTTGTAGCTGTAACTCCGCTATCTCCATTCATTTTGCCTTTTTTGCACAACTGCGACTCCACTACTTTCGCCTATTTTTCCAATTTTCGTAGCTGTGACTCCGCCGTATTTTGCTGAACTCTGCTAAAATTTTCATATGACTCTACTGTATTCACTTCTTTTCCTATTTTCTTGTCACAGTTTCATCAGATTCCTCTTATTCATCAATTGCAAATGCACTAGATTGTCTGCCTCACAGAACGGTATCGCCACTAATGATTTGAACAGGCTCTAATTTAAATGATGATTCCTCAACCCAATTGTAGTCTGCCAAGAACGATGATAACTATTGGGCCGTCTCACGTAACCGTCAAAATGGATGTACTTATTAGCCTGGTTGGCGGTGGCCAACTCATCTAAGCACATGCGCATTTATGATCTCTTAATGGAATTAATGATGAAGTCAGGTTATGGTGGCAATTTAAGGCTGAGCTCATAACACGAAGGTACGAATTCTAACCTTTTACATGATTAAGCATCAAATTAAATGTGGCAAATGATGAGCATGCCTTGTATTTTGTCCCTGTTTGCACGTTGTACACATTTAACCATCAAGGAATGTGTGAGGATTAACAACCTCACTATAACCTTAGCTGATTCGTACCAAAATGCCCCAATTATGCCATTTTTCCTTAACTGTATCATCTCACCATGGATTGAAAACTGTGCCATTTTCCCTAAAATACCCAATTTCAAATTCTAACTATTCCATGAACATCCTTAAGCTGCAACTTTCACGTCTGAACTGATAATCACTGTATTCGTTATCTGAATTACAAAGGGAGGTTGATATGGGTAACCCGGTTAGGCATGAGCCTGAGAATACATAAGCTCTGCGTGCCAATGCAAAATTTTTCGCCATTTTTGCAGCAACGGTGTGGACCGAGTATTTTCAACGTTTAAGTGGTTTCCACATCAAAACGACATTACAGTTCATTTTTAACTTGACTGATACTCATTCTGAAGCCAAGGGGGTACGCATTGAGGTTACAGAGGCCATTATATCTGAGGTTACTGGCTTACCCCAAGTTTGGAAGAAATTGTTTGGATGGAAAGTGCTGAATGCGACTGCCATAAGGGAATTTATTGCAGTTGGGGAGAATGTTCGTCCAAAAGGCCATGGAATTGCATTGGCATTGTTACCTCATCCTTGGGATCAAGTGGCAATTTTTATGAATAAATATATCTCCTGTGAAGGTAGGTACCAAACTGTCTACTTTTCCGAATTCCCCTTATTATCTCATCTACGCCATGGCAACCTAGTTAATATGTTGTTTTATCTCTTTAACTACAAAATATGGCTGGGTATGCAAGAACAACCCAACACCTAATTTCCTCCCTCACCAATCATGGCCTAATTAAATTGCTAATCTTGAGGGCCCTTGCACATCAGAATTTGACCTGGGCTCAATTTCTTGCTGGGGCCGAGGTAATTAGAGAACTTGCACTGGAATTGGGGGGGTGTTGAAGAAGGAGAAGAAGATCGGAGCTCCTCACATTCAGTTGGGGGGAAGGATGGAAACCTAAATGAAGGGGAAGAAGAAATAGACATGGGGGAAGTTGCGACAACAACGAACCCTATCACAAATGGGGTATCAGGAAATCAGACTGAAGGAGAAGAAGAAGTAGATATGGGGGAAGCTGCGATAGCAGCGAACCCTATTATAGGGGAAATGATGATGGAGGCCATGGTGGACGAGGCAATAACATCAGAAGCTGCAATAGTAGCAAACCTTATAGGGGAAAAAATAGACCCAATTGAAATTGCAGTTAGGGTGGCGGCTGAAGCAGTAGAAATGGCGTCATTAGTAACTTCAGCAGAAGAAGCTGAAGTTGGAGCAGCTGTTGAATCTGCGACAGTTGAAGCTGCAACTGCAGAAGTGGCAATGCAGGAAGGTGAGTACCAGGTAGACGCAGTAGAGGAAGGAAACATGGAGCTGTTGGAAATTGCATCCTCCTCGGACATCAAGGGAACTATGGTGGAAGAGGAGGAATTCGTTTTTCCCTCTGAAATTTTGGAAATCCTTGTGTCACAGAAGAAAAGAAAAAGGTCAAGGAATAAGGGCCAGATAGTTGCTTCAGCAAAGAAGAGAAGAACCAAAGCTACTATAGCAGCAACAGTAAGCAGTGTCGATCAGTCATCAGAAGGCGTGAAGAGAAGAAGGACTCGATCTATGGAAGCATCAGAGACAACGTGTGCAATTGGGGCAAATATTGAACTACCACCAACAGAGACAACGAGTGCAATTGGGGCAAATATGGAATTAACCTCAGCAGATATAGTAGGTGAAATTGGGGCAAATATTGAAGTACCCTCAGCAGAAGTAGCATGTGTAGCTGGGACAGGCATAGAAATTCCTATTTTAAATCCCAAAACACCTATTGTCACACAGGAACCTGCTGTGAACGAACCCCAAATTGAAAATCTCCTATATGAAAATGAGTTGTTAAAGGAGAAAGTGCAAATGCTACAGGATGAATTGAAAAAATGGAAGGAAGTAACTGGGAAACAGGAAGGGAGGAATTTGAATATGTCAGTAGAAGCTGCAAATTTGTTAGAAAATTCATCTTCTGCCTTTTCAAATGAGGAACAAGGAGAAATGGTTTGCCCAGCATGTGGGGACATATTCTTTTCAGCAGGACATAGAGTCATAGTGCTGGGTGTGGGAGCACAAAATCCTTTACAAGCAAAGCAAGAAAGGGAAAGTGTACCTGCAGTAGAGCTGATGAAGGAGAATGAGGAAAGAGTTGACCTAATCCCTTATTTGGATTTAGGAGAAGATGAAGCAATGTAGTCCCAGCCATCAGGAAATACTGAGCCACTCCAGGACTAGTCTCATCTTTCAGAAGATATCGAGGTAATTCAAGAACAACCTCAACAATTTGAAGAAATAAGTGAACAAGGTGCTATTACACAAGAACCAGTACCCCTGAAATTTTTTAGTGAAGTTGCAACTTAGACAGCAACTACTGATGTTGGGGAACAAGGGGAAGACATTGTTACACAATAACCAATGTCCTTAAAAATATGTGTTGAGACTGCAACTCAAACTAATGTTGTTGAGGTAGAATTGAAGGGACAGGATGCTGCTACACAAGAACTAGCATCCCCAAAAGTAGATGCTGAGATTGCAACACAAGCAGAGGTCACTTCAACACCAATGGAAGATAAGGATGTTACATTGTAAATCCAAAATAAGGAAGCTGGAACATCTGGTGATGAGGTAAGAATGCTACTTTCTCAAGGCATCATTAATTTAGATTTAGATGATGAAAAAGATGTAGAGGATAGAAGGATTTAGTGACCGGAGAAAAATATTTTCTCACTAAATCTTGAGCTCAATAAATGGAAGAAATATATTGCTCAGTGCAGAGAAGGGATGGTCCCCCTCCATGAACATAGAAATACTATCAGGGAATTGAGAGAGAAATGGGTTGAGCAATTGTTCTTCCGGAAAGTCTAGTGGGAAAACGTTCAAAAGGAATTGGTAGAGTTGAGGAAATTAAAGTCCATGCAACAAGAGAAGGATCAATTGTATACTCTTTCTCAGGAATTACTAAGTTGCAAGGCTCCATCCCCTTCTTACCCTATCTTTCTTTACAAACAAACAAATTTATTCAAGATGAGGACATTAAAAGAAGGAAGGCCATTTGAGCTAGCAATAATCTCCAATTTTTCAGAAACTTTCCAGGAAAGCAATGATGAGGAGCAAAATCTGTTATGTGAATTATATTTACATGATAAAGCCTGCTATACCAACTCCTGCTCTAATCCGGTGCCCCATTTGGGGGATGTTCAACTTGGAGCATTTGCTTCTTTTGTCATCAATCATGTAAAATGGCGAGATTCCTTCCAAACCATCACAAAGAATGAGTACAATTCCACTCTTTGGATTAGAAATGAACCTCGGCTTCCAATAGGACTCAAGGCCAGGTATGCAAAGGATCTCGAGTTTCTTGAGATTGTTCAACACTTGGAAAATATGCAAGATAGAATCATCACTACCTGTGTTGAGATAATTTCTAGTAATTATAAGCATGCACTAGAGGGTAGTGAGTATAGATGGTTATATTCTTCTTCGGGTTTGAAAGAAGGGGACCCATATTGCTTTGAGAATTTTAAGCAGGCTTTAACAAGGGTTCCTGGGTATGTGCAGTGCATGAAAAAGTGTGGAGCCGGGTGGCTTGGGTTAAGATTCAAGTTTCCCCTCATATGGGTGCCTGTGAGTCTTTACATAAACAGTTATGTTTTGACTAAAGAGGAGGAGAAGCAGTGTTGGGAGAAGTGGGCTGCCTGTCAGGGATTTGTGCATCATGGGGAACCAACGGAACTTGCCTACAATCTTACCAACCTTCATAGGTACAGTTTGGATTCAGATACAAACTAGTGGAAGTTGTTGCATGAGGACATGCAATTGGATAGTTGGGGCGAGATGTTGGGCCCTGGAAATGCCCCTCTTTGACCACACCTATTTCATCATTTTTCCCTATTACATCCTACTTTTATAAACCATATACATGCCTTTCTTCTAGATCATTCAGCAATCCAGACAAGTTATTATTCATTATTGCTTCATTTATTCAATGCCTAATATTGTTATGGTTATGAATTCTAGCCTTCAATTTATGCTAACTTGTGTTGATTTCATTAAGTTAAGATCAAAGCATAGGTGTATCATCCTCAATGCCTTGGGAAAGAATCATACGTGGTGCCATCTGTTACTCTTCCAATTTGATTCCTCATATTCAAAGGGACAATGCATCTTTCCACGTGAAGCTGTAATAGGTCTTCGTTGAAATAGAGCATTGTTGCAACAAACAGGATGCCTCCCAATTGGTTAAACCGTTGATACATTGACTGTCGGAGTAATAGCATCCTTCATGTTTAATGGTTTTTTTCAATACAACTGTAACAGTTCAGTTGTAACTCCACAGCATGAAGATCATAGGTCTTCATTGCTGTGCGACATTAGTGGATCACGAACTGTATTTTTCATGTATAAATATGGGAAGGATTTCAGAGTCTGGGGTTGGTTCATTATCATTTTGTACAGGCTGTAACAGAGAGCTAAGACTATGGATTACCATCTTTAATGAAGAGCAGAGTTATTCATATTTATGTGTCTTAATTTGTGGTAGTTCACGGTGTCTCTATTAGAAGGCTAGGGCCCACCTTCTCACAGAGATTGCCGAGTTAAGTAGGTAGTTTAATTTATTTCATGTTGTGTGGTGTGAAATTGCATTAGGCGTGATTACTGATTATCTGCAACCGAGTTTATAATTGCATTCCTTCATGGTAGTTTATCATTGCATCCTGAGTAGCTGTAACTGTGTGGTGTGATAGTCGATTATGTAGGATGCATGGTGTGTTAGAATTAGCTTTTATAGCCAAGCTCATCTTCAATTCCTTTCAATCATTTATGCTTTCTAGGATTTCCAATATTTATCAATTTAAAGTTCAAGCTTATTTCTAATTCTGGTTGCTGTTGTATCTTTATTGAATTCATTAGATTAGGTAGATTGAGTTACAGTAGTTGTTGGATGAATCATTTTGGTAAATGTTGAATACTGTAGTTTGATAATTATAGGATTTAACTTCTTGCAAAAGTAATCTAGTTCATTTCTATTCTTAGATCAGTAACTGTTGCTAGCTTGATTTCTGTAGGAAGGTAGTTGCACTTTGAATTCCTGGATGTATGAATTAGATTAGTTTTCTTTATGGAATGAGTTTGGCTGAGCAGATAGGTAGGGTTATTATCTCGATTTAGTTAATCAACCACTTGAAATGTTTATGCATAGATTGTGCTTATTGCCATTGAGATAAAAGACTTCCCTAGGTTGACAATTTATATTGAGCATCTTGTGTGTTAGTTTTAATTAATTAGCATATAGGGTGACCAACACCCTTCCCATTTAATTGTCATTTCTGGGACAGTTCACTAAAATACAATGAATCTCACAACCAGTCTGTTTTTGTAAACCATCACACTCACAATACTAGGAGTAAAGGACCTGTTGTGTCAGAGTCATCACCAACTCCTAAGAATAACTCCCTCCCTGCAAATTAGCATGTTGTAACTCAGAATTTAGATTTGCAATATGATATAATTGAAAATCTTAAGGATAGCGAGAAAATATCAATATGTTTGAGTTATTAAAAAAATTTCCGATGCCAGGAGGTTCGATTCTCTCCAATTTGGAAACTCAATCAAATAGAATTTCTAAGAAAAATAAGATCTCTACCCCTACGGTAAATAATTATGATCCTACTAGCAGTAAAGTTGTCGTTGGATTCAATAACAACATAAAAACAACCACCAATAGGGATGTACTGATAGGAAAGAATTCCAAATGTAGTACTCCCCCTTTCCTGTTGACATTTGAAATCTTTAATCGGAATTCCCACAATTGCATGGTCGATTCCAGAGCATCATCAAATGTCATTCCTTACTCGGTATGTAAGAAATTGAATGTTGAGCTCACATGTTGCGAAACTCAGATTATCCAGCTTGACCACTCTCATGTGAAAATTGTAGGGGAACTAAAAGGAGTGATGATTAGGTGACTGCTAATCCACAAATTTTCCAAATTATTGATATAGTGGTAGCAGACATACTTGATGTATATGGGTTGTTTATAAGTCGTGACAGGTCTCAATATTTAAGAGGTTATTTCTCAACTGACTGATCCCATTTGTGGCTACCCAAAAACGAGCGACCAAACCAGGTTAGAATAGAAAAAGAAAGATATATGAAACATACGGTGACTGAAATAAATTCGCCCAACAAACCAATGATGTTTAGCGACTCTATTTTAGGGAAATATGGCTACGATTCAGATCTAGGGACCTTCCCTGCACACAAATCCATATTTGTTGATTCTGAAAACAAATCAGAAATTCTACATTGTGACTTTGTGGAAGCTCCCCGTGGGCTTGTTAATATTGTGAATACTGTAAATAATGTGTATAATGCAACTAATCAGATTTGGCATTTATATTTTGATGGTTTGATATCTAAGGAAGGTGCAGGAGTAGGTTGCATGCGCCTTGATCCTCTAAGGAATAAACATCTCATAGATTGTAGGCTTGAATTTCTTTGCACCAATAATGCAGCGAAATACGAAGCTCTTATTCAGGGGATCAAGAAAGCATTAGATCTTAATGTAAAGGAATTTGTTGCATTCGGTGATTCTGAAATCATTGTCTGTCAAGTTCGCAATTCTATACATTGTGTATCAAATCATTTGCGCAGTTATCAAAAGGAGGTATGGAATTTGATTTTAGCATTTGACGCTTTTAATATCCAATCAATCTCTCGTATACAGAACCAAGAAGCTGATCTTCTAGCGAATGTGGCCTCTAGGCTCATCCCATCAGAAAACTTTTCTCCTAATGATTTTTCACTTGAGTTAATGTTTAGGCCATTGATTCCTGATAACATCACTAATTGCCGTGTTTTCGATGGCGATTCGTAGATCACAAATTTCTTGACTGAAGAAGATGCTTTCAAGGATTCAACGATAGATGAAATTACACACAATGAAGACTTACGCAATTTCTCAACAATTCATCCTCACAATTTAGTTGAAAAGTCTTTTGAATTGGTAAACTTGATCCCTGCACCAATTCTTAGATTAGAGAAATTTTATGACCTACAGGATAAATTTAAAGGAGTGCCCAATTGCAAAATGAATAGTTCATGAATGCGCTACGAGACCATAAATCTAGGTACTAAAGCAAACCCACAGAACATGAATATAGGGACAGATTGCACTCAAACAAAAAAATCATCCTTCGTAAAATTATTTAAAGAGTACAAAGATGATTTTGCTTATATGTATGATGACTTGAAAACTTTTGATCCACAAATAATGCATCACATAATTCCTATGAATCCTTAATCAAAACCTTTTCAACAAAAACTTCCTACCCTGGAACTAATAGTGAAAAAAGAATTGAACAAATTGTTAGCTTCCAAGATTATATTCCCTATATGCCATACTCAATGGTTGGCTAAGCTTGTTCCAGTTAGGAAGAAAAATAGGGATATTAGACTGTGCGTGGATTTTCGGAACCTTAATCGCTTATCTGAAAAGGATAACTACCCGGTTCCACCCATGGAACAAATCCTCCAAAAGGTGTCAGGGTCTGAGATGCTATCATTACTTGATGGTTTCCTAGGTTATAACCAAGTCCTAGTCTCTCCTGCATATGAGTTGAATACCACCTTCAGGACCCCATGGGGAACCTATGCATATAGAAAAATGCCTTTCGGGCTGATAAACGTTGGAGCTACATTACAAATGGAAATGGATGTTTATTTTAGAGGTCTTATTAACCTGTGGTTGTTGTCTATTTGGAAAACGTAACTGTATTCTCAAAAACCAAGTCTGATCATATTTCACACCTCCATAAGGTTTTAGAACGTTGTAGAAGATTTGACATTTCTCTTAACCCTACAAAAACGATCTTTGCAGTCATTGAAGGGATCTTATTAGGATTCGTAGCATCAAAAGAAGGAATTATGATTGACCAAGAACGAACTGAATCCATCTCCAAAATTAATTATCCCCCTACGAAGAAAGCAATGCAGTCCTTCCTGAGGAAAATAAACTTTGTGAGAAGGTTTGTCCCAAGATTTTCTGAAACTGTACGTCCTCTTCAAAATATGATAAAAAGGGATGCTAATTTTACTTGGGAAATAAAGAAAATGTTGAGATATTGTAACTTCAAAGAATATTATATTTGTACTTTATTATTCCGGAGATGATTCATTCCTCCGTGAAGATCTTATTGTATATCCGGAGATGTTTATTCCTCCGTTGGAATGTGGTAACTCGGGTTATTAGACTTCCCTAGTGGGGGTCGGCCCTAAATGTGTTATGTGGGTCAAAGGGTTATTAGACCACCCTAGAGGGGTCGGCCTAGTCAGTTATAATGGGGTATTTAACCTAATGGTTAAATACGAGCCTACATGTACTTGTGTAAAATAGATATCAGAGAAGTGTATAAATAGAGGAGGTGTGTTCCTCATTAGACACACACTCACTCACTTGAGAAAGGCACACTTGTGGAGGAGAGGTCTGCTTTGGAGAAGAAGGAGCTTATGCTCAGGGTTTGCATCTTTGTATATTGCTGGTCATCTATATTGAGGAAGCTTTGCTGGGTTTTCTACCCCATGAGGGTTTCCCAGGATAAATCTCTGTCTCTTGTGTTTATGCTATGCTTGTTGTTTCTTCAGTGATCCTGTATATGCTATTATTGTGAAATGGAATGTAATGCTGATATTTTCTATCTTAGCATATTGAATTTTAACATGGTATCAGAGCTAACCTGAAGTAAGACAAGGTATGGCACTAAAGACACTTGCTTTACTTACGACAATTTGAAGGTTAGGGTTTTACATAGCAAAAAACCAGTCATCGTAGCACTTTCGCTATAAATCCGTTTTCGCGACGTTTTCGGATCTGAAATTGTTACAGGACGAAGCTAAGATCTCCAGGTACCTTTTGTCCAAAGGACAAACTCTAATTCGTTGTACTTTGTGATTTATGATCTGTACAATATAGGGTTTCTGCCTCTTCCAGATCTGAGTCAAAATCAGGTGACCTTGGGAAAAAGGTCATAACTTGGGCTAGGAAGCTCCAAATGAAATTTCGTGAAAAGTGACAGGTAGTACACAGACTGTACTATCTCAGAAAACTTTCTCAGAGGCCGAAGTTGAACCAGTGACACTTGGAACGCTGTACAAGTTCGCTCTCCTGTATTATCCCATAAACAGGTCACGTTGCGACACTTGGCATAACTCTCTCTCAGAGAATCCAATTGAGGTCAGACCTATCAGGATGGAAAGATAACAGGCCGAGATATCTCAGAAAACTTTTTCAGAGGCCGAAGGTCAAAAAGTGACACGTGGCACGCCGTACAAGTTCACTCTCCTGTATTTTCCCAAAACAGGTCACGTTGCGACATTTGGCATAACTCTCTCTCAGAACATCCAATTGAGGTCAGACCTATCAGGATGGAAAGCTAACAGGTCAGGCTATCTCAGAAAACGTTTTCAGACCCTGTGGATCAAAAATTTCGGAGTTAATCCAGAAACAATCAGGTACATATTTCTGTCAAAACAGAATTATTTTTTTGGTACCTTCATTCATGGCTTCCGGAATTTAGGGCTTTGAAGAAAGTTGGAATTTTTGTAATCGGAGACCACGGCTGGATGCTACTCATCAAAATAGAAATTTAGAGACCAAGATCAGAATTTTTGGTTGGGAAGAAGGCCGGGCTTGATTAGACCCTAGTTCGGGACTTTGATCAGAAAAGTGGAAAATTAGGGCTTCTGTAAAAATGGGAATTTTTGAAATCAGTGACCACGGCTGGAAGCTCCTCAGAAAAATAGAAGCTTAGAGCTTTGGATCAAACTTTTTGATGGGGCAAAAGAGTGGGCTTCATCAAACCCCAGTTCAGGGTCACGTCTAGTGAATCCGAAAGTTTCAAAGGCAAAATTGAGGAGTAAAACTTTGCAGTTTTCAAATTCTAAATATATCAGTTTGATCAACTCATCAAGGCGCATATTTATATCCTTTCGGAAGTTTGAAATTCAAAATTTGAATTTTTGGGGTTTCTCTGACAAACCCATATCCAGCTCCAGGTCCAGTTCTTGCAAATCAAGTGGATAGGGTTAATCCTAGAAGAAGATGGATTGGTCACCTACATAAGTGAAGGAGTTCATGTTTCAGAGGGAGATGAGGCTAAGGCTTTACATAAGGAGATTACAAGCGATCTCGATAGGTATGACTCATCGAGGTATGTTTTGAGATTTGTTCATGATTAAGTTTATGGTATGTTTGTCTTCATGTTATTACAGTTAGTACAATCTTAATTTTAGATTTGTTGTATCACCTTAACAAAATTATGAATGCATGATAGAAGATATTCATTGGTTAGGGTGTTGACACTTATGATTGTACTAATGCATTATGGTGTTGTGTGAGGTTGAGGTTGTCTGCTAACAAGATACAGGTACATCACAAAAGACAAATCAGGCTCCATGACCATGAAAACATGAAGACAAAGACTCATCCATAATCTTTGTTCTACTTACGAGGATCCCTTATATAAGTATACTTGGAATGATTGGTTATGCTTATTCATAAAGTTAGTAATCAAGGAATTATGCATATTATATCTTTTATCAATGATATGCATGAGTAAAAGAAGACTTCCCTGAAATCTTGAATACTAATGTTCATTAACTATAATCATGACTATACGTTTTCAAGATTATTTAGTACTATAATGTTTTGATAGCATTTAGAATATACTAATGAGTGTATGTTTGTGTATGAGATCATGAGGATGACTCTTGAGCATGCACAGTGGTACAGAATGAATAGAAGTTCAAAAGACATACAGAAGATCAAGCGGGAGGCAGCCACACAAACATAAAAGATAAGTATTTGAGTTGCTATTTGAAATAGTAATGATATTGCCTGCATGCATATTTGTATTCCTAGAATATATAATGCTGAGTGTAAACATTCATAGAGCATTGAACAGTATACAACTAATGTGCATATGTTTGGACAAACATTCCATTGTTGCTTGTCTAGAATGAAACCTCTTTGCTGACATGCTGAGAGTTGTGCACACTCTCGATAGTATGTTCTGGTAGAGATGGAAGGCATCTAGATAGCCACTGTATGCATACAGGATATGGGAAAGTGTTGTGCCAAAGTAATGGTCAAAATAGCTGCATCACTATGAAAATGATATCTGTATGCATAATGGGTTATCTTTTGATGATTATGAAGTATTACTAATCATGTACTTAATTTTGATTTGTAGGAAAGGTCATGAAGAATGATGGACACCGTACAAGTGGTGGATGTTCAAACAAGAAGATTTTCAAATCAAACAAATTATAGAAGGCTCATGGCTAGAAGATTCTCTTAGAAAGGGGAAGAGAATCACGACAAGATGTTTGCTCCAAGTATGGTGTAATTAAAGAAGAAGTATGAATCAGGTTCTGTATAGGTACCTAGGATCAATAATAATTTGATAAGCTTAATGATCACCATGGGTGATGTGGATCTCAACCTTTGCTACAAGGTTGAATATGATACACATATGACATGGATGCAAGAAGGAACTCACCACAGAGTTCGAATGATATTGAGGCTCATATCAGTAGACCCATCTAACGAGAGATGGCACAGATAGATATGCAGAAGATCATTCAATGCAGAAATGAAAAATGAAAGATCTCAAATTGATGCTTTACTTCCTAGGTCTGGAAGTATGGCAAGGCTCAGAAGGAATATTTCTCAACCAGGGAAAGTATGATGAGAAATATGACTTGAGGTGTTGGAATGGCCACTCTTATGGATTCCAACTTGAAGCTGTTAGGGGATAACTCATTAGAGTTAGTGGATATAACTCTGTACAGTCAAATTATTGGGTCTTTGATATATCTAACATATACTAGGTTAGATATATGCTTTGTTATGAACACCTTGAGTTAGTATCTAGTGGAAACTAGATGTGTTTACCTGATAGTTGCAAAGTATGTGATGAGGCACATAAAGGACACGATAGAATTTGATCTATGCTATCTTGAAGATCATGACTTCAGATGGCGATTCAGATTCTGTTTGGGCAGGAATTGTATCAGACAAGAAGAACACATCGAGAGGATGTTATTGTCTGGGTTTAGCCATGATCTCGTGGTTTAGCTGGAAGCAGTCTAGTGTGGCTCTTAGCACAAGCGGAATATATGGCTGCTTGCTCTGCTAGTTGTGAAGAAGTTTGGCTTTAGGATTGTTTGACTTAGAGAAAGAACCAACTGAGATCCTATGTGATATTTAGAGTTGTATCAAGATGACATAGAATCTAGTGTTCCATGATAAGTCAAAGAACATAGGGATCTAACAAGATATGACGCAGAAAGGAACTCTAAAAGTTTGATTTTGTAACAGGTTACCGTTGTACTAACCAAACCTCTACGTCAAGTGAAGAACTTACCAACCAAACCCCTGTCTCGAGTGAAGTTTGAATACTTCCGAGACAAGCTTGGTGTAGTTTAAAAGGACCCTCCTCGAAAGGGGGAGTAGTATAGTCACTCTGATGAGATTGTCTCATCGAACATCAAGGTCGTTGATGAGGTAACATGTTCTCTACACCCAGTTACTTAGAATTATTTAGATTTAGGACTCTTATACTTAGAATACTTAGCTTTACTTATACATGTTGTGGTTATACATGTTTTGATGTTGATGATACATGTTATACATGTTTTGATGATGATGATACATGTTGTGGTTGTACATGTTTTGATGATACATGTTATACATGTTTTGATGTTGATGATACATGTTGTGGTTATACATGTCTTGATGTTGATGATACATGTCATATATGTTTTGATGTTGATGATACATGTTGTGGTTATACATGTCTTGATGTTGATGATACATGTCATATATGTTTTGATGTTGATGATACATGTTGTGGTTATACATGTTTTGATGATGATGATACATGTTGTGGTTTTACATGTTTTGATATTGATGATGCATGTTGAGGTGATACATGTTATGATGATGAGGATACATGTTCTTGATGAACATGTGAGGGGATTGGATCATCCCTGGACTTTCAAGTCCTAAAGAGAGCCGTAGATGTAAGGTCTCCGAGAATGAAGTCCTTAGTGGACAGTTGAGGGGATTGGATCATCCCTGGACTTTCAAGTCCTAAAGAGAGCCGTAGACGTAAGGTCTCCGAGAATGAAGTCCTTAGTAGACAGTTGAGGGGATTGGATCATCCCTGGACTTTTAGTCCTAAAGAGAGCCGTAGACGTGAGGTCTCCGAGAATGAAGTCCTTAGTGGACAGTTGAGGGGATTGGGATCATCCCTGGACTTTTAGTCCTAAAGAGAGCCGTAGACATAAGGTCTCCGAGAATGAAGTCCTTAGTGGACAGTTGAGGGGATTGGGATCATCCCTGGACTTTCAGTCCTAAAGAGAGCCGTAGACGTAAGGTCTCCGAGAATGAAGTCCTTAGTGGACAGTTGAGGGGATTGGGATCATCCCTGGACTTTCAGTCCTAAAGAGAGCCGTAGACGTGAGGTCTTCGATAATGAAGGGATTGGGATCATTCCTGGACTTCGGTCCGAAAGAAGAGCCGTAGACGTATGTCTCCGATAATGAAGGGATTGGGATCATTCCTGGACTTCGGTCCGAAAGAAGAGCCGTAGACGTATGTCTCCGATAATAAAGGGATTGGGATCATTCCTGGACTTCGGTCCGAAAGAAGAGCCGTAGACGTATGTCTCCGATAAAGAAGGGATTGGGATCATTCCTGGACTTCAGTCCGAAAGAAGAGCCGTAGACGTATGTCTCCGATAATGAAGGGATTGGATCATTCCTGGACTTAAGTCCGAAAGAAGAGCCGTAGACGTATGTCTTCGATAAAGATAGGACTGGATCGTCCCTGGACTTCGGTTCAAAAGGTACATGACTGGTTTACATCATTCCTTGATGATGCCGATGATCGCGTGATGACGATGCTGATGATCGTATGATGATGATGTTGATGATCATACGATGACGATGCTGCTAATCATGTGATGACGATACTGCTGATCGTGTGATGACGATGCTGCTGATCGTGTGATGACGATGCTGCTGATCGTGTGATGACGATGCTGCTGATCGTGTGATGACGATGCTGCTGATCGTGCGATGACGATGCTGCTAATCATGTGATGACGATACTGCTGATCGTGTGATGACGATGTTGCTGATCGTGTGATGACGATGCTGCTGATCATGTGATGACGATGCTGCTGATCGTGTGATGACGATGCTGCAGATCGTGTGATGACGATGCTGCTGATCGTGTGATGACGATGCTGCTGATCGTGTGATGATGATGCTGCTGATCGTGTGATGACGATGCTGCTGATCGTGTGATGACGATGCTGCTGATCGTGTGATGACGATGCTGCTGATCGTATGAAGACGATGCTAAAGATCGTGATGTTGATGATTGATGTTGACAGTGATGTTCCAGTAACTGCTTGAGTTACTGATGATGTTGAGAAAGCTTCCAGTGATTTATAGATGTATCATGTATGATGTTGATGACTCCTTGCTCGGGTAGATGCTGTTATAATATCCTTCTCGTTAAGGGGGAGTGTTGAGATATTGTAACTTCAAAGAATATTATATTTGTACTTTATTATTCCGGAGATGATTCATTCCTCCGTGAAGATCTTATTGTATATCCGGAGATGTTTATTCCTCCGTTGGAATGTGGTAACTCGGGTTATTAGACTTCCCTAGTGGGGGTCGGCCCTAAATGTGTTATGTGGGTCAAAGGGTTATTAGACCACCCTAGAGGGGTCGGCCCAGTCAGTTATAATGGGGTATTTAACCTAATGGTTAAATACGAGCCTACATGTACTTGTGTAAAATAGATATCAGAGAAGTGTATAAATAGAGGAGGTGTGTTCATCATTAGACACACACTCACTCACTTGAGAAAGGCACACTTGTGGAGGAGAGGTCTGCTTTGGAGAAGAAGGAGCTTATGCTCAGGGTTTGCATCTTTGTATATTGCTGGTCATCTATATTGAGGAAGCTTTGCTGGGTTTTCTACCCCATGAGGGTTTCCCAGGATAAATCTCTGTCTCTTGTGTTTATGCTATGCTTGTTGTTTCTTCAGTGATCCTGTATATGCTATTATTGTGAAATGGAATGTAATGCTGCTATTTTCTGTCTTAGCATATTGAATTTTAACAGAAAATGAATCATTTATCAAAATCAGAGAAGCCATAGCAGAAGCTCCTACACTTCTAAGTCCCGACTTTAAGAAGGATTTTATCCTCTATACCTTTGCCTCAGACCTATCCTATGCAATTGTTCTCACCCAGAAAAATCAATTGGATCATGAGGTTCCCATCTCATTCATGAGTTCAAACTTGAAAGGAGATGAACTGAACTACCACGAAGTTGAAAAGTAGGTGTTTGTTGTTTTTAAAGCAACAAAATTTTTTTGTTCCTGCCTTTTGAAATCACGGACTAAAATTACTATTCCCTATCCACCTGTGAAGAACTTGCTAGTTCAAAAAGAATTAGGGGAAAAAAGGGGCCATTGGATGGTAGCCCTTCAAGAATACGACCTGGAGATTAAACCTTCATAGGCTGTACAGGTACAAGGTTTGTGTAAATTAGCAGCAGAATCAACACACTTTTCTACTAATCATGATGATTTATTCGTAGATGATTCACTGTTGCAAAAGGAAATTTGTTTCATCCCTGATTCCCCAAAATCCTGGTACACTAACATTAGGACTTATCTTGAAACAAGGAGTGCTCCATATTATTTAGAACCAAATAAAAGAATATTTGTTAGGTTGAAATCAACACCATATCAATTGGTAAATAATATCTTGTTCTTTGATGTAAGCTCGTAAGAGCAGTACGATGTTTTATTCGAATGAATAAAAAGATTTTTTTCCTTGGAAAATAAAATAAAATATCTTGTTCATAAAAAATGCAGATGGTGTTCTCCTTCGTTTTCTCGTTAAAGAGGAGTTTGATTCACTTTTTAAAACAAATTCACGATGGCCCTGCTGGTGGACACTTTGGAGGTGACACCACTACACATAAAATCCTGAGGGCATGGTATTCCTGGCCCACATTGTTCAAAGATGGGCATTCTTACACTAGAAAATGTCAAGATTGTCAAATGGCCTCTAGAAGAATGAAGAAGCCCGCTTTTCCTTCGCAACATGTTACTATTGATAGACCATTTCAACATTGGGGATTGGATATAGTTGGGCCAATTAACCCCCCTTCATCCTTACAACATAAATACATTATCACCGCTACTGATTATTTCACTCGATGGTATGAAGCCGCTCCGTTACGGGTGGTAAATACCAATCAGGTACTCAATTTTTTAGAGACTCATATAATTACTAGATTTGGGGTGCTAGAATCATTAGTCCTTGACAATGCATCTTATTTTTCTTCGGGTGAACTGACTGAATTTTCCTTAGAAAGGGGAATTAGGATTAAATATTTATCAAGTTACTATCCACAAGGGCTGAATCAACGAACAAGAATTTGCTAAAATTTCTAAAAAGATCAATAGCTTACCACCATAAAAATTGGCACACTACCCTGTATCAGGCGCTTTGGGATGATAGGGTCACCCCAAAAGATTCTGTTGGCAACTCGCTGTTCTTTTTGGTATATGGCACAGAGGCTATCCTTCCTCCTAATTTATCTTTACCTTCATTGCAGCTCGCACAGTCTGTACAAGATATAGACTACCCAGCCATTGAAAAAAGAATCAATATGATAATAAAATTGGAAGAGGATAGGGAAAGCGCTAAACAACACTTCTCAAAACGTCAGCAGACTGTCAAATCATGATTTGATCAGGGATCATCCTCTAATAGGGAATTTCAAGTGGGTGATCTGGTTGTAAAATGGGATAAAGCTCATGAGGATAAGGGAGAACACACGAAGTTTCAATGCCTTTGGTTAGGTCCATATGTAATATCAGAAAAATTAGTTCCAAGCACCTTTCATCTGCAAACTTTGCAAGGACAACCCGATACCTTCCCAGTAAATGGGAAAATCATTAAAAAATACTTTCATTAAGCTTACATACATAACTCATATTCACTGTACATTTCCATTGTGTATATTTTGTATATACTGATTTTCTCTTATTTAGTTTTCAGCTTGTCTTAATCTTGACATCTTACATTTGTTGAATAAGTTAACTTCAATTGCTGGAGTAATCGGAGAAACCACAGTATCCATAATTGTATATTGACATTTCGAATCCAAAATAGGATCCATCATCAGGACATATTGTCAATTTTTATGAAAAGAAAAAGATCTGGATATATAGTAATGAGATGCAGCGACAAGCTAAGGTCGGCTACGGGGATTTAGGGTTTTAGGTGATTTTTTGAAATTTTTAAAATTATTTTGATTAATTTAATTAATTATAAAAAACCCTAAATATTAATCCTAGGTTAACATCAATAAGAAGTTATTAATTGTTGAAATTTATTTATGTTTGATTGTAATGCTAGTTTAAGGTGAACTAAATATTAGAAAAGAAATATAAATATGTATGTAAAAAATTTATATATATGTGTATAAATATATATAAACTCAAAGGTTTGTTTAAATATGATATGGTTATTATTAAAGTGTATTTAGGTTTAATTAGTGAGAGAATATTTAATTAATTAATGGTTTAGCCTATACAATTTAATAATTAAACTATATTAAATTTTTATAAATCCTAATGTATTGATTAATTAAACTCTATTAAATCCCTTTAAAAAACTTAATTTATTATTTAATTTCAAAAAAGGGTAAACTACATGTGAGGGTTGAATAGATATGTTTATAATATATATAAAATTATATATTATGTTAGTTTAATTTTAAATTTTAATATTACTCTAAAAAGTTCTAACGTTATTTGGTGTGTTATATTTTAAAAAATTAAAAAATTATTTTAATTATTGTAATCAAATATTTAAAATATAATTAAAATTTAAAAAAAAATATTTTTTTAAAAATTATTATTATTGACCTAAGGGTTATCAACATTAAGGTTCAAAAAGTCAGAATCAATATAAAAAGGGGGGAGGGGGCTATTAAAAAGGGGGAGGGGGCTATTAGGTTATCTACTTAATCTTTGGTTTGGGATAGAAGGAAGTCAACTAGTGCTAACCTCGAGGGCTCCATCCCTATTCAAATTGTCTGGATGTTTGATTATTTCTAGGGCTTCTCTAAATTTTCTTTTGAAGTAGTGGTTTTCTTTAGCTAGGATTTTGGTGTCTTCTAGGCAAATTTGATGTTTGGTTTTGGAACTATGTTCTGCAAGTGCTGAGGTATGGATACGTTCATTCCTTATGTCAGCACCATGTTCTTTAAGTTTGGTGTGGAAGGAACGCTCAGTCTCACCTATATAGCATATTTTGCATGAACATGGAATGTTGTAGACACCCCTAAGTTGTTTTGGGTCGATAGGATCTTTTACAGATCTCATTTTCTGTTTAATTGTCTCCAAGGGTTTGAATTAAGTTGTAATATTTTTCTTTTTAAGGATTCTGGAAATCTTATCTGTTACCCCTTGGATGCAAGGTAAGTAAGCTCTTGTGTTACAAGTTTGGGTACTAAGAGTGTTTGTCATATCATTGGATGTTATACTATTATTATGGTGCCTATTATTAGCCTTATCTAAAGCTTTCTTGATAACCCTAGGTTCGTAACCTATGTTCATGAAGACATCTTTGAGGTGGTATTTTTCTTCGTGGAGATGATTGATATCTGAAATTCTAGAAGCCCTAATTGCTAAAGTGTTAATGACTCCTATTTTCTGAGAGGGGTGGTGGTGGGAATCTGCGTGGAGGTAGCTTTTTGTATGTGTCTTTTTCATATAAACCTTATGTCCCAAAGTCCCATCTTCTTTTCTAGTTATCAAGACATCAAGAAAGGGGATGCTTCCCTTCTCCTCTAGTTCCATTGTGAACTTAATGTCTGCAAAACAATTATTAAGATGTTCAAAAAAATATTTAAGTTCAATTTCACCATGTGGCCAAATCACGTTGGTGTTATCTACATATCTCTTCCATCGTGATGGCTTTAGTGGGTAGGAGTTTAGAGCCTCTTTCTCGAACTTTTCCATGAAATGGTTTGCCACTATGGGTGAGTGGGGGGATCCCACAGCCACCCCAGTGGTTTGTTCATAGAATTCCCCTTGAAAACTAAAGAAGGTGTATTTGAGACATACTTCTGCTAGCCTGGCTGTGTCTGGATCTATCACCTCCTTGATGACTTGGATGGCCTCATCCAAAGGTATCTTAGTGAATAGGGAGACCACACCAAAGCTTAAGATCATGTCATTAGTTTCTAGCTTCTCCTTTTTTATTAGCTCCACAAATTCACTTGAGTCCTTGATGAATGAGTCCATGTTTCCTACCAGGAGACCTAGGATCTTAGCTACATGTTTTGCAAGTTCGTAAGTGGGGGAGTCTATGGTGTTAACTATAGGTCGAAGAGGGACTCCTTCTTTGTGTATTTTTGGGAGGCCATAGATTATGGGTGTAATCCCACGGTTTGGAGTCAAGCGTTTCTTTATTCTTTCATCAGGGTTTGAGTTTTTAATGGCTCTTTTTTACCTCCTTAATTATTTTAGAAATAGGGTTTCTACTAAGTTTCCTATAGCTACAGCTCATAGTAAGGTGATCAATCATATTTGCATTGTATGTTGTTCTGTCTAAGATTACTGTGGCTCCTCCTTTGTCTGCTTTTAATATAACTATGTCATTATTAGATTTTAGGTTTCTTAAGGCTAATTGTTCTTCTTTAGTGATATTTTTTTGGGGGGGGTTTGTTTTTCTTAGGACTAGTGCGCAGTCCTATCTAATAGTCTCCTTATCTAAATCATTTAAATTCTGTATGCTATCTTCTGCATTGCAAATGATGGTTTCGGTGGGGATGGTTTTGGGCGCTAATGCGAAGTTTAGACCTCTCTTGAGAGTAATGGTTTCAAATTCACTCAGCATGTGGTTTGATAGATTAACTACCTTCTTGTGATCGTTTGTAGGTGCAGGTGCAGGAGCCGCATTGGAGTTCTACTTCTCAAGTTTGGAAATCTTTTTCTGTTGCCTGTTGCATGTCCTATGTTTCTGGCTACTGACTTTGAGGGTTGCGTTCGCATCAACAGCTCTCCACAGGTCCGTATTGATGGTGGCCGCAAGTTTGAGGTGGAGGGATAACGCGTCTTTGGACAGGTGGTCCACGTTGGAGCGTGTTCTCCTAATTTCTTCCCTAACTAACGAAAAACTTACTTCCCAAACGATTTCTAGTTCCAACCATTACGCATTCGGTGATTAATCATAGCGAACGAGGGGGTTAGCTTCTTGTCTCTGCATGCTTTCAAAAAATTTAGATCTTCTGATCTCTTCATGATTTTAACTCTTAATTTCTCCAGTAACTGGACTTAATTCCAGATATTCCTTCCGTACAGGGATGTACTTTCCGTAGTGAGACTTCTGTGGTGGTTGATTGCCGGAGTATCGGAGAAACCACAGTATCCATAATTGTATATCGACGTTTCGAATCCAAAATAGGATCCATCATCAGAATATATTGCCGAATTTTATGAAGAGCAAAAGATATGGATCTATAGTAATGAGATGCAGAGACAAGCAAAGGTTAGCTACAGGGACTTAGGGTTTTAGGTGATTTTTTGAAATTTTTAAAATTATTTTGATTAATTTAATTAATTATAAAAAAAACCTAAATATTAATCCTAAGTTAACATCATTAAGAAGTTATTAATTGTTAAAATTTATTTATGTTTGATTGTAATGCTAGTTTAAGGTGAACTGAATATTAGAAAATAAATATAAATAGGTATGTAAAAAATTTATATATGTGTATAAATATATATAAATTCAAAGGTTTGTTTAAATATGATAGGGTTATTATTAAAGTGTATTTAGGTTTAATTAGTGAGAGAATATTTAATTAATTAATGGTTTAGTGTATACAATTTAATAATTAAACTATATTAAATTTTTATAAATCCTAATGTATTAATTAATTAAACTCTATTAAATCCTTTTAAAAAACTTAATATATTATTTAATTTCAACAAAGGGTGAACTACATGTGAGGGTTGAATAGATATGTTTATAATATATATATAATCATAGATTATGTTAGTTTAATTTTAAATTTTAATATTACTCTAAAAAGTTCTAATGTTATTTGGTGTGTTATATTTTAAAAAATTAAAAAAATTAATTATTGTAATCAAATATTTAAAATATAATTAAAATTTTAAAACAATTATAAAATATTATAAAAATTATAAATTTTAAAATTTTTGTTTCTAAATTATTATTATTGACCTAAGGGTTATCAACATTAAGGTTCAAAAAGTTAGAATTAATATAAAAAAGGGGGAGGGGGCTATTAGGTTATCAACTTAATCTTTGGTTTAGGATAGAAGGAAGCCATCTAGTGCTAACCTCGAGGCCTCCATCGCTATTCAAATTGTCTGGATGTTTGATTATTTCTAGGGCTTCTCTAAATTTTCTTTTGAAGTAGTGGTTTTCTTTAGCTAGGATTTTGGTGTCTTCTAGGCAAATTTGATGTTTGGTTTTGGAACAATGTTTTGCAAGTGCCAAGGTATGGATACGTTCATTCCTTATGTCAGCTCTATGTTCTTTAAGTCTGGTGTGGAAGGAACGCCCAGTCTCACCTATATAGCCTATTTTGCATGAACATGGAATGTTGTAGACACCCCTAAGTTGTTTTGGGTCAATAAGATCTTTTACAAATCTCATTTTTTGTTTAATTGTCTCCAAGGGTTTGAATGAAGTTGTAATATTTTTCTTTTTAAGGATTCTAGAAATCTTATCTGTGACCCCTTGGATGTAAGGTAAGTAGACCCTTGTGTTACAAGTTTGGGTACTAAGAGTGTCTGTCATGTCATTGGATGTTATACTATTATTGTCAATACTTTGTGTTATTTGGTAGTTCTCAAGTTTCTTACATTTTCATTAAAGTGAGGGAGTAGGGCCATTTTTTAAGATAAAGTATATAAGAGGTTGGTTATCTTAATATAATGTGTTGACATCCTATTATTTCTATTTTGATTAAAATCCTATGACAATCATTGCTAATTTTCACCCTACTTTATCGACTTTGATTATCATCACTTTTGTATCGGGAAATATCTCTATATCATGGATCCAACAAATGACTAAAGCAAAAACTGTGATGTATATTTGATACCCTAACTTGAGTATTCTTATAAAACTCACATGAGAAGGTATTTTTTATCTTGGAACTTATGTAAGTCATATAAAGGCTAATGTTGCTGAATTGATTGAACCATGAAAAGATATGATTCGACATATCTATCATTATACGCTACCACTTGAATTTCATAGCAATACAAGTGTCATGCGTAAATCTTGATATGCATTTCATGATCCTCACATTAATCATGTCCGTCATTGGTTTCGTCAATCGAGGAATTTTTTTTGCAGATCATGGATCTCATTACCTTAAGCGCCTCAAGCATGTTTGAGTGCTCGATGTACCTGAAGAATATGGAGTCGGTTATTGTTTTGATTAATTTGCAGGGTTCGAAGGTAAATCAGTTTCATTCTCCCACTGATATTTTGGTCCCATAAGCATCCTGGAAAATTAGTTTTCTTCCCATTTCTCCTATTACATGGTTCGAACTATGTGGAACCGAATACTTAGACAAAGGTAGGTTGGTTTCCTTTTCTACAGAAATTTTCAGGGTTTAATGTAGCGGTTACCCTAGCCCTTTCCTTGTCTTTCGATGGCAAGGAAGCTCGCATGGGTGATGTCGACATCCAATTGACAGAAGAGTTTGTCTCTCAAGCAACATAACTATCGATTACTGGTGAAAGATGGTTTAAAGGAAAACATATGAAAGGTCAAGCATGGAAGGAATTCCTGGTTAAAACAAACCTGCAGGTTGAGTCTAGATACAGATTCCCTTCACGCATGCTCAAGAAGCAATGGTGAATCCTCTTGGAACTCGTAATGAGGTATGTGACTAGTGAAGACCGTTATTCGCAAACACACTACTATCATCTTAGTTTATTGCTTAGTTTCAAAGGCCATGCCATCAATATGCCATTCTACCTTATTAATAGCCTCCATAAGATGGCCTATTATGTTCTGAATAATTCGGCCGATAAACAAAGAAGTATTTTTCATCATGGTTTGAGCAAGATTTTGACTGTGCACAACCTAACCCAGCTAGGCGATAATTGGGATCCCTTCCTTATGTGTAATGGTTTTGGGGTTAATGAGGAATGGCCTTGTAAGAGGTCAAAGACTCGGCAAAGACGTATGGGATTTGTTCTGGAAGAACAAAGCCAAGGGTTTAGTAGTGAAGAGGCAGAGCCAGCCTCAGTTAAAACTCACTACAGAGCCAACTACAAGGTAAAATCTCAAGGTTCTCAAATTGGAATAGACAAGTCATTTCCCAACAATGACAACCCAAGATCAGACTTCCATTTCTCGATTGAAACCCTTAATGAGCTGAAAGGAGAAGAACAAACCAGTAAGGCTCCGAGTGAAAGGGAAACTTGTAGAACAACCAAAATCATGACCGCTGCTCTTCTGGCTAGGAGAAACTTGAATGAGGACAATGTCTCTATTGTCGAACTCAGTGATTCTTCTGAGCATCAGAGGAACAATTATCTTGTCAAACAAGTAGACCCAAAATTCTTATACAACTCCACTTCTGAAACAAGGGATAGGAATGCTCAGGATGCGAGGCATTCCTTCCAGTCAAACTAAGAGGTTGATCAGAAAACTGTCAAAGACAAGGACATGGTTTGTGAGCCAAGTAAAAAGGTTGTAGAAGAATCCACCATAGTGACTCAAGCACATCGAATTTCCTCCCTCGAAATTGACCTTAAAGAAGTTGATCTAATCAATATGATAGCTAAAGAAGAAATTGCAAATGTGAGAGATGAATTAGTCACCTGGATTGATAAATGGAACAATCTGAAAGGTAAAAAAGATAAGTATAAATATCTCAGGAAAATTCTGTCTTTAAAGAACTAGAACTTGTTGAAACAAAATAGGGTTAGCAATAACAGAGTTTTGAAATTCAAAACCAAATTAGCCGAGGCCAGAAGGACTACTCCAGTCCAAGTATCCTTCGAACTTCCCCTTAGGGCCTGATTTTTGTGAGCAGTTAGTTTTTTGTTTTTGTTGGTTTAAATTTTTGTTTTATCCATAGGGCACTACGTATTGATGATTACAAGTAATGTTTGTCATTTCTTTCAGCTATTTTTCTTAATTGAGTATGTTGTTATGAGGATACCTACAGAATCAAGGATTTTGTTGGCATACTTAAAATTATTATATTTATTCATAACATCTTGATTAGTAATTTTTGTTACCTTGAATTGTCACAGGTTTCCTTTTTGTCCTTCATTGGGATTTGTTTGTCACTCACAAAAATTCAGCATGTATATATTGATCCTATCCAATGATTGGTGTCATGATCGAGGTTGGATCTGCGTTCCCTTATCCACACTCCGGCGTGCTTCCTTCTATTTTGGTTGAGGCAGTTGCTAGGATCTCAAGCGCAGCAACGAAACCAATCAAAGTGTTTCATTTCTAGCATTGTCCAGTAAGTCGGTTGCTTCTTTCCTCTTCATCACTATGGATGTGAGATTTTCAATTGCTAGGAACTAGATTCATAAGACAATTTCACATGGAATATTTCAGACAATGAGAGAAGAAGAATAGAGAAGATAAATTGTGTAAATCACTCTTTATATTATTCATCAATATGATAACAATATATAATACATCCTCCATGGATAAAATCGAATGCCTTTGAGGCAATTTGGAAAGAGCAAAAAGAAAAGGCTTAGAAAAGACAAAAAAAACCCTATGTGGCAAAAGCAATTTCCAAAACTGTACTAGAGGCTCAAGAATTGGATAAGTATGGTATGGAATGTAATGATGGATTTAGGAGAGAAGAAAAGGTGTGGAGGTCGAATTTCCCAAGTGGTAAGAGTTTCCAAGTCAACTAGCTTTTCCTTATCCATTAGAAAGTAGAAAAAACAAGATAAAGTTGTCTAAATCATGAAGTTGTCTTTCTAATTCAGGAATAGAATAAAATCAGACAGAATCCAAGGAAATCTTATCCAGAATCCATCCAGATTCATTTTGGTGAGTTAGGATGGCATGTGGTCCACTAAAAGACAAAACTGGCCTATTTTACCTAGTCAAAACTCAAGAAATTAATCATAAATGATTAATTAATTTATCCTAAGTCTAGAATGGTATAGGTGGTTTTTTTAAATATTCCAACACCACCCTTAATCTCGACTTTATGTGATGGTGTCACGTCCCCTCCCATCTATCCAATGTAGAGAAGGGAACATGGCACTCAAAACTGGGCTTTTAGAAATCTTAGCCCCATTCATTAGATTCATACAATTAAAAACAAAAGTGTGTAGACGCAAATCAAGCAAGTATGCACAGCGGAATTAAAACATCATCCACACGCAATTCATGCTCATCCAGCATATCAAAATAATCATCAAATTAAACATTGCAGAAGTAAATACACATCAGACACTTATGTTCATTTCACAATAGTCCCAAGCAACTAGCTATGTCGCTGTAACATTCCACCCAACCGTAGGTCTCTGCCTAGCCTGTATTATTTCAGCACTTAGAGACCACCCCCGAGTTGGGCATGGTTTCTACAAGGAAAAGGGGACATTCAAGCTCATACGCAGCCAAACAATCAATGCATCTAAGCCAAGGTAGTCCATAGCTAGGTTTATCAGGCTAAATTAGAACCCTGGATGCTTGCACTCAAGCTCAAGCCAAAATAATGGATTGGGAGAGGGAAATTCGACCATAGGGAAGAAAACAATTTCTGCCACAGATATATAATCATTCAGCAGCCAAAACGGTCTCAATGGAACCCCAATTCAATTCCCCTTCTTCCCCACTAGTATATAACACAAAAAACCCTTCTCCCAGCTGAGAAACAAAGAAAAACCATAAAAATGTGGCTGGAAAATGCCCAGGTAGCTCCAAAATCGTGAGAGAGGAAAACTGGTTCATGGATAATGGCTTGGGGAACAATTCATGGCTCTTTTCTTGCCCAAGAATAAAAATGCGATTTTTCCATGAAGGGTGGTGTTATCACATATATAGTAGCCTGGCTACCATATATTTTTTGTCAGATTCCAGTACACTATTCAGCCAGTTCCCTTACATTGAGATGTTGAGATGAGCATCCATATTGGATCACTATCAGATTTTGGACAACGGTTTTATTCCCCATGCCATGACTGAGTCTCAGGACACTCAGAGAGATGACCGATGTATCTATTTAGCCATTTGTACATAGTAGTCAGTAGTTCCCATAGTTATAGCAGTAGTTTTAGAGGACAGATGATGGTTCAGATGGTGAGCATTCAGGTATATGACTCAGCAGGTATACTATGGTGTTGTGGTTATGTTGCTTTTATTTCCATTTTCTTAGCATGTCTTAGCACTTAGTATCAGGATATGGTGATCATATAGATATGTGGACCTGGTTGTACTATATGTATATCATATTTGTCCCTACTCAGACTTAGAATTTCTTGGCCTATACACATTGGTTTTACCCTCCTTAGGGAGAATAGAGGTTATCATTCCCACCATACTTTGGCTTGCTAGTGTTGGTTTAATTATTCACTGTCTTCATCCATCCATGACTTGCCTAGTTTGTTCATTACCTTGACTTACTACTTGACTAGTGGCATGGAGGACCTTCCCCCATAGTAGCCTCTATATTGGATAAGCTTCCCTATTTATTGTGTTTCGGCTCTGCGTTGGTGGCAAAAATTACCTATGGTGAGTTGGATTTCCTTGAGAAATTCCCCTAGTCACTAAAGATGTTGTTGGCTAAACCTGAAACTTTCAGTGCTGCCATGAATACAAAATATGGAAATCAAATGTTATATCTTGTATGAAAAGTAAGCCAAATGAAAATGGCTATGAAATATCAAATGCTATATCTATTGTGAAATGTAAATACCTAGGTAAACAAGTTGTCCGTGACACACCTAGAAGTGCTCAAGTAAACAAGTTCCTTAAAAACACACCTGCAGCAAGAAGCCTAAATTAAATGTAAATCTATGCAATGTGTTTATAAACACACATAGATCAAAGGCTATGGAAACTCTAGGCCCAAAAGGCTATGGAAACTCTAGGCCCAAAAAGCAATGGAACTTAAACTTTATATCAAAAAGATTGCTGGCCTCATTTGTATAATGGATTGTGCGCATCTGTGTAAGGTGAATAAAAACTCTTTGAACAACTTATCCATTTGTGAGACACTGCCATTCCCTATGTTGTTGCTTGTCCACTATATGCTATGGTGTGTATTCCCTGTTCCATTTCCGAAGTGTCACAGTGTTAAGTTAGTAAGTCATCCTTTGACATAGCCAATTGTTTCTTAGCCTTCACCCTTCACTAATAAATTGATCACAACTATGAAGTGAGTATGACCTTGAAAGTCTTGTCTGAGTAATTAATAATAATTAATGACATATTATATTTGGATTTAGATCACCAGTAATGATTGCTACTTGTTATAATTTCTATGTGAATGGATTGTAAATCATGTTTTAACCCTTGACACCTTGCAATAGCTTGATGACAGTTTGAGTCATATTATGGTCATGTTGACTTGGTCAAACCTCAATTTGACCAAAAGTCAACCAAAGGACATGAGGTGGTAGACCTCAGATGTTACAGATAGATGATATATGGTCTGGTACAGGTCACCATGGTGGGCTTATATAGTGGTTTTAGGCTTATGATGATGATTTGTGCTTTTCAACACTTTAACAGATTATTATTATTTGGTCTGTCAGATATGATGAGTATTTATTTTGGACCATGCAGAGGTTTATATGGTGTATGAGTACACATATTAGATGGATTTGGACCTTCTGAGTGCAATGAGATAGTTTATTTTCAGTTCCGGGAAGTTACAGTGATGATTGAGCCTCAGTTGGCTATCCTAGTGTAGTTTTGGTTTGTCGAAGGCCCTATTAGAGCAGTGATGATATTTACTTGGTTCACCTAGGGAACTGTGCATGGAGGGGGTGGTCTAGCCACTTTTTATTACCATATTACCCCCATCCTAGACTCATTGGTGAGCTCACCTTGATAGTGCAAGCACTCCAAGAGGTAGTTTGGGCAGTTTCACACTTCCCGAGGCAGTCCAGAAATGGTAAAAATGGCTACAGAGGAATTCGATTTGGGATACTAAGGAAAGGTTATGACATGGGATGATCAGTGATGATGAGTGGGATGTATTCCACACCTTCTCCAGTAGTTTCAACTTCATCAAGACCCACATCCATCACTTATGGCACTTTTTGATGATTTCTGGAGCCTCATAAGGCTCATGACTTTCCCATAGAAGCACGATTTGGTGTCTAGAGCATTTATTCTTGGATAATGTGCCATGGGGATTGACCAAGGGTGTTATAAATTACCCCTTAGACCCACCATGAGCTATATTTTATGTTTTGTCATCATGATTTCTTGGGATCCCCTCTCCTAGGGCAATTTTGTCCATTTATTGTTATATATTATTAGTGATCCATGTGTTGTATTGTTGAGCTCATCTCAACCATTGATTAGATATTTTGATATTTCAATCTTAGCCACTCATTTAAAAAAGTGGTTAGATTATGGACTCACTCCTTCCTATTTAAAAGAGAGAGCTTCTCATTGTAAAAGGGTCTTTGGCTCTTGGAATCTTGATATAGAAAAACTTTCTTGTGGAAATTCTTGTGGTCTCCTTTGCATCTTGTGTTCTTAGATGGTGATTGGAAAGTCTATTGCATCCTAGCATTTGGGTGTTTGTGGTAAGATCTATCTTTTTGGGAAACTTTTGTCTTGTCTACAGGAGAGCGACTTCACTTGGGCATTTTTGCAAGGCTTCTTCAACTCGCTCCTCTTGGCATTTGCTTGTATCAGGGGGTTATCATTAGTATCATTGTGATCTATGCTATCTTTCTGTTATTTCTCTTGTGGCATTAGTATTATCTCTTGTTTGCAGTAAATATGATATTGTTGACGTTTATTGTGCAGGAGAGAGGGCACATTGGCTTCCTTGGGCAATTCGACTTCATAGAAAACTACCTCAAATCGCTCCAAATTGATCGAGTTTGCATAAATCATCATCATCAAGGAATCTACAAGGTTATCCAGGTAAGATCCACAGGTTTGTTCTTCTTGTCTTGGCTCCAATCCATTGACATAGCTACTTCATTGACAAAACCCTTAATTTACAAACCCTCATTTTACATTTTCTCAGATCTAGTAAGATCCACTTGGTGTTTGGGTGTAAAATTTAAAACCCACCTCTATAGTATCCACGACAATTCGGATATGTAGTTTGGTGTGATTTTGCCTCCATTTGACCCACTTTCCAAGGCAAAGAAGCCTCTCCAAGGGAGGTCGCACTTCCTAGGAGAGGTGAGTTTGCAGGGATCTAGCACCTGGGTAGGTGAGATTCCACTTGATCTGTAATCTACAAATTCAATAACCTACCCCTAGTGTGTCATTTCAGTGATTTTGACCTTGTGGGCCCCATTCCTCATTTTGAGGGTTGTGCCCCACTTGGGTCACTTTGTGCCATACTTCAATTTCAGATCTACTGCGATCCAACCATTGGATGACCCTAATCTTTTAGATCCACCTACCTCAATACCTCAACATTCCATATCCGTAATTTGGTGGAAATCCGACTCCATTTGGCCCACTTCCCAAGGCACTGATCTTTCTCCAAGCCCATTCGACATTCCTGGATTGTTGGGTTAGCTTGTGGTCTGATCCTTGTTTTGGTTGCTTGAACCCCTTGACATTGTCATATCACTCAATCAAGCTCATCTCTGGTACTGGTTAGCCCCAATTCAGTCCTTAACTACCCTGCATTGGACATGGTTCCCAAGGCAGTGGATTCTCTCATAATTGACTAGTACCTCGATCTTGGATCTTACTTCAAACATCATAAGTCACTCTTCCACCCATAATGGACCAAAGATACACTGTTTAAACCCCTTGATCCAAACTATTATTCATATTGTGACTTCTTCCATAGATCTAGGGCTCACCATACACCTTACATACTTCAACTATACTTGAATTGATCTGGTGTTTTGGTTTGATCTCTCCTGTCGGGAGTAGATCTGGGTCTCCCCCTTTGTTGTCTTGGGATAGATAACATAAAGTGAAGATTTCCTCGATTGGAGTGACAACCATCCATTGGAAGTCGAGGCCATCTTGGTTACACCTCTTTGGTTTCCCTTCCCTTCTTCCATCCATCTTGGATTCATCTCTAGGGGCACCTACAAGTTTGGTGATAACATTTTGGCGCCGCTGCCGGGGAGGGAAAAATCCTGCCTTGGTTCGACATATCATTTGTCATTCACTCTCTCCTGCATTTTAAACGACATACATCTTGGTAGAATAATTTAAAGACCACTTGGCGACTCCGAATCGTGACTCCGCTGAGGAGCAAGCTCATTTGTATCCTTACAGTACTTTTCCCTTCGGTGAATTACTTGTGTGGTTCACCTGGAGACTCCACCCTGTGACTCTAGTGAGAAGCGAACCCATGTATATAATCCACTAAGAATCTATATAATTCATAATGGACTCAAGAATTTTGAAATATTTTATTGAAAGAAATTCGAGATTTAGGTATGAGGATAATTATCAAAATAATTATGGGTATGAACTTGCATATCAAGATTCTTATGATACCCATCATTCACCTCATCCATCTAATAATTTTTCCCAAAAAATACCAAGTGAACCAATTAGAAAATATCAAACTTATCCAAGGCTTTTGGTAAATGATCCTCGCCCGGCTCAAGCAACTAGAACTTTTAGGAAACCCAAGCCATCTTCTTTTGATTTTTCAGAAATATATGGGGCACCTCATCTTATGCCAAATGGATACATCAGGGGGTTGCCTCATTTTGATGGAAGTAATGGAACATCTATTGAAAGTCATTGGATTCCCTCTGGGACCATATGGAATTTCTGGGTGCTGATGGTGAGGATGTCTATATGCGAGCCCTTAGTGCTTCCCTAGAAGGGGATGCCCGACTGTGGTTTGATCATTTATCCCTAGGATCCATCACTGGGTATGACATGTTCATGGATTTGTTAATACATGAGTGGGGAGAAAACATTAATGAAACTATGGAAGAACAATCAGAAAATGAGTGTCTCGATGAAAATCAATTTGATGAAGATGATCAAAACACCAATAATGAATTAACTAATGATCGTGCTTATGAAAGTGAGTCCTCTTTTCTTGAGCTAATTGAGCCTCATGAGGTCTTGTCCTCATTACCTGAAGAAGTCCCAGATGAGGAGGATGATTCAAATGATTTCCATCGGGAAGCATCCATGGTTGAGTCTTCCATTAGTGAATCTTTCGAGAATATTTTTGAGATCCCTTTTCATAATCCTTGTGTAATTAATGATTTTTTTGACCATGACATAGAAGAAGAAGAAAGTAGAGACACCAACCAAGTTTCTTTAGAAACCAATGATCATCCTATTTTTAGAGATCAATTTTATGAAAATGATCAAATGGTTGTTAATCAGTTTGTCGATGCGATTCCTTATAAATTATCATCATATGAATTTAGTGATAAATCAATTGAAGAGAAATCTCATGGTGAGGATAGGTTGGTGAATAAAGCTAATCAAGAGTTTTCCTTAATCAAATCTTCAAACCAATATCTTAATGTTTATGGGAAAATTGGAAATAATCCTTCACTTAACACATCCAATGTTTATAATTTTTCCAATTCAATTGTAAATCAGGTTTGCTTATTTCAATTTTCGGGGATGGGTGCTCACAATAAGTTCTTTCCTTTTTGGCAATATGCAAAGTCAATAAATCTTCAATCCACCCTCCCATCCCAGATTTTCGAATCTTCTTTGAGTTTGTGGTCTGGTCAATCTTTTACTTTTGGGATTTTCAATCAAGAGTCTATATATTGTCGCATGAATGGAGATAAAGTGCTTCATTTTCCCTTTTAGTCATCTTTGATAAATAACATTCTTAAATTTTCTTGGTGGCTGGAAGGGGTATATAAAGATGAATTTCATGGTTTCTCCATCTTTAAACAACAAGTGGGGCTAATCTCGATCTTAATTTTATCTCACAATTTATCCCTACTTGGTTTACGCATCATTCTTGGAGTTGTTAGAATTGAGTGTCCTAGTCAGGTAGATGAGGAAAGTAATTTGAAATAAGGGGAGTTGAATTTGTTATCTCATCTTTTCCCTCCATACATGTTGAATAATGACTTGCATCATTTTTATGATCTGATCAATATTCTGATGGAGGATGTTTACATTAATCAAGCTCCCCCTTTGCATGTTTTCATCTTGCGCCATTCCAATGTTTCCTCAAATTTTGAACAAATCAGGAATGTAATGATTTTCATTTCACTAGGATTTAATCTAATCCCAATTTATTCAGTTAAAAAACATAAAGGAAGAAACATTAGTAAAATTGATGAATGGTTGCACTGGATCTACGATTTTACCTAGCATTTGTGCCAACTGGTTAGTTTAGGGTAGGTAGGAATTGAATAAGCCTGCTTGGGTAGTAGTTAGTCTTTTCAGCCATTGAGTCTAGCATCTTTGTTTGCTTTTTCCTAAGCTCCTTTTGAAGCTCCTAGTTTAACTGCATACCTGTCATTTTTCTTTTTCCTGCACAATAAATTTCAAACTTTGCAAGTTATGATTGGTAGACTAAATTTACTTTCTGCTGTTATATTCCATGCATTTAAATTTTTGCTATAGAATAGATTTTATTTCAGTTTGATTTTATATTTTTCCCATACATGTTGCATGAGGTATTTTGATGTTTGTGAATGTAGATATAGGTGCAAAATAAAATGCAAAATAATAAAAAGCTGAAAGCAAAATGGTAGAGTGCTGGATCGAGGATTCGAGTAGCAGAGTTTGAGGACCAGAGATTCTGAGGTTCTCAAGCGCTCTTTTCAGCAGAGCACTTGTCCCAACTGGAGCCATATGTTATCACATATATAGTAGCCGGGATACCATATATTTTTTGTTAGATTCCACTACACTATTCAGCCAGTTCCCTTACATTGAGATGCTGAGATGAGCATCCATATTGGATCACTATCAGATTTTGGACAACGGTTTTATTCCCCATGCCATGACTGAGTCTCAGGACACTCAGAGAGATGACCGATGTAGCTATTTAGCCATTTGTACAGAGTAGTCCGTAGTGCCCATAGTTATAGCAGTAGTTTTAGAGGACAGATGATGGTTCAGATGGTGAGCATTCATGTATATGACTCAGCAGGTATACTATGGTGTTTTGGTTATGTTGCTTTTATTTCCATTTTCTTAGCATGTCTTAGCACTTAGTATCATGATCTGGAAATCATATAGATATGTGGACTTGGTTGTACTATATGTATATCATATTTGTCCCTACTCAGACTTAGAATTTCTTGGCCTATACTCATTGGTTTTACCCTCCTTAGGGAGAATAGAGGTGATAATTCCCACCATACTTTGGCTTGCTAGTGTTGGTTTCATTATTCACTGTCTTCATCCATCCATGACTTGCCTAGTTTGTTCATTGCCTTGACTTACTACTTGACTAGTGGCATGAAGGACCTTCCCCCATTGTAGCCTCTATATTGGATAAGCTTCCCTGTTTATTGTGTCTTGGCTCTGAGTTGGTGACAAAACTTACCTATCGTGAGTTGGATTTCCTAGAGAAGTTCCCCTAGTCACTAAAGATGTTGTTGGCTAAACCTGAAACTTTTAGTGCTGCCATGAATACAAAGTATGGAAATCAAATGTTATATCTTGTATGAAAAGTAAGCCAAATGAAAATGGCTATGAAATATCAAATGCTATATCTATTGTGAAATGTAAATACCTAGGTAAACAAGCTGTCTGTGACACACCTAGAAGTGCTCAGGTAAACAAGTGCCTTAAAAACACACCTGCAGCAAGAAGCCTAAATTAAATGTAAATCTATACAATGTGTTTATAAACATACATAGATCAAAGGCTATGGAAACTCTAGGCCCAAAAAGCAATGGAACTTAAACTATATATCAAAAAGATTGTTGGCCTCATTTGTATAATGGATTGTGCACATCTGTGTAAGGTGAATAAACACTCTTTAAACAACTTATCCATTTGTGAGACACCGCCATTCCCTGTGTTGTTGCTTGTACACTATATGCTATGGTGTGTATTCCCTGTTCCATTTCGGGAGTGTCATAGTGTTAAGTTAGCAAGTCATCCTTTGACCTAGCCAATTGTTTCTTACCCTTCACCCTTCAATAGCAAATTGATCACAACTATGAAGTGAGTATGACCTTGAAAGTCTTGTCTGAGTAATTAATAATAATTAATGACATATTATGTTTGGATTTAGATCGCCAATAATGATTGCTACTTGTTATAATTGTTATGTGAAGGGATTGTAAAGCATGTTTTAACCCTTGACACCTTGCAGCAGTTTGATGACAGTTTGAGTAATATTTTGGTCATGTTGACTTGGTCAAACCTCAGTTTGACCAAAAGTCAACCAAAGGACATGAGGTGGCAGACCTCAGATGTTACAGATAGATGATATATGCTCTGGTACGGGTCACCATGGTGGGCTTATACAGTGGTTTTAGGCTTATGATGATGATTTGTGCTTTTCAGCACTTTTAAAGATTATTATTATTTGGTTTGTCAAATATGATGAGTATTTATTTATGACCATGCAAAGGTTTATATGGTGTATGAGTACACATATTAGATGGATTTGGACCTTTTGAGTCCAATGAGACAGTCTGTTTTCAATTTCGGGTAGTTACAGTGATGATTGAGCCTCAGTTGGCTATCCTAGTGCAGTTTTGGTCTATTGGAGGTCCTGTTAGAGCAGTGATGATATTTACTTGGTTCACCTAGGGCGTTGTGCATGGAGGGGGTGGTCCAACCACTTGTTATCACCATTTTACACCCTGCCAGACTCATTGGTGAGCTCACCTGGACAGCACAGGCACTCCAGGAGGTAGTTTTAGCAGTTTCACATTTCTCGAGGCAGTCCAAAAATGGTAAAAATGTCTACAGAGGAATTCGATTTGGGCTATTGAGGCAAGGTTATGGCATGGGATGATCAGTGATGATGAGTGGGATGTCTTCCACACCTTCTCCAGCAGTTTCAGCTTCATTGGGACCCACATCCATCACTTATGGCACCTTTTGATGATTTTTAGAGCCTCCTAAGGCTCACGACTTTCCCAGAGAGGCACGATTTGGTGTCTAGAGCATTTATTCTTGGATATTGTGCCATGGGGATTGACCAAGGGTGTTAGAAATTACCCCTTGGACCCACCATGAGCTATATTTTATGTTTTGTCATCATGATTTCGTGGGATCCCCTCTCCTAGGGCGATTTTGTCCATTTATTGTTATATTTTATTAGTGATCGATGTATTGTGTTGTTGAGCTCATCTCAACCATTGATTAGATCTTTTGATCTTTTAATCTTAGCCACTCATTTAAAAAAGTGGTTAGATTGTGGACTCACTCCTTCCTATTTAAAGGAGAGAGCTTCTCATTATAAAGGGGTCTTTGGCTCTTGGAATCTTAATATAGAAAAACTTTCTTGTGGAAATTCTTGTGGTCTCCTTTGCATCTGATGTTCTTAGATGGTGATTGGAAATTCTATTGCATCCTAGCATTTGGGTATTTGTGGTAAGATCTATCTTTTTGGGAAACTTTTGTCGTGGCTATAGGAGGGTGACTTCACTTGGGTGTTTTTGCAAGGCTTCTTCAACTCGCTTCTCTTGGCATTCGCTTGTATTAGGGGGTTATCATTAGCATCATTGTGATCTATGCTATCTTTCTATTATTTCTCTTGTTGCATTAGTCTTATCTCTTGTTTGCAGTAAATCTGATATTGTTGACGTTTATTGTGTAGGAGAGAGGGCGCATTGGCTTCCTTGGGAAATTCAACTTCATAGAAAACTACCTCAAATCGCTCCAAATTGATCGGGTTTGCATAGATCATCATCGTCAAGGCATATACAAGGTTATCCATGTAAGATCCATAGGTTTGTTCTTCTTGTCTTGGCTCCAACCCATTGACATGGCTACTTCATTGATAAAACCCTTAATTTGCAAACCCTCATTTTAAATTTTCTCAGATCTAGTAAGATCCACTTGGTGTTTGGGTGTAAAATTTAAAACCCACCTCTACAGTATCCACGGCAATTCAGATCTGTAGTTTGGTGTGATTTCGCCTCCATTTGACCCACTTTCCAAGGCAAGGAAGCCTCTCCAAGGGAGGTCGCACTTCCTGGGAGAGGTGAGTTTGCAGAGTCTAGCACCTGGGTAGGTGAGATTCCACTTGATATGTAATCTACACATTGAATAACCTACCCCTAGTATGTCACTTCAATGATTTTGACCTTGTGGGCCCCATTCCTCATTTTGAGGGTTGTGCCCGACTTGGGTCTCTTTGTGACATACTTCAATCTCATATCTACTGAGATCCAGCCATTGGATGAACCTAATCATTTAGATCCACCTACCTCAATACCTCAACATTCTAGATCCATAATTTGGTGGACATCCGACTCCATTTGGCCCACTTCCCAAGGCACTGATCTTTCTTCAAGCCCATTCGACATTCCTGGATTGTTGGGTTAGCTTGTGGTCTGATCCTTGTTTTGGTTGCTTGAACCCCTTGACATTGTCATATCACTCAATCAATCTCATTTCTGGTACTAGTTAGCCCCAATTCAGTCCTTAACTACCCTACATTGGACACAGTTCCCAAGGTAGTGGATTCTCTCATAATTGACTAGTACCTTGATCCTGGATCTTACTTCAAACATCATAAGTCACTCTTCCACCCATAATGGACCAAAGATACACTGTTTAAACCCCTTGATCCAAACTATTATTCATCTTGTGACTTCTTCCATAGATCTAGGGCTCACCATACACCTTACATCGTACTTCAACTATACTTGACTTGATCTGGTGTTTTGGTTTGATCTCTTCTGTTGGGAGTAGATATGGGTCTCCCCCTTTGTTGTTTTGGGCTAGATAACATAAAGTGAAGATTGCCTCGATTGGGGTGACAACCATCCATTGGAAGTCGAGGCCATCTTGGTTGCACCTATTTGGTTTCCCTTCCCTTCTTCCATCCATCTTGGATTCATCTCTAAGGGCACCTACAAGTTTGGTGATAACAGGTGGCTTTCCCATACCCGAATTTGGACAGCCATACCTCCCATTCCCCAAGGCATTAACTACCTCAACCAACTCTTTGGAGAAATGAATGATTGGGTACAAAAGTCAACATGAGTAGTTGAGGGTTCATGGGTTCTATCATTGACATTTGGCTTGACTTGATTGGCTCAAGGATTTGAATGTTTTCCCTCCCAATTCCTCGTAAAATCATGCTCCCTTCTCTTGTTGCATTGCATAGCTAGTTGTGGGTATTTTATTAAAATGCATATTTACATGATGTTTGAATTCCAATGTGCATGGCTAGCATGCAAACCATATGCATCAATAAATCGATGGCGGGGCCTTGGCCTTGAGCTCCTCACCATGATTTTATAACAATATTACATCATTTACAATTCTAATGCAATAGGGTCAATATGGGGACGTGACAGATGGGAATCAGAAAAATATTAGAAATATAGGGCCCAAGCAACAAGGCTTATGGTCACCCCAATACAAAAAATAACTAGTCCATGTAAACCGAGGAAACAGGGAAAACCTCATGGGAACAAAACCCTCCCTAAAAAATGAACATGCTTGATGTCTTCATACTGTCATGTTGCTCATTTGAATGAGCTGAAAGAGATGAATGGGTTTCTTCTGAGTAACAGACTTGATGAAGAGATTGTGGATGTCATGATCATGCATCAGTGCATCAATGTGATGTAGGAAAGAACTATGTGTAGAAGCTCTATGAAGCTCATCTTCTGATGATGGAGGTGCATCATATGATTTTTATTTCTTCTATAACATACATAATCAAATATGAAAACCTAATCAATGATGGAAAAGAGAACTAAGCATACTCCTTCCCAAGGAGAAACAATAAACTCAATAGGATCAATTTCTTCTGAAGCTGGAATGTGGTGCACTAGTTCTTGTACTTTCTTCTCAAACTGATGTAGAACCTTTCTGATATTGAAAATGAGATCATGCAGCTCTGAAATATCAAAATGTGAGTCATATGGAGCAGCAACTAGTAAAAATGTGGAGTCTCCATGATCAAACAGAGTTTCAGTAGGAAGAGTGTGAGAAACTAGATCACCCTGACAACTGAGCGGGCCTGGAGAGTGTGAGGACTTGAATTTTGAACCATGAGTGATGGGGTCAGGTCCAGATGTGTGGAATATCAGTCCAAATATGGCCAAAAAAATGGTTGTCCAACCAATGAAATATATGAAAGACAAAAGTGCAACAAAGGCAAGTGACACAGTGTAGGAAAACATAGAATTGTGTAGTTTCTTAACTGGAGAACTTGGGGGTTGTAGGGTCTTTTGTGCATCCAATGGTTGGGAAAATGGTATGGGAGATGTAATGACCTGAATATCAGACTGTAAATCATCTTCTAAATCAGAATCTAAAATATTTGAATGGATGTGGAAAGACCTTTCAGAAGACAAGTCAGAAGCTAGTAAAAATTGACTAGTTTTGAGAGCAGACTTGGATGAACTGACTGAAGACTGTTCCAAAGAAGAAGTGGAGGTTTATGATTCTGATATATCAGAATGTGAATCAAAATTAGAGACATCATAATTATATTTCAATCTAGTGCTCAAATCATAAGAATGATTACCTTTGGGAGAGGCTTGGAAACAGTGTTCTTTTTCTACAACAAGCTTGCCTTGTTCTTTCCTTGCAAAGTCAGGAACATATATGTTATGCTCTTCAAGCATTTTGGCCATGATGTCCAATTTCTTCTTGAAGCAAGATTTCTCAGGATGAGTTCCTTTGCAGCAATAAGAACACTTGGGCTTCTCCTTCTTCATCTTCTTGGATTTGGAATCTCCATCAGAATCCTCTTCATCTCACAATGTATTTTGTTTGGATTTTTCATTATTGAAACTCTTTGCTCCATGAGAAACAAGTGAAAAGTATTTGGAGGGTGTTTGATCCCTCATTTGGACCAGCTTGTCCTTCTCCTGAGTGAGCAAATCAATGAATGCATCCAAGGTTGGCATCTTCCACTTGGGAACTGCATGTCTTGTAGAATGAAAAGTAGACACAAGTACTGAGTATTCAGAGATCGGTTTTGACAGAATGGTGAGAATTAATTGCTCGTCCTTCTTATCTATGCCACATTTCTTGAGTTGAAGCACTAGGTTATTGAATTTTGAGATGAAATCCTCCATAGAATCGAAATTGCTTGGACTAAGAGAGATCAACTCAATCTCCAACAAATGACCTCTGAGCTCATCCTGTTTTCCAAAGAGAGATTATAGTTTTGTCCACACTTCATTTGGAGTGGATAGAGAATCAATATGGAATAGAAGATCTAGAGATACAGAGAGACAAAGTAACCCATAAGATTCATCAATCCTATTGAACCATTTGTATTTTAATGCAACAACTCATGTCTCAATTTCAATCCACATAGTGACTCTATACAATCCTTTGCTTCGAAGTTGGATGATCATATGCGCCTTCCAGTCAAAGAAATTGAAGGGAGTGAGAGTCACAACTTTGGATTGATTTTGCTCCATACTGATGCACTCCTGGTGATGGAAATACTTGCAAAAATCACTCTTGGAAATTGTTTTGAATCAAGCTATCTTTGATACCATTGGAGATTTTCAATTGCTAGGAACTAGATTCATAAGACAATTTCACATGGAATATTCCAGACAATGAGAGAAGAAGAATAGAGAAGATAAATCGTGGAAATAACTGTTTATATCATTCATCAATATGATAACAATATATAATACATACTCCATGGATAAAATCGAATTCCTTTGAGGAAATTTGGAAAGATAAAAAAGAAAAGGTTTAGAAAAGACAAAAAACACCCTAAGTGGCAAAAGTAGTTTCCAAAACTATACTAGAGGCTCACGAATTGGCTAAGTATGGTATGGAAACTCATGAGTGAGGTAAATGGAATCTAATGATGGCTTTAGGAGAGAAGAAAAGGTGGGGAGGTCGGATTTCCCAATTGGTAAGAGCTTCCAAGTCAACCAGCTTTTCCTTATCCACTAGAAAGTAGAAAAAACAAGATAAAGCTGTCTAAATCAGGAAGCTGTCTTTCTAATTTAGGAATGGAATAAAATCAGACAAAATCCAAGGAAATCTTATCCAGAATCCATCCATATTCGTTTTGGTGAGTTAGGATGGCATGTGGTCCACGAAAAGACAAAACTGGCCTATTTTACCCACTCAAAACTTAGGAAATTAATCATAAATGATTAATTAATTTATCCTAAGTCTAGAATGGTATAGGTGGGTTTTTTAAATATTGCAACAATGGAGATTTCCCAGGAATTATTGAATTCATAGATTCTTCTATGTTAAGTGTTGACATCTTTCAAGAGTCGATACTCCAGATTATGTTGAGTTTTTTCTAGCCTCTCATGATTATTCCACGTCGTCATAGTGACTTTCCTATGCTTTAATGATAGATAATGGGGGGATTATTATAAAATATGAGTCTGTTGTGAGAAAAAGGGGGGTTCAAGTATTTGATACCGGAGAAGGATATTTGAAACAGTAATATTTTTATTGTAGTGCTTAAACTTGTTGTCCTGGATTGAGCTGAAGACAATTTTAATGCATCACTTGAAGACTTTTATGAGTTTTTTGCACATACAATCATACTGTATCTCTCTCTGATCTTTCTCTGTACTTATCATCTGCATATATATATTGAGCTATCATATGTAGACTTAATCTTTTATCGATTCGAACTTACATGTTGTTTCGGATTTATGTAAATTTATTCAAACTTTATCATGATAGGTTGTTATTTCCTATTATCTTATGATTTGTTTAAATTAACATTTTTGTTACCCCTAGATGTATGTTTATTTTGTTTGGATACATGATAAACATATATATATTGAGCTATCTGATCTTTCTCTGTACTTATCATCTGCATATATATATTGAGCTATCATATGTAGACTTAATCTTTTATCGATTCGAACTTACCTGTTGTTTCGGATTTATGTAAATTTATTCAAACTTTATCATGATACGTTGTTATTTCCTATTATCTTATGATTTGTTTAAATTAACATTTTTGTTACCCCTAGATGTATGTTTATTTTGTTTGGATACATGATAAGGTGTAATTATATTTTTCATGAATCTGAGTTTGCATGATAGTTACTATTAATTGATTTTGGGTTTGAAATTCTAATAATAACCATTTTACAGAAATTGTTGTTTTCTTGTGAAAGGTAAAAGGTTATGTTTCAGTATTAGGAAGATATCTATAATCTGAAAATCTAGCCTGAACTTTACTATTCATACTTTGAATCGTATTCTCATTTATGCTCCTAGCTAGGATAGGTAGAGTAGGTGTTAGGAATATTATCTTAGTTTAAACTTAGAAACTACTAAATTTCCATTCGTAGTAAGGGTAAGCACTTTTTAGTTGTAGTAGTAGGGAAAATTGACATTTGCAATCATTAAAGAGACTCTCTATTTGGAGAGCACATCACATAGGCAACAAGGCCTTAATCCTATGAGAAACAATTGTTCCAAACATACACAGGGCTGTGCTAAGCTCTTTGTGTGGATTTTTTTTCCTTAAGTTGGCCACCAACAGAAAATCCGGCCAACAATACCCTAATGGATATTGATCTAAAATACAATCTGAGGCTTAAAAAGAAAATTTTGAGGTCATTCGAAAAATACCAAAAGGATACAATGGTATTGCTCAAGAAACTGAAGCACAAGAACAAAGGGTTACAATATGAGCTAAACGACAAAGACGATAAAATTGAAAGATTAAATGCCAAACTAATTAGTCAAGAAGAAGAACAAAAAGACCCTAGTGAATATTCAAAAGAGCTTGAAGAAACAAGGAAGGTTAATGTTGATTTGAAGATTCAACTTGAGGAAGCCAAAATGATAGAATATTTTTTGAAGAACCAATTGGATGAAAAAAAGAAGACTTGGATAATCTTGAAATGGAAGTGGTTGATCTCAGGAAGAAAAATGAAAAGTTAAGTGCCTATGTCAAATTCAAAAACAAATCATCTATCTTGGATGAGATCTTGGATTGTCAAAGATATCCATTTGATGAATACGGTCTTGGCTACAACAAGGAAGAAGGAAAATATTAGGTTGGCACATAAAGAAGACTTCAAAATATCATAAAGATGTCAAGAAGTTGGTTCCACTCCTCAAAGTAGATTCATAAGATAAATAAATTCAAGATGGAATCAAGCACTCGGGTATGAAGATGGTTTTAATGGTTATTTCTATTCATGTAATGATTTTGGTCACAAGGATATGGATTGTAGATTCTATCAAAGAAGAAGTGTTGGAAGTCCCAACAATAAAGTTAGATGTTGGAAATGCAATCATGTTGGTCACATTGCTGCACATTGTCGTACTATGAGATGTTATAATTGCAGTGGCTTTGGTCATAAATCCCAAAACCATGCAAGTTCAAGAAGACAACCCATGATGAGTCCCTCATACACATCAGCTAGAAGAGACAATGAACCAAGGAAGACAAATACTGATGAAGGATAAAATGATAAGACAAGTTCCAAGAAATAGGTATGGGTGAAGAAGATTGAACATTTTCACCTAGGATAAATTGATCAGTGCACAGAAGATGGCTGCCATGTGGCAAGCCAAACTTAAGTTCCTTCAAAGACCATAGCACATCTTGAGTGCATGAAGTTTGGAGGATGGAATCAAGGGAAATTGATGGTTAATACAAGAATTAGAATAGGTACAAGGATCATGGAATGTTTATAGGGGGAGTATGTTGTAGTTTCCCTTTTAATAAATTTGGAAAAATTGGGAAAAATTGCAATTTTTGGTCAATTTGACCCTTAGGCTAGTGGTGACACAAATGCTTCCAAATGCTCTCGAATTGGTTCTGAAGATGTTTGAAGGGTTTTAAGACATAAAAATTAATCTTATGGATTCCTAGACACTCTCAAAATACTTCTGCAACATTAATTTAAGTTCAGGAGAAAATAGAGAGATTCACTAGTAAATTTGAGGTTCAAACCCCAAAGGGTAGGAGACACAAATGGCTTCCCAAGTACGACCCTCCCAAATTTTAGAACAGAGACACAGAATAGTTATAGGACTTGAATGGGATCCCAAATGCATCATTAATCAGTTCCTAGAGGCTTCTTCAACTCCCATAAATCGGATATTTGTAAACATATTTTCACATAGGGGGAATGCTAGAAAAACTCCATAACTTGCTATGAAATTTGAGATGATTGTTCCAATGAATTGCATAATGTTCATGAGAATTATTCAGTACATTAATGTCTCTCCATAAGTCAATAAAATCACATAGGTTGACTGAAACAAATTGAAACTAAGCAACTTTAAACTCTCACAACAAGATATTGGGGAAAATGGCACCATTCATACATAGTTTGGCATTTTTACATAGTTTCACTTTGATTTTCAACCTGGGTTTCTTCTGAGCATAAAATACAGAGTAAATAAATAATATTACAAATAAATGGGGCCCAAATATTTCCCCCAAAGATATCATCATCTCACCAAGTGCGCCCTTCCTCCAAGAGACAAAATATGAAGAGAAATGTGAGAGAGGTGTGGAAGCAAGTTGAAGAAGAGAAGATCACGAGAAGTCATTTAGATTCAACCTGAAAAAAATGAATCCATTGTATATCCAAATGAAAGTTATGAATGGCCTCTCCAATTTCCAATTAGGATGAGAATCTTTCACCCTCGAAATTGGTACTAAGGCAAGTAGAGTAAACACTCCACTAGCATGGACAAGCTATGCTCTCCAATTCGAAAAATGCGAAATGATAAAAAGACCATGTATGCTTATTTTTTCTTGTCTTTTATAAACTTCCCAAGCCTTCCATGGTTCGAATTCTTTCCAAAAGCTTCATGCCAACTCGAATTGGGAAGAGATTCCAATGTGTGCCACTTTTCCAACAATTTCTAGTCTCCATCTTCCACCAATTCGAATGAGGAGGATCTTTGGATTCCCTAACTCCCTTATGCGTCCTCTTGGAGGCTATTTTTATCCCTGACATGTCATATTGGTCATATTTCAGCAATCAAGTCTGATTCTTGTCATAAGTGTCATAGCATCTTCATCATTGTTGTCATAGAAGCTAGGGAATCTAGCCCAAGTGTCTCAATATCTCTAAAATGCCTCTTCTTCTTCCATGGGAGTTACTCTTCCTTTCCAATTTGACATTCATTGATTCATTCCAAGTATAATGACCTTCCAAATCCCTCAATAACATTAGACTCCACCTTGGATTCGAATGGGTGAAAATAGGATGCCACGTGGCATGAGGAATATTGCTTTGTGTGGGTATCACACCACCAATGTGTCTCCAAGACCAAGTGCCACCTTATTTTCCTATTGTAAATATTTATTTAGCCCCTTTTTATAGATTTATTTCAAGCTAATTTCCATTTGGGTTTTATTATCTCCCTTATTCAAAATCCAAATGTTTCCACCCCAACCTAGGGAACTAGTAGATTGGTGGAATTTTCCCTTCTAGTATTTATTTGGATGGAGACATTACAATCCTCCCCACCCAAGTATGCTTTCCCTCAAGCAATTATAAATTAGGATGCTGCAAAAAAAAATTCTTCTTCCCATGTGGCATCCTCACTTGGAAAATCTTTCCATTGTACCAAATGTTCTCTTATGGTTCTGCTCCTCAATTTCCTTTCTCTTACCTTCAAATTTTTTTTGGAATAAGTATGAGTTATCCTTCATCATCCAATGGGGGGAGTGTTTCTGAAATAGAAATTTGCTGACCAATAGCCTTATTAAGGAATGAGACATGAAATACATTGTGTATTTTTCTACCTTCCGGAAGTTCTAACTCATAAGCTACCTCCCCAAATTTTCGAACTATCTTGTATGGACCATAATACCTTGGTTTGAGATTTTTTCAATTCTTTCCATTTCAAGGTGTTTTGTTTATATGGTTGCAGCCTCAAATAAACCAAATCATTCACCTGAAAATTTCTTTCCTCCCTATGTTGATCCACATACTGTTTTTGTTGATTTTGGGCAACCTGTAAATTGTCTTTTAGAAGCTTCAAAATATCTTGACTTTCTTCGACCCAATCCTTAGCTTTTGGGGCTCTACTATCACCAAAGATGTGCTCAAAAAATGTGAGTGCTTCATTACCATAAAGTGCTTTGAAAGGAGACATGCCAATGGACATATGGAAAGTAGTATTGTAGAAAAAATCACCCAAGTGTATCCATTTAACCCATGCTTTATGTTTCTTACCAACATAGTTCCACAAGTACCCCTCCAACCATTGGTTTACTCTTTCTATTTGGCCATTAGTTTGAGGAAGATAGCTTGTTCTTGGATTCAATTGAGTTCCCACCAAGTTGAAAAGTTCTTTCCAAAAGGCAGTCATAAATCTACTATATCTATCACTCACAATGTTCTTGGGAAGTCCATGCAATCTGAAAATTTGTCTAAAGAATAGATCAACCACTTGTATAGCATTGAAAGTTGATTTAATAGAAAATAAATTAGCAAATTTGGTGATTCTATCCACCACAACATAAATACAATCCTTACCCAAAGCTTTGTGCAAACCTGTGATGAAATCCATTGAGATACTTTCCCATTTTTGTTCTGGAATGGGAAATGGTTGCAATAGACCAACAGGATGTGTGTGTTCAACTTTGTTTTGCTGGCATATCTTGCATTCATTCACATACTTTAGAACATCTTCCTACATCCCTTTCCAAGAGAACCTTTTCCTTAGTTTCCTATATGTTTTGAAGAAACCAAGATGGCATGCTAAAGGAGAATCATGAGCTTCCTTCAAAATCTTGTGCTTTGGATTTGAACCATGAACCAAGTATATTATGTCCTTATAGTATATTAGGCCATTCAAAATCTTGTATCTATCATCTCCTTTGACCCCATCTAACACATCACAAGAAAAACTATCTTTGGCATACTCAACTATTAGCATATTTTTCCAATCTTTCGAAATATCCATAAGGGAAAATGAAGGCCTCCTAGATAATGCTTCTGCTACAATATTATTCTTCCCTTTTACATATTCAATGTCAAAATAAAAATCTTGGACCTTACTTACCCACTTTTGTTTCCTTTCATTGAGATCCTTTTGTGTGAAAAATGCTTTAAACTGTTATATGATCAGTTTTGACCACAAACTTGTTCCCCACTAGATATTGTCTAAACTTGGCCAAGGAATGCATGATGGCTAGCATTTCTTTGTCATATATGGAGTATATCTTCTCATGTGGCTTCAATTTTCTTCTCTCAAAAGATATGGTGTTTTGATTTTTCTTTAGGACTGCCCCTATTCCTTCTCCTGATGCATCACATTCCAAAACAAAAGGTTTAGAAAAATATGGTAATGCAAGTACTGGATAGCTACTCATTACCTATTTCATTCTTTGGAAATCATTTTCAAACTCTTCATCCCATTTGAAAGCATCCTTCTTGTTCAAATCAGTAAGTGGAGTAGTTAATTTGGAGAACCCCTTCACAAAATTCCTATAGTAAGTGCATATTCCAATTCTGTGATGTATTTGGGTGATGGCCATTCACGAATAGCCTTTATTTTCGCTATGTGCAAATTTACTCCATCTTTCCCAATGATATTCCTAAGATACAAAACCTCTTTCAACCCAAATTCACACTTGGACAACTTAGCAAACAAAGATTGTTCATGCAAGGTTTTCAATACAACTTCTAAATGGTGCAAACGTTCCTCCCATGTCTTACTGTAAATCAAAATATCATCAAAGAAAACCAAAAAACATTACGGAGATGATTGCAAAATATGTTGTTCATGCATGATTGGAAGGTGGTTGGAGCATTGGTAAAACCAAAAGGCATGACAAGTGTTATCACTTGATAAATTACAAGAGAAAATTTTGCTAAGTTTGTTTTCGAGTAAATTTCAGATATTTTACATCAATAGCATGCAATATATCAATGATCAGATAATAGATCTCATAAGCAAATGGTTAGTAATGTACAAAAGCTTGAGTTTGATGTATTCTCCTTGGAATATAAAGTTGTAGCCAGCCATAGTCTTTATTACTAAGGATGATAGCTTTTTGAGCCAACAAAATTCTACAGGACATGAAATTGTAATGAGTATGAAGACAGAGTTTATGGATTTTTTAGATGAATTCGCCATAGATTATAAATGCTAATAGAGGAAAAGCACAACCCTAAAGTCACCATTACCATAGTCCATGAAGTTCTTCAAACAATATAGCTCCCTTTGGCATTCAAATTAATTCAAATTAATTGCGCATCAACTTACATTATTATCCTATTCTCGTACTCAGCATATGAAAAGTATATTTTCCGATATAATCGACTTCAAGAAGAATTTACAAAGGTTGATTGGCAAGAGATTCCATGATTGATTATGCTCATGCATTCCCACGACACCATAGTAGCAAATACCATCACATGAAGGGATAAATCCATGCGAGTTCAATTTGAATCATAGTTCATAAAATACAAAGTTGATGTTGTCTTTGTTGGTCGTGTTCATGCTTATGAGAAATCCAAACGTTGTCTATGATGTAGAGAATTGGGAGTGTATACTCAAAATTTGATCCATTTTTCACATGTGTAAAGTTCCTATTGGTGATGGAGGTTTGATGCCTGGAATACATATCGGTCAGGAGAGCCGAATGTCAAAGACCTGCAAATTATTGACAACCGTATTGTTATGAAAAGAAAGGAAGCTAGAACAAATATAAAGAAAATCCAAGACGACTAGGAGCTTGGATTGTAACCATGGCATCTGATCTTTATTGTAAAAGGTCGGGTTGCAGGCTGGGATCTTCCAAAGCATACATCTGGTCAAGAAATTAAAGATGAGCTACAGTTCTCATATCGCTATTACAAGTTCATTATGCTTTGGCGAACTTTGTGAGATATTCTGGATATGTTCCAAAGCTAGTTGCAACCATGGAATATGAAGAAAGGAGAAACCACGATCATGAGATATGCGCTTATCTATCATTCAATGTGTTGACAGCGTTAATATCTTGAGATAATATTTCCAAAGATATCAAAAAGATCAATATCAAGGAGACTTCTTTGTGACATCTGCGTTTTCTCTGCCCTCCATTCGTATCTGACATTCTGCACCAAAGTTTAATGCTGCGGCCATCCTACTATAGCCAAGGAAGAGACTGGTGGGTTTCATTGCCCTACTGGCGCCGTTGTTACTTTCTCAGATTTCATATTATAATTTCCTCTATTGGTATTTCGGGAAGCGGAGGTTGTTAAGTTTCTATTTGCAGAATTAGGTTGCTGAATTCTTTTCCAGCTTATGTGAAGGTTAAATTGATAAACATCATGGATTTGCTTTTGATCACAATGCAGAAGATGGGAGGTTAATGGATTTTTACCATTCCGCAAGACCAATGTACGAAGATAATTTATAAAGCAAGTGGTCGCGGAATACAAACCACCATCACACGTGTCTATTCTTGATACATCCGCATGTGGAATAATGGTAATGCAAACCGCTCAAAGGGCAATGCGGAATTGCCTTACGTGGCATCCCAAAAGCATTCTCTATTTATTGGTGAAACTCGTCATTCTATTTATTTCGAGGAAGCGACTGGAGGAATAAAAAACATAAGAAGCTAAGGCATAAACCCTAGCTTGAGGTGGAATCTCAATGATATAAACCCTAGTTACTAGTGCATGAGACCATTCATGTGGATCACTCTTTGCAATTGGAGGAAGCGTCTATTGTAGTAGTATGCTCTCATACAGGTGGCAGAAAAGTGGAGCACTAGCCTAATCGTAATCTTACTCTACAGGTGGAAAAGCATCCAAGGATAAATGGCAACCGACAGTTTAAAAAATGATAGAGTTAGTTTTGCAGATTTTGGGATAAAGATTCTTTTCTTGTGAATATTAGGGTTAATGCATCAAAACGAAAACTTTTTCAAGAATTGAAAAATCCTTGCAGCCAATTTCGATTCTCATCATAAGAGTTTTCTTTGTTTATTATTATTGTAAAACTTTGTTTAAAGATTAGTTTCAGGTTTTAAAGGATTTATTTAAAAGAAAGTTATCTTTAAAACAATAAAGTTAGGGTTTGCTCGGGAATCATTTTTTGTATAAATTATGCATTTTATAATGTAAAGGGGTTCGATTTTCAATAAGAAGGCCTACAGGAGGTCCTGTTTCATCTTCATATTTAAATGAATATTGCAGAGCCAAGCAAGCATTTTTAACAGAATAAGAGATTCTCGTGTTGTGCTTTTTACAGTCCGTCCTTTTTCCCTTCTCATATGCGCAATGTTTATCTTCTTTGTTAATCCTTTCCATTATGTTATTTCTTGTCATATTTGAATAAAGGTTATAGTGAAACTGGAATTCATACCCATATGCTCCGGTTCATCCTATTCAAGTATCCACCCAAATATTCCTCTAAAGTTAATATGGATTCATCTTGGTTTGATGCCCGTATTTAACAGACTGTTCATCTTTTCTTCCATTACCACCAGAAATCAAGAAACTTGACGGTAAAAAACACAGCTATCCTGCATCAAATGAAAAACTATTTTGCTAAAAATTTTGTACATCTTTTGTATTTCATGATCTTGACTCCATTGCCCAATGATATCCTTCTTTTGTTTATCTAGCCACATCATTTAAATCCTGTAAAGTTTTTAACTGTGACTTTACAAATTTGCTCATTGAATTTATTGTCAAGCTGCTATCGCGGTGACATTGGATAGCAGATTTGCTGAGAGAGCCCTCTTTGGCTGAAGGAGGCCAACTTTCAGTCTAAAGATTGGTTTGAGGTTACCTCGAGGTTTCGATGATACAGCCCAAGGAAAAATCTGAGTGCTAACATTTTGGCGCCGTTGCCTGGGAACGGAGGTCTCATTTTCCCTAGGTATGAATGACAAAGTTTCCAACTCTGATGGTTGATGGTGAACAACGGTCAGATATCAAGCAGGCTGTGCATCTTTCACTTGGCGACTCCATATTCAAAGAATCCAGTTTTCAAAAATTTCATGGTGACTCCACATTAAAGAAATCCAGTGTTGCATTGATTCACAGGCTAGTCTCCTCAATTTTCAAATCAGAATTTGCAGCTCCAGTATTTCAAGATGACTTCATTCTCAAGAAGGTATGCTCCTTTAAGAAGGTCTCATATTCCTGGTTTTCCAAATAAAATTCCTAAAGTAGATTGGAAATCTTACTTGCCTAAGTTCAGAGATGAGGAAAACGATGATGCTACACTTCATTTGATGAGATTTCACATACATGTGCACAAGCTAAAGGTTAGGTTTCATGAGGATTTCCTTATGAAGATGTTCATGGCTTCTTTAGAAGGCAAAGCGAGGGAATGGTACGAAGGTTTGAAACTTGACAGCTTGTTTTCTTTAAAGGATTTTCACATAACATTTTATGAACATTATAAAGTGTATGTCCCATCTTTGTCTTTAATGGAGGATTGCTATGATCAGTTTGAGGGTTTCATACAGTACCTTGAAAGTATTGATGAAGATCTGGAAGGTATGAATGATGAAGACATGTCTGAAACATTTTATCATTTTTCTTCGCAAGTCCATGGCCATGATGATCAAGAGAAGATAGCTGTAGATAAAATCAATGAAGAATTGATAGTAGATTCCCATGAGATCTATTCAGAAAAAAATGATGATTCATTTGCTCCTTTGTATACAAATGAAGAATACATTCAACAACGTGATTAATCAGCGGAAGAGAAAGGAAGCAATAGTTGTTTGATTCATAAAAAGCATAGACCACCTCCTCTTTTAACTGAAGAAGAAATAGATCAGCTCCTACAGAGTCATGTTACAGCTTCTACTTATACAGATTTGCAGTGTTCACATTATCTGGGATATGAATCCATTTGTGATGATGATCCTCCGCAAGGAAATCGGCTATTAGACACCCTGTTCTTTCATCAAGAAGATAGAGTTGTCATGTTTAATGATCTTGCAGAGTGTTTGCTGTCTGAGGATATTTTAGATTATGAGGTTAATCATTCATTTCTGGAAAAGAATGTTAAGGAAGAAAGAACATTTTAGTTCTCCCGTCAAATTGCAGAAAATCCGAAGGAACTTCAAATAAAATCTATCTTCTTTGATCCTATAGCTGAGTTTATGGAGAGCTTTCTCATTTTAAATTTGCAACAAAATTTTTACTGTGAGAATAAAGAATATCATTGGTTGCTGGTGCTGTCATATTTTCTGTTAGTGACTTATTTCAATAGTGAAAGAGTCGGATTCTTTGAGCATTTAATGGATTGGCTTCATTGGCGTTTCCAAATTACTTGATTAGACAGATATTTTGGCATTCTAGAGTAGGTAGGAAGATTGAATAAGCTTGATGAGCAAGCATCCTTTCAGTATGTATAGTGTTTTTTTCGATACAGTTTGCAGCATTTTCAGTAATGGTTTTTCATATTTTTAGTTTGGAATTGTGTATAGATTGGGTTATCAGTGGAAATAGGTTATAGGTTGCAATTTTTCAGGATTAGGATCAACCCATGGATCACGCACTTGGTATACGTTCTTTGCTGCCTCGCTGGGAGGACAGCATCCCTAGTAGGAGCCAGTTGTTATCACTTGCTAAATTTCAAGAGAAAATTTTGCTAAGTTTGTTTTCGAGTAAATTTCAGATATTTTACATCAATAGCATGCAATATATCAATGATCAGATAATAGATCTCATGAGCAAATGGTTAGTAATGTCCAAAAGTTTGAGTTTGATGTATTCTCCTTGGCATATTAATTTGTATCCAACCATAGTCTTTATTACTGAGGATGATAGCTTTTTGAGCCAACAGCATTCTACAGGACATGGAATTGTAATGAGTATGAAGACAGAGTTTATGGATTTTTTAGATGAATTCACCACAGATTATAAATGCTAATAGAGGAAAAGCACAACCCTAAAGTCACCATTACCATAGTCCATGAAGTTCTTCAAACAATATAGCTCCCTTTGGCATTCAAATTAATTGCGCATCAGCTTACATTATTATCCTATTCTTGTACTCAACATATGAAAAGTATATTTTCCGATATAATTGACTTCAAGAGGAATTTACAAAGGTTGATTAGCAAGATATTCCATGATTGATTGTGCTCATGCATTCCCACGACACCATAGTAGCAACTACCATTACATGAAGGGATAAATCCATGCGAGTCCAATTTGAATCATAGTTCATAAAATACAGAGTTGATGTTGTCTTTGTTGGTCGTGTTCATGCTTATGAGAAATCCAAACATTGCATACGGCGTAGAGAATTGGGAGTGTATACTCAAATTTTGATCCATTTTTCACATGTGTAAAGTTCCTATTGGTGATGGAGGTTTGATGCCTGGAATACATATCGGTCAGGAGAGCCGAATGTCAAAGACCTGCAAATTATTGACAGCCATATTGTTATGAAAAGAAAGGAAGCTAGAACAAATATAAAGAAAACCCAAGATGACTAGGAGCTTGGATTGCAACCATGGCATTTGATCTTTATAGTAAAAGGTTGGGTTGTAGGTTGGGATCTTCCAAAGCATACATATGGTCAAGAAATTAAAGATGATCTACAGTTCTCATATCACTATTACAAGTTCATTATGCTTTGGAGAACCTTGTGAGATATTCTGGATATGTTCCATAGCTAGTTGCAGCCATGGAATATGAATAAAGGAGAAACCACGATCATGAGATATGCGCTCATCTATCATTCAATGTGTTGACAAGGTTAATATCTTGAGATAATATTTCCAAATATATCAAAAAGATCAATATCAAGGAGACTTCTTTGTGACATCTGCGTTTTCTCTGCCCTCCATTCATATCTGACATTCTGCACCAAAGTTTAATGCTACAGCCATCCTACTATAGCCAAGGAAGAGACTGTTGGGTTTCATTGCCCTACTGGCGCCGTTGTTACTTTCTCAGATTTCATACTATAATTTCCTCTATTGGTGTTTCGGGAAGTAGGGGTTGTTAAGTTTCTATTTGCAGAATTAGGTTGCTGAATTCTTTTCCAGCTTATGTGAAGGTTAAATTGATAAACATCATGGATTTTCTTTCGATCGCAATGCAGAAGACGGGAGGTTAATGGATTTTTACCATTCCGCAAGACCAATGTACGAAGATAATTTATAAAGGAAGTGGTCGCAGAATGAAAACCACCATCACACGTGTCCATTCTTGATACATACGCATGTGGAAAAATGGTATTGCAAACTGCTCAAAGGGCAATGCGGAACTGCCTTACATGGCATCCCAAAAGAATTCTATATTTATTGGTGAAACTCATCATTCTATTTATTTCGAGGAAGGGATCGGAGGAATAAAAAACATAAGAAGCTAAGGCATAAACCCTAGCTCGAGGTGGAATCTCCATGATATAAATCCTAGTTACTAGTGCATGAGACCGTTCATGTGGATCACTCTTTGCAATTGGAGGAAGCGTCTATTGCAGTAGTATGCTCTCATACAGGTGGCAGAAAAGTGGAGCACCAGCCCGATCGTAATCTTACTCTACAGGTGGCAAAGCATCCAAGGATAAATGGCAACCGACAGTTTAAAAAATGACAGAGTTAGTTTTGCAGATTTTGGGATAAAGATTATTTTCTTGTGAATATTAGGGTTAATGCATCAAAATGAAAACTTTTTCAAGAATTGAAAAATCCTTGCGGCCGATTTCGATTCTCATGACAAGAGTTTTCTTTGTTTATTATTATTTTAAAACTTTGTTTAAAGATTAGTTTCAGGTTTTAAAGGATTTATTTAAAATAAAGTTATCTTGAAAACAATAAAGTTAGGGTTTGCTCAGGAAGCATTTTTTGTATAAATTATGCATTTTACAATGTAAAGGGGGTTCGATTTTCAGTAAGAAGGCCTACAGGAGGTCCTGTTTCATCTTCATATTTAAATGAATATTGCAGAGCCAAGCAAGCATTTTTAACATAATTAGAGATTCTTATGTTGTGCTTTTTACAGTCTGTCATTTTCCCCTTCTCATATGTGCAATGTTTATCTTCAGGGTTAATCCTTTCCATTATGTTATTTCCTGTCATATTTGAATAAAGGTTATAGTGAAACTGGAATTCATACCCATATGCTCTGGTTCATCCTATTCAAGTATCCACCCAAATATTCCTCTAAAGTTAATATGGATTCATCCTAGTTTGATGCCTGTATTTAATGGACTGTTCATCTTTTCTTCCATTACCACCAGAAATCAAGAAACTTGATGGTAAAAAACAAAGCTATCCCGCCTCTAATGAAAAACTATTTTTCTAAAAAATCTACACATCTTTTGTATTTCATGATCTTGACTCCATTGCCCAATGATATCCTTCTTTTGTTTATCTAGCTACATCATTTAAAGCCTGTAAATTTTTTTACTATGATTTTACAAATTTGGCCATTGAATTTATTGTCAAGCTGCTGTCGTGGTGACATTGGATAGCAGATTTGCTGAGAGAGCCCTCTCGGGATAAAGGAGGCCAACTTTTAGTCTAAATATTGGTTTGAGGTTACCTCGGGGTTTCCTTGATACCGCCCAAGGAAAAATCTGAGTGCTAACAACAAGAAACTCAAAATGGCCATAGTGATATCTGAAAGCAGTTTTCTACACATCCTCCTCCATTCGAATTTGATGGTAACCAGATCTAAGATCAATTTTGGAGAAGAATTTTGCTCCAAATAGCTCATCCATGAGATCATCTATTCTAGGGATGGGATATATATTCTTAATTGTCTTCTTGTTTAGAGATCTAAAATAAATGCACATCCTCAAGGTTCCATCCTTTTTCTTCACCAAAACAACTGAAGAAGCATAGGGACTAGAGCTTGGTCTAATGAGTCACAATTCGAAGAGATATTGAATACCCTTCTCAATTTCATATTTGAACCTTTTTGGGTGTTTATATGGTGGTATTTGAATAGGTAAAGTACCCACCTACAAAACAATGGTGTGCTCAACTCCTCTATCAGGTGGCCTTCCAGGAGGGAGGTCTCCAAAAATCGTTTCATATTTTTTTAGTGGTTGCTTTATCTCCCTTGGATGTTCTACAATATTTATGTTTGGATTGGGGTAGGTGATGAAACATTCAACATCTCATTCAATATCCCCATGCCTCAATATGGACCTCATACTGTGGGAAGATACCACTTGATTTGAATAGGTGTGCATTCCTCTCACCACCCTTTTTTTCCTTCCGAATATTTAAATTTCATTTCAGGTATTTGATAGTTCACTGTATGTTCCCCTATAGAATATAACCATTTCACTCCCAAGACCACATTAGTATAAGCAACATCAACCACATAAAAGCTATCAGAAAATGTGTAATTACCTATGGTGAGTTGTAGATTTCATGTTTTGCACTCCATAGTATTGTGACCTGGAATGATGACTGTGAACCCATCAAATGGTTCAATAGGTAACTTTCTCCTCTCCACCATGGCTGCATCAATGAAGTTATGAGTTGCTCCTCCATCTACCAAGACTGAAACCCTTTTCCCTTGTACCACTCATTTGCATCGAATGGTGTGAAAACGAGGCACTCCTCAAAGTACTACCATTCTCCCTTTGTCAGGTGATGGATGATCTTCTTCTGTTGTTCCATATCTTTCTTCCTGGGATGAAAGATGTTCTTCTTCCTCCATACCCCCTTCATACTCATCATCATCAGAAAATACTTCAATGCATTGTGCTTTCCCCTTAGCACATTTATTGTTGGAATATTCACACCATCATTTTTGTATTTTGCATGCCTACATGCAAATTTGCATGCTGCATGCATTTGCATGCCACTGCATGCATCCAGTCATCATCATGGTTGTCTCCCCAGTACCTAGAGCTTGATTCTAGCTCTCCAGAGCCTGTCTTTAGCCCCAATTTGTCCTCCTACCTACCTAATGCACCCTCCTTGACCTTTCTGCTTGGAAAGTGTGCCTTTCTCACTTACCACTGTCAATTAGAGTGCCTTTTCTCACCTACTAGGAGTTATCACTTAGTTAGTGCATTGATTGAGCAGTTGTTCCATTGATTGCTCATACTAACTGGTTGTAGCTTCTAGTTAGCTAGTTCTGGAGTTCCACTTGACTATTTGACAGCCTCATGCACCCCCCTTGGTGTCTCCATTCCCTGATTTATGCCTAGATGGTTCTGTTAGACTCAGTTAGACACACTTAACTGACTATTACCATTTATGGCTGATACTATTGACTGGATGATGTCTCCACTATTATCCAAGCTATACTTTGAGCTAGATAGCCTCATGCACCCCACTTGCATTTGTTCGGATATCCACATCATCATTTTCAGGACCTTGCATGCAATTAGGGTTTGCATGCAAACTCTGGGGTTTGCATGCATCCCAGTCACCAGGTTGATGCCTCCAGCACCTTAGACACTTCATTCTAGCACCCAGGAGCTTCTTATATTAGAGTTTCAGCCCTCCTAGTCAGGAAGGTTCCCACTTCTCACCTACTTCCAGAGAAGGGCGCACTTCTTCACCTACCACTTCAGTTACACTCAGTTAGCTCCGATTCTCCTTGATTTGAGGCTAGTTTCACTCCTGACTGATTGTTTCACTCCGTTGGACCTCCAGATTGACTAGATGACTTGTTCTGACTTTAGTTAAGCCTCCCATGCACCCTCCACTGAGCCTCCTTCCCTATATCAGTGCTACACACTTCAGTTACACTTAGTTAGACTTAGATTGACACCTGGATGATTGGTTCTTGTGCATTGATGACCACCACTGATTGATGATGAGGACTCCTAGTTGGAGCCAAGCTACACCATTCAGTAATTCGAATGACCTTCTTAGTCAATTCAAATTGCTCAGTCATAGTTACTGTATTGTATTGTAATTATTAACCCTCATTGGGATATTGAGCACTGATGCATGTTTTGCACAGTTTTACACCATATTTTCTATATTCATCTGTTGTGATTGATTTACTTGTTCAATAGATCTGTTATGACTAATTTTACATGGTATTAGAGCCATTGTAGGGACAAGATCTCTTTTCTACAGGTGTTCTACATGATAATTTGAGTGAATTTGCTCAAAATTGAAAAATTTTTGGCATGAAAGATCTCAAGAGCATTCGCTCCTATGCATGGAAAGCTTGAAAATACTTCCAATACCACTCCAGAAGCTTGAGTTTCCACATAGATCCCGGATTTGATACATTGGACCCATTCAACATTGCTTGATCTCCAATCCCAGGTGTGATGCAACTCTAAAAGGGTGGATTGTTCGACCTCAATGTTCTTGTATTGATTGTGATTTGCAAGTTATTATCTCCTTCAATTGCATTCGCTACCTTGCTTTGGGAAGTCTTTTTACATCAAAGTGCACTCGCTCCTAGCAATGGAATACTCTTCTTCAAATCCTATCCTCACTCCCTTTAACTATTTTGATTGGAAAGAAGATATGGAGATCATGTTACATTCAAAAGGATACTATAGATTCATAATTGGCCTCGAATTGGAGCCAAGCACATTGTCAGAAAGAACAAAACACTACAACAAGCTTGATGAAGCTTATGGTCTTCTTTGCGTCTCTATTTCCAAAGATCTTCACTTCCATCTCAGTGGATTGAAGACTCCAAAATCAATATGGGAGCAACTTGAAACACTTTTTGGCAAGCAGGATGAGCTTAGGGCTTTTCAATTAGAGAATGAATTGATTGCTCTTAGTCCTGATAAATTCGAGACCATCAATGAGTTTTTCACAAAATTCAATCACTTGAAATTGCAATTGAAGAACAGTGGAGTTATCAAAGTGATACAAACCGTTACACCAAAACCCTAAGGTGGTAGTGAAGGCCGTTCATTGCGATCTTAACATCCCACCATGCTCCGCAGTCCAAACTCTGGGTTGGATGTGCACCCGTACGGTGGTGTCCCCTTTGCGTTGTACGAGCCTCAGGTGAACACTGCAATGCCGACGTTGCCACTCGCTCTGTGACTTGAACCTGGGTGGAGGCTCTGATTTATAAGCAACGGACCCAATCTTCTGAAGAATCCGATACGGCCCATAGAACTTTGGAGTGAGCTTATGATGCCCTTTGAGTTTCAAGGAGGATTGCTTGTACGACTGGAGACAAAGAAAAACCATATCGCCGACTTGAAAAGTGCGCTCAGAACGGTGTTGATCAGGTTGTTGCTTCATGCGATTTCTTGCCATGTGAAGATTGTCCCGCAAAATGCGAAGAATTTGATCGCGATTTCGAAGGACCATGTCAACTTCCTGAACTGGTGAACCGGTGGGGGTGTATGGAAGAAGAACTGGAGGTGCCTGACCATAGACTGCTTAATATGGGGTCATTTTAGAGGTAGTGTGGTAAGAGGTATTGTACCACCATTCAGCGAGAGGGAGCCACTTTTCCCAATGATGTTGTTGTTCAGAGGTGAAGCAACGAAGATAAGTTTCCAAGCATTTATTGATAATTTCAGTCTGACCATTCGTTTGTGGGTGATACCCTGAAGTCATCTTCAGTTTGGTGCCAGTGTGGTGAAATAGTTCTGTCCAAAAATGACTGGTGAAAGTCGCATCACGATCCGAGACAATGGAAGAAGGGATGCCATGAAGACGAAAGATCTGGTCCAGGAAAATTTGAGCGACTGAGGAGGCTGTATAGGGATGGATGAGAGCACAAAAATGACTATATTTGGAGAGGCGATCAACCACAATGAGAATCACTGTCTTCCCACCAGATTTAGGGAGCCCTTCAATGAAATCCATAGAAATATCTGTCCAAATCCATGTAGGTATGGGCAAGGGTTCGAGTAATCCTAGAAGGAGTGTTGTTTCACCCTTATTGCCCTGGCAGGTATCACATTCGGCCACCATCTATTGAATTTTCCTTTTCATGCCCTGCCAAAAGAAGTTACACCGTGCCCGTTCATATGTTTTGAGGAACCCAGAGTTCCCTATCGATGGAGAAGCATGGAGTTCATAGAAGACAGCCTATTGAATATCTATGCTCTGGGGAAGCACCAGACGACCCTTGTATCTTAGAGAAGCACCATCCCAAGAGTAATGTGGTACAGCAGAAGGGTTGTTGGTCAAGCATTGGATGATTTGAGATAAGGAAGAGTCATTGACATAACCTTGTTGAACAGATTGCAACCAATTTGGAACAGGCATAGAAATAGCTGAAAGAGAACCTTGGGCATCAAATGTGCGAGAAAGAGCCTCTGCCACAATATTGTCTTTACCCTTCTTGTAAGTGATCTCATAGTCATAACCCATGAGTTTGCTAACCCATTTCTGTTTTGCTGGGGAGGAGACACGTTGTTCCAAGAAATATTTCAGACTCTGGTGATCAGTCTTGATGCAAAAATGATTCCCTAATAGGTATGGTCACCACTTCTGTACTTGGAGAAAAAGTGAGCCCCATGAAGCTCATTAAGAAGCTCATCAACAACAGGAATTGGAAACTTATCCTTGATGGTGAGGTGATTAAGTGCTCGGAATTCAATGCAGATGTGCCATGACCCATCTTTTTTGTGGACAAGAATAACTGGAGAAGAAAAGGAACTAGTGCTTGGGCGAATAATATCTTGCTTCAATAAGTCCCGAACGAGCATTTCAATATCCATTTTTTGGTGAAATGGGTAGTGATAGGGCCTGATGTTGAGAGGAACACTGCCAGGAAGGAGATGAATACGATGGTATTCTAGCCTAGAAGGTGGCAATCCCACTGGTTCAGCAAAGACACCTATATATCGATCTAGAATTTGTTGTAGATCCAAAGGAGTAGTAGAGACCGCTGATGGTTGCATCTGAATGGAATGGAGCTGAGCGATGACACCATGTGAATTCTTCTTGAGGAGTTTTTCCATGCGATGTGAACTGATGATGCCAAGAGAACCTGGTTGTAATCCTGTCAATGTGTGTTTTTGTCCATTGAGGGAAAACTGCATCCAAATTTCAGCAAAATCCCATAAGATAGGGCCAAGTGTGTGTAGCCATTGAGCGCCCAAAACCACATCACATCCGCCTAAGGTCAAGGAAAACATGTCAGAGCGCAAGGTATAATCTCCCATAGAGATACGCACATTTCAACACTTCCCTTTGCAAGGTAAGGTGCCCCCATTGGCAACCATGACTTCAAAGTTGGAGCAAGGATGGATAAAACAATCAACTTGTTTGGCGATCCTAGGGTCAATGAAATTATGAGTGCTACCAGAATCAATGAGTATTGTAAGAGGAATATTCTTGAAGTAACCCCTGACTCGCATTGTTTGGGGGGTGGTGATTCCAGCTAAAGCATGGAGAGATATCTCTGGCTGGTCATCCTGAGACGGAGGGTCAATAGGCGGTTCCAGAATGTCGACCGGAGTATCCAGTGTTTCTGGATCTTCATCACCAATTTCAGAGGCAGGCAGAGAATCCACATCCAAGAGATAGAGCTTTTGCTGAACACATCTATGTCCCCGAGTGAATTTCTCATCACAATTATAGCAAAGCCCCTTTTCTCTATGTGCTTGCATCTCTGTTTCAGACAAACGCTTGATAGGAGATGGTCGAGGAGCCTGTGGTATAGGTGGTCGTTGAGAACCCATATTTCGGAAGGGAACAAAAGTGGGCTTGGAGCGTTGTTGGGCTGCAATCTTGTCTTCTTCCAACTTAGCCAACCCTAGGGCTTCCATAATTGTGTTGGGATAGAACATTTTTACCTCAGAGCGGATGGCATCCTTTAGACCACTGATAAAACAACTCCAGTAAAAGTCATTAGACAATCCTTCAGTGTGGTTGGCTAGTTTCTCAAATTCGGTTTGATACTCTCTCACAGTGCCAATTTGGCGAAGTTTAGTGAGGGCTCCTGTGAAGTCATCAAAAGCACTAGGACCAAATCATTGCAAAAGGAGCTAGAAAAAGTCTGGCCATTTTGGCTCTTCATGAACCTTGATGTACCAATAGTACCATTGAAGAGCTTCCTGTTCCAAATGAAAGGATGCCAGCGGAACTTTGTTGACATCAAAAGTATTATGCAAACTGAAATACTGTTCTGCACAATAGATCCATCCAGTTGGATCGGTACCATTGAAGCGAGGAAAATCAAGCTTCGGACCACGAAAATTGCTGGAAGAAGAGAACCCATTGTCTGATGAAGACTCGGACTACCGTTTGTTGTTCACAGCTGAATGTTCAAGATGGAGGCCGAGAAATGTTTCATCCAGATCTTGGAGTTTGGCTTGGATGGCTGCAAGTGCGTCTTCCATGGTTTTTGCTCCTGCACAGGTGACAAACATAGCCAGGAGTTTTTTTTTTGTTTTTTTTTGGTTGACTGGGTAGGAAAACAAAAACAAAAACTGCTTCAGTAAAGGAAAATCTGGACTTGGGAAAAAATATGAAGGGTAATTGGGGTTTGACTAGGTTTTGGACACTGTCGAATAGACAAGGAAGCAAAAATGAGGATTTCAGAAGTGGGTGAAAGAATGGGAAAATTTGGCAGAGGGGAACAAAGAAGAAGAATTTAGAAAAGGAACTCTGTGGTAAAATTTGAAGGTGAGTGGGTGAAATCTGAGGAAGTTATGGCAAACCCTAAAAATAGACAAATGTGGGATTTCAGACTTTGGGAAGGGGAATTGGGGATAGGGTCCTCAGGAATGAAATATGCAGAATGGGATGACAGGGGTTCCCCGAAAATTTCACGGGAAATAGAGAGAAAACAAGGGAGATATGGAGAAAAAACTGAATTATATATATATATATATATATATATTCAGACTGGAGCGGCTACGGCTCGGAAGGGATCTGGAATGGCTTGCAGAATGGATCTGAATGGCTAGATCTGAAACGGCGCAGCAGTGATCAACAACAGTTCAGCTGAAAATAGATATGGACCCCATGTATGTGCGGCTTCCTAACAGTTCAGGGGTTTCACTCGGCCACCAATGCTGTCTGACGGCTTGCATATTGGGTAAGTACCCCTCATTCCATGGCTCAGGTAGAAATGATAACCGCTTTGCCACAAATGACAGCTCTTGGTTTACCTCACGGGTGGGAACTAGTCAATCAGGTAGGGGTCGTTGCCCTTTTCACTGGCAGGTCCTCTAAATGGGCCAGCTACTTCGGGGTTCCTGTGGTACTCCTCAAAATGAGTTTTAGGGATTATGCCCAAGTACTTCCCATAGTTAAGCGGATAGGGATTATTCCCAAATCTGAACCTGCAATAGATGCGAAAAAAAAATTTGGCAGAAATTTCACCCAACGAGCCCAAGAAAGTGCTCTAATACCAGATGATACAAACCGTTACACCAAAACCCCGAGGTGGTAGTGAAGGCCGTTCATTAGGATCTTAACACAAAGAGGACAAGCAATTGATCCTCTCTATTCTCACCAAGATTGGTAAAGACTATTCGGTATTTGTCTCTACTTTCAATTCCGGTCGGCTAACTACCCCGAATTGGAAGATGCCTACCTTGAATGCTTTCATTGAGTCCATCACAAAAGAGCATGATAAGTTGATTCAAATGGGGTCCATAAACTCCAAATATTCATCCCTATTTGTTCAAGGACCCAAGAATTCAAATGGTAAAGGAAAGCAAAAGAAAGAGAAGCCCAAATTCGAACCTCACAAGCAAAGAGAGAAAGGCAAGCAGATGGATGCACCATCCAGTTCGAAGTTCAAGCAAAAGGGAAAAGAGGGTAAGGAAAAATCTAAATGTACTTATTGCAACTGTGGCTTTCATCCCAAAAGTTCTTGCATGAAGAAGACTATAAATCAAATGGCCCTCCTTTTGGAAAAGAACAACATAACTCTTTCCTGACGGTACAAGGAAGAAGGATATGAATGATGATCATGAAAGAGGACAAGCACTCATGGAAACTGTTTCAAAGCCCACTACTCTTTTGATATATTCAGGTGCTTCGAATCATATGGCTAAAAATATTGATTATTTTTCTTCATTCAATCCAAACAGCTCCATCCCCATCCATTTGGGAGATGACTCAAAAATTTCTTCAAAGGGCAAAGGTACAATCCATGTAGATCATGGAAGCTTTCAGAATGTTCTCTATGTGCCTTCCTTGGCTTCAAATCTTCTTTCTGTGTATCAAATGACACACACTGGTGAACCGAAGCAAGTTACTTTCAGCCCTAATATAGTTGAAATTTTTTATATCAAAAGTGGAAGACTTATTGCAGTCGGAAAGGCGAACCACACTGCAAAATGCTATGAGTTTTCACACTTTATTCCGTTTGCAAAGCCCACTGCTCTTCGCACACATGGTAATGAGGTTACTAGGCTTTGGAATGAGATATTTGGACATATTAATTATAATTATTTTCCATTGTTATTAAACAAATCCATGGTAGATGGTCTTCCACAACTCCGTTCCTCTAAGGGAATATGCACCGGCTGCATTATTGGGAAGCACCCCGAGCACAGATTCGACCACAACAAAGCTAGCAGAGCTTCTATAGTTTTGGGGCTGATACATTCTGATATCAATGGTCCACTTCCCAATATGTCATTAAATGCTTCAAGGTATGTTTTGACATTTATTGATGATTTTTCTTGCTTTACATGGGTATTTTTTCTCAAAAACAAGTCAGAAGTGCTTGAAAAATTCAAGGATTTAAGGCTTCTGTTGAGACCACCACTGAGAGCAAGATAAAATCTATTAGATATGATAATGGTGGAGAATATATCAAGGCCGAGTTGCTGCAACTTTGTGCCCAAAGCAGAATTCAGATCCAACATACAGTTCCCTACACACCCTAGCAGAACGGTGTAGTGGAAAGGAAAAATCGGTCATTGAAAGAGATGGCTACTTGCATGATTGAATCAAAAGATTTGGTTGCAAATATTTGGGCTGAAGCAATCAATGTTTCTGCATACATTGAGAACCAAGTTTCACATTCATCCGTGAAAGGTATGACTCCTTTCGAAGCATTCTTTGGTCACAAACCGGATGTGTCAAATTTGAGAGTTTTTGGTTCTACTGCATGGGCTAGAATTCCTTCCAAGAAGAGACAAAATTTGGATCCACAAAGTATTGAGTGCATACTGATAGGATATGGGGAAGAATCAAAAGCATATAAACTCATGGATATCAGATCCAAAAAGATATTCATAGAGCACAGTGTGCAATTTGAAGAACCGCTTCAAGAATTGCAACTAGTCGAGGAACAAACTGTCGTTTCACCACCTTCATCAGAAGAAGATCCGAGCAGCGATAATGAAGGTATGAGTTCTGATATTTATGATATTTTAGCAGCACATGATGGTCATGACATATCAGGTTCAGAATCTGACCATTATGATCCTCCTCAGTTACCAAAGTGGGCCCAAAACACTCTTCAATCTGCTGGTTCGAACATTGGAAATCCTGCTGATCCAAGACGAACAAGAGAAGAATTTCAAAGAGCAGGTATGGCTCTTTATATTTTTGATCCATTACTTCCTGAGATTTGTTATTTGATGACTGGTTCATATCCCACAACATACTATCATTCCCACCGAGATCCGATATGGCAAAGTGCCATGGATGAAGAGTACAGTTCTCTTCAAAAGAACAATACATGGGAGCTAGTTTCTCTTCCACCTGGAAGAAAATTAGTCCAATGTAAATGGGGCTACTGCATGAAAGTTGCTACTGATGGCTCTATCAACAAATACAAAGCAATTTTGGTGGCAAAAGGTTTCTCTCAAGTCCATGGAGTGGACTACACTGAGACCTTTACACTGGTTGCAAAGATGGATTCCATCCGCCTTGTTTTGGAAATTTCCGCATCCAAGCATTGGGAAGTGCACCACATGGATGTGAAGAGTGCTTTTATACATGGAGATCTTGCTGAAGAGGTATATATGAAGCAGCCAGAAGGTTATACATCAGATCCATCATTAGTTTGTAGATTGAAGAAATCTTTGTATGGGTTAACACAGGCCCCAAGAGCTTGGTATGCAAAGATGGACTCCTTCCTTCTTTCTTAGAATTTCAAAAGATGCAAATATGATCCAAATGTGTACCTACAGCAAGTTAAAGGTAATTGGTTGGTTATTGTACTTTATGTTGATGATCTTCTAATTACTAGTAGCACTCTTACTTCAATAAACAAGCTAAAAACTGCCTTAAATCTAGCTTTTGACATGAGCGATTTGGGCTTGCTGAGTCACTTTTTGGGCTTGGAGATAGCTCAAAATTTTGATGGGATCACTATATCTTAGAAAAAATATGATTTTGACCTGTTATTGAAGTTTAATATGGCTGAATGTAAGGCAGCCCCTTTCCCATTCCTTTCAGGAATCAGTCTTGAGGAGGGAAATTCTACACCGCTTGCAGATTGCAGTATGTATCGACAGTTGATTGGTTCACTACTTTACTTGACACAATCAAGGCCTGATATTTAATATGCCATGAGTGCCATGTAAAGGTATATGCAGCAGCCCCATGAGATTCATTGGAGGGAAACCAAGCGGATCTTGCAGTATGTGCAAGGTACGAAACATTTTGGCATACATTATGCTGCAGATTTTGAGCTTGATTTCATTGGTTTTACTGATTTAGATTGGGAAGGTGATAGAATTGATTGGAAGTCCACTTTCGGTTATGTTTTCATGATTGGTCATGGCCCTATTTGCTGGTCCAGCAAAAAGCAGGCAGCCATTGCACTTTATTCAGTAGAGGCAAAGTATCGAGGGGCAATGAATGCCTGCATTCAAGCAGTTTGGTTGCAGGGTATTCTTTCCGAGTTTGGTTTTGGTGGCACTAATTTGACTGTCCTCTTTTGTGACAATCAAAGTGCTATAAATATATCCACATATCTAGTTCAGTGGCAGAGGACCAAACACATTGAGATTCATATGCACTACATTCGAAAGTTGGTGCATGATCGCACCATGATTCTGCAATATTGCCCTACTGATGAGCAAATTGCAGACATCTTCGCCAAGAGCTTCATTGAGAAGAATTTCTCTTACCTCCATTCATTTTTGGGGGTGATTTCTATCATGGTGGAGATAGATTGATCTATTGTTATGTTCTTAGCTTGAGCGGGGGCTTTCTTCCCACTGGGTTTTCCCTCTTTCCTCACTTAGCTTATTTTCAGCATTTTTTTTTGGATTATTGTATTGGGGTGACCTTTAGTCTTAGTTACCAGGTCCCCACATTATTTTTTTCACATCATAGTCTAGCTTGAGGGGGGGTGTTCGGATATCCACATCATCATTTTTAGGACCTTGCATGCAATTAGGGTTTTCATGCAAACTTTAGGGTTTGCATGCATCCCAGTCACCAAGTTGATGCCTCCAGCACCTTGGCCATTTCATTCTAGCACCCGGGAGCTTCTTACATCAGAGTTTCAGCCCTCCTAGTCAGGAACGCACCCACTTCTCACCTACTTCCATAGAAGGGCACACTTCTTCACCCACCACTTGAGTTACATTCAGTTAGCTCTGATTCTCCTTGATTTGAGGCTAGTTTCACTCCTGACTGACTGTTTCACTCCGTTGGACCTCCAAATTGACTAGATGACTTGTTCTGAATTCAGTTAAGCCTCCCATGCGCCCTCCACTGAGCCTCCTTCCCTATATCAGTGCTACACACTTCAGTTACACTTGTTACACTTAGTTAGACTCAGATTGACACCTGGATGATTGGTTCTTGTGCATTGATGACCACCACTGATTGATGATGAGGACTACTAGTTGGAGCCAAGCTACACCATTCAGTAATTCGAATGACCTTCTTAGTCAATTCGAATTTCTCAGTCATAGTTACTGTATTGTATTGTAATTATTCACCCTCATTGGGATATTGAGCACTGATGCATGTTTTGCACAGTTTTACACCATATTTTCTATATTCATCTGTTGTGATTGATTTACTTGTTCAATAGATCTACTGTGGATAATTTTACAGGAGTCTCCATTCCCTGATTTATGGGTAGATGGTTATGTTAGACTCAGTTGGACACACTTGGTTGACTCTTACCATTTATGACTGATACTACCGACTGGATGATGTCTCCATAGTTATTCATGCTAGAATCTGAGCTCAGATTTGAATTCCCTACTTGGATAATTCGAATCCTATATGATGCTCCCTTATTGTTCATGATAATTCATTATTCATTGTATATATTGATGTTGTGTTGATGCCTCAAAAATCGTAGCAGCAATCAGCAAGGGATTCTCCCCAGTGAGTAATCCCAATTAGATCGCTCACCATTTGGTGTGGGGAATCCGTCCGGTTAACAGTTCTGGCTACCGTTTAAGATTGTAAAGATTTGATTTGATTTAACTGGTTGCAACCCAATCCACCGTTTATGTATTTTATATTAAAGAATGATATGCGATTGCTCTACACTAAATGCATGCAATAAAACAAATCTGATCTAAACTATTTAATCTAATTTAACTTATCCTTGCAAGGAGCAAATCGAAGGTATGAGAAATAGATTGAAAGAAACATCTACAGATTTAACAGATAGCCATTTAATCAAATAAATGCATTTCCAATGGAATATGAATGATATCAAATATAACTCTGATTTAGTTAAAACAATCCATTACTCTTAAAGCACATAAATTTTGCAAAAGAAATAAGATCATTCATAGCAGAGAAGTAGTTCACAAAAATCTAGGAAAGATCTCACTGAATGTATATAAAAAATGCAGAAATAGTTCGGCAATCATTTATCACAGTTCCAAGCAAAATGCTGCACATGCTTTCACGGGCCAAAATGGTTTTCTAATTCATGTAACAGAAGTAGTTCTTGTACACAAGAAAAAGTTTCCCTTCACCTGCCAAAAGTCCCTCTATTTTTCTCTAATCATCTATATATAGCTTTACAAAATGCTCCAAGAGTTGCCACCTATACCCTAACTCTCCAAATTCTTTTAATTTGTCTTGTAGTGCCCGATTTACAAAAAGAATAAAAACCCCAGAAATATTACAAAAGGAACGGGAAAGAGATCCCAAATGTCACTTTAATATTTAAAATATACAAAGGCCAAAAGAGAGCGTGCTGGATTTTAATTAATAGATAAACCAAAAGATGGATTATTCCTGAGCTGGCGCCTTTTCTCTCTGGGGCGCTTCTGCTACAGCCGATACTCCTGTTGGAACTTGTGCCATCGATGCTGCTGGTAATTCCTCTGAAGCTGATGCCCCTACTTCTGCTACTAATACTTGATGTGCTTCTGCTGTTGTAACCTAGAGGCTTTCTTCCAGAATATGTGCGTGAATAGCATCCTGGACAATCCAATGGTGAGGGTCTTCAGTGGTCAAAGAATCCACTCTCTTTATGTAATCTATTTCAGCACTTAGCCCATCCCTTAGCTCAGACAAACGTTGGGCTTTGTCTGTAAAATCTTCTATAGTCCGGGGCATTATCATCTGGCAATTGTCTTGGGTGGTTCGTATCTTAAGATACAAACTTCCACACTGTTCAAGAGTGACCATGGACACTTCGTTTATCTTCACTCCAAAATCTTTGCAAAAACCCAAGAGACGGGCATCTGCTTTGAAATCAGAGATGGATTTAAGAGGGAGGCTTTCTGGGAACCCCAACTTTCCTTCTATCCATTCTATGTGTCTCTTAATGTCTTCACTAATGTGTATATATTTCCTTCTGCGCCTAGTGGCTTCAGCATTTATCTCTTTGATTCTGACCACCACTCCCTTTAGCTTGCATATTTCCTCCGTTATGAGTTCTTGAATCCCATGTATCCTCTTCAGTATTTCGCAAGCCTTCTCATAAAAGGGAGCCAGGTCGACAATCTTGCTAGTTGTGAGTTCTAATTGTTGTTCTAGAAATTCCCCGCATTCTTCCAACTTCTTTATGTTCTCCTTTAAGTCATCGATCTGCTGAGCAGTATCAAATTTATCAGACTCCAGTTGTAGGTTCCTTCTTTCAAGATCCCACTTCTCTGCTTCCAGGGCCCTTATTTGTATAACCAAGGATCTCTTTTCAGCTTCTAGGTGCTGAAATATTATGTTTAGTTCTCCCTTTTCCGACACAAGGGTGTCGCATTTCTCAACCATCAAATTTGTATAATTTTGTTCCTTGACCAAAGTTTCCTGCAATTGGCGAGCTTTCTTGTTTTCTAGTTCTAACTTGGCTCCCAGTATATGGACAATATCTGTTGTTACTTGAACAGTGGCTACAGAGATAGATTCTATGAGGTCAAGAGCCTTTTGAGTACCTTGCATGACTATGGTTACATGCTTGGTAACGAAATTTGGTCGAAAAGGTCTCTTCATTCTGGTCACTATCTCCTTAACAATGGATTTTCTCTTCTTGTTGTAAGCGAACCTTTCCCATTGAGACACTGTACTACTCTTTGATGGCGTAAAAGGGACAAATGGGAGGTCTCTTATGGGGAGGTTTATATCCAAGTCTTGTGTGTTAGGGATCATTGGGTCATCATCTTCTTTGGATTTCTTTTCCTCTTCTTCTTTTCTTCATGCTTCTTCTTCCCCAGCGTTTCTCAATGTCTCATCTTCTTCTTGTTTGGAAATTCCTTCCAATCTAATTCTCTCTTCCTCTTGAACTCTTCAAGCTTCATCTTCTGCTGCTTGGACTCTTAGAGCTTCTTCTTCTTGAAGTTTATCCTCTTTTGCTTTATTGGTTCTTTCCTCAGCTTCCTTTTGGATTTTCTCGGCTTGTTTCTTGAGCCTTTTCTCTTCTCTAGAGAGAGCTTCAACAACTCCTGAGGTGTCCTTTTCTTGTTGTTGTTCTTCTTCCTTGACAATAGTAGAGCTAGAACTGGCTCCACCCTTACCGAGTTGGAAAATCTGTAGCTCGGTCATATTACTAACTCCTTTGTACACTTCTTCATCTTCATCATAATAGTGAGCGTAATCAAAGTGGGCATGAATCTCCCTGCAATGCTCTGCAGCTTTGCCTCATCTATCATTCCTCTGAAAGATCCTTTCCCCAAAGTGAAAGTCCCTCATTTTTGCGATAAATTCTTCTATTGTTGCAATCTTTGAAAACTTATAAGCCCCAACATAAAAAGGTAAAGGTGGGAAAGAGGCATTCTTTGCCTTGTACAAGGTACTACCAACTCCATCAAGGAAAACCTGTCTCACTGCCTCCTTGTGGACTACGTAGTCAGTAGCATACCTGGGTAGGATATATGGGGGTTTAGAGCCTCCATACATTCTTATGTAGGTGCATTCTGGTGAAAAATAGAAATCACCATAGTTCTCCAGGACTTCCATGGAATTCTCATACAAGCAGTTAGGTTCTTCATTGAACATTAACTCATATAAATGTATAATGAACTCCTCACAAATGAGTTGGTAGTGCCTTTTGTAGTTTTGATCCCAAAAGAGCTTGTAAGCGGTGTATACCGGGGTGTTGTCCTGGTTCCAATTACATCCCAGCTCTGGAAAGGGACGCTTCGCCACAATACAGCCTATCAAGTAGGATGTCATGTAAAATTCTACCTTCTTTGCCACTAACCCTTCTTGTGCAGCAATTATGGCTGATGATAGGCTATCTGAGAGAATATTTGCCCAATCAAAAATTGTTCCTCTGAATGCTACATAGTGGATGATGGGGACAAATTGGAGCATATAAACAGTACCATTGGGCCTACCAAAGATCCTTCTCAGCATGAGGGCAATCATTCTGAAAGGAAACCTTAGATTATGAACCTCGTATTCATCACTCTCCTTCTTTCTGATCTGTTTTCCTGATATTAGCAACTTTCTGGCCATCTCTAGATTATCCATCTTGATCTATCCTAGCCATTAATCATCAAGTCCCTGTTGATCCTGGGGCATCTTATAAGCCACTGCAATATAGGATGGATGAAAGGATGCAAAAGCTTCCCCCTTACTGTCTGAAAGAACTCTTGTCTCAGCATTCGTGTGCTGCAGGATCCATCCAATTACTTCCGAGCATGGGAAAAGCTCTAGGAGTGTGGCTGCTTTGGATATGCAGGAGGTTTTGATGTTTTGTTATAGGTATTCTTCTTTGAGAAGTGCCTCAGGGATGTTTTGGTCTCTTATCATATGATATACATCTCCCCATTTGACTTCCAGGAGCACGCTTGTAGTGGACTTGGTATCTTGGAATATAGTTTCCACCCTCGCGTTAACGTCATCTGATTCTGGCTCAGTCGCCTTCGAATTTCTTTTGCCACCTTTTGGAATTTTGAATTAAAGCTGTCCAATGGCCATGCAGAGGTAGATATAATAAATTTCATAACGCAACATCAGCAATCTAGACTAGCATTCTGCACATAATTCCAATCCGATATGAATTTTTTTTTTTACTTTCAATTCCATATTAAAAACATTTATTTCCGTATATTATTGGATAATCCTACATATTCCACTACGAATTTTCTCCCATATTATTATCTCTGGAAATAGCATAGTGATTCTAAGCCATATTGCAACTACGAAACATAATAATAATGTGCTCCTATGATAACAAAATGTTTCATAACATAAAAAAAAGTCATAAAAGAGAATCGTAGTGGATAGGAACACCAACGAAATTCTTGTAAGGGTATACAGGATCAACTTTAATTCCATAATGCTAGTGACTTCCAAAATGGGACAAAGGCATGTAGTGGACAACTATGTGACAAGTGATTATGGCCCAGGCAGCTTTGAACTTCTATGTTCCTACAAAAACGAAACTAGGCTCAGCTGTGTTTAGTTGGATAGGGGCGTGAGCCAGCCTCAGCTTGAACATCATCACAAAGTCTAAAAAGGGATTGGATAAAACAAATAGAACCACGACTACAACTTTTACCTCAAAAGACAAAGGATTAGCCATTACAATTCAGGATACAAGGTTTGAATGGTACCAACCTGATATATTTCGCTTGGATTGAGGATGGCAGCGTCACTGCAAGGCTAGCGAACATGGAGCAGGTGCACTCAGTCTCGAACGGGATTGAAAAATAGGTCTCCAATCAATTGAAACAATGAAGAATAAATGGGGTTTAAACCCTACTTATAGAATTTAGACACGTACGAGTCATTAATAGGGTGGTTGAACAATTAAACGGGGTTACTACTGTGTACGGACAAGGTCAAATCAGCATATTTGGTATTTAAGTGCAACCATCAAAACCGGGAGAACTTGGATAACTTCCCCAGCAGTTGCGGCGAGAACTCGCGAGTTTGGGCATCCGTTGTGGGAAAGTTAATTGAGTTCTTCCGCAAATGAAGCTAGGCATTTCGCCACAACAAGGTATTAAGTCACGAATCGAACGACTTAGCTGACTCCATCCGCCATTGTGGAAAAGTTGGCTGAGTTCTTTCGTCGTTGCGGAACAGTTGGTGGAAAAGGTTTCGGAAGAACTCATGCAACTTTTCCGCAGTTGAAGTTAAAGTCTTAATCAGACCTTCCGCCCGTTGTGGCGAAACTAAGTGAGTTTATCCGAAAGATAGGGAAGCTTCAAAACTGAGCAAGGTGATCCGCCATTTTGGAAGGACTTAGCGAGATTCTCCGCCGTTGCAGGATAGATGCGCGAGTTTCTTTCGCACAAGTTTGACTCATTCATTTTTCCCTTCGTTGTGGCAGAGTTTTCTGAGTTCTTCCGCTATTGATTAACTTATCAATTTATTTCCACCATTTCGGCAGAACTCTGCGAGTTCTTCCGCCTTTGCAGCTTAAAAGTGTGAGTTTACTTAGGAAAAACAACAAAATCAAATTCAAAGGAAGCAAGCAAAAGGATTTTCTCTAAAAAAAACTAAGGGAAAGGTTCTGATATTTTTGACTTCTAGACAAACTTTCCTTCTCTTAAAAAATAAAGGAGGGGCCCCAATATTTGCAAAACTTGGGGGGGAATGTTGCAGCAAAAACACATTGTCCATTATTTTGTGTTTATGAGTGATTATTGAATGCATGCTTCTTCTTCTTTGCAAATAATATTGAGATTTAGATTGTGAGTTTGTTACAGTTGCTAGATCCCTACAGATTATCACATGGTATCAGAGCAGTCAGCAGCTATTCGAATTGCAACCATTGCAGCAATTGCAGCAGCAACAGTTGCAACAATTCTTTGAGAAGCTATCATTCACTTGTGCACTAGAAGCCTCTGAGTTTCCACAGCAAATCCTGGTGCTATTACTTGAATTCACTGGAGAAATCCAGTGAGGTATATCTAGGTGTGAAGGACTTAGTCTATGTGCCAAGTGTCCTTAAGGTAGTGTTAAGTCGAAGTGTATCATTATCCATCAGCAAAAACTCTTCTTGTTTTGCAGTTTTATTCACCCGTTCGAATTATTCTTCAACTATTCAACTTTCTCTGTTCAGATGGATCTAAAGCTCACATATTCCAACTATGCTGAGCGGAAATCCAATATGGCTCTCTTCATGAGAACCAAGAGGTTTACCTGAATACTCAACAGAATGATGGTAGAACCTCTCAGTGCAATTGAAAATTCCAAGTACTTGGATAGGCTTGATGAAGTAGTTGGTCTCCTCCTTCTCTCAATTTCTAAATATCTCCACTTCCATGTCATCGATCTTACATCTCCTAAAGAGGTTTGGGACAATCTCGAATCCCGTTTTGGACAAAAAGATGATATGAAAGGACACAAATTGGAGAATGAGCTCATATGTTTGATTCCTGACAACTTCGAATCTATCGATGCCTTCCTCACCAAGTTCAAAAGCTTGATATCACAGTTGAAAAGATATGAGATAGTGAAAGAAGACAAGCAGCTTATTCTTGCCATTCTCTTAAAGTTGGGGCCAAACTTCTCAGTTTTTGTCTCTACTTTCCAGTCAGCTAGAATGGTCATTCCAAAATGGAATTTTCCCTCACTTGATGACTTCATCCAATCTCTTACTCAAGAGGAAGAGAAGTTAATATCCATGGGAATGATCAAACCCAAGTTGGATTCGGCCCTTATAGTTGTTGAGGACAAAAGGGTGAATGGTAAAGACAAGAACAATATTTATGATAAGAGATCGAATGATACAAGGCCTACAGATACTCCATATCAGTCAGATGGGGCTTTGAACTCAAGGAAGACCAAGCATTCTCAGAAGAAAATATCCAAGTGCACATATTGTCTTAGAGGTTTTCATCCTGAGAGTACTTGCATGAAGAAGACTATAGATTTGATGGCTCAGTTACTTGAGAAGAACAATATTCCTGTACCTACATGTACAAGGAAGAAAGATCCCGATACTGAACCTTCTATATCTTAAGAAAAATAAAGATGTCATGACCTCATGGCAAGTGCATCAATAGATTCTTCTTTCATCATAGATTCAGGAGCATCAAGACGCATGTCTTCCTCCAAAGATCTCTTCTCCAATTTCGAAAGCTCAGTTGGCCCTTCCATCATGTTGGGAAATGATTCAAAAGTCTCCTCTCAGGGGATTGGAAGAATCTATCTTGACCATGGTTATTTTTCTGATGTGCTTTATGTTCCTTCTCTTGCAGCTAATGTTCTTTCAGTGTATCAAATGACTCAAATTGGAGAGCCCAAAAGAGTGATCTTTTCTCCAAATGAAGTTGAGATACAACACATGGTTTTAGGGAAAATCATTGCAAAAGGAGTTGCAAATCATGAGACACAACTCTATGAGTTTTCACACTTCTTACCTCTCTCAAAGGAGTCTTCTCTTCGCTCTCATGCACATGAAGAGAGTAGACTATCTCATCTCAACTACAAGCTAGCTCAAAATGTGGTTGATGGTCTTCTAAGAGACAAGATTGCTCATGGCACCTGCAAAGGTTGCTTGAAAGGCAAGGATCGATCTAAGAAGATTGAGAAAAAGAGAACTCTTGAAGAAGTGCGAATGCTAGATCCAGATCCACAAGAACCTGAAGATCTAGCACCTATTGGTTCAACTCCTATGGACAAATGGGCCATCACTACTACATCCACTAGTGATCTTGTTGAAGATCCATCATCATCAGATTCTAGTTCTTTTGATTCAGAGTTTGGAAGCGATGATGAGCTTCAAAAGAGCGAATCTCCATCACATGATATTTCAGATTCAGAGTATGAGACATCATCTTCACATGCTTCTTCACATGAGATTTCAGATTCATATTTTGGATGTGATGATGAGCCAGTTGTAGATGCATCTTCACATGATATTTCGGAGATGATGATAAGGGAATGCTAGATCCAGATCCACAAGAACCTGAAGATCTAGAAACTGATGGTGAAGATGAGAGAATGGGAGATCCAGATCCACAAGAACCTGAAGATCTCTCACCTGATATTCCTCCTCTTCCTCAATGGGAAACCACTACATTCCGATATGCCAGTGATTTGGTTGGTGATCCACATGGTCATAGAAGAACCAGATCCGATTTTCAGAATGGAAGGTTTCATCCTTCTTACATTGCTGATCCATTTCAAATCGATCGATCCTTCTTCAAAAAGGAAGGACACTTAACTCCTTCAGGGGTGAGAGATGATATGCTACTTTAGCATCCTTTAGTCTATTTTGAGGGAGGGATTTCTTCCCACTAGGTCTTCCCTCTTTCCTCACTTAGTTTATTTAGATTGATTCTATGGGGTGACCTTTGGTCTTAGTCACTAGTGCCCTATTTTGTAGATTTCAGTTATTTCCTCATAGTATAGCTTGCGGGGGGCTGTTGGAATATTAACACCATCATTTTTATATTTTGCATTCCTGCATGCAAATCTGCATGTTGCATGCCACTGCATGCATCCAGTCATCAACATGGTTGTCTCCCTAGCACCTAGAGCTTGCTTCTAGCTCTCCAGAGCCTCTCTTTAGCCCCCATTTGGCCTCATACCTACCTAATGCGCCCTGGTTTACCTTTCTGCTTGGCAAGTGTGCCTTTCTCACCTACCACTATCAGTTAGAGCGCCTTTTCTCACCTACCGGGAGTTATCACTCAGTTAGTGCATTGATTGAGCAGGTGTTCCACTGATTGCTCATGCTGACTGGTTGTAGCTTCTAGTTAGCTAGTTCTGGAGTTCCACTTGACTATTTGACAGCCTCATGCACCCCCCTTGGAGTCTCCATTCCCTGATTTATTCCTAGATGGTTATGTTAGACTCAGTTAGACACAGTTGACTAACTATTATCATTTATGACTGATACTATTGACTGGATGATGTCTCCACTATTATCCAAGCTAGACTTTGAGTTAGAAAGACTCATGCACCCCATTTGGAGTCTCCATTCCTTGATTTATGGCTATATGGTTCTGTTAGACTCAGTTGGACACACTTGACTGACTCTTACCATTTATGACTGATACTACTGACTGGATTATGTGTCCATAGTTATTCATGCTAGACTCTGAGCTAAGATTCGAATTCCCTACTTGGCTAATTCGAATCCTATATGATGCTCCCTTACAGTTCATTGTAACACATTCTCTACATTCATTATTCATTGTATGATATTGACATTGTCCATTATTCTGTGTTTATGAGTGATTATTGAATGCATGCTTCTTCTTCTTTGAAAATAATCTTGAGAGTTAGATTGTGAGTTTGTTACAGTTGCTAGATCCCTGCAGATTATCACATTTATGCCCTGGTACCCATGGTTGGAAGCATGTGTAACATAGTCTCTTTCTTCTGAGTTCTTCCTTGCTTGGTCCCTCTTTCTTGTCCTTTCCAAATGCATCTGTTTTCCATGTCTTCTTTTCAAATCTGAACTTGGAAGGTGTTACATCTAAAATCCTACCATCCTGAGATTTAGTGCATACATCCATGAAGTTTCATTGGCTAAGTCATTTACCTGGAAGGGATATCATTTAATTTATTCTATATTTTGAGAGGTCGTTGCAGGCTGCACTCATGCAACCTGTGACGTCGCATCTTGCTCTACTTCCGAGTGCGACGAAGTCAGTTAATGGACAAAAATAGGTCCTTTGAGCTCATGCTCGAAGCTTGCTGACTTGGATCCTTATCCATGACCTCTTGGGGGAGCTGAAACTCGCTTCCTAACCTCTTAGGGGGATCCCCTATCTCTCTCCTACCATATCTCAACATACCCTATCCATACCCTATCCACTTATTCCTATATAAGTGAAGCTCTACCCCTCTCCAAAGGGAGGAAGTCTATAGTGTCTACATGCTAGTGAAATCATATTGGAGAGATCTCTAACTCATCCATTGAGAGACTCATACTTCCTTGGGAGGATATGGAAATTGGCTTGGATGGAGAAGGGATACTACGTTAAGCTTTGGTTGTAGTCATTCTTACCTATGTACTTTCCCAATTTACAGTAGTACAAATGCTTTCCACCAATATTGTTTATGTGTGATGATATTGTGTAGTTTACCTGCTTAACTGTTTACTTAGATCTATTATTGTATAGATGCTCTTTACTTGTTTGCATTGTTCTATGTGTCTTGACAGGTCTTGTAGCTGAGATCTGACGACCGTGAGGCGTGGAGCAACATCCAGGAGAAAGGATTGCGAAGTTAAGGTAAGACATCTAGTCACTTGATCCTTAATCAGATCTAGGAAAGTAGTTTGTAGTATGTACTATTTGTTCTAGACTCACTTTGAGCTAAGGAGATCCGGATCGTGTCCCCTCTAGTGGATTGTCCGTCAAACAGAAGGAAAGTTGGGTTTGGGAGGAAACCTTGTCTTCGGTAGCACATTTTGCAAATCTCTTTCCAAGTTCATGGCATCTTTCAATGAAGTAGGTTTGTGGGATATAACTAAACCATTAAAAGGTTCAGCCAAACCTTCAGTAAAGAGAAATATTAATATGACCATAGATATATAAGCCACCTTAACTGATAGTTTTTGAAATTCCAACATGTACTCATCAGGGCTTCCAATTTGCTTCAACTGTGCTAGTTCCGTGAAAGGCATTTCAGGGTCTTTTTGCTCAAATATTTCCAATAACCTATTAACCAATTCTTCATATGTTATGACCTGATAATGTCCCAAGGTTTTAATCCCATGGAACCACCAATCATTAGCCTATACTTCAAGATGCAAAATAGCCATTTTTAGAGCATCCTCTTCAACCATTGGATTCAGCTGAAAATACACATCTAACTTTTGTATCCAAGTATTTGCAGAAATTTGAGATGAGCCATCAAAGGTAGGAAGGGGCATTTTACCTATGGAATAATTCAATTATTTATTTTGGAAAGGATTTTAATTACCTCCTCTCATTTTGAGCTTGTTTGAAATAGTAAAGAATTGATCAAATGGTAATGTCCTTCTACAATCTTCACTCAACTACTGTCATTCTGCTAAAACTTCATTAATGCCATATTGGGTGTTAGGTTATTCTTTGGGCTCAATAAACCTAGGTGTGGTAGCTCATATTGAGCTCTGAAATTCATTGGGTCAATTATGAGGCCCTGTCCTTGAGAAAATGCTTCCACCAAATGCCTTCTTTTCCTCACTAGGGGAACTAGTGCTGCCTCCTATTGCCAATTTGCTGACCATTTTGACTAGCCATTAATTCAAACCCTTGCATTATTTTCCTTTTAATCTCTTCAAAAAATGGTTTCATGAATTTCCTAAAATCCTCTATCTCCCCCATATCTGAAGTTCCTTTCTTATCCTTAGCCATAGTTTCAATAGAGGCTATCTCTTCTCCTTCTTCTTCCTCTTCATCAAAAGTACTTTCAATATGAGTTTCTAAGGCTGGGACATTACTTCTTGTAATCATATATGGTAACCCAAATCAGGTTCAAGGACCATGCTCTGATACCACTTGTAGTGTCCCTTTTAATAAATTTGGAAAAATTGGGAAAATTTGCAACTTTTGGCCAATTCGACCCTCAGGCTAGTGGTGACACAAATGCTTCCAAATGGTTCCAAATGCTACCGAATTGGTCTTGAAGGTGTTTTAAGGGTGTTAAGAAATAAAAATGAAGCTTATGTATGCTTGTAAACTTTCAAAATACTTCTGCAACATTCATTTAAGTTCAGGAGAAAATAGGGAAATTCACTAGGAAATTTGAGGTTCAAACCCCCCAGGGTAGCACACACAAATGGATTCCCAAATGCAATACAACCCACCCAAATTTCAGAAAATAGACATGGAATAGTTATAGGACTTCAATGGGATCCAAAATACATCATTAATCAGTTCCTAAAGGTTGCTAAAACTCCCATATATCAGAGATTTGTAAACATATTTTCACATAGGGGGAAATGCTAGAAAAACTCCACAACTTGCTATGAAATTTGAGATAACTGTTCCAATGACTTGAATAATGTTCATGAGACTTATTCAGTACATTAATGGATCTACATAAATGAATAAAATCACATAGTTTGACTAAAATAAATCGAAACTAAGCAAATTCAAACTCTCACAACAAGATATTGGGGAAAATGGCACCATTCATACATAGTTTGGCATTTTTACATAGTTTCACTTGGATTTTCGACCTGAGGTTCTTATGAGAATGAAATAAAGAGTAAATAAATCATATTAAAATTAAATTGGGCCCCAAGAGCTCCCCCAAATAGATCAACATCTTACCACGTGTGCCCTTCCTCCAAGAGCCAAAATATGAAGAGAAATGTGAGAGAGGTGTGGAAGCAAGTTGAAGAAGAGAAGATAACGAGCAGCCCTATAGCTTCAACCTGCAACAAATGAAAGGTATGAATGGACTCTCCAATTTACAATTAGGATGGGAATCTTTAACCCTCTAAATTGGTACTAAGGCAAGTAGAGTAAACACTCCACTAGCATGGACAAGTTATGCTCTCAAATTTGCAAAATGAGAAATGATAAAAAGCCCATATCCTTCTTTGTTATTGGATTTTATAAACTTCCCATGCCTTCCATGGTTCGAATTCATTCCAAAATATTCGTGCCAACTCGAATTGGGAAGAGATTCCAATGTGTGCCACTTGTCCAACAATTTCTAGTCTCCATCTTCCACCAATTCGAATGAGGAGTCTCTTTGGCTGCCCTAAGCCCCTTGTGTGCCCTCTTGGAGGCTAGTTTTATCCCTGACATGTCATATTGGTAATATTTAAGAAATCATGTATGATTCGTGTCATACGTTTCATAGCATCTTCACCATTGTTGTCATAGAAACTAGGGAATCTAGCCCAAGTGTCTCAATATCTCTAAATTGCCTCTTCCTCTTCCATGGGAGTTACTCTTCCACTCCAATTAGAACTTCATTGAGTCATGCAAAGTATAATGACCTTCCAAATCCCCCAATAACATTAGAATCCACCTTGGATTCTAATGGGTGAGAATAGGATTCCATGTGGCATGAGGAATCTTGATTTGTGTGGGTCCCACACCACCAATGTGCCTCCATGACCAAGTGCCACCTTATTTTCCTATTGTAAGTATTTATTTAGCCCCTTTTTATAGATTTAAGTCAAGATAATGTCCATTTGGGGTTTATTATCTCCCTTATTCAAAATCCAGATGTTTCCACCCCAACCTAGGGAACTAGTAGATTGGTGGAATTTTCCCTTCTAGTATTTATTTAGATGGGGACATTACATATGGTGAGACAAAGAAAAACAAAATGAAGTCAAGAAACATGGTGATGCTTGGAAAATTTTCCTTGATACATGCTTACCTTTTATGAATTTTCTAAGATTATTGTTGATGAATTTATTATAGCATCAATAAAGTGTATTGATGACTCTCTCTATCTTTGGATATGATTGACAGGGGTGTCTTGTTGTTGGTATCTGATTGTATGACTTATATTGGGAATATAGTTGGTTATAATACAACTCAAAATGAGGAGACTCCTTGATGAGAAGACAAAGGTAACAGCTTTTGTAAAATTTCTATGTCAGTATTCTTCCACAAGCATCTCAGGCATCCAAAGACACATCAAGATCATTTTTCACAAATTTGGGTCCTCTCTCAAGATAGTATAAATGCTCCTCTGACTTTGGTTAATGAACGAAGATCAAACAACCATAAGTATATAAGTTTTAGGCAGCCACAAACTTAAGACAAGAAGTGTCTATCTAAGACATTCACAGGACAGGGAAACACTTGGAACTATTGAAGCAACATACAGTTGAGAAAATCTACAACACTGTTCGCATTTACAACATTGTTTTCATAAAGATATTTTTTATATCCTCAGACATATAACACCGAATCAGTCAAGACATCCTAAGGAAATGAAGGCTATGAACATTTAATCTTGTTCTTAGCTTAAGGAATCCTTCAAGCATTCAAATTGAATTCATCAACTCAGGAAATTTCTCAATATTGCCACAAAGATTAAGGTTAAAAGAATGAGAGTATCTCACTTATAGAAGTTGTTTGATGGCTTAATGTAGCATCCAAATGAACAGAAATAAGTCTTGAAGAGTGGTTGGGATGAATAGATAAACATTGCAGAAGCTACTTGTGTACAAATCCGTTTGATTCTTTTGAAGGGGCTATTTAAGGACTGGTTAGAGAGACAAAGAACAACAAAAGATGAGGGAACTCATTTAATGTGAAGAGTTTGGAAACCACAGCAAAAGACTTGTAAGGAGATTATGATTCAGACTTTATGAAGAGAAGAATTTGTGGATCATGTGAAGAAATTTGTGCAAACCCTTGTGAAAATCTTATGCTGCAAAAGATGACATCTCATCCTTATGAAAGCACTATGAGATGACAATATCAAGCAAATACGTCAAGATCATTATATTGAATACAATAATGAATAGGCCAACAAGATATAAGGGGGAGCTCAGTAAATGAATAAGTCTACATGAAAGGGGGAGCAAATAATTCAACATAATGTCCAAAAGTATTCCAAAATACGATTCTTTTTTTGGGCTTTGTGAACCTTTTAATGAAGAGTTTGGTCCTTTGTAATTAATGTCAAAGTGGGAGAATATTTGAAGAGGTTTTCCATCAATGAAAAAGGGGTATTTTGTTGAGCATGATTGTCATTGATGTCAAAGGATATCATTAATGACAAAGGACATCTTGACATGGCTCATGCTTGATGATGTGGATAATCTCTTGGAATGCTTACTGCTTGATGATGATGTGGTTGCAAAATATAAAGTCTTGGGTATTGAAACCCATACTTATTATGGCTTGATGACCTCTAACAAAAGCAACTTGAATCCATAAGGAATGTTGAAGAACGTTGAACTTGAAGAAGCCCTTGGAAACTATTGAAATTCATGCTATGATGAAGTCCTAGAACTCCTTTTGAAGCCCTCACACATAGTGCATGATGGTATGGGTATAAAACCATTGTTGGCCTCCCTTTGGAACCTATATATGATGTAACTTGAACCCTCAAATATGTGGCTTTTAAGCACGAAGAGAAGACGCCATTAATAAACCTTAATGACACTTAAAGAAGCCTAACTCTATCCAAGAAGAAAGGTTGTTTGATGATCCTAACAAGGGATTTTAATGAAGATTTTAATCAATATTAAATTTACCAAAATGCAAAGTCGTCTCAACTTTAGAAGACAATTGTTTATTAAATAAAAAATAAAAAATATTTATTTTTATATAACATGTCATCTCAGTAAAAATCCACGTTGAAACTGTATAAATACACCTTCAAACCTCATTTAAACATGAAAAACACAGCTCTTATTTTCGACCAGCTCCGAGGAATTTCAGGTGTCTCTAAGGCAGCAGTAGAGCCGCAGTAGAGGAGGATGATTTAGCTCTATTTTGAAAGATTTTTTGTGCTTAGAATTTTGGGTTACACAGTGACTGAGGAAGCCACAATGAAGGAATCCGAATAGTATCATTAGATAGTGATAGCAGCAGTGTTGTAGTAGTAAATCATATATTTTTATCTTTTTCTCTGATTTCGGGTGGCTAAAGGAGGTCTGAGGCAGCTATAAGTTAATGTTTTTGGAAGAATTCTATCTATGATCTCAGTGCTGGTTATTAATCTAACTTTGGGTCAATTAAGAAGATATATGAACCCTGAGTTTCATTAAAAGTATGAACTTTAGGATAGGAGAAGAGACATTGTAGCAGAAATAAAAATTTTCTGATCAAGGGTATGATTGAGAGAGACACAACAAGATGACTGAGTAACAACATGCATAAAGAAGCAATACTCATAGTCAATGTTCTACTTTACTAGTCACACACAGTTGTGAAGATCAATATCTTAATATAAGCATTTGAAGCACATATTTCATTCAAAGATATTTGCAACACAAAAAGTTTGAAAGATCTCAAGGCATTCAAAGGTCTTGAGATAGTGTGATGGACTGTTTCTTAAGCAGTAATCTGAACATGTTTGAGCAGAATATATGAAGACAATAAAATCAGATTGATGGCAATGACTAGTTGATGATTGCAAGCTAGTATTGCGTTTGAGGTTTGGACACCTCATCACTCCTTAGTTGGAGCTAAGAAAACCAGGCTGGGCCTTGGCATAGGAGTTGGTGCTCTTTGGTAATGGTCAGTTGGTGATGATGTAATCAGAAGATTGAAGTCTTCATTGTAAGTCATATAAAATTATAATTAAAGCTTACTATAGTTGTTTAGTGTTGTGTCCCTTGATCTATATTGATGACATGTTTACATACATTTGATGCTTAATTGATGAATGTTGATGCATAGCTAAATGTGAATAATGAACTATGCTTAAGTTTTGAAGTAAAATTGTTCAAAAGTGATACCACACTGATTCACCCCCCCTCTCAGTGTGCCATTGTGTCTAACATATCTTTATACTCATCACCTATGTCGTTCAAAATGAACATCATGCATGCCAATTAGGCCCATGAGATTGGTGCCAAGAAGAAGGTAGCAACCAACATTTCATTAATGATTTCGAGCTACTCTAGTGAATGGAGTGCAAGAAACTTAGATGAGAGCAAAAAATAAAGACACAAAATATTTGATGAAGCTTGTGCAATTTATCAAGTAATTTTTTAATGAATTTATCACCCTTACAATAGATGCATCAACGTGCTTGTCGAAATAATTTTAAAATAAAGACCTAAACGACATAGTCCTGCAGCGACTAGATGTGGGAAACAGTGACTGTGAATGGGGCCAATGTTGAAAATTTTTCAAACTATTTATGAATGCACTCGAATTTGGCATGGAATGGAGGTTTGCATGCCTCCATGATATGGGAGGTTTTCCAGACTCAAAGAAAATGGAAATTCCCAGTATTGGGCATCTTCGATCTGATATTACATTCATTTGAACTTTCTCGTATTGTTGTGCCTGGAATTCCCGACGTACCCATCCACGTCATGGTCATGCTAATATTTATACTCATCGCCTATGTCGTTCATAATGAACATCATGCATGCCAATTAGGTCCATGATATTGGAGGCAAGAAGAATGTGGCAATCGAAATTTCATTAATGATTTCAAGCTACTCTAGTGAATGGAGCACAAAAAACTTAGATGAGAGAAAAAAGAAAAGACAAGAAATATCCAATGAAGCTTGTGCAGTTTATCAAGTACTTGTTTAACGATGTTATATCCCTTGCACTAGATGCATCAATGTGCACGTCGAAATAATTTTAAAATAAATACCTAAAATACATAGTACTGCAGCGAATAAACATGGGAAAAAGTGATCGATGAATGGGGCCAACATTGAAAATTATTCAAATTGTTTCTGAATGCACTAAAATTTGGCATGGAATGGAATTTTGCATGCTTCCACAATATGAGACGGTTTCCAAACTCAAATACAACATAAATTCCCAGTAATCGACATCTCTGATCTCATCCAAATTTTGTTTGAACTTTCTTGAATTGTCGTTCCTGGAATTCCCGATGTACCCATCCACGTCATGGTTGTTCTGATCTTTATACTCATCGCTTATGTTGTTAAAAATCAACATTATGCATGCCAATTAGTCCCATGATATTGGTGGCAATAATAAGGTTCCAACCAACATTTCATCAATTATTTCAAGCTACTTTAGTGAATGGAGTGCAAAAAAATTAGATGAGAGCAAAAAACAAAGACAAGAAATATCTGATGAAGCTTGTGCAATTTATCAAGTACTTGTTTAACGAAATTATCACCCTTGCACTAGATGTGTCAATGTGCATGTCAAATTAATTTTAAAATAGATACCTAAAAGGAATAGTACTGCAGCGACTAAACATGGAAAAAGTGACTAGTGAATGGGGCCAACATTGAAAATTATTCAAATTGTTTCTGAATGCACTGAAAGTTGACATGGAATGAAGATGAAAAATACAGAAATGGTATAAAATTGAATGAGCTTCTCTTATTTTCCATAATAATATATTCTCTATCAAACAAGGCCAACCACATGAAGGTGGAAGCTCACATGGCCCCTTCCCTCCCCCCCTCACTTCACTCTCAATTCCTCAATACCCAATCTATCTACTATAAAATATTTGAAAGAATTATAATAACAATAAACATAGAAACTAAGAGAATAAATATTTAAGGTAAATGAAAGAGAACAAACCAACTGAAAACATAAGAATACATACCTCATACATTTCAAGATTTTGATATCATTAATCTTCTTATTCATCCAACTCATCTTCTATATCATCTGGTTCGGAGTTCATGTTCAAAATATTGGCCATATTAGTATCATCGTCGTCAATGTCGTTAATTCCAAACATATCATCATCCGAAACATGGTATGCTACATTTGGTTCAAGTTCTTCAAGTTCTTCTTCTGACATATCAACGTTAATAGCATATTCATTCAGAACATTGTCTTCCACATCTCCTTGAACTACCTCGACGTCTTCGTATGATTCATGATCTAATTGCTCCTCTACGTCATATTCTTCTTCAATATCATCTTCTTCCGCTATAGTATACTTTATTGTCCTTCCTCTTGGATCATATCTAACAACATATGACTAACCTGATCTACTTGGAACCTCTGAGTAAAATACATGTTCGCATTGGCTTGGAAGAACATAGGGCTCTGATCTTGGCTCAACGTTACTAGTCCTTGTATTAACCATGCTAAAACCATTAGCATGTTGAATAATAGTTCTCTCAGGATCACGTTCATTTATTCTTAGCATGTACCATTTGACGGACCAAACATAATTAATTTGAATGAATTAAAGTCACACTCAAGTATGTCATGCAAATACCCATAGTATCGATTTTCAGATTCTTGGAGATGTCTACCACTCCTAGAGTGGACATTAGTAACATGACATGTTGTTGTTATCCCACTATCAGAAGTTTTCCTCTTTTCATCCAACTTTTTGATGTGAAATTTGCAACCATTGCACCACATAGGCTTATAGTGTTTCAACTGCAATATGCTAGACACATAAAAAAAAACATTGTCAATTCATAAAAATATTTATACTTGGAAATGAGGTAAATTATGAAAAAAAACATGTCATATGTATCAATATAATATTAAGAAAAACTAAGTAGCATAGGCAAAGATGCTTGACTATTTATCTTTTAAACCATGTGCTAAATAAATTTCCCTCTGAGTAATATTTATATCTCGTCTAAGTTCAGCTTCTTTGACCAATGTAGACACACCATCCCATGTTAACCTACCATTGTTATAATTTTTACATCCTTCAACTCATACCTTCATCCAATCAAGATTGTTGGCAATGTAGCGATGTATTGCATCCCACTCTCAACCAGATGTATTAAAATAAAACAATTAACATACAATTAGTTACCATGGTATACCTTCATATATATTAATAATGGATTAGGTAGGATGACTAAAAATTAAATAAGTATGACATACATAAAAAAATTAAAAAAATCAAATGTATTATAAATATCCAATATCTACTTACATCTCACTTTCCTCATTCTACCTTTCCCCAATAGGTGCTCCCCTTCAAATTTGTTGATGGATTTGACATCCCAAATGTGATCCACATCATTAATACTTGTAGATATTTCAGGACTGTATTGAGTAATATAAACCATGATTTGATATACCATATATCCATCTACCATAGAACCCTCTGGATGTGCTCTTTGTCTGACCAAATCCTTGAGTGATTTCAAGTGCCTCTCAACCATCCACATTGACCTTGTGTGTCTAAGTCCACACTTCTCAATCTCCTCAACTTGGTGTATGAGGTAGTGTTCTTGTGCATTGAAAAATGATGGAGGTAGATACTTTTGCATTTCACACATTAGATGAAGAATTTTTCTCCTCCAATACTTTATATCTTCTTGATCTATTTCTTTAGATGACAACCATCTATAGAAGATGCAAGCAAATCATAGGTTTCAAAAAAACAATATATAGTACATTACTAGTAAAACACATGCATGTAGTCAAAAATAAGTTGTACAACAAATTAATGAAAAAATTACACTTTGCATATAAATCGCCACTTACCTCATGTATTTTCCCAAATCATATATAACTTGTTTCACATTGTTGTCAAAGTTTTATGGGAGATATAGAGGTAGAACATACTGTATCAAAAAAAATGATCAATCATTATTTATTCCCAAATTAGTAGAGAAAAAAAAACACTAACAAGATCATGTTCCATCAATATACAAATATATACACTAAAATAATTACCTTAATGAATGTATGCCAATCATGAGTTTTTACCCCACCTAATTCACCTTTCTTTGTTAGGAGATTCTTCATGTTTGAAGAAAATACAGTGGGAAATTTATTTTTCTCAATAACCTCTTTAACATATATTTTTTGTTGCTCTATCAAGAACCATGGAGGGGGACTGATGTTTTGGGCATCTCCATTGCTATTTGAATTAATCACACTTTGCATTGCATGATTGGCCTCCTTAATGTCGTTACAAATCTTGACAATTTTTTCTTTATCTGTCCCACCATATAATATTCGCCATAAGGTCTCTGTTATGTTCTTCCCGATGTGCATTGTATCAAACAAATGAAAAAATTCTAAATGCTCATAGTAGGGTATCCTAATGAATTTCTCGGGATAACTTTCATTCCTCGTGGAAGCACCTCATTATTGATGCCTTGATCATGACCTTCAATATGAAGCATAATTAAAGATATTAGAACAACACTTGTCAATTAGTAAACTGATCAAAATGCAATAAAAATATAAAATATTCCAAACATTTCATGTATATATTGATACATAAACAATTTTATCCATACCATTACGATTTGAATATCTTTTATATTGCTTCTTCCATAGACCAGGTGTCATTCTTCGTGGTTTTAATCTAGTCTCTTCTTTCCCATTGAAAAGATATTTTTTAGTAGTCTGATGCTTATGGTTCTTAGAAAGGAAGTGCCTATACTCATCAAACACCTCCTTTCCTAAACTTCTTGAACGATTAGATTTCATCTAAGGACCACAAACTAGACATGCAAATTTACCCTTTGTTTGAATACCTGGAAGATATGTATTAATTTTTATATCAATTAATTCTAAGGAATTATGTATAATTATGCAGGGTAAAGCTATAACATACCATAGAAATGTGTTAACCATGGGGCATCGTGAATTGTCCATGCAAGCATTGCATGGAATTGAAATTCCCTTTGTGCATTTGTTGGTCTAGAGATATCATACATAGTGACGCCCTTCCACAAATCTAGTAACTCATTGATAAGAGGTTCAATATATACATTCATATATTTGACCTAGTATTTTTGCCTATTTGATTTAACAAATAGTACATAATCACGACATATATGAGTAAATAAATATATATAAGACATTATTTTAAAACATAATTGAACATATATTAATAAACAAAAAAGAACAAGACATAATTATGAAACAAATAAGACAAATGAGATGTTATAGTATTAAAATAAATATTCTAAACAAATTAATACCTGGAACAATCATTTCCAACAGTATGTGCTCCCTTTTTATTGACATCCATGGAGGAATGTTATTTTTAATAACAAAAAAAGGCCACAACGAGTAAGTAGGTCTAAGCTCTCCAAATGGATTGACACCGTCAGCTGCCAATGAAATCCTAAGATTATGAGGTTCTTATTTAAACTTTGTCCATCTTTCTTCTATATTCGTAAATATAGATCCATCCGCAGGAATTCGAAGAACACCATCTTCACTTATGTTCTTTGCATGGTAATCCATTAATTGTGCTATGGTTTTGCACTTGAACAATTTCCACAAACGTGGAATAATGGGAATATAATAAAGAACCTTGTGAGGCACCTTTTTGTTACTTCATCCACTCTATATCTACACTCTTCACATTTCGGGCATTTGTCTTTTGATGCATGTTCTTTATAGTAGAGAATATCATCATTAGGAAATGCATGAATAGCTTGATACTCCATTCCAATATCTTTCATGATGGAATGTAAATCTCGGTATGTGCAAGGTAAAACATTTGACGATGGTAAAAAAAATTCACCTATCAAACTACAACATAAAAAACCAGTACTACTTGTTAATGTAAAGAATATAAGTAATACATATTGCATCCAAATGTTACATATGATGATCAACTAACATTAAAAATAGGGGAAAAAATAAAAACTTTGTCATCATGTACTAAATGTGACAAATTAATATATTACATACCTTAGGAGTTGTGTCACACATGTGTTTGACATACCATTTACAACCTTTAAGTTCACCAACAACAATATAGTAGAGAGAATACTTATTTTCAAGACTTCATAAAGAGGTTCACTTGCCCTCTGAAGTACATGTATATCATAAGAAACATCAAACTAATTTCCATCGTCACTGATTCCAACATTATAAAATTTCTCATGGGTAAATCTATTTGTCCCATATTCTTCATCTTCTTCAACTGTGTTATTAGCATCATTATCTTCTTCCATAGGATCATTATATCGATCCTCAATATTCTCCATGCAGTTCTTGATCAACACGTGCTTGTACAAATTGCACCTCTTCCTCCTAGAGCAATTCCCTAGGGTGATTTCTCTTTACGATTACAAACAATAAAGTAATATAATGTATCTAACAAATATTTAATGGTACAAGCGTTTACATATATAATATAGGAAAACAAGACAACAGAGACAACGACAACTTGACAACTTAGGTGAGAGTGAGAAACAAAGACAACAAATCAATGATGAAGCTTGTGCAATTTATCAAGATAATAAGAATACATTAAAATGTTGCATCGATGTGCATCTTGAAAGAATTTGAAAAGAAACAACTAAAAAACATTCTACTAGGACTAGACATGAGCAACAATGACCTTTGAATGGGGCCAATGTTGAAATTTTTTCAAATTGTTTCTGTATGCAGTGGAATTTGGAAGGGATGGACTGTTACAACGTAATTTTGTGAGCATCAGCATTCTTTGGCCTTCAGGATCCATTTCACTAACTCAAATTCACTTTATGTCCTTCAGAAACACTTTTTCCCTATTTTTCTTCCTGTACTCTTGCAATCCCATTATAGCCAGTGTACACACGAGCTGTCCCACTATAGCCTGTAGGTACCAAGTAAAATGGTAAAAATCATTAGAAAATTACTTTTTACTCCCAAAAAACGGTCTTAGGGTGACCTTTGGCCCTCCATATGCCCCGAAATGCCTCGATGTGTCCTTTCACTTACTTTTGGAAGGCTATATATTGAGCTCTTATGGATTATGGAAGGGAGGAGAAAGAGAGAGCAAGATAACTCTAATGGATTTTTGCCGTGACTTGAGTCTACACTCATTGATCCTTGTTGTTGTGAACTTCTTATGTTCACCTCCCAAACTCCTTTTCATAGTTTGATTTTTCCATAGTATGGAGGATTGAAGTGGTGGAGGCATAAGTGGAGAGACCCAGTTCTTGGTTCAGGTTGGTTGTTGGAAAGAGGTTGTATATTGTACTTCTTGTTATTCATTAATGGAAATACTCATTTTTCTAGTCCAATTGATGTTGTGAATATTGTTAAATTACATTGGGTTATATTTGCTTATGATATCATGGACCATTTATATTGATTATGCTAATGTATTTCACATATTATATGCACTTGTGTTGTATTGGTTGTTGAGACTAATTTGCAGATTCAAGTGCACAAGTTGAAAGCTCAACGGGGATCTACATCGAACATCCGGTGAAGGTTGGTCTTTTTTCCATTATCTTAGCATTGTCATTTATATAGATTTGAATTGGGAATTGCGTCATTTTTTGGTAGTCAGTTGTCTGTTGTGGTTTGCCCCAAGCCATAGGAAGTTTTCTCCATAATAGAAATGGTGACTCCGCTGGGGAGAACATCCATTTTTGGGTATTTTTAGGCATTTTTCCTTATTTAGAGTTGTTGTTTGTCGAATCTCTATGTCATTGCTTAGCCATTGGGATATACTATAGAAAACAAGATTTTTCTGGGTGATTGGACTCTTTATTTGCTTATTTGCTTTTCCCTGTACGCGGGTCAGCTTAGCTTTGCCCACGTCTACCTGCCTTTGTCTGCACTATAGCTCGCATCTACCTGCGGTTTTTCTTTCGACGGTAGCATACAACTCCGGGTTTGGTTGATTTATAGCCTTGGATTGTTGCTGGGTTGGTTTTGAGTGTTCTTGAGTCTTAATTGGCCTTATTCCTGACTATTCCATGCCGTGTTTATGACCAGAAATTCCTTTTTCTCTTTGTTTTGAGCCTTGTTGGTTCCACACCATTTTTAATTTTTTAGCTCATTACATTGGCTGAGTTTCATTGTTTGGGTTTTGCTGGGTTGTCTTAGTGATCTGCTCTACATTCCTTTAACCAAATAGGTAGATTTTGCTTGCATTTTTTCATTCCATTATATTGAAAAAATACAAAACATAGTTTTGCATTTTCCTTTCCATTATATGAGAAAATACAAAAATATTTGCTTTCCGTACTACATTTTCCATCTGTGTGCTTTCATCTAGGATCTGCTTGTGCATTGGAAATTTAAAAGAGTTGCATTTTATTTCGAACTATTGGATTGATTATCATTTTAGTGGCATTGTTTTTATTGGATAGATGAGTCTAGAGTTTTAGAATTGTGCATGCTATTGAGTCCTATACGTCATCAGTTTCATGACCATATCCTTTGAGTAATTACAGCCATTTAGAATCAACGCATAATCTTAAAATTGATTAGAACGATTTTTCTTTTATAGGGTGCACCAACTAGTATAGGTTTAGAGTCTTGGAATAGATCATTGTGAGTTAACGATCCAAGACTACTAGACGAAACATTATGTGTTTGACCGAGGAGTGGTGAATTCCATAATATACATCAATGTTCTTAGGAATCTCTACTCAGACTAGAGTTAAGCACGAGGTCACGGGAGGTTGGTTGCAGAGATAGCCCTCCAATACTAGTTGAACATGGGAGATATTTCCAGGATTTGTTTGTGTATAGGGGCTCTTGAGGGATCTGTACCTATTGAGTTTTGGGCTTAGCTACCCTGCCCATATGATGGATCCCACCTGCGACTGTCTGCTTGAGCATTGGTTATATTGTGGTGACCTTAGTTTCCTTACCTAGGTATCGCATAGGCCATTCGTAGTGGTTATACTGCGGTTGTCCTGAGTCAGATAGGGGTTGGACAGCACGTTGCATGTTGTATAGGGATTTGACTCTGTGCACGTAGTGAAGCCTGGGAGCCATTATAACTGATTTTGTTACCTCCGGTTATAGTTTGGGAGTCTCAAGCCTCTCCTAGGAGAGACATAACGGCTATAGTGTCAGGAGGTCCCTTGAGCCAGTCCTGTTTGTGTGCATTTGGGTGTAGTTTCTTAGTTGTGTGCTCTTTGTTCTTTGATCTTTAGTTTGGCCGATAGGGGACGCTTCAATTTATTGACCTTTCAGAGATATCGTGGCGTGAGGTCCTACTCTCCATTGGTCTCGTTGGTTGGCTAGTTTACTGGCTGCCGAAGCTACACGTCGTGTTCAGAGGGGACGCCGGAGGGCCCTCTCCGATTCTTTTGATTTTTTTGACGCGCTTCACGCTGACTTTATCACTAGTTCTGGCATGGGAGAAATCCCTACTACTCTGTTAGGGAAAGTTGAAGACGCTTCTGCTCCTCCTACTCCTAGAGAGGCATGGGGGGGCGATCCACAACCCGAGACCCAACCTAGTTTGTTTGGGTCGGATCCACCCGAGGATGACTCGTTCGATCCTTCGAATCCACATAATTTCCTATATGGGATGCCAGAGTCACGTGTTAACACAGGTCCTACGACCAACACTACCCCGTTCTCTTATGGTATGCCTGGTCTGAACACAGTTAATACTTCCACCACATCTGGTAGTCATGCTAGTACTAGTCATGGTGTTAGCAACACTGCACTCACTGGGGGCACTACCCTCGCTGGGATCACCGCACCTTCTACTCACACACGTCAGTATGGGATGGGCTACATTCCTCCAAACATTCCAAATCTTGGAGGAAGGCCGCCTCCTAGGACTACCCCTCCTGGTGGGAATACTGTTCACAATACGGCTCACATTCCACAGTATAATACACATACCTCTACACGTCAACCCAGGATCACGTTTGCTAATGTTAACAATCCTCCTAATACCGGGAGTGGAAACATACCGTATACTTTTACATCTACTCCTGCTACTAGTAACACTAATGTAGGGGGTGGGAATATACCTTATACTTATGGTCACTACACGATTTCTCTTGCTACTAGTAATGCTTATGCAAGGGGGTGGGAATATACCTTATAATTATACAACTGCTCCTGCTACCAATAGTACTTATGCAAGGGGTGGGAACATACCTTACAATTATGGTCATTACAACACGGTTCCTGCTACGAGTAGTACTTATATGCCCCATAATTATGGTGGTAACCCTTACTATAATACAGTCAGTGCTGGCCCTCATTACAACCCACCTCATTACGATGCTCATAATGCCCATATACCTGCTTACCCTCACATGGGTCAGGTTGGAGGAGGTTATCAACAGTATGGTCATGGTCATGGTCAATCATATCCTTCAGGTCCGTATAATCAACCTTTTATGGGAGTTTATAATCTTTCGGATCTTTCGAAGCTCACGAATGATCCGGTGTGTCACGATCCTAATTGGCCTCCAGTCCCTACAAAGCTCCTTTTGGACATTCCCAAGTTTGAGGGGAAGGGTGGTGAGGATCCGTGTGATCACGTTATGACTTTTCACCTTTGGTGCTCATCAAACTCATTAAATCACGATTCCGTTCGTCTGAGACTATTTCAATGCACTGTCACGGGGGTAGTTGCGAAGTGGTATGTCGAGTTGCCTGGGGGCATGTACAGGGGTTTCAATGAGATAGCCTTGGTTTTCCTGGATCATTTCCAGCTGCCAGTTCGCTACGATATTGGCACTGAAATCTTGTCTACCTTCCACCAAAATAAGTCCACACACATATTTGATTATGTTCAAGAGTGGTATCGACAGAAGAGGTTAGTGAAAGCCAACATTCCTCCAAAGTTTTTGTTGGAGTGGTTTCTCAAGTCTTTACTTCCATACATTTCTAAGGATGTTTCGATGTCCGACATTACGACCGAGGAATAAGCTATACTCAAAGTACAACAAATAGATTTACTCTATGCTCAGTCTGGAATTCTTTACGACATTATTCCTGACGCACCACAATCACGACATGAGCCCAAGCCAGTTCCTGGACCACATGCCAATGGCATTGATGGATCCGCAAGTACTCGACCCGTAGATTTGGTTGCTAATCAAATGAAAAATTTGTCACTTAACCAGTCTACTCACGGACAGCTTCACACCTTGTCCGCTTCCACCCCATCGTCCGATGTACACGCTATGCAATCGGCGAACCCATCAGGTAACCAGCAGCCTGGTGGTAAGAAGAAGGGGAGAAATAATCGCAAGGGTGGAAATAATGGGAACAATGGTAGTAATCGTAATACTCTTCGGAAAGAGAATTCCAACACTCCTCAGGATAGCGGAAATGCTGGTGGGGACCGCAAACCCAGGCGTAAAGTGAAATTCCCTTGCAAGCTTTGTGGAGAAGATCACTGTTATCACATATATAGTAGCCGGGCTACCATACATTATTTTTCAGATTCCAGGGCACTTTTCAGCCAGTTCCTTTACATTGATATGATGAGATGAGCATCTATCTATGGATCAGTATCAGATTTTGGACAGCATACGTATTCCCCATTCCATGACTGAGTCTCAGGACACTCAGAGAGATGACCGATGTAGCCATTATACCATTTATGCAGAGCAGTCAGTAGTGCCTAGAGTTACAGTAGAAGTTTCAGAGGACAGATGACGGATCAGAATATGAGCAACAGGTATATGACTCAGCAGGTATATTTTGTTGTCATGGTTATATTGCTTTTATATTCATTCTTATGGCATGTCTTAGCACTTAGTGTCATGATCTGGCGATCATATAGATATGTGGACCTGGTTGATCTTATTATATATATTCTACTGTCCTTACTCAGACTTAGAAGTTCACTATTCATATTCATTGGTTTTACCTTCTCTAGGGATAATAGAGGTGAGCATTCCACCATACCTTGGCTTGCTAGTGTTGGCTCCATTATTCATTGTATTCATCCATCCATTGCCTACCTTTTAGTTTATCACCCTGACTTACTACTTGACTAGTGGCATGGAGGATCTTTCCCCACTGTAGCCTCTGTATTGGATGGGATTCCCTGTTTATTGTGTCTCGGCTTTGAGTTGGTGACAAAACTTACCTTTGGTGAGTTGGATTGTAGGCCTAAATCATTCTGGTCAGTTGTCCCGATGTTTGGCATTGGCTCGAAGTCCCCCTAGTCACTTGAGATGTTGTTGGCTAAAACTAAAAGCTCATGTACTACTTATGGAAACTGATAAATCCACCCATGGAAACTAAAAAGGGCAAGATCCATGAACTGCTAAAAAATACTCCTCGAAGAGTATAAGAAAGGTCCAAAAAGCAATGATTCTTAAAATCTATATCTAAACAATTGCTGACCTTATATATGTATAAAAAACATGCCTTGGATGCAAGCTGCAACTAGTTGTTCTTATTAGCACACCTGAGATCCGAAGGGTTATGTAGACCAAAAAGGCCACAAAATGAAATTGAATGATCCTAATGAACCTAGATGAACTTGATGTAGACATGATGCCTAAGTTGAATAAGCACTCTCTAAACAACTTATCCATTTGTGAGACACCGCCATTCCCTGTGTTGTTGCTCATTCAGTATATACTATGGTGTGTATTCCCTTTCCCATATCCAAAGTGTCACAATTTCAAGTCATTCAGTCACCCTTTGGCCTAGCTAGTTCATTTTTAGCCTTCACCATTCACTAGCAAATTGATCACAACTATGAAGTGAGTATGGTCTTGAAAGTCTAGTCTGAGTCATAGTAATAATTAATGACACTATATATTTGTTGGTAGATTCCCAGTAATGATTAATTTTTGTTATAATTTCTATTTGAATGATTTGTAGAGCATGCATTAACCTTTGACACTTTGCAGCAGCTTCTGATGGTAATCTGAGTTATATTTGGTCAATATTGACATGGTCAATTTTAGTTTGACTAAGGTCAATCATAGGACATGACATTGTTGGACCTTGTGATGATTCAAATAGATGATATATGGTATATGTACATGTACATGATGGTTCTATGCATCAGATACAGGTTTATGATGATGATTATTGGTTTTCAGCATTATTTGATCATTTACAGATTATTATTATTTCACCTGTTCCGGTACATTGGATATATTATATGATCATGCAGAGATCCTTATGGTGTATGAGTACACATCTTGGATAGTTTTGGACCTTCTGAGTCCAATGACACAGTCTACTTTCAGTTCCGGGCAGTTACAGTGATGATTGATCCTCAGTAGGCTGTCCTAGTGCAGTTTTGGTCTATCGAAGACCCTGTCAGAGCAGAGTTGGGTTTTATTTGGTTCACCTAGGGCGCCGATGATGGAGGGGGTGGTCCCACCACTTGTTTTTACCATATTACCCCCCTCCTGGACACACTGGTGCCCTCACCTTGACAGCGTAGGCACTCCAGGAGGCAGTTTGGGGTAGGTACACGCTTCCCGAGGCAGTTTTGGATTGGTAGAAATGGCTACAAAGGAATTCGATTTGGGCTACTAAGGCAAATTTTTGGCATGGGATGATTAGTGATGATGATTGGGATGTCTTCCGCACCTTCTCCAAGAGTTTCAGCTTCATCGGGGCCCACATCCATCACTTATGGCATTTTCTGATGATTTCTGAGGCCTCCTAAGGCCCATTATTTGTCCATAGAGGCATGATTTGGTACTTTGATGACTATTTTATTATTATTGTGCTATGGGGATTGACCAAGGGTGGCTAAAATTACCCCTTGGATCCACCATAGGCTTATTGTTATATTTTGTCATCATGATTTGGTGGGATCCCCTCTCCTAGGGCGATTTTGTCCACTTATGGTTATATTTTATGGTTGATCCATGTATTTTATTGTTGAGCTCATCTCAACCATTGATTAGATATTTTGATATTTTAATCTTATCCACTCATGTAAAAAGTGGTTAGGATTATGGTCTCTCTCCATCCTATTTAAGGAGAGAACCTCTCATTGTAAAATCATCTAGAGATTTTTTGCTCTTGGCTCTTGGAATAAAATTTCTATCTTTTGGAGTACATGCTTGGGTTCAAGTGGATGTTGGTTGCTTTGATTGTAAATGCTTTTGTCCATTGCACTAGAGGATCTATTGTAGCTATATTGCATATTTTCCATATCATTTTTTACAAGTGGAGAAGACTTCTTCAACAAGTGCGAATTGGTGGGGAGGCTTGCCCTTCAAGCTTGGAGGAGGACGTTTTGGGTTAAACAGGGAGTGGTTTTGTCTTTGCACCAACTATTCTTTTCTTATCTCTTTCTTTCTTGTATCTACCTTCAACATGTTAAACCGATTGATGCTTTGCTCCTTGGTTTTGACAAGTTAGAGGGACACATATGTGGCTTGGAAAAATCGATTTGGCAAGAGGGCTTCAAAAATTCTCCATTTGATCTTTGGCAAAAGTAATCCTGATCTCAACTAGCATTCATCTCTTCATCGAGGTATGCTCCAAAGGTATGATCTTCTTCTTCTTTGAATCATCCATAATTTCTAGATCATAAAAACCCTAATTAATCAAAACCCTCATTTTGGTTTTTCTTAGATCTACTTAGATCTAGCCTTGCTTTTGAAGAGATATTAAGAACCCACCTCTATAGAATCCACCCCTAGTTGGATCTATAGTTTGGTGGTGATTGGGTTGAAATTGACACACTTTTCAAGGCAATATAGCCCTCTTGAGGCAAATCACACTTCCTTGGGAGAGGCTTCTTTGGTTAGATCTAGCACATGGGTAGGTGAGATCCCACTTGATTTGCAATCTACATATTTGATAACCTACCCCTAGACTCTTACTTTGGTGATTTCTACCTTGTGGGCATCATTCCACATTTCAAGGGATTAAAACTCCATTTTGGACTACTTGGCACCTTAAAACTCAGATCTAGTAAGATCTAACCCTTGGATTGTCTTTATTTTCTAGATCCACATAGATCATTGCCTAAGCTACTTGGATCTACAATTTGGTGGCCATTGGACTTGTTTTGACACCCCTTTCCCATCTTTTATCCCTCCTTGAGCAAGGTCGCACTTCCTTGGGTGATTGAGTTTGCCCACTTCGAGGACGTGGGTAGTTGATATTTTTGTGGATTTGGAACGGGCATACCTTGAAACCTAGGTCTAGAGTATCATTTTGTGACGATCTTCCTTGGGGGTAGCATTCCTTATTTTAAGGGATTGTGATCCATTTGGGTCATATCATGAAACCCTAGATCTAGCAAAATCCAACCATCATATCCCAATTAGCCCACTTGATTTTCATGCTAGGTGTCCTGATCTACACTTTGACATATCATTTGACTCCAGTAACCCATCCAACAAGGAACTAGTCCTCCTTAGGCAAGTCGCACTCCTTGGGAATTGTGTCAAACCTTAAATCCCATATGTGGGTATTCCTAATTTCAACTTAGATCCATAGATCTACTCATTACATATCCACTAGTACCAATTGCATCCCTTAATTTCACCTTGTGGGTCCCATTTGAACCATTCACATATCTCAAGAAAGTAGGTCCCACTTGTGTAACACATGGTACTAGATCTTGTCATTATAACTAATCATGTGGCCTAAATCATATATTGGTTGAAACACTAATCATCTCTCAAACCACCATCAACCATACTTTAACTTCTAGGTCCACTTAACCTTGCATTGGTTTCCGTAACTCATTATTTACTTCCCTAGGAACCTTTGTTTGGGTCCAATCATCTTTGATTGGTAATAGGGTCTCCCCCTAGGTCTTGATTCATCTAGATCTAAAGTGAAGAGTGCCTCGGTTGACGTGACTCCCACATTGCATTGGGAACCGTGGCATCTCTTGGGTCACCTCTTTAGTTTTCCATCTCCTCTATCGTCCTGGATGGGATACCACTAGGGGGAACTACAAGTTGTGTGATAACATTTTTGGCATCGTTTTCGGGGAGGGAAGAGGCTTACCTTGGTTCGACATAGTATTTGTCACTCACTCTCTCTTGCATTTTAAACGACATATATCTTGGTAGAAGAGTTTTAAAGTCTACCTGGCGACTCCACCGGTGATCGATCTTGTCATTCTCTAGAACCCATGGGGTGCATCATGTTGTATTTAGGTTCTTGATAACAAAATAAAAAAATAAAATATAAAAAATAAAAAAATAAAATAAAAATTTTCCATTCATGGCTGCTGCTGAGCGGCCTAGGACTTTCGATCAATTGAAATTTTTTGACTTTTTCAAAATCGTTGGGTATCCTAATTATATTCCTCATCAAGCCAGTGAAAGGTTGCCTAAATTCTACGTAGGTTATGAGATATCTGCTAAAAGGCACCTTGAAATCTTTAGGAAAATTTTTAATGGATTATCTATAACCCATGAGGATGTGTGTATGAAACTATTGGGTTCATCTTTCCAAGGAAGAGTTGAGATTTGGTTCTTGAATTTAAAACCCAATAGCATTTCCGGATATGATATGTTTGAAAATAAATTCCTAGAAGAATGGGGATGTGAACTTGATGATATTTATTCTTCAATTCAAATCCAAGATCAAAACCTTCCCCTTTCCGCATATTTGTGTCGAATGCAGACTGAAGAGCTGACACCAGCGAGAGAGAAGATCCGGTCCTTAGAGATCAAATAAAAAAAAAATCAAAAATTTCCTCAATCTCCAATAAAAAGATATGTATATATGCAAAATAACCAATAAACACTAGATAAATGAAATATGCAGATTAGAGAGACCCGATGCCCTCAAAGGGGATATTACAGTCGTCTGGAACCAGGGGAATTGTCTATATTAACTACCAGCTATATGAACATCTGAGAAGGTTTTATCCTATCGTTGAATCAATCAATAACCAAATATCAAATAAATTTTCAACATCCGGAGATGACCCCTCCTGCCCGATTTCTTTTTAGGATGAGTCTTCCACTTCTGAGTCGATCGAAAGTCAAATCCATAATCATTGTATAAATCATAAGTTTTCAAATTTATTTTTAGGTAGCTTTAGTCCTGACCTTGAGGAAAATTCTGAGGGTGAGCCTTTAGTCAGTCAGTCTATTGAAGTTCCTCCCTCGGAGAAACTCATTAGTCATTCTATCTTTAGTGATCATTTAATTCCTTATCACCTTATTGAAGAAGAAGAAAGTAGGGACATAGACCAAGATCCTTTAGTAGTGATTTCACATGATCATTGTGCGAATAATCAGGATGCTTTAAATGAACTTGTTAATTTGATCCCTGATCAATTAAATGAAAATGATCAAGTGTCCTCTTGTGAATCTAATGATGAATCAATAGAAGGTCAACCTCAAGACGAGGAAGAGTTAATAAATCACAATAGGTGTTCTAATCTTTGTTCCACTCCTTATAATAAATCTTTAAATTTTCCTTTTTTCATCTTTAATCAAGATAACTTAGAGTTAGATAGTTATGGTCAATCTTGTCCTCATATTGTAAATATTAAACTTGATCAAAAGCTTGAAAATATTCCTAGAATAAAGAATGTTTTCTTTTGTCAAAATCCAAGGTCAAACTTGTTTATCCATTTGGGAGAATTTTCATGTTTACAATCCACCCTCCCTTCCCAACTCTTTCAATCATCTTTGGGTTGGTGCTCTAGTCAATTTTTTGCCTTGGAATTTTTCAATAGGAAGTATATGCATGATTACATGATTGGAGAAAAAGCACTTCATTTCCCTTTTCAGTCACCTTGGAACAATAATGCTTCTTGTCAAATTATCAATCATTCTTGGTGGCTAGAAAAGGTGTTTACAGATCAATTTCATCTTTTCTCCATTTTTGAGCATCAAGTGGGTCTAGTTTTGATTTTTCGTCTTTTAAGCCTTGATTTGTCCCCACTTGGTTTTTATTTGATCATCAGTCCCAAGGGGAAACGAATTGAATATGCAAGTGAAGTGAATGAGAAAAGTAGTTTATTAAATCAAATACCATATATTTTCCCTCCATCAATTTTAAACAATCACTTGCATAAATTTTAAGATCCTATCAGTTCTTTGATGGAGGATGTCAGCTTCAGTCAATCTTTCCCTTGGCATGATTTCATTTTGCACCATTCAAACCCTTCTTCAATTTTTGAACAAGCCAGAAAGATTGTGTTATCAAATTCTCTAATCTTTAATCCAATCATTACTAGTTTCATTAATAAAAATAAAAAAAGAATCACTAATCTGTTTGATGAATGTTTGCACTGGATTTATGATTTTACCTAGCATTTGTGTTGACTGGTTAGAGTAGGGTAGGTAGGTCTTGAATAAGCTCACTTGAGCAGTAGGATTTGTGTGCTTTTTCTTTTTCTGTGTGATGAATTGCCAATTTTTCTTTTCTGCTTGGAGTGTCTACTTGTTTTTGTTTTTGATTGAGTTGAGCCTTGCTCCTTCCTAAGCTTGTCTCTTCTCCTGCATGCATCAAAGAATTTTAATTTCCTTTCACATTTTTGGCTGCCTATGCAAGTTGAGATTGCCTGCTTGAAAAAGTTCTCCTTTCCTCCTGCACAGTAAAAATAAAAAATGATGAATGATGAATAAATGATATATGCCATGTTAGATTTAAAATTTTCTTTTATGCATTTCATGTTATGCTTTAGAGTAGATTTCAGTTTCAGTTTTATTTTATATTCTTCCCATACATGCTCCATGAGGTATTCTAGTGTTTGTGAGCACAGGTACAGGTGCAAAATAAAAGCTAAAAATGATGATGGTGCAGTGTTGGATTGAAGATTAATGCAGAGCGGTTCGAGACCAGAGATACTGAGGTTCTCAAGCGCTCTCTCCCTTAGAGCACTTGTCCTAGCTGGAGCCAAATGTTATCACATATATAGTAGCCAGGCTACCATAAATTATTTTTCAAATTCCAGGGAACTTTTCAGCCAGTTCCTTTTCATTGAGATGATGAGATGAACATCTATCTATGGATCAGTATCAGATTTTGGACAACATATGTATTCCCCATGCCATAACTGAGTCTTAGGACACTCAGAGAGATGACCGATGTAGCCATTATACCATTTATGTAGAGTAGTCAGTAGTTCCCAGAGTTACAGTAGCAGTTTCAAAGGACAGATGATGGATCAGAATATGAGCATTCAGGTATATGACTCAGCAGATATATTTTGTTGTCATGGTTATATTGCTTTTATATTCATTCTTATGGCATGTCTTAGCACTTAGTGTCATGATCTGGTGATCATATAGATATGTGGACTTGGTTGATCTTATTATATATATTCTACTGTCCTTACTCAGACTTAGAAGTTCACTATTCATACTCATTGGTTTTACCCTCCCCAGGGAGAATAGAGGTGATCATTCCACCATACCTTGGCTTGCTAGTGTTGGCTCCATTATTCATTGTCTTCATCCATCCATTGCCTACCTTTTAGTTTATCACCCTGACTTACTACTTGACTAGTGGAATGGAGGATCTTTCCCCACTATAGCCTCTGTATTGGATGGGCTTCCCTGTTTATTGTGTCTCGTCTCTGAGTTGGTGAAAAAACTTACCTTTGGTGAGTTGGATTGTAGGCCTAAATCATTTTGGTCAGTTGTCCCGATGTTTGGCATTGGCTCAAACTCCCCCTAGTCACCTAAGATGTTATTGGATAAAACTGAAAGCTCATGTACTACTTATGGAAACTGATAAATCCACCCATGGAAACTAAAAAGGGAAAGAGCCATGAACTGCTAAAAAATACTCCTCGAAGAGTATAATAAAGGTCCAAAAAGCAATGATTCTTAAAAGCTATATCTAAACAATTGCTGACCTTATATATGTATAAAAAACATGCCCTGGATGCAAGCTGCAACTAGTTGTGCTTATCAGCACACCTGAGATCTGAAGGGTTATGTAGGCCAAAAAGGCCACAAAATGAAATTGAATGATCCTAATGAACCTGGATCAACTTGATGTAGACATGATGCCTAAGTTGAATAACCACTCTCTAAACAACTTATCCATTTGTGAGACACCGCCATTCCCTGTGTTGTTGCTCATTCAGTATATACTATGGTGTGTGTTCCCTTTCCTATATCCAAAGTGTCAAAATGTTAAGTCAGTCAGTCACCCTTTGGCCTAGCCAGTTCATTTTTAGCCTTCACCCTTCACTAACAAATTGATCACAACTATGAAGTGAGTATGGTCTTGAAAGTCTATTCTGAGTCATAGTAATAATTAATGACACTATATATTTGTTGGTAGATCACCAGTAATGATTAATTTTTGTTATAATTGCTATTTGAATGAGTTGTAGAGCATGCATTAACCTTTGATACTTTGCAGCAGCTTCTGATGGTAATCTGAGTTATATTTGGTCAATAGTGACCTGGTCAAACTTAGTTTGACCAAGGTCAATCATAGGACATGAGATTGTTGGACCTTGTGATGATTTAAATAGATGATATATGGTCTATGTACATGTACATGATGGTTCTATGCATCGGATACAGGTTTATGATGATGATTATTGGTTTTCAACATTATTTGATCATTTACAGATTATTATTATTTCACATATTTCGGTACATTGGATATATTATATGATCATGCAGAGATCCATATGGTGTATGAGTACACATCTTGGGTAGTTTTGGTCCTTCTGAGTCCAATGAGACAGTCTACTTTCAGTTCCGGGCAGTTACAGTGATGATTGAGCCTCAGTAGGTTGTCCTAGTGCAGTTTTGGTCTATCAAAGACCCTATCAGAGCAGAGTTGGGTTTTATTTGGTTCACCTAGGGCGCTGATGATGGAGGGGGTGGTACAACCACTTGTTTTTACCATATTACCCCCCTCTCGAACACACTGGTGCCCTCACCTTGACAGCGTAGGCACTCCAGGAGGCAGTTTGGGGCAGGTACACACTTCCCGAGGTAGTTTTGGATTGGTAGAAATGGCTACAAAGGAATTCGATTTGGGATACTGGGGCAAAGTTTTGGCATGGGATGATTAGTGATGATGAGTGGGATGTCTTCCACACCTTCTCTAGGAGTTTCAGCTTCATCAGGGCCCACATCCATCACTTATGGTATTTTCTAATGATTTCTGAGGCCTCCTAAGGCCCACGATTTGTCCATAGAGGCATGATTTGGTACTTTGATGACTATTTTATTATTATTGTGCTATGGGGATTGACCAAGGGTGGCTAAAATTACCCCTTGGATCCACCATAAGCTTATTGTTATATGTTTTCATCATGATTTGGTGGGATCCCCTCTCCTAGGGTGATTTTGTCCACTTATGGTTATATTTTATGGTTGATCCATGTATTTTATTGTTGAGCTCATCTCAACCATTGATTAGATCTTTTGATCTTTTAATCTTAGCCACTCATGTAAAAAGTGGTTAGGATTATGGTCTCTCTCCATCCTATTTAAGGAGAGAGCCTCTCATTGTAAAATCATCTAGAGATTTTTGGCTCTTGGCTCTTGGAATAAAATTTCTATCTTTTGGAGTGGATGTTGGTTGCTTTGATTGTAAATGCTTTTTTCCATTGCACTAGAGGATCTATTGTAGCTATATTGCATATTTTCCATATCTTTTGTTACAGGTGGAGAAGACTTCTTCAACAAGTGCGAATTGGTGGGGAGGCTTGCCCTTCAAGCTTGGAGGAGGACGTTTTGGGTTAAACAGGGAGTGGTTTTGTCTTTGCACCAACTATTCTTTGCTTATCTCTTTCTTTCTTGTATCTACCTTCAACATGTTAAACCAATTGATGCTTTTCTCCTTGGTTTTTACAGGTTAGAGGGACACATATGTGGCTTGGAAAAATCGATTTGGCAAGAGGGCTTCAAAAATTCTCCATTTGATCTTTGGAAAAAGTAATCCTCATCTCAACTAGCATTCATCTCTTCATCCAGGTATGATCTTCTTCTTCTTTGAATCATCCATAATTTCTAGAGCATAAAAACCTTAATTAATCAAAACCCTCATTTTGGTTTTTCTTAGATCTACTTAGATCTAGCCTTGCTTTTGAAGAGATATTAAGAACCCACCTCTATAGAATCCACCCCTAGTTGGATCTATAGTTTAGTGGTGATTGGGTTGAAATTGACACACTTTTCAAGGCAATATAGCCCTCTTGAGGCAAATCACACTTCCTTGGGAGAGGCTTCTTTGGTTAGATATAGCACATGGGTAGGTGAAATCCCACTTGATTTGCAATCTACATATTTGATAACCTACCCGTAGACTCTTACTTTGGTGATTTCTACCTTGTGGGCATCATTCCACATTTCAAGGGATTAAAACCCCATTTTGGACTACTTGGCACCTTAAAACTCAGATCTAGTAAGATCTAACCCTTGGATTGTCTTGATTTTCTAGATCCACATATATCATTGCCTAAACTACTTGGATCTACAATTTGGTGGCCATTGGACTTGTTTTGACACCTCTTTCCCATCTTTTAGCCCTCCTTGAGCAAGGTCGCAACTACCCACTTTGAGGACATGGGTAGTTGAGATTTTTGTGGATTTGGAACGGGCATACCTTGAAACCTAGGTCTAGAGTATCATTTTGTGACGATCTGCCTTGGGGGTAGCGTTCCTTATTTTAAGGGATTGTGGTCCACTTGGGTCATATCATGAAACCCTAGATCTAGCAAAATCCAACCATCATATCCCAATAAGACCACTTGATTTGCATGCTAGGTGTCCCGATCTACACTTTGACATATCATTTGACTCCATTAACCCATCCAACAAGGCACTAGTCCTCCTTAGGCAAGTTGCACTCCTTGGGAATTGTGTCAAAACTTAAATCCCATATGTGGGTATTCATAATTTCAACTTAGATCCATAGATCTACTCATTACATATCCACTAGTAACAATTGCATCCCTTAATTTCACCTTGTGGGTCCCATTTGAACCATTCACAATCTCAAGAAAGTAGGTCCCACTTATGTAACACATGGTACTAGATCTTGTCATTATAACTAATCATGTGGCCTAAATCATATATTGGTTGAAACACTAATCATCTCTCAAACCACCATCAACCATACTTTAACTTCTAGGTCCACTTAACCTTGCATTGGTTTCCATAACTCATTATTTACTTATCCCTATGAACCTTTGTTTGGGTCCAATATTCTTTGATTGGTAATAGGTTCCCCCCCTAGGTCTTGATTCATCTAGATCTAAAGTGAAGAATGCCTCGGTTGACGTGACTCCCACATTGCATTGGGAACCATGGCATCTCTTGGGTCACCTCTTTAGTTGTCCATCTCCTCTACCATCCCGAATGGGATACCACTAGGGGAAACTACAAGTTGTGTGATAACAATCACCTTACTCACGTGTAATGTCCCTTGTTAGGAGTTTTATCAAAATGGCAATTTTTCACTTTTTTCCCTAGTTAGACCTTTGACTAGTTTTGATCTCTAGGTCCCAAATTTGCCCCAAATGATCCCAAATATTCTGAGAAGGTATATGAATGATATTAGAAGATAAATATGTGTTTCAAGGATGCCTTTGGACCTTTAAAATACTTCTACAAATCCTCTTTCAATTCTTGTCAATGTAGGTAACTTTACTAGTGATTTTCCTTTGACTAGTATTGGACTCTAGGTCTCAAATTGACTCCAAATCCATTCAAATATTCAAGGAAGGTGTATGAATGATATTATTACTTGAATATGATTTTTAGGGATGACATATGGCCACCAAAATACCTTTTCAAACTCTCTTAATATTCTGGACCAAGTATGCAATTTTACTAGTAATTTGGGGTTCAAATCCCCCTGAGGTAAGTACTGAAAATGGCTTCCCAAATGCCTCCAAACCCACTCAAGTTTATGAAACGAGGTATGTAATGTGTTAATTATATTATTAAGGTCTCATATGCACCATTAATGGTTTATTAAAACTATTCTCACCATCTCCCATATAACTGCAAAAATCCCCAATTCGACCCTTGGGGAAATGGCACTATTTCACCTCCCAATAAAACTAAACTGAGTAAAAATGCTTTAAATGCTCAAGTACATTACATGAAACTTGTATAAGACATCCATGTAATTATATTGATCACAAATATATCATAGAATCATCCATTCATTCGAAATCATCAACATTACATTGATTCACAACAAGGTAGTGGGGAAATGACACTGATCTTTCATTAAAATTGAGATATATACATTTCTACTTGGAATTTAGACCTGAAACTTTCTGGAGATGAATAACAGAGTAATTAATTCATATCACAAAATAAATGGGGCATTAGAATCTCCTCCAAAGAGTACAATATCTCACCAAAAACGCCCTCCCTCAAGGATCACGAATATGCTATCAAAAACGGAAATGGTTGAAGGAGTGAGCTGCAATAGAATAAACCATGAGCTGCCCTGTAGCTTACACCTACAAATAAAGACTCCATTAAATCTCCAAATGAAAGTTCTGAATGGCCTTTCCAATTACCAACTTGGATGGGAATCTTTCACCCTCGAAATTGGCTAAGGCAAGAAACTAGTCATCCACTAGCTCTCCCTCTACACAAATGCAATTCCAAATTCTACAAATGATCAAAATATGGTTTCATTATTTGTTATTGAAATTTATAAAGTTCTAATGTCCTCCATGGGTCGAATTCCTTCCAAGAGACTCATGCCAACTCAAGTTGGGAAGAGATTCCAAAGAACGCCACTTGTACAACAATTCCTAGTCTCCCACTTCCACCAAATCACATGTGGAAGCATATTAGCTGGCCTGACACCCTTAAGTGCCCTCTTGGAGTCTATTTTTAGCCCTTCCATGTCATATATGTCATATGTCAGCCTTCAGGTCTGATTTGTGTCATAGGTGTCATAGCATCTTCATCATTGTTGTCATAGAACTAGGGAATCTAGCCCAAGTGTCTCACTAGCTCCAAATTGCCTCTTCCTCTTCCATGGGAGTTACTCTTCCTCTATATTTCGACCTTGGATGATTCATGCCATGAATAATACCTTTTGGACTCCCCCAAGTATGTTACCATTCGCCTTGAATTCGAATTGGTGAGAGAATGATGCCAAGTGTAGTGGAGAAATCTGGCCATATGTGGGTCCCACTTCCTCCATGTGTCTTCATGATCAAATGCCACTTTGATTTTCACTTTTATATATTTATTTAGATCCTTTATTAAATATTTATGCCACTCTAATGTTCAAACATCATTTATTATTCCCATTATTCCAAATCCCACAGCTTCCACCCCAAACCTAGGAAACTAGTAATCTTCCTCCTTGGCAATTATTTGAACTTTAGCATCAATTTGACAAACTCTACTGAATAGGGACAATGTGATTAGGCCATTGTGACCCGATTCCAAATTTGGGACATTACAAATCCTCCCTTCCCAATATTGCTTGTCCTCAAGCAATTTTAAACATGGGTGTTGAAGAACCTGCTTTCTGTATAATTCTTTGAAGTTGCCATTCAATTGCCCAACCTTGAGTCTTTGAGTTTCCATGAAGATTTTAGAGAGGAACCACCATGCTTGCTGCTGCACTACTCTGATTAAAATCACTTTATTAAGTGGGGAATCCATCTCCCATACTGCTTGCTTCCCCCCAAAAAATGAAACCAATGAGACAAAAATTATTCCAGGGTCCCATTGCTTGTATTGTACCCCAACAATTAAGAGTGCTCTCCAACCCACACCATTAGATAAGAGGATTTCTGGATCCCATTTTCTTGTATGCATTCTTCCAAACATCATGAGTACCAAATATATATCATCAAAGTACATAACAACATAATAAAAATGTACATCAAGGATATGCTTCATCAAAGAGTCATGAAAGTGCTTATACCTCCAAGCAAGTAGACCACCATTTTCCAAGTGCATACAAGCTTCAAGTGACCAATCAAATCTGCTCCAATGACATAGGTGAGGATCGCATGTCCTATAATGCTGCTCCAAAAGGATGTGATATGCATCAAAATATTCGGCCATGTATTCTTTCATCCAAGAAGTGAATGAAGAATCTCCACTAAAATCTGAACCAAATAATGAGCAGAAAAAACAAGGAGACTTCAAATGACTCAAAGAAGTCTCGCCAATACATCCATGAATGTGAGAATCATAAAAATATAACAAAGTATGTGGATTCCAACAAAAATGTTCTCCAATCATAAATCTATTCTCCCAAGTGTTGGATGAAGTTCCTCCAACATCAAATGAATCAAGTGTTGAGCAAGAAAAACCATGAGTCTTCAAGTGACTCAAATGCATATCATAGGTGCATCCATGTAGATTTGCATCATCATAAAGTGACAAATAATGTTGCTGCAAATGTGAATAAGAATGTGCTCCAACCATGTCATCATAAAAGGTAAATCTAGGAGTTCCATACTCCTCATGTGGCACCATCAAAAAGAACCCTTTCACCCATACTTCATTGAGACTAATACTGCAAAACATGGAATTGTAGGATGTAGGAGAATGAACTAACTCACCCAAATGATCAAAAAGTGCAGAATTTTCATCATGGGAAGGATCCATGTGGGTAGTATCATGCAGCTCCTTCAAAAGTGGGAAACCTTTGTCATAGATTGGTTCTAATGTAGAGGAATAATGCTCTTCTTTAAAAATTGCATAACCTTCATCAAGAGACAATTCAAGTTCCTCTTCCACCACATCAAGTGTTTGGATCTCTTCAAGTTCATCTTCAAACACATTAAGCACATTCAAATTCCCACATTTCTCATGATCCACCATGTCATGAGAATCCTCCAAGCAATCTACCATTTGACAATCTGAAACATAGGAGGAAAAACAAGTATCTTGCAACTTTTCAAGAAGTTGCTCATTTTGAATTGTGAGCTTATGAATATCATCATTATTCTTCAAGTATGCATCATGTAACAATTCATTAAGCTCAAACAAATGGTTTCTATCAAAAAGCAAAGACATGAAATTACCTTTGATGTGGCACATTGCTCTTTGAATCTTCTCCATGTCTTCAAGGAAGGATGTTTCCTCCAATGAAGTAGCTCTCCAACAAGAATTTGACACCAATGCTTGAGTGTCATGGAGAATGCTGAGGGACTCTTGGATCTTCTTTTCATTCATCTTTAAGGACCCTTCAAGAAAATGAGGCTCTTGCAAATGAACCTCCTCATCTTCTTCATTTTTTCTTGGACCAACTTCATGAAGCTCAAGTGGTGATGGGGAAGTTGATCTTGGTTCTTCTTCAACTGCTGCGAGGTATTCATTATCATGCTTAATGGAACTTGGGCTTGCAGCAACACTTTAAAAAGTGATCTCTATGTCACCAACATAGAGGTGTGAGCACCCATCAGTAGGTACTCCTTCATAGTTTAAGCATCCATCAGTAGATGCTCTTTGGTTCATGTCTAAGCTAGAAGGTGTCTCGGAATGATCTTCCATATTTTCAATAGAATCTTCTTCATGATCTTGTGATGTCTCTTCCTTTTGCTCCTTTAAGCAAGCTGATGCATTTTGCCCCTTGGTTTTCTTAAAATCAATAATTTTTTCCACAAGTTCGATAGAAAACAATTCGAATCCTTCCTTAAGTTGCTTGGTCATATCTTCAAATATTGTTTTCATAATTTTTATATGCTCCTCACCATCATATGAGGCTCCCTTTTCATCCCTAGTCATAGTTTCCTAAAAAAAATTGCTCTTCTTCTCCTACTTTTTTTTTTCCTCTTCAACAAAAGCACTTTTGGTTTCAATATCTAATGGTGGTACCTAAATTATTGTCCTCATGAATATTAGACCACATCAGGTTCCAAGATCATGCTCTGATACCACTGTAATGTCCGTTGTTAGGAGTTTTATCAAAATGGCAATTTTTCACTTTTTTCCCTAGTTAGACCTTTGACTAGTTTTGATCTCTAGGTCCCAAATTTGCCCCAAATGATCCCAAATCTTCTGAGAAGGTATATGAATGATATTAGAACATAAATATGTGTTTCATGGATTCCTTTGGACCTTTAAAATACTTCTGCAAATCCTCTTTCAATTCTTGTCAATGTAGGTAACTTTACTAGTGATTTCCCTTTGACTAGTATTGGACTCTAGGTCTCAAATTGACTCCAAATCCCTTCAAATATTCAAGGAAGGTGTATGAATGATATTATTACTTGAATATGATGTTTAGGGATGACATATGGACACCAAAAGACCTCTGAAAACTCTCTTAAGATTCTGGACCAAGTATGCAATTTTACTAGTAATTTGGGGTTCAAATCCCCCTGAGGTAAGTACTGAAAATGGCTTCCCAAATGCCTCCAAACCCACTCAAGTTTATGAACAGAGGTATGTAATGTGTTAAGTGTGTTATTAAGGTCTCATATGAACCACTAATGGTTTATTACAACTGTTCTCACCCTCTCCCATATAACTGCGAAAATCCCCAATTCGACCCTTGGGGAAATGGCACTATTTCACCTCCCAATACAACTAAACTGAGTAAAAATGCTTCAAATGCTCAAGTACAGTACATAAAAATTGTAGAAGACATCCATGGAATTATATTTATCACAAATATATCATATAATAATCCATTCATTCGAAATCATCAGCATTACATTGATTCACAACAAGGTAGTGGGGAAATGACATTGTTCTTTCATTAAAATTGAGATTTATACATTTCTACTTGGAATTTCGACCTGAAACTTTCTGGAGATGTAGAACAGAGTAATTAATTCATATTAAAAAATAAATGGGGCATTATAAGCTTCCCCAAAGAGTACAATAGCTCACCAAAAATTCCCTCCCTCAAGGATCACAAATATGCTATCAAAAACGGAAATGGTTGAAGGAGTGAGCTGCAATAGAATAAACCATGAGCTTCCATGTAGCTTACACCTACAAATAAAGACTCCATTAAAGCTCCAAATGAAAGTTCTGAATGGCCTTTCCAATTACCAACTTGGATGGGAATCATTCACCCTCGAAATTGGCTAAGGCAAGAAACTAGTCATCCACTAGCTCTCCCTCTACACAAATGCAATTCCAAATTCTACAAATGATAAAAATATGGTTTAATTATTTGTTATTGACATTTATAAAGTTCTAATGTCCTCCATGGGTCGAATTCCTTCCAAGAGACTCATGCCAACTCAAGTTGGGAAGAGATTCCAAAGAACACCACTTGTACAACAATTCCTAGTCTCCCACTTCCACCAAATCACATGTGGAAGCATATTAGCTGGCCTAACACCCTTGAGCGCCCTCTTGGAGTCTATTTTTAGCCCTGACATGTCATATATGTCATATGTCAGCCTTCAGGTCTGATTTGTGTCATAGGTGTCATAGCATCTTCATCATTGTTGTCATAGAGCTAGGGAATCTAGCCCAAGTGTCTCACTAGCTCCAAATTGCCTCTTCCTCTTCCATGGGAGTTACTCTTCTTCTATATTTCGACCTTGGATGAGTCATGCCATGAATAATACCTTTTGGACTCCCCCAAGTATGTTACTATTCGCCTTGAATTCGAATTGGTGAGAGAATGATGCCAAGTGTAGTGGGGAAATCTAGCCATATGTGGGTCCCACTTCCTCCATGTGTCTTCATGATCAAATGCCACTTTTATTTTCACTTGTATATATTTATTTAGCTCCTTTATTAAATATTTATGCCACTCTAATGTTCAAACATCATTTATTATCCCCATTATTCCAAATCCCAAAGCTTCCACCCCAAACCTAGGAAACTAGTAATCTTCCTCCTTGGCAATTATTTGAACTTTAGCATCAATTTGACAAACTCTACTGAATAGGGATAATGTGATTAGGCCATTGTGACCCAATTCCAATTTTGGGACATTACATCACGTATGTCCTCGGTTTGAAGAATCATCGAATCATCTTGCACAGAGCCCATCTATGTTGAAAGATCCCCTTACACATCATCAGAATATGGCTTCAAATACTCCTGCTACTAGTTATGGGACTAATGATATGTCAACGTCCGCTTCTCATACCAGTGGCTATGGATGCATGAATATGGTAAAATCATAGGTTGGTGTTGCTACTCGCCAACGTGATTATGATGCACCATAACCAAATATGGGGAATGAGCCTCCTCCTCCTCCTGATACCTCTTTGCATATCATGAAGCCCACTACTATGCCGCAGATACCGAAAGGTGTTCTAAAGCACTCTACGCATAATCCCAATGCTCGAGCCACCCAGAACTACTCTATTGTAGAATATTTGGGTCAAACTCCGTGTGCCATGTCGGCTCTCGAGGTCTTACAGGCGTGTCCTTCTCAAAGGAATTCCCTTTTACATGCTTTAGGAGTTTAGGATGGGGGAAGTCCTAACATTATCAAGTTTGACACTACTGACGTTCAACCTTGCTTACCCTACCATGTGGAGTGCCTACAGTATTTCATCAAAAGAATGGTGGTTGAAGAAGGTGCTTCTATTTCAGTGATGTCTTTATCTTGTTGGAAAGCTCTTGGCTCTCCTCCCTTATCCAAGTCTATGACCATGCTCACTGCATTTGACGGTCAGTCGTTTAATCCACATGGTATTCTCCCTTTCCTTGTTGTCCGCTTGGGTGGGAAACCTGTGCTTATTGAAGTCGAGGTGGTTGATGTGCCCATTGACTACAACCTTCTCCTGGGTAGGAATAGGATTTCCGCTATGAAAGCGGTCATGTCCTCTTTATTCAGAATTTTTTGCTTTCCACACGAGGGCAAGATTGTGACGATCGACCAACTATATTTTGTTAGTCCCTATTCCACAGCATCCACGAGACCTATTGTCCCCCAAGTCAAAGATTCTCAGCCGGCAACTGGGAACATGGGTGTAGGGTTGTACCCCTCATTGTTGGGATCTTTTGATTTCCCTGCACCTATTTCTTTTATTGGAACCATTTCCAACAATGCGCCTCCTCCATTGAATAATGTGCCATTCTGGACTTCGTATTTTGATGACCCATGGACCTTACCATCCACGAATTCTACGTCTAGAGACATTGTGCATGTTGGGATGACTATGCCACTATCTACTGCTGAGCTTGCTTATCAAGATATTCAACAAGCCACTACAGATCCAGATCTTTCCTCTTCACGGACAGAGGAGGGAGATCCTGTTATGCTGTTGGTATGGGCAACCAACTCATCTTGTTCGCACGATTTCCTTGATAGTACTTTACCTTCGGATGAAGCCATTATTGAGGCCATGTGTGGTAGTGAGAGACCTTGGGAAGACATGCATCATCGATCTCATTTTCTTCCCAACCTTGATCTTATTGAGAAAGAAGAGTTTAGGATGACTCTTGCCCAAATGGTTGGTCACCCTATAGCTCCTTAGGGTTCACATGGGATTTACGCGGAGGGGAACATGGCTAATATTTCCATTACTATACCGATCAACATTTCTTGAACTCCCAGGAAGGTAGAGAACATTTACATCGGTGCTGATTGCTCTTCTGAGGAGGTTGGCATTTACACTGAGTTGTTTAAGGAACTTCGAGAAGCTTTCGCCTGGTCATATGAGGAGATGCCAGGAATAGACCCCAGCATTGTCAAACACGAGATTAGAACATATCCAAATGCTAAGCCGATTTGACAATGCATTCATGCTGTGAACCCTAGAAAGGCAGCAGTGATCAAGGCAGAGGTGGAGAAACTGCTTAAGGCAGGTTTCATCTACCCAGTTCCCCTTACCGAATGGGTGTCAAATCCCATTCCTGTGGATAAGTAGCAGGGAACTATCAGTGTATGCACTGACTTTAGAGATCTGAACCACGCATGTCTGAAAGACAATTTCCCCACTCCATTCATAGATCAGATCTTGGATGCTTGTGCGGGAAGCAAAGTTTCTTCGTTTATGGATGGCTTTTCATGATATAACTAGATCCAGATATAGCCCGAGGACCAACATAAGACTATTTTTATTTGTCCTTGGGGCACATTTGCGTACCAGAAAATTCCCTTCATCCTTAAAAACACCAGAGCCACTTTTCAGTGTGCTATGACCTATGCCTTTCATGACCTTAAACGCATAGTGGAGGCATACTTGGATGACCTTGCTGGCCATTCTCGCAAGAGAGTGGACCACCCCAAGCACCTTCGCTTAATTCTCGAAAGATGCACATGCTACAAGATTCGGTTAAATCCCAATAAATGCATCTTTGTTGTGATAACGGGTCACCTTCTAGGTTTCATAGTTTCGAAAGAGGGTATCAGAGTCAATCCTCTTAAAGTTGAGGCAATACTTCAGTTGCCTCATCCGTGCAACTTGTTTCAAATTCAGATCTTCCAAGGGAGAGCCACTTTTCTACGTCGTTTTGTAGTGAATTATGCTAATCTTACTAAAGGTTTCACACGCTTGTTGAAGAAAGACACACCGTTTATTTGGGATGAGCGAGCCCAGAAGTCTTTCGATGCTCTTAAGAAAGCTTTGGTATTGGCCCCTCTACTTAGTCCGCCTGACTTCGTATGAGATTTTATACTTTATATGGCCGCATCTCAAGAGACAATTGGCATGGTCTTAGTTCAGGTTGATGATGTGCTTGTGGAGCATGTGATCTATTACCTTAGTCGAAATCTAGTAGACGTTGAACTGAGATACACCCATGTGGAAAAGTTGGCACTTGCGACTGTTCATGTAGTCCAACGGTTATGGCACTACATCATGCTTAGGAAAACCACAGTCATAGCGCATATCAATCTGTTTCAGTTCGTGCTATCATGACGTCTTATAGGGGGGAAGTACAATAAATGGATTTTTATTCTTCAGGAGTTTGATCTCGATTTTTCTTCCACGAAGTCAGTGAAATCCTTGGTTTTTGCTGAGCTCATGTCGGACCTTCCGCGACTTGATGAGGATATTGTCCATGAAGACTCCTTTGTGGATGAGCACTTATTTCTTATCTTGTCTGAGGACCCTTGGTATGGGGATATTATTGTATATCTTCAAACTTTGAAGTTTCCTTTGCACTATTCACGAGACAAACGACGGTGTGTGAAACACCATGCTAAAGATTATACTATCAACGGTGACACTTTGTATCGTCGAGGAAAGGATTCTATTCTCTGTCGTTGTTTGACTCACGAAGAAGCGGAACGTTTTCTTAATGATTTCCATGCTGGGGCGTGTGGTGGTCACTTATCTAGGCTTCCAACAGCCCAACGCATTATGCGAGCTGGTTACTTTTGGCCTTTGATCTCCAAGTATTGTATGAACGCCGTAAAAAGATGTCACCCTTGCCAGGTGTTTTCTCAGAATGTACACTCGCATCCATTTCCCCTTCACCCGGTTGTCACCATCGGTCCCTTCACTAAGTGGGGGGTGGATTTCATGGATTGCGAACCAGCCTCAGCTGGGGGGCATCACCATATCATAGCGGCTGTGTATTATTTCTCCAAATGGGATGAGGCCATGCCTACCGTAAAAGCTGATGGTCCTACAGCAACCCATTTCGCATTCAATTAGATTATTAATCGGTTTGGTATTCAGAAAGAGATTTTCATTGACCATGGCAGTCACTTTCAAAACAAGATGATGGCGGATTTGTCACTCAAGCTTGGGTTTTGTCAACAGCACTCCTCCTCGTACTACCCCCAAGTAAATGGTCAAGTTGAATCAGTTAATAAGTCTTTAAAAACCATTCTCCAATGTACCATCCAACAGAGCAAGAGCAACTGGCATATTGTGTTATATCCTGCTTTGTGGGCATATCAGACCACAGTTAAGAATGCCACCGGGTTCTCACCGTCTTAGCTAGTACATGGTGTGGAGTCTATTCTACTGATTGAATGTGATATCCCTTCGTTAAAACTAGCCATAGAGTTCCTCCCTGATACGTCGGATATTGAGCAACATTTGATCCACCTTGAGCAGCTTGACGAGCATCGTCGAGATGCCGTCGTGGCTATAGATGCCAATAAGCGTCATGTCAAGGTTCAATATGGTAGGTTTGTCCATCCCGGGCAGTATGCTGAAGGTGACTTGGTCCTCTTGCATGACCAAGCTAAGGAATTGCTGGGGGCAGGCAAGTTTAACCCCATGTGGCACGGTCCTTACATTGTGAGGCATGTCCTGGAAAAAGGAGCCTACGAATTAGAATATTATGAAGGGAATACCGTGAAGGAGCCCATAAATGGGATCTACCTCAAGCAGTATTACGCTTGAGCTTCTAGCTCGAGCTAGTACCTTTGTATACTATTGTATCATTGCTTCTGTACATATTTTAGATTTTTTTTTTTTCGGGTCAGCTGATTCGCTTCCATTTGGTTGATATATGTCAGTGGAATCTTCCATGTGCTTGGGGTTCACGAATGGTGCTAGCTGTCATACGCAGCAGCTCACTTCTATTGCTTGGGTTATTTATTTTCCTGACCACCTAGTTGTGTCTTCGGGAGGTGCTTGTCTCGGTCCTACATCCAACAATGTGGTTGAGTACAGTGTCGTAGTTGAGCTACTTCGGGATGCTATTTCGAATGGTATCCAGTTTTTAGAAGTCCGTCTGGATTCACAATTGGTTGTGTCTCAGTTGAATGGTCAGTACCGTGTGAGGGATCCTACTTTAGTATGGAGATTATTAAGGGTAAGGCTCTTGGAATGTCATTTTGTTTCCATTACATACATTCATGTTCCGAGAAGTTTTAATCATATATCTGATGCATATGTTAACTATGTCCTAGATTGGCATTTGTCATATTCATAACGAAGCACACAAATAAACATACATTCATACATTTGTACATACACATATAGTAGAACTGGAGAACCATAGTTTATCTATAAATAACATGTCCAAAATGGTAGTGTCACAATACAAAACTGGAGCCCATAGCTCTCAAAAATATACATATCGATACAAAATATGGGACTCTGGGATGTCTAAACCCCACGAGGAGGCCTAGCTACCTTAGCAGGATGTGTCTAATAGTAATAATGTACTGCATTAGCTATTGGCTGCAGTAGTCGCACCCAAGGGCTCGGTACTCCCACAACATGGTGATGCATGTCCTCTGGAAGCCGTGCTACCTTGATCATGGGTACCCTGTTGGTCATGCGGGACAAGATGACCCGCATGGTCTCTAATGTGCGCTCTGCTGCAGCGCCAACTACCTCTCCACCCCTTCCCCATCGACGATGTCTCTGGAAACCCTCTGGTCTTCGCGGACCAGCATCTACGATCAAACAGTAGAATGTTAATATGTGATACTACCCCCAAAAAGATTTGTGCATTTACATTATAATAAAAAACCCCAAAAAAATTTAATACACAAAAAACCATAAAAAGAGTCACATACCAATGTCTACAAACGCAACTCTTGGAGGAAGCGGCATGTCGCAATCACCACGGAAGTCTATCCCTGCATAGGGGTAGTTGTCAATGGCTATGACCTGTCGGTCCCACCAGTGAAATAATTCATGTTAAGTTTAAATCAAATAGACAAGCAAGATCACTGAAAGAAATATAATCACAAGATAGACACAGAATATACCCTGGGAAACCCTCATGGGGTAGAAAACCCAGCAAAGCTTTCCTTAATAAGATGATCAACCAAAATACAAGATGTGCTCCTTCCTTCTTTGTCTCCTTAGCATATCTCCCAGACAAGTGCGCACTCTTCCACAAGTGAGTGAATGTATCAAATGAGGAACATACCTCCTCTATTTATACACTACACTGACATTTATTTTACACAAGTACATGTAGGCTCGTATTTAACCATTAGGTTAAATACCCTATTATAACTGACTGGGCCGACCCCCACATGGTGGGTCTAATAACCCTAGTTACCACAACCAATTCGGAGGAATAAACATCTCCGGATTCATAGTATAATCACATCGGAGGTATGGAACATCTCCGGAATAAATAATATACAAATATAATATTCTTAGAAGTTACAATATTCAACACTCCCCCTTAACGAGAAGGATATTATAACAACATCTGCAGGAGCAACGAGTCATACATCATACATGATACATCTATATATCATCGGAAGCTTTCTTCAATTTGTCTTCATCAGTAACTCAAACAGTTACTGGTATATCAATGTCAACATCAACATCGACATCACGATCATCGGCATCGTCATCACATGATCATCAGCATCGTCATCACACGATCAGCAGCATCATCATCACACGATCAGCAGCATCGTCATCACACGATCAGCAGCATCGTCATCACACGATCAGCAGCATCGTCATCATACGATCAGCAGCATCATCATCATATGATCAGCAGCATCGTCATCACACGATCAGCAACATCGTCATCACACGATCAGCAGCATCGTCATCACACGATCAGCAGCATCGTCATCACACGATCAGCAGCATTGTCATCACACGATCATCAGCATCATCATCAATACACATGATCCTTCCTTTCAGATTTACTGGATCAATTTCATCACAATCACATTTAAGACTATCCTTCCTGGATTTACTATCTAAGGATGATTAATCCAATCACAATCACATTTAAGACTATCCTTCCTGGATTTACTGTCTAAGGATGATTAATCCAATCACGTGCATTTTGAACCAAGGTCCAGGGACGATGCAGTCCTATCCTCTATTCTCGGAGACACCTGTCTACGGCTCACTTTAGAACTGAAAGTCCAGGGATGATCCAATCCCCTCAAGTCCACCAAGGACTTCATTCTCGGAGACCTCACGTCTACGGCTCTCTTTAGGACTGAAATTCCAGGGATGATCCAATCCCCTCAAGTCCACCAAGGACTTCATTCTCAGAGACCTCACGTCTACGGCTCTCTTTAGGACTGAAAGTCCAGGGATGATCCAATCCCCTCAAGTCCACCAAGGACTTCATTCTCGGAGACCTCACGTCTACGGCTCTCTTTAGGACTGAAAGTCCAGGGATGATCCAATCCCCTCAAGTCCACCAAGGACTTCATTCTCGGAGACCTCACGTCTACGGCTCTCTTTAGGACTGAAAGTCCAGGGATGATCCAATCCCCTTAACTGTCCACTAAGGACTTCATTCTCGGAGACCTCACGTCTACGGTTCTCTTTAGGACTGAAAGTCCAGGGATGATCCAATCCCCTCAACTGTCCACTAAGGACTTCATTCTCGGAGACCTCACGTCTACGGCTCTCTTTAGGACTGAAAGTCCAGGGATGATCCAATCCTCATCTATATTCTCATCTATATAGGTACAAATATCCAAGAGCATGTATCACATCAAAACATGTATACATCACTAATCAAAACATGTATTCATCACACCAAAACATGTGTACATCAAAACATGTATACATCACTAATCAAAACATGTATACATCACATTAAAACATGTATACATCACATCAAAACATGTATACATCTAGCATGTATTCTCACTAATACATCTAACATCAAAACATGTATACATAAAAAAATCAAAGATATGTAAGAGTTCTAAATCTAAATAATTGTAAGTAGCTAAGTGCAACAAAACAAAAAAAAATTAAGCGACAGAATTGTTATCAAATACTATACTACTCCCCCTTTTGAGGAGGGTCCTTCTGGACTATACCAAGCTTGTCTCGGAAGTATTCAAACTTTACTCGAGACAGAGGTTTAGTCAGGATATCAGCAATCTGATCCTCAGTGCTTATATACTCGAGCTTGATGGCTCCTCTCTACACCATGTCTCGTATATAGAAGTAACGGATCTCAATGTGTTTTGACTTATCATGGAACACAGGATTTTCAGTCATCTTAATGCAGCTTTGATTATCACACATAATCACAGTGGGATCCATTTCTAAGTCAAAAATTCCAGATAAGAGTTTCCGAAGCCACACTGCTTCACAGCTGGCAGAGCAAGCGGCTATATATTCTGCTTCAGCAGTACTGAGGGCCACACTAGATTGTTTCTTGCTGAACCAGGAGATCATGGCAGATCCAAGACCATAACATCCACCTGAAGTACTTTTTCTATCTGAGACACTGCCTGCCCAATCAGAATCTGAGTAACCATGTAACTTGAGTTCATTGCCTCCAAGATAGTATAGGCCAAAGTCCACTGTACCTTTCAGGTACCTCATTATATGCTTTGCAGCTATAAGGTGAACCTTTCTAGCTTCTACTAGATACTTACTTAGGGTATTTACAACAAAGCATATATCAGGCCTAGTATTTGTCAAGTAAATCAATGATCCAATGATTTGTCTATATATGGTTATGTCCACTAGTTCTGATGAATCATTAACTAGTAGTTTCAGGTTGGAGTCCATGGGAGTGGCCATGGCTTTACACTCCAACATATCAAATCTTTTGAGAATCTCCACAGTATACTTACCTTGATTTAGAAAGATTCCTTTTGGCTCTTGCCACACTTCTAGGCCTAAGAAGTAGTGCATTAATCCGAGATCTTTCATTTCGAATTCTGAAGAAAGCTTCTTCTTGCTTTCAATAATTTGTTTCTCATTTCCTGTTAGAAATAGATCATCTACATATAATAGCAATATAACAGGTTCATCATTCATCACTTTAAGATAGAGATTGGGGTCAGCTTTACTTTTGGTAAAGCCCATGCTTATTAAGAAACTGTCAATCCTTCCGTACCAAGCTCTGGGAGCTTGCTTCAATCCATATAATGCCTTTTTCAGTTTGCATACATGGGTCCTTCCGTCTTTGACCTCAAAACCTTGAGGTTGTTCTATGTATACTTCTTCTTCAATTACACCATTCAGAAAAGCTGTCTTAACATCCATTTGATGCAATTTCCATTTCATCATGGATGCAAGTGCCATCATAGTTCTAATTGAAGTATACCTAGCAACAGGTGCAAATGTTTCTTCATAGTCAATTCCCTCCTTCTGAGAGAATCCTCTGGCTACAAATCTTGCCTTGTATTTTTCAATGCTACCATCTGCAGCATGCTTTATCTTGAAAATCCATTTGGAAGAAACCACACTTTTATCTTTTGGTTTGGGAACTATATCCCAAACATCATTTTTCATTATTGACTGATATTCTTCTGTCATTGCTTCTACCCATTCTTTCTTCTGAGCTGCCTCTTCATAGATGGTAGGTAGTTGGTCCACAAGATCACACATCAAGGCCATATAGTTGGACACTAGTTTTGGTTTCTTCCTTTCTCTAGTGGAGCCTTCAGGAGCACCATATCTTTCAGCTCCTTGAATAATATCTCTAGCCCATGCTGGTCTTCTTTTCCTAGATAATTCTGCTACAGGGGGTTCTTGTGGTTCCAGTATGTCATGATCCTCTGGTGTATCCTCTTCAGGGACATGAATAGTCTCTGAGATTCTGGGAGATGAATCTTCTTCATAAACTTCTTCAAGTTGACACTTTCTGGATTTCTTGAGAGCTGCTTCATCATCAAAGGTTACATCTCTACTTATTTCTATATGATGGAAACCTGGTATGTAGATTCTGAAGGCTTTGGAAGTTTCACAATAACCAACAAACATTCCCTTCTTACCTGAGGGATCCAACTTGGATCTCTTTTCTTTTGGAATGTGGATGTACACAGGACACCCAAATATTTTGAGATGACTTACCTCAGGCTTCTTTCCTGTAAAGACTTCTTCTGGAGTTTTGAAATCAAGAGCACTATGAGATAGTCTATTTTGTACATATACTGCTGTCTTGGCTGCTTCAGCCCATAGATACATGGGAAGATCCTGGTCATGTATCATAGTCTTCACAGCTTCCATGATGGTTCTATTTTTCCTTTCTGCAACCCCATTTTGTTGGGGATTGTAGGGAGTGGTTAGTTCTCTCTTGATTCCCACTTCTTTACAAAATTCTTCAAACTCTTTTGAAGTATATTCTCCACCATTGTCTGTTCTGAGAATCTTGATTTTCTTTTCTGAGAGATTTTCTATTAGAGCCTTGAATTCTTTGAACTTTCCAAAGACTTCATTCTTACCTTTTAGAAAGTATATCCAAGTTTTCCTTGAATGATCATCAATGAATGAAAGATAGTATTCAAATCCACTTAGAGAGGTGGTGGGAATTGGACCACATACATCTGAGTGTATTATCTCCAAGATACTCTTAGACTTTGTTTCACTCTTTGGAAAGGGGTTCTTGACATTCTTCCCTTTCTTACATCCTTTACATGAGCCATCATGATCAACCTTCAAATCTGGTAGTCCTATGACCACCTTGCTTACATAGGGTAAGGCTTTGTAGTTAATGTGAGCTAGTCTTCTATGCCATAGCTCACTGGGACTAGATGTTTCATGAACAAGGGCAGCTTCTGGATGACCCTTGAGTTTATACAAACCTCCTTCCTCTTCACCAATGACAATTGCATCCTTAATAGATTTGCCTTTGGACCACATTAACACTTGTCCATCAATGAATGCAACTCTATAGCCTTTCTTGTCCAATGCTGAGATTGAAAGCAAATTCTTCTTCAATCCTGGAACATACAAAAATTCCTTCATTTTCATGGGGGTTCCAGAATCAAGTTTGTAGTTTGCTTCACCAATTCCCTTAATGGGATACTGATAGTTATCTCCAAGAGATACCTTTAGTGGAGAGGTCTTTTCTTCAAGATTTGATAAGGTCTTCTTTTGTCCTGTCATGTGCTTTGAGGCACCACTATCAATGACCCATGTACCTTCTCCAAGTGTTATAGATCCAGAGAGTGCGGAGAAAAGAACATACTCTTCTGCATCTTCTTCTTCATTTCTTCTAGGTCTTCTTTTGGAGAAGGTCCTTTCTTCATCTTCTTCTTCTCTTATAGATATTTTCTTGAGAGGCCTTTCTTCCTCTTCAACTTCTTCTTCACTCTCATCTTCTGCAAGATGTGCATGATGTCTTCTGTGGTAAGTACCCTTTTTCTTTTTGTTAGGACAGTCTTTGGCAATGTGTCCTAATTTGTGACAAATGAAACATTGGAATGAGGAGTAGTCTCTTCCTTGGAAGGATCCCCTTTTCTTTTGAAATCTCTGTGGAGGATGGGACTCCTTTTGACTATCCTTCTTAAGGTAGGATCAATTCTTTCTTCTCTTGGTATGGGTGGCCAAGGCTTGGTCATCTTCCTTGAGCAATGCTTCTCTGTTGGCAACCCTAGCTTCTTCTTGAACACAATCCTCCCATACTATATCAAACTTCATGCTTTCTTTTCTAGCACACATGGTTTGGATGAAAGATTCCCATGATCTAGTGAGACCATTTAGAGTTGTCATCACAAGTTCATCTTCATCAAGATTATCACCAATGGCATCTAGTTGCTCCTTGATTAGAGAGACTCTCGAGAAGTAGTCTTGAATGGATTCTCCTTTGTGCATCTTGGTACTCTTCAATTGAGTCCTTAGATTCATCTTCCTATTGATGTTCTTTCCTTCATACATTCTTCCTAGGGCATCATACATTTCCTTTGGAGTCTTCTTGGAAGCCACTTGGGGGATCAAGTGGTCTTTAATAGAATCAGCTATGATTCTCTTTTCCCTAACCAAATCCTTCCTGTGTTTTTCTTTGGCTTCATCTTCTTCTGGTTCTGCAACTTCCTCCTTGATATAATGGGCAAGATCATTCTCCTCAAGAATGAGACCAATTCTGTATTTCCATGCCCAGAAATTTTCTATACCTTCTAGCTTGTCTTCAAGCTTAGTGTTTGGAGCCATCTTCTCTTGGGGGATTCCAAGAGACAGAGTAGACTTACCTAGAAAGTTACTTTTCACTTTTCCGGAATCTGGAACAAAATTTTATCGCACTTTTGGTAGAATTAGGGTTTGACTTTCCCGGAGTTCTACCCAACCAAAAAGTTCGATCTATAGCTCAAAAGAATGCTCTTGAGAAGGGCTATCCAGCCATGTAATCAGAATTCAAAAATTCCAACTTTTTTCTGAAACCAAATTCTGACGTATCGCACTTTTGGTAGAATTAGGGTTTGGATTTACCGGAGTTCTACCCAACCAAAAAGTTCGATCTATAGCTCAAAAGAAAGGTATTGAAAAGAGCTATCCAGCCATGCAACCAAAAATCAATAATACCAACTTTGGGCTGAAACCCTAACTTCACCGGAGAGAGAGAGAGAGGTATTCTTACCTTATGAAAGATGTCCTATTCAGTCTAGCTCTGATACCATGTTAAGTTTAAACCAAATAGACAAGCAAGATCACTGAAAGAAACATAATCACAAGATAGACACAGAATATACCCTGGGAAACCCTCATGGGGTAGAAAACCCAGCAAAGCTTTCCTCAATAAGATGATCAACCAAAATACAAGATGTGCTCCTTCCTTCTTTGTCTCCTTAGCAGATCTCCTAGACAAGTGCGCACTCTTCCACAAGTGAGTGAATGTATCAAATGAGGAACATACCTCCTCTATTTATACACTACACTGACATTTACTTTACACAAGTACATGTAGGCTCGTATTTAACCATTAGGTTAAATACCCTATTATAACTGACTGGGCCGACCCCCACATGGTGGGTCTAATAACCCTAGTTACCACAACCAATTCGGAGGAATAAACATCTCCGGATTCATAGTATAATCACATCGGAGGTATGGAACATCTCCGGAATAAATAATATACAAATATAATATTCTTAGAAGTTACAATATTCAACAATTCATATGTGTATGGTGATGCCTGCGACCACCACCCTGTCATTGCAAGACCTCTGCCCACTGGGTCAGGGCTGGGTCATGGAGACTATGAAGAGGGACTTCAACCCTTGGATTGAGCCTCGGAACCCTCTCGAAGAAAACAATGCATAGTATACTGCCGTATCTAAAGTTTTTTGCTAAAGTTTTTTGCCTCCCCACGCTTGCAATCTGTTAACTAGGTCTTCATGGACCCCAATAACGTTGCGCAACAATCATATATCATGGGACGCATGCACTGTGAGGCATAGAATATCACTGGCCTTGAAGCCTGGTGTAGAGTTGCCGAACCTATAATCTTGATGAGAGTGGCCACTATAATCTTCATGCTCAGACTAACTATGGCTCCAATGGGTACCTAACTCCCCACTTTCCGAATGTTGGGAAGAAAGTACCACTCTATGTATTCGGGAATGGTGATACCACCACCCAAAGTACAAGATCGAAGACTTGCCACTTCCCCTTGACGGGACAATCTAGTAATGAAATAAATGTCATCTACCTCCAAGGAGAGTATTTGACCATCCAGGTTGAAATTTTGTGTGTCTACGTCTCAATAGTCTATCAAGCGACGAAGCAATTGGTTTTGGGCCCTCAAACCCTCAATGCTCCAAAATTTGAAAATCCCACATGCTTGTAATGCATGTTGTGCAGGAAAATCATTGCGGACGGCCTCATCCACAAGGTCATGCTCCCTTTCCCTCCATTCTAGAACCATCCTGGAGGAAGAAACACCAAGAGTTTAGTCTTTTCATTTAAAAAACAAACCTCACAGTCGTACCCACGGGCTATTTAGCAAACATAGGTGGGTACCCTCAGTCAACGCATGTGTTGAAAGTGGGTACCAGGTCCTACCTGCGACCTATATACTTATAGCCCGCATACAGCGCCGTGACCAAATAGGGCTTTCCCAATAAAAAAATTTACCACTGAAAAATGAAATAAAAACTACTAAATGAAAGAGGAGGATGAGATAGCTAACCTGCTCCAAAAGGCTCGATGAACGGATGCCCGTAACTCCCAGAATCAACAACTGAAATCCAAGGTGAAAACTAACCAAAAAATCAAAATTGGGTAAAAAGTGAAAATGAATTGTAAATTGTAATTTTTTATTACTATTTATAGTTTTGGAAACCCACTTGTCTATAGTTTTTGTCGTTTTAAGCTGTTTTGGACTAATGTGATCTCTTGGAGTAGCATTTTGAGCAGATTTCTTCGATGAGAGTTGATTTTTGACCATTTCGCACCTACGGCGGGTATATTTCACACCTGGCATATAGGTTAGATGTCATTTTCACATGCATTATGCATTTGAGCTTTTGACCATTTTCATTAACCCTAGGTGCGACCCCGCTTCTTAACCGACACAAAACCTTCACACTGTTATAGAAGTGTCGTTATGGTGCAGTAGGGCCTTTTCGAACATGGGTACCCTAGTTAGAACCCCTTTTGCCTTATGGTGCCCATGTTGTCGTTTTTCCTTAAGATCGGGAGTCCTTCATAGTTACGCCATGACTTTTTGATAAAGACTCATACTCTACTTTGTCTTATGCTGGCCACCTCCCATAAGGACTCACCCAATTTTTTATCAAGTTGTGATTGCATCGCATCATCCTGCTTGCTGCTTGAGCCTTGTGCCGGCTCCCACTTACTCAATTGTTAGCCTGGTTCCTGAGCACTTTTCTTGTCGAGCCCTGCAGAGCTTCCATTTTCCCTTCACAATTTGATGACCTTTTGACCCTGAGGGAACATCCCCTGAGTGTCTACATTCCGCACATGCTTCCTTGCATTGATTATAGGTATGTTCCACTGCGTGGGACTAGTCTGCTCGCTATTTGACACTCGTTCCCTCAATAGTTGTCCCATAAGCAATTTTATTCTTTTTCAAGATTTCCAAATATGAAAAAGACCAAAAAACTCAAATATTCCAAAAAGTCGAACGGGAGAATATTTACTTCCTTTTTGTTGGCAGTTGTTGTGTCACCTTTGAACAGAGCATCCATTCCACTCCATACATTATGAGTCGGGACTATAGTAGGACCTTAGGATCCGTACTCGTGTATCAATTTTTACTCCACCAATTGGTTAAGCTTCCAATCACTATGGAGCCCTTTGTTGATGCCTCCTGCATCACACAGTGTCATGTCAAGTCTATGCTACCTGAGTCCATCGATCTGCTCATGCTCTTGTTCAAAGGAAGTCCTGAAACCAGAGTCGGCCACTCCTTATATATCTTGACTATTGCATGTCAACCATCCTTATTGAGTCAGTCCATTTCATCTGAGTTCTTCCAAATATTTCAGCGTAGTTGTTACCTCATGTTGATTGATGGGGGATGCCTTAATTCCCTCCTTCCAGCGAGTTTCATTCCATCAAATTCAACTCATTTATTCCAGAATTTGAGACTTAGAGTTTGGTTGAGTACCTTGAGGATTGCAGTAATTAGTGCTAGGTTCTCTTTCCATCGATAGTTTTGGGAATACATCAATGTCCCCTGATCGATGGATTCATTCGAGTGGTCAACTTCAACACATCTATTCGCACTTTGATGATTGTACTTTGTGCCTTTATGCCCATTTTCATTATTGGTGGGTTATCTCACGTCTGTTAACGGTATACATCATTGACCGGTAATTAGATGATGTCACATCAGGTTCAACCTCAACACCTTTATTCACTTGATGGGACTTGCACTGTAGATGATTTGTGTAGAAGACCCCAGGTGATCTACTTATGATTGTGACTTTACATATGAGATATCACCTCTCAGACATCAGCAGTTTGTACCAGTTGTTTCCTTTCAGCAGGAGACTGTCTCTTACTGTAGACAGTTATGGCTATGATTACTTATGATATGTATTCATTATGTACTGTCGATTCATGGACATTGTATCAAATTTTTGTACTATACCGACATGTATTCAGAGATATTATTGTATTATGACAAGTGAGTTGTTCCTTTTAGTTGTGTCTCCATCACTCCACTTCTGAGATTTATAATGTATTTCGGCCATCGTAGCACCATTCTCTGACCTCACATATTAGGGGGCATATGTTACAACGTAATTTTCCACCTTGTGAGCATCAACATTCTTTGGCCTTCAGGATCCATTTCACTGACTCAGATTCACTTTATGTCCTTCAAAAACACTTTTCCCTATTTTTCTTCTTGTACGCTTGCTGTCCCATTATAGCCAGCATACATGCGAGCAATCCCACTATAGCTTGTGGGTAACAAGTAAAATGGTAAAAATCATTAGAAAATTACTTTTTACTCCCAAAACATGGTCTTAGGGTGACCTTTGGAACCTAGCACTAATGACTGCAAGCCTCAAGGTACAACAAATTAGGGCCGACCCCAACAAGGTGGTCTAATAACCCATCAAGTATAAGTTACGACACTTACAATATAAATGACGACACTTCCGTATAGAGGAATAATAACATCTCTATAGGAATACAACCACTTCCGTATAGAGGAATAATAACATCTCTATAGGAATACAATATACATATATGTGAAATACATTCCGAAGTTACATATACATCAACAACAACTGACTACCAGAAAATGACTCAATTCCCAATGCAAAGCTATATAAATGACAATGCTAATATAATGGAAAAAAGACCAACATTCAATCGAATGTTCGATGTAGATCCCCGTTGATCTTTCAACTTGTGCACTTGAATTTGAAAATTAGTCTCAACAACCAATACAACACAAGTGCATATAATATGTGAGAGACATTAGAATAATCAATAGCAATAGTCCATGATATCATAAGCAAATATAACCCAATGTAATTTAACAATATTCATAACATCAATTGGACGAGAAAAATGAGTATTTCCATTAATGAATAACAAGAAGTACAATATACAAACTCTTGTCGGCAACCAACCTGAACCAAGAACCGGGTCTCTCCACTTGTGCCTCCACCACTTCAATCCTCCATACTATGGAAAAATCAAACTATGAAAAGGAGTTTGGGAGGTGAACATAAGAAGTTCACAACAACAAGGATCAATGAGTGTAGACTCAAGTCATGACAAAAATCCACTAGAGTTATCTTTCTCTCTCTTTCTCCTCCCTTCCATATTCCATACGAGCTTAGTATATAGCCTTCCAAAGGAAAACCTCTAATTTGTTGTACCTTGTGTCCAAAGGACAACCTCTAATTTGTTGTACTTTATGATTTATGATCTGTACAATATAGGGTTTCTGCCTCTTCTAGATATGCACGGGGGCTTCACTAGAAGGCAATATAATATCACGTTCATTCATATTGCGGTATTAAATATTCATGAAAACCTAAAAATTATATTGCTTATATATTAAGGGGCAAAGGCTTTTTTTATTTAATGTAACAATACAAAAATACTTTGGGGTCTTTTTTATATAGGCGGGTTGACAAATATCTGCCAAATGGAGATGGCGTGATCACGGTCGGATGAGAAGTCGGGTTGAGGCAAGGCTCGGGCTTACCAGTACGCAGGTACATCGCTTCTTGAGGCATGTTTGAGGCCACGGTGTTTCGTGGTGAAGTAGGTTTCCAATCGATCATAGTCGAGAGATAGTGGTCATTAACAACCAATTGTTACCAATAGCACTCAACCAGCTGTTACCAATGGCCTTGGGAGGCTCTAAGCCTCTAGGGCCTATTATAGGACCTGGATAGGCCTTTGGGGCTTGAATACCCAACCACTCGTGCCTATTACAAGCCTTGTGAGGTTTAGTCATCCTCCTAGAGCTTGTTACAGGCCTTGGGGGCTTGGATACCTAGCCCACAACAGGCTTAGTCAGCGATTGGGGAATTGCAACATGCAATCTAAATGTTGTACTATGTGCATTGGCTCTAGTGACATACAAGAAGTGTTCTGCTATCTCTTCATTAGACCATTAGATGTTGCAAATCATAATGATATGTGGTTGAGTAATTGCATTGTGGGTGAATTAATGTGCATCCACAATACACATCGAAAGAAGCAAGGTGCATTGTAGAATGCATGTGGGGTCATAAGAGGGATATCATATCAATATACTAGGTAGAAATATAAAGGGGTATAAAAAATGTTAATGAAAAAATTGATACATACAATATCTAGTGAAAATAAGGGTTTTTTTAAATTGGGAGGGGGTTAAAAAAATGATTTTGGAAGGTATTTTCCAATATTTAGTGAAATTAGGGGTATTATTTCATATGCCACGAACGAACGTGCTATGATAGTGGTTTATTGAATGAAGCCCCCGTGTAGATATGAGTCAAAATCAGGTGACCTTGGGAAAAAGGTCATAACTTGGGCTAGGAAGCTCCAAATGAAATTTAGTAAAAAGTGACAGGTAGTACACAGATGGTACTATCTCAGAAAAATTGTTCAGAGGTAGAAGTTGAACCAGTGACACATGTCATGCCGTACAAGTTCGCTCTCCTGTATTATCCCATAAACAGGTCACGTTGTGACACTTGGCATAAATCTCTCTCAGAGAATCCAATTGAGGTCAAACCTATCAGGATGGAAAGAAAACAGGTCAGGATATCTCAAAAAAAAATTTCAGAGGCCGAAGTTGAACCAGTGACACGTGGAATGTCGTACAAGTTTGCTCTCCTGTATTATCCCATAAACAGGTCACGTTGCGACACTTGGCATAACTCTCTCTCAGAGAATCCAATTGAGGTCAGACCTATTGGGATGGAAAGATAACAGGTCAGGATATCTCAGGAAACATTTTCAGACCCTGGGGATCGAAACGTTTGGAGTTACACTAGAAACAATTAGGTACATATTTCTGTCAAAACATAATTATTTTTGAGTACCTTCATTCATGGCTTCCGGAATTTAGGGCTTCAGAGAAAGTTGGAATTTTTGTAATCAGAGACCACGGCTGGATACTACTCATCAAAATCAAAATTTAGAGACCAAGATCAAATATTTTGGTTGGGTGAAGCTCCGGGAAACTCAAACCCTAATTCAGGGTCCTCCCTAGTGAATCTGGAAATCTAAAAGGCAATTTCGAGGGGTGAAACTTTGCAGTTTTCAAATTATGAATATACCAACTTGATCAGCTCATTAAGTCGCATATTTCTATCCTTTCGGAAGTTTGAAATTCAAAGTTTGAATTTTTGGGGTTTCTTTGACAAACCCTAATCCAGCTCTTGGTCTAGTTCTTGCAAATCAAGTGGATTGGGTTAATCCTAGAAGAATATGGATTGGTCACCTGCATAAGTGAAGAAGTTCCTGTCTGAGAGGGAGATGAGGCTAAGGCCTTCCATAAAAAGATTACAAGCAATCTTGACAAGTATGGCTTACAGGTATGTTTCATGGTTAAGTTTATCATATGTTTGTCTTCATATCATTACCGTACAATCTTGATTAATTACTGGACTTGTCGTATCACCTTAATAGAAGATATTCATTGATTAAGGTTTTGACACTTATGATTGTACTAATGCATTGTGATGTTGTATGAGGTTTATGTTGTTTGCTAACACAAAAGGTACACCAAGAAAGTCAAATCATGTTCTACTTCAAGAACATATGCTCATGGTGACATGAAGACAAAGATTCATCCATTGTCATGGATCACATAGAAGATCTACTTTCGTGGTATGTATAACTTGGTTCTACAATGGTTAACTTATGAGACATGCAGGTTACTAGCACAAGTCACTGAAGAGAACTAGAAGACATTATGCGGGTATGTTAGACATAACTAGCTAGCATGCTAATCCAGGTATGTTTTTCCTATATCAAGCTAGAATCCTACCTTGTGTTAGGATCTTATACTGTTGTGTTGTTGATAATGATTATTCATGAAGTCATAGGTTTGAATAATCATGGTTGTATGCATATTATGTTTCTTACCATAATTGATGATATGACTAACCAGAAGAATCATGAAGGTATAGGTTTGAATAATCATGGGTTTTATGCATATTATATCTCTTATCTTGATTGATGATTCAACTAACCAGAAGAGTCCTATGATCAAATAAGAATATGTATGAGTAAAAGAAGACTTCCCTGAAACCTTGAATACTAATGTTTATTAACTGTGTTTGAAATGATCCTGACAATACATGCTTGAGATTATTTTGTTTTGATAGTATTAAGATTATACTAATAAATGTGTGGTTATGTATGAGACCTCAAGGATAACACAATGATGATACTAATAAGCATGCATAGTGATTAAGGATGGATGTAAGTTCAAGCACAGGTAATCCAGGAAGCAAAGTTCAAGAGGGAGCACACTCCAGTTGTTCCTGCAAGAAATCAAAGGAGCACACTTCAGTAGTTTCTGTAAGGATGCAGATATTCAGAGGGAGTTGACCACTTCTCACAATCCACATCAGAATGGAGTTGAAAAGATTCAGAGGGAGTCCACCCAGCAACCAAACAAAGATAAGTATTTGAATTGTCATTTCTTACATAATGTTATTCAATGATGTATATGATTATGTTCCTAAGAATTAGGTTGTGTATTATGCATATTAGAATAGTTGCATTGATGAACAATATACTACTAATATACATGGGTAAGTTGCCTATGGAACTGTACAACATTCCATTGCTACTTATCTAGAATGAAACCTCTTTGCTGACATGTTAGGAGTTCTGCACACTCTTAACAATGTTCTAGTAGAGATTGGAAGGCATCTAGAAAGTCACGGAATATGGATAAATGTTGTATTGGCTAAGAAAATTGCATGACTATATGACATATTTCTTTATGTGTAAGAATTTGTTCTGAAAACTATGAGATGTTTTCTAATCATGCAATTTAACTTGTTGTGTAGGAAAGATCGTATACCATCACCTACAAAAGAAGAACTACAACATGTGTTCAGCAACAAAATTATCTATTGAAGATATTGAAGTTCCTAGGATATGGGAAGAATGCCATGATCCGTCGATCATGAATAATGATGCTTGGGATGTGGTCCCAAGAGCTGAAGGGAATTTTGTTATGACTTCCATATGGATCTATCAAGATCAATCATGCTGTAGATGGCAGCATAGAGAAATATAAAAGTGATGAAGTGGAAGATACACCAGATGGATTTCAAGATAGCCTTCTTGAATGGTGTAGCTGAAGAAGAAGTGTATATGGAGAAGCCACTTGGTTCCAAGACACATGACAAGGAGTCATATATGTGCAGAACTTGGTATGGTAGGATAGACATCTTTCTATCCGGTTTGGGCTTTACCAAGAGTAAAGCGGATTCCAACCTTTACTACAAGGTTGAGGAAGGAAATCCAGTGATACTACTTTTGTATATGGATGACCTATTTGTTACAGGTGAGGATAGATTGATTGCCGACATGCATCGGAAGCTTGCTGCCGAGTTAGAGATGAAGAACTTGGGTATGATGCACTACTTTCTTGGTATGGAGGTGTGGCAGAGTGCAGATGGCATCTTCCTTGGAAAAGGGAAGCATGCAATAGAGATCCTGAAGAGGTTCAGGATGATGGACTGCGAGGCTATGGCATCAAACCTAAAGCTTCTGTGTGAAGATTCATTTGATCTGGTTTATGTCACGATATATCGTCAGATGATTGGGTCCTCTATGTACCTGACAAACACAAGACTAGATATTTGCTTTGCAGTGAACACATTGAGCCAGTTCCTGACGGATCCGAGAGATGTTCACCTAGTTGCTGTAAAGCATATTCTGAGATTGGGCAGGCAGTGTTGCAAATAGGAAGAGCACTTCTGGGTGCTGCCTCAGTATGGGATCAGGTGTGATATCTTGGTTTAGCAGGAAGCAGTCTTACGTAGCACTAAGTATAGCCAAAGCAGAGTATGTTGCGACGGATGAGCAGGTTGCAGATGTATTGACCAAGCCGTTGGCCAGAGTGCAGTTTGAGTACTTCAAAGATAGGCTTGGTGAACTTCAGATCGAGGTTCATTCCAAAGGGAAGTGATGAGTCTGGAAGATGGAGATGCACATGAGCTTTTTTGACATGGTTGATGTGTTCTCCCATGGTCGTGATGTAATTGCTGAGCCATTCTCACATGGTGGTAGATGTGTTCTCCCATGGTGTAGATGTAAGGGATGGATCCATCCTCACATGGTGGTAGATGTGTTCTCCCATGGTGAAAAAGTAAGGGCTGGAGCCTTCCCCGAATGGTGGTAGATGTGTTCTCCCATGTCGGTGGTGTAAGTACTGGATGATGTGCATCTGGGCTGTGCTTCATGGACGATGAGATGATCTGAAGAAGACGATGCTATGATGATCAGGAGGATCATGGATGATGAGCATCGGGACGATGCTCCAGTTACTGCTCTATATGTATATGTACGCATAATGTTGGATGCTGGATATGATCAGTTGGATCATTTATATGTATATGTATATGTACGCATCATGTTTGATGCTGGATATGATCAGTTGGATCATTTGTATGTATTTTGTATATGCATCATGTTGGATGCTTGGACCATGTATCTGTATATGTATCAGGTGGATACATTGTATGATCAAGTAGATCATGTATGTTGATATGTATTAGGTATGATTAGGTGGATCATGTATGATGATATGTATCAGGTAGATACTTGGTATGCATCAGGTGGATGCATTGTATGATCAGGATGATCATGATGATGAGCTTCAGGATGTTGCTCCAGATGATATGTATCAGGATGGTACAGTGATGATGATCAGTGTGATCATGAGCATCAGGATGATTCTTTGTGCGATGATGATCCGTTGGATCATGAGTATCAGGTTGATACTTGGAGGTCAGAGATGATATGTGGCAGGTTGTGCAAATATCATGTAATCAGTCTTGGGAGATCTTGTCGGTCGTGCTGCAGCACATAAATGTTCCCGGGATACTCTTTCTGGTATTGCTATGTAGTATGTAATCAATCCTCAGATATCTGATAGGTTGATCTGTGTGCTCGTAATCAGTCCTGGGATGAGGTATTACTACGGAGACATGTAATCAGTCCTGGAGATTTGAGAGGTTGAGTTGTGTGCTCTTAATTAGTCCTGGGATGCTCTTTAGAGATCTTGTCGATTGTGCTACGGCACATAAATGTACCTGGGATGCTCTTTAAAGGTTTTTTCTATCCACATGTAATCAGTCCTGGAGATCCGAGAGGTTGAGCTGTGTGCTCGTAATAAGTCCTAGGATGCTCTTTAGAGATCTTTCCAGTCGTGCTGCGGCACATAAATGTTCCTGGGATGTTCTTTAAAGGTATTATGGAGGAGATGCATGTAATCAGTCCTGGGAGATCTTTCCGTTCATGCTTAGGCACATAAATGTTCCTGGGATACTATTTCCAGTATTGCATCTGCACATAAAATTAGTCCTGAGAGGCCACCTCTGTCAGACCGTTCGCACAGATGATGAAGACCTGTAGGTGGTGGGCCTACATCCAGTATGAAAAAGGACTGACTCTGTAGAACTTCCTATGACGAGTAGACTTAGATATTGATTGATATAGCAGCAGCAGTGATGATGATGATGACTCGATGACGATTATCTAGTGACGATGATCCAGAGAAGATGACTTGTGCTAGAAGACCTGTGTCGAGAAATACCTTCCTAGTTAAGAGGGAGTGTTGATGTATATGTAACTTCGGAATGTATTTCGCATATATGTATATTGTATTCCTATAGAGATGTTATTATTCCTCTATACGGAAGTGTCGGCATTTATATTGTAAGTGTTGTAACTTATACTTGATGGGTTATTAGACCACCTTGTTGGGGTCGGCCCTATATAAGTCATGTGGGTCAAAGGGTTATTAGACCACCCTAGTGGGGGTCGGCCCAATTAGCATTATGTTAAGTGGTTAAGTTGAGGCAGACCTAGTTGAGTAAAGGTCAAGTCAAGTTAGTGTATAAATAGAGAGTGTGTCTCTCTCATTTTACACATTCTATTCATTCACTCACACTTGGGAGAGTGGCACACTTGTGGAGGAGGAGGATCTGCTGCTAGGAGAAGACTATCTCTTGTATTCTGGTTGTATCATTGCTCTATCTATCTCTGAGGAAGTTATTGGGGTTCTTCACCTTTATGGTTTTCCCCAAGTAAAATCTGTGTCTCTTGTATGCTTGCATTATTATGTCCATGATTGATATGTTGTACATGTTGTTCTCTCAGTTAAGAACCTAGATCAGATTGAAGTAAATTCTGAAAATTTAACAGTTGTCTGTTGTGGTCTGCCCCAAGCCATAGGAAGTTTTCTCCATAACACAGACTGTTTGCATGTCTTAACGATATGGGAAGGTTTCCATGCCCAATGATGACTCAAGCCATTATCAATTTTTTTTATATTTAAATTAATGATATAAAAAATTTATCAACTAACATTACCATTTATGAAAAAATATGAATAGATATTTGCACTATAAACACTTTTTAACCTAATATATATATATAATTAGATTTAGAATTAAAAATGAAAAAAAAAAGATTATTTTATTAAATAAGAATAAAGTAAATTCTGAATATTGCCCCTAACTCTTTAATCCCCTAAAATATATACAAAAAATAATAATAATACATTATTTTTCTTCTACATTTAACATATAAACATTTACAAAAACAATCTACAATACAAAGACATATAATGAATAACTTACTAATGAATGATATTCATGCACGCCTTCAGCGTGTACATACAATCTACAATGTTTGACATCCGTTGTTATTAGAAGTCTCCTTCATTTCAATCCCTTGCATATTTTATAGGGGCAATAACATTTTGCATTTTTCGAATCCCCCGATGCAAATCCCACATTTCATTGGCCTCCTTGAGGAATGTTCTATGACATATTTCCTCACCAAATCTTCATTGATGATTATCTTCAATAAATTTGTTTTATGAATAGTACAAAATAGGCCCTACAACATTCGAAAACCATCGGAAGCACAACAAAAGTTCGAAGCTATTAGAATATATAGATGGCCAAGTACCTAATTATAAGCATTATCTAACGGATAGTTCATTTAATGCGCTCTTCGTCGGATATCCAACAATTCTTGAATTTCTGTCGGTTAGTTGATAGTTCTTGAATTTTTGTCGTGAAGTTGAAAGTTATTGAAGTTGCATTGGATATCTGATGATATCGGGCATTATAAAAATAGAAAATAAAAAAATGCAGTTACCGTCCGACATTTTTATCTTATTTTCATATAATGTTAGATCTCGTCGTCGTATTTTCCACCCATATGTGTTAGTGTAGTCACATCAACACACACCCCTACTCCTCCCCCTACCACTAACTCTCCTCCCCTTTCTCTCTCTCCCCCTCCTCTCTCTAACCCTTACTAACCCCTCTCTCACTCTCTCACTCCCTACTCCTCCCCTTACCCCAACACCCCCTCCTCTCTCTATCTCTCTCTCCCATAACTTTACTAACCCATTCTCTCACTCTCTCTCTCTACCCTACCCCTCCACCTACACCTAACCCCCACCCCTCTCTCTCTCCCTCAACCCATCAACACCCCCCTCTCTCTAACACACATATCACTTACCCTAACTACCCCTCTCTCTACATAAGCCCACTCATACTCTCCATACCCATAAACACCCCCTAAGCCCCTACCTATTTCTCTCAAAATACCCCTTCCCCTCACCCCCACTCTCTATTTTGTATCTCCTAATCCCCCTCCCCCTACCACTTACCACCCCCATCTCTCTCTCTACCCCCTTCTCTCTAACTACCCTAATCATCCCTAAGCCCCTACCCACTCCCCCCACCTTGATCTCTCTCTCATTCTCTCTCCAAACCCCCCTTCTACTCCTACCCCTAATCAACCATACCATCGCCCCACTAACCCCCCCTCTCTATCACACACACAAGCATGCCCATATACTCCTCCACCTACCCCTAACCCCCACCACTCTCTCTCCCCACAATCCCCAAAAGATACCCTACTACCCCCTCCATCCCTCTCTCTCTCTCTCTCTAAACCTTACTAACCCTCTCTCTCACTCTCTCTTCCCCCTACCCCTCACATTACCTCTAATCCCCTCTCCTCCTCTCTCTCTCTATCTCACTCTCTCCTCTTCCCGCTAGCCCTCACTAACTACCCCCCTCTCTCTCTCCCCTACTCCAGCTATGCCTAACCCCCACCTCTCTCTCTCTCTACCGCAACCCCCTAACAACTTCCCCACCTATCTCTCTCTCTCACTCTCACAACCCATAACCCCCTCCAATTATCCCTATCCTCCTCCTCTCTCTCTCTCTCCTAGACCCCCTAAACCCCTCTATCAATCTCTACTAATCCTACTCCCCTAACACTTACAACACCCCACCTCCCGATATATTTATCTCCATATCTCTCTCTCTCTCTCTCTCTCTCTCTCTCTCTCTATCCCCACTCTATACCCCCCTTCTCTCTAACTTCCCTAATCCTCCCTAAACTCCTAGCCTCCCCAATATCTATCTATTTCTCTCCCCCAACCCCCATCCTCCCCTCTACCCCTCCCCACACCACGATCTCTATCTATTTCTCTCCCCCAATCCCCCTCCACCCATACCCCTAATCACCCACACCCTCCGCCCCCAAGCTCTCTCTCTCTCACCCCTCTACTCCTCCACCTAACAGTAGTCCCCACCCCTCTATTCACCCTAACCCACCTCTCTCTCTCTCTCTCTCTCTCTCTCTCTCTCTCTCACCATACAACTAAACCCCCTCATCATCTATGTCTATCTCCCCCCTCTTCCCCCTAATCCTTATTAACCCCATTTCTGACTCTTTCTCTCCCCTACTCCTCTACCTACACCTTACCCCTAACCCCATGATACCCTCACCTCTCTTACACTCTCTCTACCCCTAATCCCCACTTTATATCACTAACCCCCCTCCTACTCTCCATACCCATAACCACCCACTTCATCCCCCTCTTTCTCTCTCCTACTCCCCCTAACCATACCCCTCTCTTTCTCTATCTCTCCTACTCCCCCTACTGTTAGAAAAACAGGATCGCAGATAAATAACAATAAACAAAAATGCAAATATAATCACACATACACATTACAAGAGAGACACAGATATATCGTAGTTCACCCAACTTGGGCTACGTCCACACTGAATTTTCCAGTCCTTATTATTATTACCGTCCAACAAGGTGAAGGGATACAACCTGCAGCACAACAGCTGCACTTCCTCTTCTCTGTTTCATAGTCTCTCTCCTGATCTCAGAGATCTTTACAATGCATAAAACCTAATACATCATCATCCCTAGCCATATTACAATGTCTTTATTTTATAAGGGAAATACAATGGGAAAATACCACGGGATACCCAAAACCATGGGCCCGCAAAACAACTGGCGAAAATAGCCCCAAAAATTTTCTTCGGGGGCGCTACCCCCAGACACCCCAGCTAGGGGGGATGGTCCCCCCTGGAACCCGTGGGGGGGCGATGCCCCCCGACACCCCCCCCGCTGGGGTGACTGTACATTCCACCTACATATCATATAAAAATGGGGTACAAACACGGCTAATACAATATAATCTATGAGACTATAAGATCTGGATCCACAACCAACACCTACCCCTCTCACTCTTTATCTCTCCCAATACGCATCCCCATACCAATTACCAACCCCCCCATATCTCTATCTACCCCTAACCTATACCCCCTCTTCCCTCTAACTACCTTAATTATCCCTAAACCCTATTGGTTGTGGATCCTGATCTTCTTGATTCAGAGATGTTGTTTCGACCCTGTTTGTACCCCAATTTTATATTATATGCAAGTGGACTATACACTCATCCCAGTGAGGGGGTGTGGGGGGTACCATCCCCCTTGGTTGGGGGGTACTGGGGCCAGTGGGCCCTCGGTGGGGGTTTGGGGATAGCGCCCCTGAAAGAAAAATTTTGGGTTGTTTGTTGTCCAACAGTTTACGAGCCCATGCTATTGGGTAGCCCGTAGTATTTTCTCCTAGTAATTCCCCTTTAAAAGGAAGACATTGTAATATGGTTGTGTAATGTATTGTAGGATTGTAAAGATATCTATGATTGTGTAAGAGAGACTGAGAGAGAGTGAAGAGGAAGTTGCAGCAGATGTACTACAAGTTGTATCCCTTCATTTGTTGGATGGTATAATAATAAAAGGATTGGCAATTTCTCTCTGGACGTAACCCATCTTGGGTGAACCACATTATATTGGTATCTCTCTTGTATTGCGTTTATGTGGTTTATATTTTCATCTTGTTTATTGTTATTGCTCTGCGATCCTGTTTTTCTAACAATTCGTATCATATCCAAAGGTCTATTTGACAGATAAACTCGCAGGAATGAAGGGTTCCTAGTTCGAGTGGGAGCAATGCAGAAGAAAGAAAGTTTAAGGTCGAGAAATTTAAGCCAAAACTACCAGTTATGGAAGATGAAAATGGAAGACTATCTGTGTCAAAAGGATCTATTCCTACCATTGGGAGGAAAAGAAAAACAGTCGACGACTATGAAGGACGAAGAATGGAAGGTTCTTGACAAAATGACACTTGGAACAATATTGTTGTGCCTGGATTTGTCGGTGGCTTTCAATATCTCAAAAGAAAAGACAACAAAGGGTCTGATGAGCACATTGGGTAAGCTGTAAGAAAAATCCTCGGCCTCCAACAAGTTATTTCTAATGAAGTGTTTATTTAATATGAAAATGTCAGAAGGTGGATCTGTTGCTGATCATTTAAATGAATTTAATACGATTACAAATCAACTAAATTTTGTAAAAGTGAAATTTGATGATGAGGTTAGGGCTCTTCTAATATTGTGCTCATTGCTATAAATATGGAATGGCTTGGTCATGGTTGTAAGTAACTTTGTCTCTAGTTCAAACACTTTGAAATTTGATGATGTTGTTGCTGTTATCCTTAGCGAGGAAATGCGAAGGAAAATAATTTTTAGGAACCCATGTGAAGCCTTCTATTTACTTTGTTAGTATATTGTTGTTGGACGCATATGCTTTGTAAGTCGTCCCGTAGTATTTGTTGACCCATAGTTTGTATTATTGTTGTTGGACGCATATGCTTTGTAACTCGTCCTGTAGTAATTGTTGATCCATAGTTTTTATTGGCCCATGGTTTGTATTGACACATGGTATTGACCCATGGTATTGGCGCCTAGACTTAGTATATAAGTCTCTGTTGAGACCAATGAAGGTACCGTGAAGTTATTTGTATTGAGCTTGCTCAAAGGAGGTTTCCCCCTTGAAGTGGCCTGCGATCAATAAAGTGATTCTGAGTTCTGTTATTTCTATTATCTCGTGTGTTTTCATTAATTAATTATTGTAGGTTATTCACATCTGGTATCATAGCACTTTCTTAAGCTCATTCGGTGAAATTTCTGCTAAATTTTTTTTCGCATCTGTTGTAGGTTCGGATCTAGGAATAATCCCTATCCACTTAACTGTGGGAAGTACTTGGGAATAATCCATAAAACTCATTGTGAGGAGTACCACAGGAACCCCAAAGTAGCTGGCCCATTGAGAGGACCTACCAGTGAAAAGGGCAACGAACCCTACCTGATTGACTAGTTCCCACCCGTGAGGTAAACCAAGAGCTGTCATTTTTGGCAAAGCGGTTATCAATTTTACCTAAGCCATGGAGTGAGCGGTACTTCCCCAATACGTAAGCCGTCAGACAGCATTGGTGGCCGAGTGAATCCCCTGAACTATTAGGAATCCGAGCATATGGGGTCCATATCTATTTTCAGCTGCACTGTTGCCGATCACTTTCACGCTGTTGCAGATCCATCTATTACTGATCACTTCCGTGTCATTGCAGATCCATCTATTTCAGATCCATTCTGAAAGCTGGCTCCGATCCATCCCTTTCAGATCCATTCTAAAATTCATTTCAGATCCATCCGTTTTCGATCCATTCCGAGCCGTTTCAAATCCCATTGTTTCCTATCCATTCCGCAAGCTGTTTCAGATCCATTCTAAAAAAAAAGAAAAACTGTTTTTTTTCCATATCTCTCCTGTTTTAACTCTGTTTTCCTTGAAACTTCACTAACACGCCTGCAATCCCATTCTGCATATTTCATTCCTGAGGACCCTATCCCATATTCCACTTCCCAATACCAAAAATCCCACATTTGTCTATTTTTAGGGTTTGCCATAACTCCTTCGATTTTCACCCAATATCACCTTCAAATGTTGCCACTGTGTTCATTCCCTATTTCTGCTTATTTGTCCCTCTTTGACAAATTTCCCCATTCTTTCACCCCGCTTCTGAAATCCTCATTTTCTGCTTCCCTATCCATTCCAAAGTGTCCAAAACCTACTCAAACCCCAATTACCCATCCGAGTTTTTCCCAAATCCAAATTTCCCTTTACTAAATAATCTTTTGTTTGTATTTTTATACCCATTCACACAAAAAAAAAAACTTTTGGTTATAGTTGTCACCCACACAGGAGCAAACACCATGGAGGAAGCATTTGCAGCCATCCAAACCAAACTCCAGGATCTAGATTAAAATTTCTCGGCCTCCATCTTGAACATTCAGCCATGAACAAAAAACGACAGTCCGAGTCTTCATCAGAAAATGGTTCTCTTCGTCCAGCCATATTCATGGTTCGAAGCTTGATTTTCCTCGCTTCAATGGTATTGATCCGATTGGATGGATCTATCGTGCAGAACAGTATTTCAGTCTGCATAATACTTTTGATGTCAACAAAGTTCCACTTGCATCCTTTCATTTGGAACAGGAAGCTATTTAATGGTACCATTGGTACATCAAGGCTCATGAAGAGCCAAAATGGCCATATTTTTGCCAGCTCCTTTTGCAATGATTTGGTCCTCGCGCTTTTGATGACTTCATAGGAGCCCTCACTAAACTTCTCCAAATTGGCACTAGGAGAGAGTATCAGACATAATTTGAGAAACTAGTCAATCACACAGAAGGATTGTCTGATGAATTCTACAAGAGTTATTTTATCAGTGGTCTTCAGGATGAAATCCACTCAGAGGTTAAAATGTTCTATCCCAACACAATGATGGAAGCCTTGCGATTGGCTAAGTTGGAAGAAGACAAGATTGCATCCCAATAATGCTCCAAACCCACTTCTGCCCCCTTCCGAAATATGGGTTCTCAAAGACCTCCCATCTCGCCAACTCCTCGACCAACTCCTATCAAGCATTTGTCTGAAACAGAGATGCAAGAATGCAGAGAAAAAGGGCTTTTTTATAATTGTGATGAGAAATTCACTTGGGGACATAGATATGTTCAGCAAAAGCTCTATCTCTTGGATGTGGATTCTCCGCCTACCTCTAAAATTGGTGAAGAAGCTCTAGATACAATGGATGATCAGGTTGACATTCAGGAGCCGCCTATTGACCCCCCATCTTAGGACGACCAACCAGACATATCTCCCCATGCTTTATCCGGCGTCACCAACCCCCAAACAATGCGGGTCAAGGGTTACTTCAAGAGGCTTCCTCTTACAATACTCATTGATTCTGGTAGCACTCATAACTTCATTGACCCTCGGATCGCCAAACAAGCTAACTGTTTTGTCCATCCTTGCTCCAACTTTGAAGTCATGGTTTCCAATGGGGGCACCTTACCTTGCAAGGGGAAATGTCACAATGTGCATATCTCTCTGGAAGATTATAACCTGCGCTCTGACATGTTTCCCTTGTCCTTAGGTAGGTGTGATGTGGTTTTGGGCGTTCAATGGTTACGCACACTTGGCCCCATCTTATGGGATTTTGCTGAACTTTGGATCCAGTTTTCAGTCAATGGGACACAATACAAATTTACATGCTTACAACCAAGGTCTCTCCACATCATCAGTTCACATCTCCCGAAAAATATCCTTAAGAAGAATTCACATGGTGTCATCGCTCAACTCCATTCCATTCAGATGCACCCATCAACGGTCTCCAATACTTCCTTGGATAGATATGAAGGTGTCTTTGCTGCACCAGTGGGCTTGTCTCCTACAAGAGACCTTTCTGGTAAGCATTCAGTCGCATCTACATCTCAGTAGGAAATGATGGCTATTTTGCATGCAGTACATAAAAGGCAGCCATCCCTATTAGGGTATTATTTATGCATCAAGACTGATCTCCAGAGTCTGGAAAATTTCCTGGAACAATGGGTCTCCTCTCCAACACACCTGAAATGGGTTATCCAACTCATAGGTTATGACTATGTGATCACTTACAAGAAGGGTAAGGACAATATGGTGGCAGATGCTCCTTCTCACACATTTGATGACCCAGTTTTTCTTACAGCTATTTCTCTGCTTGTTCCAAATTGGTTGCAATCTATTCAACATGGCTATCTCTTCTATGAACTCCATGCTTCTTCATCGGCAGGGCACTCTGGGTTCCTCAAAACGTATGACCGAGAACAATGTAACTTCTTTTGGTAGGGACTGAAAATGAAAATTCAACAGATGGTGGTTGACTGTGTTGACCAACGCGACCTCGGTCGACAAGGGTTCACCTCATTGTTGACACATACTGCAATCTCCCTGGGCACCGGCTCGGGTAGGTTTGAGCCCGCCCAGAAACACCCGCAGAGCGGATGAGGTCTCACCCGAGGTTTCTAGGAAGAGCAGATGGAACTGTTATCACATATATAGTAGCCGGGCTACCATACATTATTTTTCTGATGCCAGCACACTATTCATCCAGTTCCCCTACATTTGAGATGCTGAGATGAGCATCTATATTGGATCACTATCAGATTGTGGACAGCAGTTATATTCACATGCCATGACTGAGTCTCAGGACACTCAGAGAGATGACCGATGTAGCCATTATACCATTGGTACAGAGCAGTCATTAGTGCCCAGAGTTACAGCAGCAGTTCCAGAGGACAGATGATGGTATAGGTTGATGAGCATTCAGGTATATGACTCAGCAGGTATACTATGGTGTTATGGTTAGATTACTTTTATACTTATTCTTATAACATGTCTTAGCACTTAGTATCATGATCTGGCGATCATATAGATATTTGGACCTGGTTGACCTATTATATATATTATACTGTCCCTACTCAGACTTAGAAGTTCACTATTCATACTCATTGGTATGTACCCCCCTTAGGGAGAATAGAGGTGATCATTCAACCATACCTTGGTTTGCTAGTGTTGGCTTCATCTTTTCATTGTCTTCATCCATCCATGGCCTACCTTTTAGATTATCACCCTGACTTACTACTTGACTAGTGGCATGGAGGACCTTTCCCCACTGTAGCCTCTGTATTGGATGAGCTTCCTTGTTTATTGTGTCTCGGCTCTGAGTTGGTGACAAAACTTACCTATGGTGAGTTGGAGTTCCTTGTGAATTCCCCCTAGTCACTAAAGTTGTGTTGGCTAAACCTGAAACTTTTAGTGCTGCCATCAATACAAAATCTGGAAAATGAAATGCTATATCTTGTATGAAAAGCCCATTCATGCAATGTGTTTCTAAACACACATGAATGAGAGGCATGCCAAATGAACATGGCAATAAAAATAAAATGTTGTATCTTTTGGAAAAAATAAATACCTAGGTAAACAAGCTGTCCATGACACACCTAGAAGTGCTCAGGTAAACAAGTGCCTTAAAAACACACCTGCAACAGAAAGCCTAAAAGAAAAAATGTAAATCTATGCAATGTGTTTGTAAACACACATAGATCAAGGCTATAGAAACTTTAGGCCCAAAAAGCAATGGAACTTAAATGCTATATCTAAACAATTGCTGGCCTTATTTGTATTATGGATTGTGCGCATCTGTGAAGGTGAATAAACCCTCTTTAAACAACTCATCCATTTGTGAGACACCGCCATTCCCTGTGTTATTGCTCATTCAGTATATACTATGGTGTATTCCCTTTCCCTTGCCAAAGTGTCACAAAGTCAAGACAGTTAAGTCATCCCTTAGCCTAGCCAGTTAATTCAGCCTTCACCCTGCACTAGCAAATTGATCACAACTATGAAGTGAGTATGATCCTGAAAGTCTAGTCTGAGTAATAATAATAGTTAAAGACACTATATATTTGGATGTAGATCGCCAGTTATGATCATTATGTGTTATAATTGTTATTTGAATAAGTTGTAAAGCATGTATTAACCTTGATACTTTTCAGTAGCCTTGGATGATGGTCTGAGTTATATTTGGTCTTGGTTAGACCTAGTTTGACCATGGAGGACCATGGGACATGAGATGTTAGACCTTATGATGATATGGACAGATGATATATGGTCTATGTACACATACATGATGATTCTATGCAGCAGCTACAGGGTTATGATGATGATTCTTGGGGTACAGCAGTGTTTGATCATTTACAGAGCATTATTATTGGCCTTGTTCCGGTATATTGGATATTTATTTTGATCATGCAGAGACTCATATGGTGTATGAGTACACATCTTGGATAGATTTGGACCTTCCGAGTCCAATGGGACAGTTTGTTTTCAGTTCCGGGCACTTACAGTGATGATTGAGCCTCAGTAGGCTGTCCCAGTGCAGTTTTGGTCTGTTGGAGGCCCTATCGGAGCAGAGATGACTTTTATCCGGATGACCTAGGGCGCTGATGATGAAGGGGGTGGTCCAGCCACTTGTTTTTACCATATTACCCCCCTTCCGGACACATTGGTGCCCTCACCTTGACAGCGCCAGCACTCCAGGAGGCTGTTTGGGGCAGTTTCACGCTTCCCGAGGCATTTCAGGATTGGTAGAAATGGCTATTGAGGAAATCGATTTGGGATACTGAGGCAAAGTTATGGAATGGGATGATCAGTGATGATAGATCGGGACCTTCCACACCTCCTCCAGCAGTTTCAGCTTCATCGGGGCCCGCATCCATCATTTATGGCACTTTCTGTGGATTTTTGAGGTCTTTTGAGGACCACGACTTCACTATGGAGGCATGATTTGGTACATTCATGATTATTTATTGGTTATTGTGCTATGGGGATTGACCAAGGAGGGATAAAATTACCCCTTGGACCCACCATAAGCCTCTTATGATATTTCATCATCATGATTTGGTGGGATTCCCCTCTTCTAGGGCGATTTTGTCCACTTATGTTATATTTTATGTGTGATCCATGTATTATATTGTTGAGCTCATCTCAACCATTGATTAGACTTTTGTATCTTATAATCTTAGCCACTCATTCAAAAAGTGGTTAGGGTTTTGGTGCCTCTCCTTCCTATTTAAAGGAGAGAGCCTCTCATTGTAAAAGGACTTTTGGCTCTGGATTATTGGAATAGAAAATTATTATTGCATCTATCTCCAATGTTGTGGTGAATGTTTTTGGTGTTCGTTCGTTGGTTCTTCCTTTGCACTGAGTTATTGGAGATCTTGTTTGCCATATCTTTTGTACCACGATTTTGCATCTACAGGTGGAGGCCGATTTGCTCAGAGGAGGAGGTATTGGTAGGGGAAGACTCTCCCTACTTCTTCTTTGGAGCTCTTCGTTGGTAACAGGGAGTATTACTGTCCCAGGACCTTCTATTTCATGTTACTATTTGCATTTCTCTTGTATTTCTTCCATACTTGCTCTTACTGACTGAATCTTCATTCCTTGGTTTGACAGGTAGAGGAAGGTGCACTTGTGGACTAGGGCATCAAATTGGGAAGCAAATAAAAAATCTCTCATTTGATCTCTGTGGGAATCTTCCTCAACATCAAGGCATCTCATCCACATCATTCAGGTATGATCTCAAGGTAAGTTCTATCTCCATGATCTATCCAATTGTCAAAAACATTTAAAACCCTAATTAATTAAAACCCCAATTTTGCATTTTCTCAGATCTACTTAGATCTATTGGGTTGTTGGGCGTAATATTAAGAACCCACCTCTATAGCATCCACGGCATCTCGGATCTATAGTTTGGTGAGGATTGGCTTCCATTTGACCCCCTTCCCAGGCCAACTTAGCCTCTCCCAAGCAAGGCGCACTTCCTAGTTTGAGCAGGTTGACCTAGATCTAAGCGATGGGTGTTTGAGATTCCACTTGATTCGTCATCTACACATCAAATAACATACACCCAAGTTGTTACTTTTCTGAAATTCACCTTGTGGGCCCTATTCCACATTTTAAGGGATTTAATCCCCATTTTGGACCACTTGGAACACTTAAACTCAGATCTACTAAGATCTAACCGGTGGATTGCCACGAAATTATAGATCCATACCCCTACTTGACTGATCTATCCGGATCTAAAATTTGGATGCCATCCGACTTGATTTGACCTACCTAACCCCACTTTTAGGCCTCCTTGGGCAAAGTCGCACCACCTTGGAGAAGTGAGTTCACTCACTTCGAGGAACTGGGTACTTGAGATTTTTGGAGATCTGAAATCGAAATAATTCAAAACCTAGGTCTAGACTATCACTTTGTCAAATCTTTCCTTGGGGATTGCATTCCTTGTTTTAAGGGATTGTGGTCCACTTGGGTCAAACCTAGATCTAGACCATTTCATCCATCAAGACCTCTATTGCCCACTTGTCCCAAGTACTAGGAATTTTAAACCACAAGTCAACCTTACTTTGACTCCACTTCCCAATTCCCAAGGCACTGGTTTCTCTCCAAGGTAGTTCAACCTTCCTAGATTGTTGGATTGACTTGTGGATTGACCTATGCATGGTGAACTAAACCCTTGAAGCAATCATGTATCATGGTCAAGCTTGTCATCTGTACTAGTTAGCCCCAATACAACCCTTAACTACCCTGCATTGGACACGGTTCCCAAGGCGGTGGATCTTTCGACATTGAACTAGTACACTAGCCCTAGATCTCACTATGAACATTATAAGTCACTCTTACATTCAACTATGAACCAAAGCTATACCTATTGAACCCCTCACTTGGCTTGTGACTTCATCCTTAGGTCTAGGATAAACCATACATCTAACTTCACTTAGAAATACCCTGATTTGGTGTCTTGGTTTTGATCTCTCCTGTCGGGAGTAGATCGGGTCTCCCCCTTTGTTGTCTGGGCTAGATAACATAAAGCGAAGGTTGCCTCGACTGGCGTGACAACCATACATATTGGAGGTCGAGGTGATCGTGGTTGTACCTTTCAAGTTGCCCTTCCCTATTGCCATCCATGACTGGATCCATCCATAGGGGTAACTACAGTTTAGGTGATAACAAGAACCATGTTTCCACCAAGGGAGGAGGAGAGTTGTGGCTGCATGGACTAGCTCTATTGTAGTACTTAAACAGAAACTTTAAACATTCGACATGGATTTATAACATATTACTTAATCGTAGCATTGATCATCACAGCAACAGTAAGCAGACATTGCATCAAGAAAATATAACAACATTCATATATCGCAACATTGCACAAAGATCGTACCAAAACATCATCATTGTATTACTGTCACAGTCATATACCAGAAGAAAAACATAGATCTCCGTATACATCCACCTTCTTATCGCTTGCTCACTCCTCTCTCTCTAACACTTACAACTCTCATCTATTTATAGGCCTTTGCCATTACAATGTTTGTCCACTTACTAACGACTTCCTAACCGACACTATGGACAATTGACCCAATATCTAACTGACTCGGTCCAAATGACCCAAAAACCTGCATACCGTGATACAATTGACTCAACATTACATAACATGTGGTCCAAGTGACCCAAAACCCGCCAACTGTGGTATACTTTAACACAAAATACTCCTTCTGCGCCCTCATCTGATGTGTCGCGGCATCGACAGTACTGCAATATTTACTCATCGAACCGCTTGCCAACAGGCCCCCAACACAATCTTGTGGCTCACCCTCAAGCCATGTCAACTGCTGGACATAGTACACGCCGTGTTCTTTACTTTGAAGTCTGCATATGGCTGTTCGACATTGCTGCAACTGTTCTTGCTGTCTGGATCACGCGGTGTTGTCCTACACCTTCTACTACACTGATTAGCGTCTCACTGTTCTATAAGTATTACTCGAAAGTGGGGATCCCCTGACTTGCTGTCATGTATGTCTCAAAATCATCCTCGAGTTTCTGTGAATGGTACAGATGGGAAGGAAAAGAGGATGAATAGTACCAAGGTGCAAAATTAGCAGAGGACTCCAGCACATTTTTTTCGCACCGGCAAATGGCTCCTACTATGGTCGGGGAGCTACCGCCCCAACCATCTCATTGGTCAAGAAGAGCACAATCCTTCAAACAACTACTACATACTTAAACATGTTGGACCGGCCCTTGGCTCAGTCATACCACAGTGTAAATGCACCTGCCGTATCAAGGCGCTCAGGGACACTCGTCGTTTGGGCTCGCAGGGCCCTTGGGGTGCTACCACGGGAAATGAAGTGAAGCATTTCCACAACCTCCTTGGAATTCCTCACAACTCAACTCACAAACCGATCTAATAGCATAACCATGTGATTTCAGAAAGACTTCTTTGTAACGAACTACCGTCGTCCTCTGCTACTTATTGCCGGACCATTCTCGGGTCATGACGGTGGGAATGACGCCCCATTACCTCGCATCTGCGTGTGTGAACCCATTGACTAACACAGCGGGTGGCGACCATGCTGCCACCGAAGATCCCATGTGCTGACGTGTGAGTAATCTCCTCATATCTTTCTGATCGTACCGTCCCAGTGTGCCATGTGGAAAACATACCGTCGTCATGTGGTAACCAGGCTGATTCTGGCAGGCGCAATCATGTATAGGGCTGATGGCACAGGGTCGCAAGATGTTAGCGGGACAGTAGTCACAACACTGCCCCATACCCACAAATCCTCCGTAATCATCACAAAATCCTACATTAACTCAACCAAATATGCCGTCGATCCTGGTCGCAATGCTGTCATGTGTCTTCGACTGCTTCAAACTTGTGGCATAAGCCTTCCTGCTTGCACATTTCTTCTTCTGTTGGTGCACCATCGGCCAACAAACAACCTGCAACACACACTCTCTTTTCTTTCTTTCTTTCATCTTCTTCTTTCTTTCTTTTTTTCCCTATTGCGACTCAAGCATCGCACTGTTCCAAGCCCAACCGATAGGGCTTCAACCTGTGACCATTTACCAACTTGGGAGTATTTCCCCATCCAACTGCTACAACTGAATGACTCCTCCGGAAGTAATACTACTGATGCGATATGGACCCATCTAATGCATCTGCAATTTTCTTGGATGTTTCATAAACTTACTGTCGTACAATAGCACCAAGTCGCCTTTCTGAAACTATTTACTTTTGATGTGGTGATCATGCCATGCCTTTTGGCGATCCTTCTCCACCCCTTGGTGAAAGCCAGCGATAAATCGATCCTCTTCCAGCTGCACCAATTGCACTAGACGTTCATCTAATGCTGCGACATCATCCATGCCCACAACAACCGCAATTCGTAGACTCGGAACAATGTACTCCATTTGCATAATCGCTTCCTTCCCATATACCAGCTTAAAAGGTGTCTGACCAGTCAACCTTTTACATGTAGTGTAATAGGCCCACAACACTGCTGGGATTTTCAGATCCCAGTCATCGCGGTTCACATTGCACACCTTTGTCAACGCATGCTCCAATACCATGTTAAACACCTCCACCGTCCAATTTGCTTGTGGGTGATAAGGTGTACTCTTCTTATGCTGTGTCTACAACTCCTCCATCAAAGCGCTAATGGTGCGATTAAGAAAGTGGCTTCCTTGATCACTCAACAAAATCTTAGGACAGCCGAAGCGAGTAATAATGTGATCAAACAAAAATCAAGCAGTCGTTGTTGCGGAACAATCAACTACGGGTGCCGCCTCGGCCCATCGGGTCAAATATTCTGTCGTCGTGATGGTGTACCGTGCACCCGTACGTTTCCCTGGAGGATTTATTGGTCCTACAAAATCCACAGCCCATTTTTCGAACGGTTGCAATGTCACTTGAGGTAGCAGCGACATCTCGTCGCGTCTGGACGGCTTGCTAGTTTGGTGACAAACATTGCAAGACCGCGCATAGTCTGTTGCATAATTATGTAATGTGGGCCACCAAATCCCTGCATGCAGTACCTTCCTGGAAGTCGCCCAGCTGCCATAGTTTCCTCCCACTACTCCACCATGTGCCTCAGCCAATATCTACACTTGCTCATGCGGCAAGACACATCTGTGCAATATCTCATCAGCACCCATTTTATACAACTCTCCCGCGATTAGCTAAAAATTAGTAGCCTTGACAATCAACTACTTCTTTTGAGTAGTGGTAAAGTCATCGGGCGCGGTGTTGGTCACCAGAAACTGAAGGATGTCATCAAAATATTGATCAGCGGCGGCAACTTTAAATAGTTGGGCATCCGGCAACCTATCTTCGATATTAGTCAGTTCCTCCCCTGTGTCAATCTGTGATAAATGATCTGGTCCAGCATTCAACTACCCCGGTTTCACAATGACTTCAAAATCAAAATCCTAAAACAAAAGTAGCCAATGGCATATCTTCCCCCCCCAACACAGGCTTATTGACCACGTATTTCAATGCAGAATGATCAGTGAACATTTTAAAGTGTCCACATAATAAATAATGCCTAAATTTTTGCAGTGCATAAACCATGGCCAGACCTTCTCATTTCGTGGTAGTGTAATTGCGTTCTGTAGAGGACAGCTTTGGACTGGAAAAAGCAATAGGATGATCAAGTTCACCTTCTCTAGGTTGAGCCAACACAACACCTAATGCAATCAATGAAGCATCAACATGGACATGGAATTCCTTACTCTAGTCCTGAAAGACCAAGATCGGTGTCGACGCCATCTTTTCCTTGAGCGTTTCGAAGCTATCCTGACATTCCGGGATCCACTGGAATGCCGTGTCCTTCTTCAACAACTTTTCCATAGGGGAAGTAATCGTAGCATAACCCTGATAAACTTGTGATAATATCCTGTATGACCCAAATTCGCTCGCAACTGCTTAACGGTGGTCGGCGGTTGTAACCCCAAAATGAGCGCAATTTTGGCTGGATCAACTAGCAATCCCTGTTGACACACGATATGACCCAGCAATATCCCAAATGGTGCACAAAAAATACATTTCTTCAAGTTCATCGATATCTGGTGTTTTCGGCATTGCTCAAGCATTAACCACAGATTGGCCAGATGATCACGAATCAACCCATAAACTGTCCAATCATCCATATATACCTGCAAAAATTTCTAAATAAAATCTTTGAATGCGGCAACAACAACCCGAGAGAATATCGCAGGTGCATTCTTCAAACCAAACGGCATTACCGTGTACTGAAAGCAACCCCATTCAGTAACAAAAGTTGTCTTATGGTGATCTTCCTTGGCAATGCGAATCTGATGGTAGCCAGAGAATCCATCAGTGAATGAGTACATCTCATGGCCGCCCACTCCTTCAAGTACTTCATCAGTAAATGGGGTCGGAAAAGGGTCATGCAAGCAGGCATCGTTCAACTTCCGCAAGTCGACGCAAATGCGCACTTCACCTGTTTTCTTGTCCTGCACCACCATAGGACTGATCCATTCGGACTCTTCCACAGGTTCAATAATATCAGCATCCAACATGCGATCAAGTTCTGCCTTGACCTTTTCCTTATGTCGCGGATTCAACCGATAAGGTCGCTGTCGGACTGGCTTAGCATTTGGTTTTAATGGAATCTTCATCTCTCCTAAATCACCCAGGATTCCCTTCATTTCGGAAAACTTCGTAGGAAACACGTCTTGAAACTCATGAAGTAACTCAATTACCTTACTCATCATCTCATCATCCCAATAATCCCCAACATTAGCAAAATTAGGAGTAGCCTCTGTGTCGATATTCATCTTGCAAAGCTGCAATGGTTGACCAAATGGAGTACTTGGTGTGACAAGCCGTACCACATTGCGAGTCCCTTCATATTCAGGAATGTTAACATTTCGGGGATCATCATCATCCTCTGGCCCTTCACTGATGTTGAAGCACTCCATACGAGACTGCATCTGATAATATGTGTGCGGGTCAACAGGGTAGGCCTCCGGAACAACCTAAAGTACCACGTCGTGAATGAGCTGTAAGGGGTTATGGACATCAGGGTTGGCATCCGCAAAAGTGAACGTATGAGTGAAACAGACCGTCAATTCCCCCCATGTTGTAATTTCTCGCTGCAACTCGGCTGCACTGTACCATGAGCACAGCATCTCATCCAAAATATGGATAATAGCATGGACCCACTCATCTCTGGGTCACGCTACCCATAATCTTTGGCATTCCATCACATCATCGCTGGGATTAGTCCAGCCATCATACTTTCCAGTGTGATAAACCTCAGTATCGCCGAACCAAACCATCATCAACCTTCAACACTGTGACCAACCATTAATGGATTTCTTATGTGTCGCCCACTAGCGTGCTGGATCAGCCCTCAGTGCTTCCTCCAATGCCAGCAATCGCTGTGGTTGTGAGACGCGGTCTTCAAATTCTGTCAAAAAGGTGGTTAGGCTAGAAAAACCCTCATAGACAAGCAATGTGATCGTTTCTGTCGCAACTCGACATAAGGATTGCGTAACTAAGCCACATTTTCGGAATGGTACCTCATGTAATCTATTATGCCAATGTTCTAAGGCATCATCAGAGTTGGAAGACGCAGAGCTCTCGCTGCGCCACTCCAACTCGCCGTGGGCAGTAGGATGAATATAATCTTCAGAAATATTGAATGCATGGTCCCATCTAGCAGGATCATCATCTTTTACAGGCTCAACGTATCGGCGTCCTTCAACCGGATCCAACGGGGCTATGACTCTGAAATCGCGATTCTCAAAGGTCATCATGCGCTTCTTGAAGTTTATTACAGTTCCACTATCCTTAGCCCATCCAATCCCAAAGAGCGCTAGATAAGAGCTTCCTCCCTCAACCACTTCAATGACATTGAAGTCAGCATAAGTCTTCATGCCCTCAATATCGATCATGAGCCGCGGAACTCGCCCAATGGGTGTTACCTTCACATGGTTAGCCAATCGGAGCTGCACAGGAGACCATCTCAATGGGGGACCCCCCGTCTTCTGCCACGCCTGCTTGGTTAAGATGTTAACATCCAAACCAAGGTCAATAATAACAAATTCAACATCATATTCACCAATCTAAATATTCATTCGCATCTCCTTGCTAGTCTTCCGTCGCTGTAGGGAGTTTACTGTCGACTCTTGGCTTCCTTTCATAAATCACTGCAACCATCCCTCAATCTCATCCAGGGAAGCCGAGTCTCGGGCCAATAACAGACATCTTTCAAGAAACTTTTGCAATGTCCCCGATGGTGGCGGCCGATCAGCGTCTGATGTAGTATCAAAGACAGGTGGCATATCGCAAACAACAGCCTTACCGCGGTCTTTCTCCAAGGTGCGATGTGCCTCTAGGAATGTCTCCCACTCCATATTAATGTCGAAAGGTACCGTCTTCTGACCAGGAAACCGAATCAGTGGTTGCAAACTATCTTCCCCAGTCATCTTTCCACCATGAGTGACAACAGCCACCGAAGCATCTTGTAGTCGCATTCTACAGAAATGGTCGCAATATTTGCACCCTGCGTCTGGTTCTGCTGCAGATTCCCCGGTTGATTGAAATTTTGATTGGTGTTCGACGGTGGTCACGGGGGCTGGTTCTGTACTAGTTGTTGTACCTGATTCTGTACTGGTTGTTGTGGTTGGGCCTGATTCTATAACTATGGAGCGTTCCCAACCTGCCATTGTGCAATCAACTGTGGAAAATTCTCAACCGTATGATCATTACCAAAATAGAACGTACATTAATTCTGTAGTAGTGGGTAGTCGCGCTGATAATTCCCCCATACCACACAGTGGTAACATTGAATAGGTACACGACCACCTCGGCCTCCTCCTCCATGACCAAATCCTCCACCGCGTCCGCCCCTGTATCCTCCTCGGTAGCTGCCCTGCTACTGGTACTAAGGTTGGTTAAACTGTTGTTGCATCGGTGCTGGTGGTATCCCTTGCCCTTGTGGTGCATACTGCGGTTGCTGTACATACTGTGGCTATGGGGGAGTCATCTTCATTGGAGTATATTGCGACATGAACTGCTGCAGTTGCTGTTTCTATGGTGCAAATTGTATCTGCGGTTGCGGTAGCAGCAGAGCTACCTATGGGTGTAGTTGTGGTTGTTGCACGGCGCGCTGATCGTCCTTGATGTAGAATGCATCACACAGTCTCTCTTGTAGCAACCCATATGCACGACAATCCTTGTCATCGTGACCCACTGACTTGCAAAATGTGCAATAAGTATTTCGTGGGCTTGTGACCATTTTCTGCATATACGGGCAATTATCGTGACTCTGCCCAAACACTTGACAAACGCGACACCACGGCATACTGCCGCCATTCAACGGGTTTGGTGCTCCTGACACCAAATAATTACGGAAATCCAGGCATTTATCCTTTGTATGCCCTTCTCCTCAGCATCGCATACACCATACTTCATTGCGCTGTTCCTTGTTCTTCTTCAAATCTTGCAACTGTATAGTCAGGTTAGCGAGCTCTGTTTGTATCTACGACATCCCAGTTGTGTTATCTCCAATCGGCGATGCCTCCAATCGCATTGCAATCTCTAGAGCTTCGCTAGGCATTGATATGTTTTGTTGCATCAGCGACAACCGAATGTGGGGTAGCAGTGCCACAATGAACCATTCTTTATGTTGGACGGAGCTCATATCGAAACTAACCTTTTCCATCAACATCTTGAATCGCTGGTCGAAATCCCATACCGTCTCATTGGGATACTGCTTAATTTCCTTCAATTCAGTAATATATTGAGCCTCTGACTTAAGCCTTCTAAATTCGGCAATGAGCCCATCCTGAATCTCATCCAGTGACTTCTCTGGGGCTCCTGCAAGGAATAGAATAAGCTTCATGAACCAATCTAATACACGACCTCGCAGAGTCGTAGCTAACTGTCCTTTCTTAGCATCGGCATCAGGGATTTGTTTCACGGTCCAGACCGCTTCACACAAAAACCAATACTGTTATGGGTTGTCTGTCGCACTTCCATGGAACAATGGTAACTTATCATCATCACCCGCCATTTTGGGCTTCCTTCCTCCTTTCGTTGTGCTACTACCAATTAACTTCTGCAGAATTGACGAACTTGGCGATGTCAAAGTGGTGTTTCTTGTTGTTTGTGAGTCAGTGAGCAGAGGTGTGGGTATGTTGGTGTTGGGATTTGGTCCTGCCTCTATCCTGGGCATAGACTGGTCGTCCATGTCAGGACTGTGAGGTCACTTCATCCCATGTGGTCTTCCTTCGCGGTTCTATGGTCCAATCGTAGTAGGACCTTTTCCTGTCCTCTACCTCTTCTCTTGTCCAAACCTCGCTCCTCCTCTTGTAAGACCACTTTCTTCCTCGGATTTGCTCACAGTCTCTTCATGGTCTGCACCCATCTACCCCTTACCATTCCATGTACCATTCCCCAACAGTCACGGTACCCACGGCCTCCACCCACTAAGATGTTTATTGATCAAGATGCATTTTCAATATACCCTTCTCATAGATTAGCATCTTAATCGACAGTTGGAGCGACAACAGAAACCTTCCCCTTGGTCCACGGAAGAAGTATCTTCCAGCTTCACTATAGGATTTCTGTGTGTCGACAGCAAATTCAATGATATATCCCTCCAAGATGCTATCGAGCCAAACTTCGATAGCCCACGATGCCTTGTTATCGACTTCCTGCAGCTCCTGAATCAATTTCGGGGTCCAAGCCGTCGGCTCACCACCTTGGAAGTTCCTCTTCTGGAAGGTCAGCTTTGACAACCACTTGTACATAATGACCAGGAATTCACAGAAAAACCCTTCGTGCGGACCGTCGTGAATATACCTTCCCAGCCAGTGATCTACTGTCAGTTGTGTATTCTGGTTTTCTTCTTTAGAAAACTCCTGCAACTTCTGATCAAACCAGCTCTTTATCTCCGGCTTCGTTGGGTGCCACAACATGACCTCCTTTCACTCTGCACACGGTCTCGACAATGAAACCATTTGTTGACCAACGCAACCTCAGTTGACAGGGGTTCACCTCACTGTCGACACATACCGCAGTCTCCTTAGGCACCAGCCTGAGCAGGTTTGACCCCACAGAATGGATGAGGTCTCACTCGAGGCATCTAGGAAGAGAAGACGGAACCATGTTTTCGCCGGGGGAGGAGGAGATTTGTGGCTGCACGGACTAGCTCTATTGCAGTACTTAAACAGAAACTTTAAACATTCAACATGGAGTTATAACATATTACTTAATCGCAGCATTGATCATCACAGCAATAGTAAGCAAACATTGCATCAATAAAATATAACAACATTCATATATCGCAACATTGCACAAAGATCGTACCAAAACATCATCATTGTATTACTATCACAGTCAGATACCAGAAGCAAAACATAAATCTCCGTATACATCCACCTTCTTATCGCTTTCTCACTCCTCTCTCTCTAACACTTACAACTCTCATCTATTTATAGGCCTCTACCATTACAATGTTTGTCCACTTATTAACGACTTCCTAACCAACACTATGGACAATTGACCCAATATCTAACTAACTCGGTCCAAATAACCCAAAAACCTGCATACCACGATACAATTGACTCAACATTACATAACATGTGGTCCAAGTGACCCAAAACCCGCCAACTACGGTATACTTTAACACAAAATACTCCTTCTGCACCCTCATCTGATGTGTTGTAGCATTGACAGTACTGCGATATTTCCTCATTGAAGTGCTTGCCAATAGACTGTGATACTTGCGAGGTCAAAAAGGTTGAAACAACACTCCTTTTGGGACTGCTCGAACCCTTGCCCATCCCTACACATATTTGGACAACTATTTCTATGGATTTCCTAGAAGTGCTCCAGTGGTACAATACCACATCTAAAAGGACACCATATGAAGTAGTCTATGGACAGGCCCGCCATTTCTTCTTCCATACACCCTTAACAGCTCCCCAGTTCAGGTAATTGACTCAGTTCTTTGAAACCGCGATCAGATTCTTCTCATTCTGCAGGACAGTCTTCACATGGCAAGAATTTGACTGAAACAACAAGACGATCAACACCGTTCTGAGTGCACTTTTCACGCAGCTGATATGGTTCTTCTTCATCTACAGTCTTCCAAGAAATCCTCCCTGAAACTCAAAAGGAATCAGTAGCCTAGAATGCAACCCGATGATGCTATAGGGGAACCACTCCTTCAGATTCTGCATCAATTTCCACATCTAAAGCTTTTAGGACAAATCTTTTTCTAAGGGAGAGGGGATGTTAGGAACCCATGTCAACCCTTCTATTTACTTTGTTAGTATATTGTTATTGGACGCATATGATTTGTAAGTCGTCCCGTAGTATTTGTTGATCCATAGTTTGTCTTATTGTTGTTGGACGCATATGCTTTGTAAGTCGTCCCGTAGTAATTGTTGATCCATAGTTTGTATTGGCCCATGGTTTGTATTGACACATGGTATTGACCCATGGTATTGGCGCCTAGACTTAGTATATAAGTCTGTGTTGAGACCAATGAAGGTACCATGAATTTATTTGTATTGAGCTTGCTCAAAGGAGATTGCTCCCTCGAAGTGGCATGCTATTAATAAAGCGATTCTGAGTTCTGTTATTTCTGCTATCTCATGTGTTTTCATTAATTAATTATTGTAGGTTCTTCACAATAATAGGTGAGACATCAGGTAATTCGTTGACCATGTAGAGAAGGGGAAGACAAAGGGAGAGAGGAAAGAGCCCAAGTAATCACATCAAGTCCAGAAAGGGAAGATCCATGTCCATACTGGGAAAGATAGAGTGTTGGAACTGTGGAAAGAAAGGACATCTGAAGAAAGACTGTAGATCTCTAAAGAAGAAAGGAGATGAGTAGCAAAAGACTACTCAGTAATAAAATATAGTAGGTGATGTGTTGCAAGATTATTTGATTCCTGCATTAGATAATGCTAGTGATTACTAGGTAGATGATTCACGGGATTCATGTCATGCTACACCCCATAGGAAATTCTTTCATGATTATGTTCTAGGTGATTTTGGACATATTTTATTGGGTGATGATGCGCCATGTAAAATTGTTGGAATGGGTAAGGTACAGATAAAATTAAAAAATGGAACTAAATGGATGTTGAAAGATGTAAGGCATATTCCTACTATGAAAAGAAATATGATCTCAACAGGGAAGCTGGGATATGGTGGTTGTTTATCTATGTTTGGAGAAACATGGTGTAATATCACTAAATGATCGATGGTGATTCAAAAAGGAGACAAGATAGGTACATTGTATTTATGTTGTTCTATCTCTTTAACTTCCATAGGAACATATACAACATTGTGGCATCATAAGCTTGGCCACATGAGCAAGATGGGGATGCAAATTCTCCACTTAAGGAATTTGCTACTAGATCTGAAGCGGGCAAGTTTGAAATTATGTGAGAATTATGTTTATGAAAAACAAAAGAGAGTTAGATTTCTCAGGGTTGGGAAATAGAAAAAGAGTGAAAAGTTAGAGCTTGTGCATACAGATGTATGGGGACCGGCTCAGGTACAATATCTTGGTGGCTCTCTCTATTATGTTACTTTTATTGATGATGCAACTAGAAAAACTTGGGTTTATTGCATTATACATAAATATGATGTGTTTGATACTTTTAAGAAATGGAAAGATTTGGTTGAGAATGAGACAGGAAAAATGTTGAAGTGTCTCAAATCTGATAATGGAGGTGAATACTGCGGCAAGGAGTTTGATAGTTACTATTCATACCATGGGATTCATAGAGAGAAGACAGTCCCAGGAACACCACAAGAAAACGGTGTGTTAGAAAGGATGAATAGGATGATCATGGAGCGTGCAAGGTATATGAGATTGCATGCAGGGTTTCCCTTATAGTTTTGGGAAGATGTTGTAGATATTTTTGTTTACTTAATAAACATAGGGCCTTTAAGTGCTTTGGATGGTGGTATTCCAGAGGAGGCATGGACAGGTAAAAAAGTAAACTACTCATTTCTGAGAACTTTTGGTTGTGGAGCATTTTTCCATATTGATAAAGAAAATAGAACAAAGCTTAAGGCTAAATCCAAGAAGTGTACCTTTATTGGATACGGGGTTGATGATTTTGGTTATCGCTTATGGGATTATGAAAATAATAAAATCATTAGGAGTAGAGATGTGGTATTCAATGAAAAGGTCATGTATAAATATCAGTTTGGGAAAGAAACATGAACAGGAAAACACATAGTACATAGTGCTTGATGAAATCAAAGAAAATCAATTTCCAAATGTGCTAGAAAATCAAGAATAGCAGCAGGTACCTCAAACTCCTCCAAGTGTTAGAAGATATACTAGGCCAATTAGACCCCCTAAACGATACTCTCATTCAATGTATTATTTATTGATGATTGATTATGGTGAACCAGAATGTTATTAAGAAGTAATGCAGGTGGAAACTAGAAAGAAGTGGGAGCAATGAATGAATGAAGAGATGGACTCATTGTTAAGAAACTAGAGTTGGGATTTGGTTCAATTTCTTGTAGGTAAAAGAGCATTGCAGAATAAATGGGTTTACAGGTTGAAGAAAGAATATGGAAGAAATAAGCACAATAAGGCCAGACTTGTTGTAAATGGGTTTGCATAGAAGAAAGTTATAGATATTGATGAAATATTTTCTCATGTTGTTAAAATGACTTCAATTAGAACTATTTTAAGTCTAGTGGCGGTATAAGGTTTGCATCTTGAACAGTTAGATGTAAAAACTGAATTTCTCCATAGGGATTTGGAGGAAGAGATTTATATGCAACAAGAATTATATGAGGTCAAAGGGAACAAGAATTTGGTATGCAGGTTGAAGAAGAGTTTGTATGTCCTGAAGCAAGCTCCAAGGTAGTGGTATTTAAAATTTGATAGGTTTATGACATAATAAGGTTATAGTAGATGTCATTCTGACCACAGTGTTTATTTCAATAGGCTAGATAATGGAAAATATATTATCTTGTTATTGTATGTGGATGACATGCTTGTTGTACGGTCTAACATGAGGATATAAATGTGCTCAAAAGGAATTTAGCTAATTCATTTGTGATAAAGGATTTGGGTGCTGCAAATCAAATCCTTGGTATGAGAATAACAAGAGAAAGGAAAAATCGCAAATTGACATTGTCTCAAGGTGAGTACATATAAAAGGTGTTGGAGAGGTTTAGAATGCAGAAAGAAAAACCAGTTAGTACATCGTTGGACATACATTTAAACGTAAGTAAGGATATGTGTCCCAAGACACAAGAAGAGATAAACTACATGTCCAGGGTTCCTTATTCATTAGCAGTCGACAGCTTGATGTATTCCATGGTGTGCACAACACCAGATATTGCACATGCAGTGGGAGTTGTGAGCATGTTTATGAATAATCCAGGTAAAGAACATTGGAAGGCAATACAATGGATTCTTGGGTATTTGAAAGGTACTACCATTCATGCATTATATTTTGGACATTTAGACACTATTCTACAGGGATATGTTGATGCAGACATGGAAGGTGATAAAGATAGCAGGAGGAGCTCTACAGGGTATGTGTTTACTATATGTGGAACAACAGTAAGTTAGATTTCAAAGTTGTAAAATTTTATTGCACTTTCAACAACGGAAGCAGAGTATGTTGCTACTATAGAGGCTAGTAAAGAGATGATTTAGTTGCAAAGGTTCATGGAGGAATTGGGTAAGAAGCAGGAGAATATTAGGTTGTATAGTGACAACCAAAGTTCCATTCATCTTGCAAAGAACTCATCCTTTCATTCTAATACTAAACATATACAGCTCAAGTACCATTTCATACGATCTGTTCTAGAAGATGAACTATTGAAGTTGGAAAAGATACACACTAGCCAGGATCCTGCAGACATGTTGACAAAGGTAGTAACTAGAGAGAAACTGAGTTCTTGCTTGATTTTAGTTGTCCCTCTAGCATGAAGGTGAAGATGAGAAATTTTCATATCCAAGGTTCAGAGCATAGTCCAGCAAGTGCAATAGCAGTGGATTTTCTCTGATCAGTATCCAAGTCGGAGATTGTTGGTTGTGGAGCCCGATCTTCCTGTTTCAGAGATGTTTTTGTTTCAACCGTGTTTGTACCCTAGTTTTATATGATATGCAGGTGGACTATACACTCATACCAGTGAGGGGGTGTCATCCCCCCATGTGGGCCACCGAAAGAATTTTTTTGGGTTGTTTGTTGGCCAATAGTTTACGAGCCCATGGTATTGTGTAGCCCGTAGTATTTTCCCATGGTAATTCCCCTCTAAAAGGAAGACATTATAATACGGTCGTGTAATGTATTGTAGCATTGTAAATATATCTGTGATTGTGTAAGAGAGACTGAGAGAGAGTGAAGAGGAAGTTGCATCGGATGTGCTGCGGGCCATATCCTCTCATTTGCTAGACGGTATAATAATAAAAGGACTGGAAATTTCTCCGTGGATGTAGCCCATCTTGGGTGAACCAAGTTATATTGGTGTCTCTCTTGTATTGTGTTTATGTGATTTATATTTGCATCTTGTTTATTGTTATTGATCTACGATCTAGTTTTTCTAACAAACCCCTACCCCCAAATATGATCTCTATCTCTTTATCCCCCCCAATCCCCCTCCTCCCCCCTACCCCTAAGGTAAATTTGATTTTTTCCAAAACGCGCATGTGTTTTAGCTCTACAAAACACATACATGTTTTGTAGAGATAAAACACATATGTTTTTTGTAGAGCTAAAACACGTACGCATTTTGTTTTTCATGGCACCCAGATAGGCGGGAAAATAAGTTATAAATTTAAAAAAAACATGCTCGCATTTCTTAGAACTAAGACTAATCCTCGCCACCTATCCGAGTGTCATCTCACTTCCTATGTGTCTTCTTCAGAGTTAGATTTTGGTTAACCAAACATGTGGTATGGAATATGGTAAATCATAGATAATTAGGCATCTCACCATTTTTCTCAATATGATTGTGTTTTACCCCTCGTTACAGTATGCTACACACAATCACCTTTTATTAAATTTTAGACCCAGATAACATTTTATCTGTAGATTCCAAATATGTAATTTTAAATATATATATATATATATATATATATATATATATATATATATTCTTGTATCATTACTCCTTAACTGTATCATTACAGTTTTCGAGGTTTGATCAGTTAGATAATTAAAAAAAATATAATTATTAAATTTATTTTGGAGAAATAGAATTGCATTAGTATTATTTGTTATCTATATGTATATCATTTTTTGTAGGTTGACTCATCATTTAGGAACTCAAAGAATGCACCCACAAGCAAATATACCTTATAATTTACCAAAAAAATAAAAAACTATTTGTTAGAAAATATCAAACTTGAGATAGTTATGAAATTTTTCCATAGATAAAATTTATATTTGGAAACGTGATTCTATTTCCTACATTTCATCTTTTTTACTCAAATCAAGATTCATTGTGTAAGCATCTCAAAATATCCATGTAAGTTGAGGGAAGCTTGTTTTTTCAGTTTTCTATTGCATCTCCAAATGCCTCCAAGATCTCTTCTGAACTTCTACCTATTCTCATGATCTACAGGATAGTGCTTATATAAATCTACAGGATTGTAGAATGCAGGATGATGGGAAGGAGAGAGTTTACCTTCTTTGGATTGCTTTTCTTTTCCTTTAAGTAATGACAGTAGATTTTTCTTTTCTTCCTTTAGATCTCCTATGAGAATATACTAAAAAACATGAATCTCGGATAGTTGTTGATCAATTGCAGCTAATCATTGTTGAGGAGATGATTTTCTTGAGGCAGAAAACATATAACAAGAAAAATCAAAGTCTAGAGGTCCCTCACACCCCCCTAAATTTGTTTCCGAGGTGGAATCATAGTCGAAAGAGGAAGAATCAGAATTGGAGGGAGCAAATTTATTCAGATGGATACCAGAGTCATGATCAGAATATTAATCATCATCAGGGAGAAACATAATTTCTCCAAAAGGATACTATTCTTCTTCACAAAAATAAAAATCCCACCAAGCTAGATCTAGCTGTTCGGAGAAAGCTGCAAGCTTTGGTTTGGATTTCTTTTGTGGACATTTGCTTTCCTAATGACCTTTCTTTCCACAAATAAAACATTTTTCTTTATCTGTTTTCTTCTTGCAGTGGTAGGATTCTTTTCCAAAATTCCCTCTATTGTAAGCACCACAACCCCAATCAGGCATTTTTTCAACATCTTTACAGAAACTAGGAGAATACATAGATTGGTGCCTTTTGAAATCCTGATTGACTCTCTTTTCTAGGCAATGTTCTTGCCAAGTTTCCATGATAAAAGCATGGAGTTGTGCTAATGAGAGTCCGCGAAGATTAATCTTCTTATTTTTAATAAATTGTTCCACAACATCTGGAACATGACCAGGAAAACTGTAATGCCCCTTGTTAGGAATTTTATTAAAATTACAATTTTTCACTTTTTTCCCTAGTTAGACCTTTGACTAGTTTTGAGCTCTAGGTCCCCAAATTGCTCCAATTGCTCCCAAATATTCTGAGAAGGTATATGGATGATGTTATAAAATAAATATGTGTTTCAGGGATGATTTTGGACCTTTAATATAATTTTACAAATACTCTTTCAATTCTGGCCAATGTAGGGAACTTTACTAGTAATTTCCCTTTGACTAGTATTGGTCTCTGGGTCTCAAATTGACTCCAAATGCCTTAAAATATTCCAGGAAGGTGTATGAATGATATTAGGACTTGAATATGATTTTAAGGGATGATATATGGCCACCAAAATACCTCTTCAAACTCTCTTAAGATTCTGGACCAAGTATACAATTTTACTAGTAATCTAGGGTACAAATCCCCCTGGGGTAAGTACTGAAAATGGCTTCCCAAATGCCTCCAAAGCCACTCAAATTTATGAAAATAGGTATGGAATGTATTAATAATGTTATTAAGGTCTCATGTGCACCATTAATTGATTATTATATCTGTTCCAACCCTCTCCCATTCAGCTACAAAAATCACCAATTCGACCCTTGGGGAAATGGCACTATTTCTTCTCCCAATGCAATTAAACTGAGTAAAAATAATTCAAATGATCAAGTACAGTACATGAAACTTGTAAAATAAATCCATGGCAGTCTATTAATCATAACTGTATCAGACAAACATCCATTCATTCGAAATCATCAGCATTATCATGCTATACATCAATGTAGTGAGGAAATGGCACTGTTCTTTCATTAAAAATGAGATTAATACATTTCTACTTGGAATTTAGACCTGAAAATTTTTGGAGATGAAGAAAAGAGTATTTAATTCATATTACAAAATAAATGGGGCATTAGAATCTCCCCCAAAGAGTACAATAGCTCACCAAAAATGCTCTCCCTCAAAGATCAAGAATATGCCCTCAAAACTGGAAATGGTTGAAGGAGTGAGTTGCAATAGAAGAAACCATGAGCTTCCCTATAACCTAAAAATAAAAAATAAATACTCCATTAAAGCTCCAAATGAAAGTTCTGAATGGCCTTTTCAATTACCAACTTGGATGGGAATCTTTCACCCTCGAAATTGGCTAAGGCAAGAAACTAGTCATCCACTAGCTCTCCCTCTTCACAAATGCAATTGAAAATTCTACAAATGATCAAAATATGGTTTAATTCTTTGTTATTGACATTTATAAAGTTCTAATGTCCTCCATGGGTCGAATTCCTTCCAAGAGTCTCATGCAAACTCAAGTTGGGAAGAGATTCCAAAGGACGCCACTTGTACAACAATTCCTAGTCTCCCACTTCCACCAAATCACATGTGGAAGCATCTTAGCTTCCCTAACACCCTTGAGCGCCCTCTTGGAGTCTATTTTTATCCCTTACATGTCATATATTTCATATGTCAGCCTTCAAGTCTGATTTGTGTCATAGGTGTCATAGCATCTTCATCATTGTTGTCATAGAGCTAGGGAATCTAGCCCAAGTGTCTCACTAGCTCCAAATTGCCTCTTCCTCTTCCATGGGAGTTACTCTTCCTCTATATTTCGACCTCATTGACTCATGCCAAGTATTATTGACCTTATAACTCATCCCAAGAACATTAGGCTTCCTATGGATTTGAAATTGCAAGAAGAGGATGCCATGTGGCACATAAATTCTAGTTTGTGTGGGTCCCACTTCCTCCATGTGTCTTCATGATCAAATGCCACTTTTATTTTCACTTTTATATATTTATTTATATCATTTATTAAATATTTATTCCATCCTAATGTTCCAACATCATTTATTATCCCCATTATTCCAAATCCGAAAGCTTCCACCCCAAACCTAGGAAACTAGTAATTTTCCTCCTTGGCAATTATTTGACCTTTAGCATCCATTTGACAAACTATAATGAATAGGGCCAATTTGATTAGGCCATTGTAACCGAATGCCAAATTTGGGACATGAAAAATCCTCCCTTCCCAATATTGCTTGTCCTCAAGAAATTTCAAACATGGGTGTTGAAGAACCTGCTTTCTGTATAATTTTTTGAAGTTGCCATTGAATTGCCCAAGCTTGAGTCTTTGAGTTTCCATGAAGATTTTAGAGAGGAACCACCATGCTTGCTGCTATACTACTCTGATAAAAATCACTTTATTAAGTGGGAAATCCATCTCCCATACTTCTTGTTTCCCCCAAAAATTGAAACCAATGAGACAAAAATTATTCTAGGGTCCCATTACTTGTATTGCACCCCAACAATTAAGAGTGCTCTCCAACCCACACCATTAGATAAGAGGATTCTTGAATCCAATTTTCTTGTATGCTTTCTTCCAAACATCATGAATACAAAATATATATCATCAAAGTACATAACAACATAATGAAAATGTACATCAAGGAGTTGCTTCATCAAATAATGATGAAAGTGCTTATACCTCCAAGCAAGTAGACCACCATTTTCCAAGTGCATACAAGCTTCAAGTGACCAATAAAATCTAATCCAATGACATAGGTGAGGATCCCATGTCCTATAATGCTGCTCCAAAAGGATTTGATATGCATCAAAATATTTAGCCATATATTCTTTCATCCAAGAAGTGAATGAAGAATCTCCACTAAAATCTGAACCAAATAATGAGCAGAAAAAACAAGGAGACTTCAAATGACTCAAAGAAGTCTCACCCATACATCGCTAAATGTGGGAATCATAAATATATAACAAAGTATGTGACTTCCAACAAAAATGTTCTCCAATCATAGATCTATTCACCCAAGTGTTGGACGAAGTTCCTCCAACATCAAATGAATCAAGTGTTGAGCAAGAAAAACCATGAGTCTTCAAGTGACTCAAATGCATATCATAGGTGCATCCATGTAGATGTGCATCATCATAAAGTAACAAAGGATGCTACTGCAAATGTAAATAAGAATGTGCTCCAACCATATCATCATAAAAAGTAAATATAGGAGTTCCATACTTCTCATGTGGCACCATCAAAAAGAACCCTTTCACCCATTCTTCATTGAGACTAATGCTGCAAAACATGGAATTGTAGGATGTAGAAGAATTAACTAACTCACCTAAATGATCAAAAAGTGCATAAGTTTCGTCATGTAAAGGATCCATATGGGTAGTATCATGCAGCTCCTTCAAAAGTGTGAAACTTTTGTCATAGATTGGTTCCAATGTAGAGGAATCATGCTCTTCTTTAAAAATTGCATAACCTTCATCAAGAGACAATTCAAGTTCCTCTTCCACCACATAAAGTGTTTGGATCTCTTCAAGTTCATATTCAAACACATTAAGCACATTCAAATTTCCACATTTATCATGATCCACCATGTCATGAGAATCCTCCAAACAATCTACCATTTGACAATCTGAAACATAGGAGGAAAAACAAGTATCTTGCAACTTTTCAAGAAGTTGCTCATTTTGAATTGTGAGATTATGAATATCCTCATTATTCTTTAAGTATGCATCATATAACAATTCATTAAGCTCAAACAAATGGTTTCTATCAAAAATCAAAGACATGAAATTACCTTTGATGTGGCACATTGCTCTTTGAATCTTCTCCATGTCTTCAAGGAAGGATGTTTCCTCCAATGAAGTAGCTCTCCAACAAGAATTTGACACCAATGCTTGACTGTCATGGAGAATGCTGAGGGACTCTTGGATCTTATTTTCATTCATCTTTAAGGACCCTTCAAGAAAATGAGGCTCTTGCAAATGAACCTCCTCATCTTCTTCATTTTTGCTTGGACCAACTTCATAAAGCTCAAGTGGTGATGGGGGAGTTGATCTTAGTTCTTCTTCAACTACTACAAGGTCTTCATTATCATGCTTAATGGAACTTGGGCTTGCAGCAAAACTTTCAAAAGTGATCTCATGCCACCGACATAGAGGTGCGAGCACCCATCAGTAGGTACTCCATAGTTTAAGCATCCATTAGTAGATGCTCTTTGGTTCATGTCTAAGCTAGAAGGTGTCTCGAAATGATCTTCCATATTTTCAATAGAATATTCTTCATGCTCTTGTGATGTCTCTTCATTTTTATCCTTCAAGCAAGATGATGCATTTTGCCCCTTGTTTTCCTCATGATCAATATATTTAGGATCTCTTTTTGAAGAATTCCCAAAAGCTCTCCTCAAGTAGGACATCATTTCCTGCACACATATATGACATTCTCTCCAATGTTCTTTACAAGAAGGGCATAAACCTTTCTTTACTAACTCCATATCTTCATTTTTGGGCCTATTTTCAAAAATATGTTCAACAAAGTACTCAAAATACATGACATTTTGTGTATTTTTGCTCAAAGCAAGATATTCTTGATATTTTTGATATTGTTGGGGCAAGGTGTTATATGTTGCTTTCCATCTTTGGAACTCACTCATAGAATTATCCTTGGTTGGTGTGACACACTCATATTCATCAGATTTAAAGTCATAAGAATAATCTTCTTTTCTCTTGAAATTGTAAGAAGTGTTGCATGATGGCACCTCTTCCTCGTACCATTCACATTCTGCTTCATATTGCTCATAAGCATCTGCATATTCCTCATAAGAATTGTACTCATAGGATTCATCATAATAGTAAGATATGGTTGCCAATTATTCTTGAATGTATGTACATAATACACAGGTGCAAGGGCCATGCTCTGATACCACTGTAATGTCCCTTGTTAGGAATTTTATTAAAATGGCAATTTTTCACCTTTTTCCCTAGTTAGACCATTGACTAGTTTTGAGCTCTATGTCCCCAAATTGCTCCAATTGATCCCAAATCTTCTGAGAAGGTATATGGATGATGTTATAACATAAATATGTGTTTCAGGAATTTTTTTGGACCTTTAAGATACTTCAGCAAATACTCTTTCAGTTCTGTCCAATGTAGGGAACTTTACTAGTAATTTCCCTTTAACTAGTATTGGTCTCTGGGTCTCAAATTGACTCCAAATGCCTTCAAATATTCAAGGAATATGTATGAATGATATTAGAATTGAATATGATGTTAAGAGATGATATATGGCCACCAAAAGACCTCTGAAAACCCTCTTAAGATTCTGGACCAAGTATGCAATTTTACTAGTAATCTAGGGTTCAAATCCCCCTGGGGTAAGTACTGAAAATGGCTTCCCAAATGCCTCCAAAGCCACTCAAATTTATGAAAAGAGGTAGGTAATGTATTAATGATGTTATTAAGGTCTCATGTGCACCATTAATTGATTATTATAGCTATTCCAACCCTCTCCCATTCAGCTGCAAAAATCACCAATTTGACCCTTGGGGAAATGGCACTATTTCTTCTCCCAATGCAATTAAACTGAGTAAAAATACTTCAAATGATCAAGTAAAATACATGAAAGTTGTAAAATAAATCCATGGAAGTCTATTAATCATAAATATATCAGAGAACCATCCATTCATTCGAAATCATCAACATTATCATGCTATACATCAATGTAGTGGGGAAATGACACTGTTCTTTCATTAAAAATGAGATTTATAAATTTCTACTTGGAATTTCGACCTAAAATTTTTTGGAGATGAAGAAAAGAGTATTTAATTCATATTAAAAAATAAATGGGGCATTAGAATCTCCCCCAAAGAGTACAATAGCTCACCAAAAACGCCCTCCCTCAAGGATCAAGAATATGCCCTCAAAACTGGAAATGGTTGAAGGAGTGAGCTGCAATAGAAGAAACCATGAGCTTCCCTGCAGCTTACACCTGCAAATAAAGACTCCATTAAAGCTCCAAATGAAAGGTCTGAATGGAATTTCCAATTACCAACTTGGATGGGAATCTTTCACCCTTGAAATTGGCTAAGGCAAGAAACTAGTCATCGACTAGCTCTCCCTCTTCACAAATGCAATTGAAAATTCTACCAATGATCAAAAGCTGGTTTAATTCTTTTTTATTGAAATTTTTAAAGTTCTAATTTCCTCCATGGGTCGAATTCCTTTTAAGAGACTCATGCAAACTCAATTTGGGAAGAGGTTTCAAAGGACGCCACTTGTACAACAATTCCTAGTCTCCCACTTCCACCAAATCACATGTGGAAGCATCTTAGCTGCCCTAACACCCTTGAGCGCCCTCTTGGATTCTATTTTTAGTCTTGACATGTCATATATGTCATATGTCATCCTTTAGGTCTGATTTGTGGCATAGGTGTCATAGCATCTTCATCATTGTTGTCATAGAGCTAGGGAATCTAGCCCAAGTGTCTCACTAGCTCCAAATTGCCTCTTCCTCTACCATGGGAGTTACTCTTCCTCTATATTTTGACCTCATTGACTCATGCCAAGTATTATTGACCTTATAATTCATCCCAAGAACATTAGGCTTCCCATGGATTCGAAATTGCAAGAAGAGGATGCCATGTGACACATAAATTCTAGCTTGTGTGGGTCCCACTTCCTCCATGTGTCTTCATGATCAAATGCCACTTTTATTTTCACTTGTATATATTTATTTATCTCCTTTATTAAATATTTATGCCATCCTAATGTTCCAACATCATTTATTATCCCCATTATTCCAAATCCCAAAGCTTCCACCCCAAACTAGGAAACTAGTAATTTTCCTCCTTGTCAATTATTTGACCTTTAGCATCAATTTGACAAACTCTAATGAATATGGCCAATTTGATTAGGCCATTGTGAACCAATGCCAAATTTGGGACATGACAAAAAATTCTAAGATAGTGTTTTGTAACATCCCCATATTTTCATCAAAATTTAAATTTTTTGTAAATAGCAACAATTAGCTTAATTTATGATAATTTATAATTGCGGAAAATAATAATTACTAAATGTAACAACGTTAACTAAACAACTGTTGTACTAAACATAAATAAAATTTTGTTATAACTAATATGTCAGCAACATCTTAATTATATTTTTAACAACTATCATTAAGGTAGTTAAATGCATGAATAGATCAACTTTTGATGCGACATCTTTTAATGCAATGAGATGTATGATTGATGTAATAATGAAATGCCCGGTTAGAAAATGACATGGTACTTTTTCTTTGAGACGATACTGATGGTTTGCTGCTTTGATGTCCAAGGGAGTCCTATGAGGGACCCCGAAGCTTACTTAGCTACAACGCTAAAGCATTTGACATGTTCTATGTGCATACGACAGGCAAGGAGTTTCATGATTGCAATAAATTCTAGTTTTCGTGTAAAGCTCAATTCAATGTCGTAAATAAAAATAGCATGTTTAGAGATTGTTGTAACTATAAAAACGTACAGGTATGACTCGCATGCTTACACCTTTGCTTTCCAAGGTTCATCTTATAACTGAGTAAACTCAACCTAAGTTAACTGTCGAACAAGTATCTTATTAACAGCATTGTTGCTGTTGTCATCATTGTTCTAGCTGGTTGTAGTGATAGTTGTCTTGTTGTCGTCATTTAGAATGATAGTACCAAAATGTATGTAAAATTTATGAGCTTGTAAGCTCTTGCAACCAATATTATTCATTATATATATGAAAAGATAAAAACAATAATATCTAAACATGACTAAACCAAATGTTATGTGGATATAGTGCAATTAAACTTTGGACTATATATATGATTGTTATTCTGTTTATAAACAAAACACAACCTATCCAAAGTCTTTATGAAAACAATAGTGTGACTATACCTATTTTCGATTTAATGTCAATATTAAAACATGTATCGGAGATGTTGGTAATATATGCATCGTTAGAATCATGACAATACTATGTAAGTGTTTGTAAATTAAATACAAACATTATAATGTATGAAAGCGATGACAATAAAGTGCAAACCTTGGAATTATAATCATGTATTTGCATGTACGTTATTACTACTACGACAATTTCGACATTGTTAATTATTGTTATGTTAACAAATGAAGCATGTAATGTTTGTTATCACATCAAGGTACAAATAAGCATTAAATTGGATTTGGTAGGTAGCTGGCTCATCAATTTGGCGCCGGTCTCGAGCTGTGGTAGAGATCACATATCCAATCTTGCAATAAAAGCTTAGTACTGCCTCCCTGCCGAGTTATAAACCTAGAGATCCACGTAGACGTGAATGCCTCCATGCTTGTTGATGTGTAAGGGTTATATGCCAAGCGTTGATCGTACATGCTCCACCGTGTGCCATAGTGGCAATGTCTAAAGGTAATGCAGAGTGGCCATTTAATTCTATAAGGGATAGGCCGTTGAATCAATTAAGTTGGCATGTGTCTTGAACTGTAAAAGAGATCATGCAATGATCTTCCATTAACAAGTTGGCACCATATCCCTGCCGAGTTGGATAGCCTATGTTCCACGTAGGTGTGCTCTTCTTATTGCTTGCTATTGTGGCAGAATACTGTGCCCTAGTACTGGTTGTTGCTGACTTAAGTGTTTGCCAAGGTGGCAATGTCAAACAGTAATGGAGGATGGCATTAAATGCTGATTTTGTTGATACCAAAGTGGACATCGCTGGCACTGTTGTAACCATTGATGATCGTGAGTCTAAGCCGTCGGATGGTAACCCTAACATCTACCGTGTGTTTGAGTTATTAACTTGGAAAAAGTGGTTCATTGTGTTATTGCTTTTGCTGGAGGTGGCCGACAGGCTGCCGAGATTTTGGTAGGAAGTTTTTGCAAATAAATAATAATGTTCAGAAATTTGGGTAGGTGACATGTTTCAAGTATGTTGGTTCACCAGATTTTCCATAAGAGATAAGAAGGTTCTACATATAGAAGAAGTATTTCTCACTTTGAATCAGGTCACAAAACCTTGCAGACATGAATAAAGAAGCCATGTGCTCATAGTCTTCTTTATCACCAGGGCCATAGAACTCTTTTCCCAAAGCATGCAGTATCTGTTGATCTGCATCATCAGCATTCAAAATCTCATCTTTTGCTTCTTGTGGTAGCCACCGCCACCATTCATGTGCTAAAATGGATAATCCAGCTATCAGCTGTAAAGCTAATTGTTGACCAAGAATATTTGAATATTGGGTCTTCTTATATAAAACCCATTGGCCAAGAAGCTGTATGGTTGACTTTATTTCTGCTCGTGACTGACATTGGATATTCAGAACGGGTTGCTCAGGCATCTGTGACATCAGGTTATTCATTCCATTTATTCCAAAATGGAATTTGTGAGAAGGAGCAAAAGAGGCATCTTGCATGTCTAAATCAAAAGTAGGAGGAGGAGGACCTGGAAAGGAGGAAGAACCAACTTCATGGATGACCCCTGAACTATTCCTGGTATCTTCTGTGTGAGAGGGGAATTTAAGCATAGCCATATATCTTTCAGGTAATGGCTTAGGCATTCTATGGAATTGACTTACTAAGATTTTTATTTCTTGGAATTATTCTTCATCTTGACCAAATTTAAAATATGGTCTTTCATCCTCATCTTGGACACTCATCATACCAAACGAGTAACTTTTAGAGTGTTGTCATTGGTGTCCTTTTAGTGCAAGATCCATTGCTGCTTAGCTGACTGAGCTAGTTTTCTTTTTCAATACTTGAGTTTTGATCAAAAGCTTACCCAATATGTTCAGCCTTTTCTCTATCTTGTCACTGGCTGTATTTATTACAGTTTTTATCGCTTCTATATCATGCAGCAAATGATCAAGAAGGTATAGTTTGGTTTGGAGCATTGATATCTTATCATGCTCATTCTTCATTGTTTTCTTTATTTGAATGATATCCATGGCCATATCATCTAGATTTTTTGTTGTGAGACATTGTTGCAAATTGCCATAGTTGGCAAGCTTTATTTCATCTGAGTCAATTTCAGAAGGAATAGAAGATTTATAGGGCAGGAATTCTTCTTTAATTTGCCCATGAAAAAAGAGATCCTCATTAGCTGCACCAACCCTTGACTTCATTTATTTTCTCTCTTTTCTTTATTCACAATTTCATATATATTTGGAAGTAATTATATTTTTATTTGCTCCTAATTTAATAAAATATTTTTATATTTCTTTTAAAACACACATTCTTAACCCCTCTTTAGTATTTTATTATTTTACTGTCGCGTTCTCGTTGTGACAGACATATTAAGGGTTCTATGCTCCATGCATGCCCTTCAAATATCCTTTCTATGTAGGGTACTTGTACAACGATTGAGACCTCATTAACTCAATCCGGGTGACCTTGTTGAGAGACTGCTAGTTACTAAGGAGTAAGGCTGAGTCCTTAAGCCTCATGAGTGACCGAATCCATGGCCTACCCTCACGGAAACACGCATCTTACAAACAAAATCCTATCTCTGTTTTCAACTCACCATGTGGAGTAATCATGAGTCTTACATCTTCTTCACAGTCAGCCCCGTTACCTGATGTGGACCAATTGGCAATCGCAATCTAGTACATGCACATAAAACATTGTGCGCATCAAATCCTTGTAAATAAAAACATAGTATATCAATTTATATCGAGTCAACATCACATGTCATGGATACTCTAACTTAAACCAGATTCAATGCGGTATCGACTCCACCTTACATCACATGTACCTGTCTTAAATAAGCCCATGGTTTTGGAAACCCACTCATGGTTTTGAAAACACACCCATTACAATATATTATTAAAATCAAATTGAATTACAATTACACTCATAAAATTGAAGGTCAAAATTAAAAATTAAGATAAATTTGATAACGTTTACCCATTACAATATATTATTAAAATTAAACTAAGGAGGCTACCACTATCAAAGAGTTAAGAGCCAACCCCCATATTTACTATTTAATGTGTGACTTGAAAATTTTGAGAACGCCGCTTTTGGTTAAAGACAAAAATAATCTCTCCGTCAAGCTTAGTAATATTATTGTGAAACGAAATCTCATTTGTTCCCTACGCGGGTGCTCATGAGGCTTGCTGAAACGACATGTTTGTACTCGACAGGTTTCTCATGCGAGTGTCGTTGGATGAAGCTCGTAGAAATGACCGGCCTTATGAACCGTTAGAGCCGTTCAATGCGGTTAGGGCCGTTGAATGATAGATCTAACGGCTTCCTTCAGCGGAGTGTGGCGAATCGGGGGTGCTATAAAAGCTAACTAAAACGTTTTGACTCGTGGAATCTGATGGAGTAATTTTAGTCAAAATAGTAATTTGGAGTGCTAAGATTGCAATTTCGGCTATTTAATAGTTTTAAAATTTGGTAATTAATTTAGAGCAAGCAATCTCTCAATAGCTGAAATTACCAAAATTAAAAAATAACAATTTCCAACAAAAATTTAACTTTTTTTTCTCCCAAAACCATCCAAAAAGCGAGGCATTTTTGTTGTCTTTTATCCTACGCGGCGACTCAGCGAGTCTGGTGGGTGTACGGAGACATATTATATTCTCGAATATACATATTCATATTCATGAAACATAATCGAATGAGAATTATATTCTCGAATATACATATTCATATTCATGAAACATAATCGAATGAGAAGTATATTCCCACGGAGACACTATCATTCGATTTCGTTTGTCTCCGTCACGGAATATGCATACGAAACCTTATTCTTGAATATGTCTCCATCACGGAATATGCATGTGGAACATCACAAAAGTTTATAACACCCGTAAGTTTCAAGGTGATGATCGACGTTGTTCTTGCATTTCGAATCTATGGTCCCTCTATATATACGGAACGATTCGGGAGCTCGAACACAAAATTGGACTCGTCGCAGCCATCTTGATCAACAAATTGCATGATGCTTTAGCAAGTGACTATCATCACCATTTTCTGCACTTCAACGTCTGAGGAGAAATGAACCTGGTAAGTCTCTGTGCCGTGGGTTGTGATATTCTGTCCTAGATTTCCTCAAGACCTCCGTCTGCAAATCTCTGAAACTCTGCTAATGGATAAACCGTTCTTGTGATGCTTACAACTCTCAATTTTATCTTTATTAAAACCATGTAGATTTCTTAATGCTTTTCCTCATTATATTTTTCGTTTGATTTTCATTGTTGAAAGTAGAAACCTCTCATGCAAACTTTTATATGTGTGAAGGGATATGCCTATCTTGTTTTGGGGAAGCATAAAATGTAATGTAGCTTCTCTCTTACATATTTGACACCAAATATTTTGTTTTTCATCCCTACTCTGAAACTGCAAGACAAATGTTTCATTAATTTTGGCCCATTCATATTTATGACAATGAAATGTGGGGGTATCTATCAGACTCTGGCAAAGATATGAAATTTCCTTCTTGTAGCTTGGGTTCAGCAAAAAATCGCCCGTTTCTGTTGTAATCCAGTAACAAAATCGTGCAAAACAAACAGGATATTGTCACTTGCATTTGCTTTCCTAAAATAGAATGTCTTAAATTCCAGCATTTTTAACTTAAAAGAATTGTTTTAGAACCAGGGAGATTTACTCCTAAACGCTACCCACAAGATCACTGTTGAGATTATATATATCAACAGTTGCCATAATAATAAAGTTAATAATTTCATGTTCGACCTATATTTATGGACAGTTCCCAAATGAAAGATACAGCTTCAAGCTAAATATGGCGTAATGATGTCTGGAGCTTGAATCCTCTGTGTTTGCCAAAATCTAACATACGTTAGCTTTGCAATATAGGCTTCACAACAGTCGTACATTGGATTTGTATGACCATAATGCTTAGGGATGATTCGCAGTCCCCAAATAGGTTGGAGCTTAGTGCCTTCTGTTATGCATTATCAAGTGCTTGAGGACAATTTAACTTTGTAGAGAACCACTGTTTGGAAAAATGGAGTCTATGGATACTTGTTAAATCTTAAGATGATGAATTTGAATATTTCACTCAAAGATAATTTCAACAACTCAATGAATTCGACTTCCAACGTTTAGAGCGAATTGACTTGGACAGGACTTAAGATTTTAATGATGGACAATGGATTCAATCCGATACGTTTAAACTTAAGTGATAATCGAAGATGATTTACAACATAAATTCATACTCCTAAGGACTATAAATCAGCTTTTAAAGATTTTAATTGATTTATAAATTAGTATATATTTATCTTAACTTTAAATTTTCCAAGTTATTAGAGATCAAATTTCTTAAGGTGAATCTTTATTCAATGTTACTTTCCAAGTTATTAGAGATCAAATTTCTTAAGGTGAATTTTTATTGAATGTTAGTTCTTAAAAAGAAGTTTACATAAGATGGATCTATATTAATTTATTATATCTCAAATTTAAGGTAAAACTTTTCTTCCATATCTTATACGGAATTTTCTGGAATCTTCACTCATATAATGGCATGCTTATAAAACCAATATATAGAAAGTTTTATTTGAAAAAAGCTCTTTGCTAAGACAACTATCACACTTTTGTTGGAGATAATTCCTCCCGCCAACTTCTTGTATCCACCAATCACCAGTACGAGAAGTGATTGCATTAGGTGTAGAAGTTAATGCGCCTATTATGAAGAGGCATCTATATGTAAAAATGTATTTGGTGTTCATTTGAGTTTTTAATGAATTGGAAGAGCCGCAGAGCTCCATAGAAAATCATCCTCTATTCTGTTTTAGAAGTCTCTGCCTACTATGTTTTGCTCTGCCTCACATTTTGTCATGATATCAGAGCTTAGGGTTACGAATCCTCCTTCACTAGCCATGTGAAGGATCTGAGCGTTGGCTAGGTTACAACCAAAGTTGGTCAGCCAAGCCAACTTGGTGCAAAGAAAGGAGTAGGAGCAACCGTCTCTATTGAGGTGAATCCCAGCCATAGTAGCTGGAAGAATACTACAGCACACAGTGATCTAGACAGCGCTGTGAGTGTGGAGCAGCCGCCATTAGTCAACCGTGTTTTGAAGTTAAGAAGGCGCCTGAGTGAAAAAAAGAGTCACTGGCCGAGAAAGTGAAGGAAGTCGTCGACCTTGCTGTAAAGAAACAGAGAGTCCGAGCTTGCAGGGGAATCACGAGCAACAACCAGCCTGGCCAGCGTTGAAGGAGCCGCAGGCACATGGAGATAGAGACCCTCTCCTCCTAAGATTGAGTTTGAAAACTGATGTTAACAGAAGCCAGTGTGCAAGTTAGCAGAGGGCTGAAGAAGACGTTACAGGTAGAGCTAACCGCAACAAATTAAAAAAAGGGATGCAATTTAATTTGTTAAGTTTGTGTCTTGTAAACAAGGGTAAAGTCTAGTTTTTGGGTAAGATCCTCGTAAAGGGCAGAAGATCCTTGTTTGTATAAGCTTGAGCCGCCATTGAAAAGGGGAGCCGTCTGCTACCCAAGAGAATAACCTGCGGCTTTTCTCGGATTAGAATTTAAATGCTGCGCAACCGCAAAGCCAATCCAATTGTTGCGATTATTGGGATTTAGAGTTAATAGTTGTTGCCTTGTTTCCACAATTCCAACCAAATCACGCATTTGTGCATGTAGAAGGGAAAGGTCATGAAGAATTTGAAATTTTCTGGATCTATCTTCAATGCATTAAGATAGCATTTGATCGCTTCCCTATAATCCCGATTTGAGCGGTGGAGAAGACCATAAACATGCCAGCAGACATGGTTTTTTTAATTATTCTTTAAGCCCTGGTGCACTAGGTCATGAGCATCTTCCTTACGATCCATGCAGTTGAATATCAACCCCTTCATTGCCAATGTCTCTCCATGGTCTGGAAATTTTTTCAGTATGGAATCAACAGCCTTAAGACCCTTAAGACCCTTTGAATCTGACAAAATAAAAAACAGAGTGTTTTTGCATTAAGGGGGCGTTATTGGCACTGTCCTGCAGCAGGCAAGCAAGCTTATATTTTTTTTAGGGGGCGATAAGGGAAGAAGAAGCAAGTAGGATACTTGCATGAAGAAGACAAGTGTTGAAGCACATAACTTGCCAACAAAGAAGAGAAGAAATGGGTTACCAAAGCAGACTCAAGCAAATTAAACGAAGAAATACAGGGGCAGAGGCAAAGTATTTTGCACAAAGATATGGAGAAGTTCCAATTGCAGAGGAGCTTATTAACACAGTTGAAGTCCAAGAGGAGAACCAGGAAAATTGGAGTAGCAGAGTTCTCCTAGTACCCCCACATTTTTCAGGTAAAAATTATGAGTTTTGGGCTATCAAGATGAGAAGTTTTCTTAGAGCAGAGGATTTATGGTATTTAGTTCATAATGAATGTGCGCATCCCCTAGATCCAGAGGCCTTTAAGGCCCTGGCAGAAGACCAAAAAATGTAGAAGCATGAATTGGCCTTTCATCTCATCCAACAAGCTGTGGATGAAAATATTTTTCACAAGATTGCAGCAGCAAAGACTTCTAAGGAAGCATGGAGAATCTTGGAAAAGGAGTTTAGTGAAAGGGGGAGTGACATGTGCATGCAACCAACAATGTCACAACATGTTGAAGAAGTACCAGAAGATAAGCCTGCAGTTGAAGCAGAAGACAACCAAGCTATTAGTGAATGCCACGATGAAGCAGCAATAGCTGCAAATGAAGAAGCAGTTGAATGTTCACATAAAATGGCCGAGGACTCTGTCAGCCAAGCAGAGCCTGATAAGTTTGAGAACAGTGAAGCCCACTGTGCAGAGCCACAAGTGGATGAAGATGACAAAGATGATGTTGAAGATGAAGAAGCTGCCAACCCAGCAATTCTTGAAGATGAAGCTGCCATAGCAGCAGCAAAAAATGGTGAATCAGCAACTCAAGCAATTGCAGGACAGCCAATAGAGGCTAAATGTGAAAAAGAAGATGAGCTCATGAAGAGCATGCCCATAAGGGCATAATTTTTTTCCTAACAGTTTAGATGTTTGTGCATGTGCAGGTGCATATATAAATCAGCCTGAAATTGAGGAAAATGTAAATGAATATGCTGATGATGAAATTATTCAAGAATTTTTGGACAATGTGATGTCCTTGTTTGAAGCAGAGAATGGTAAAGATTGCACAGAAGGCACAAATATTGAAAAAGAAAAAGAAGGCATCCTGGAGTATGCCAAGAATGGAGAAGAAGGCAGCATTGAAGCTGCAAAGATGAATGGAAAAGAAGGTAGCATTGAAGCTGCAAAGATGAATGGAAAAGAAGGCAGCCATGTAGCTACAAAAGATGCAAAAAAATTGTTTAATGGAAGGCTTGAAGAGCCAGTGTGTTATGATGAAGATGACATGCCAAGAGTGCTTAGCAGCACCATCGATGAAGAAATCTACATTGAAGATGTAGAGGATGAAGATGAACCAGTTGAATACATTCTTATGAAATGGAGTCCTGAAGAGATCAGGCATTATTATCAGTTGCTAGTGTGGCAGTTGGCCACTGAAGAGGTTGATGAAAACGAGAAGAAAAAATACATATGGGATCCAAACATTCCCATATCCCAGCAATTGAAAATGCAGAAATCTAAATTACTAGCCCATGATGATGTTGAGGGCATTATGAACCTGATTGGAGATGAAGACACAAGGCAGAAATCCATTGAAGAATTTATAGATATCGATGGAAGAATCAAGCCCAAGGAGCTTGAAGAAAAGATGAAGAAGAAGGTGAGAATGAAGAAGAAGGTGAAGAAGAATGATGAGTTCAAAGTGTGGAGCAGCAAGAAGAAAATGTAAACATGCTCCATATCCTGTAGCCAAGTAAATCAATTTTTGGGTCTATGAATGTAAGCCTTGCTGAGACTCATACCAACATGCATGATGAATATTTGAATTTTGAAAAGTATGTAAGCCCACAGAGGCCTAATATGTAATGTTGTAGCATGTTAGCATTTAGTTTTGTTTATGGTAGGAATTATGGGGGAGTGTTGGAGATAATTCCTCTCGCCAACTGCTTGTATCCACCAACCACCAGAGAAGTGATTGCATTAGGTGTAGAAGTTAATACGCCTCGTATGAAGAGGCATCCATATGTAAAAGTGTATTTGGTGTTCATTTGAGTTTTTAATGAATAGGAAGAACCACAGAGCTCCATACAAAATTATCCTCTATTTTGTTTTAGAAGTCTCCGCCTACTCTGTTTTGCTCTGCATAACATTTTGTCAACTTTCCCATTTCCAAGAACATCACTAAAAACCCTTATACTTATGAATCTAAAAGTTAACATCATAAATAAGCAATTATCACAATTTCCAATTTGCAAGAACGACACTGCAAACGCTTATACTCATGAATCTAAACGTTATCATCATAAACAAATGGAGCAACATAAATAGAGAAATCATGATAACAAACAACCCGTGTAAGAAACCATAACAGGACGAGGAGAGACAAATGCATTGATTGAAATTCACATGACATAAGATAGTTTCTCCACGTGTTAATATATATTATGTCCTAACATATTCATATAAGGTAACAATCTGGAGCTGTAGCTTGCAACGATACAAAGAAATAACTCTCAACCTCGGAAACATAGTGATATTTTTGCATTTGATAGAATATATTTACTTTAGTGCATTATAAGGTTTCTATTCAATATCATTTGATTTGTATTCATTTTATTAATTTCCTTTAAAAGTGTAAAGGCTAAATTAAAAAGGGTTTAAAAATGGTAAAGAGTAAATGAAACAGAAATATTATTTGATTAGCATTCATTCTATTGTTTTTTTTTTTATAAAATGGTAAAATCTAAATTAAAAAAGCTTGACTATAATTTATATTTTCTTAAAATATTTTTTTCTTTATTATTATATAAAAAAATATTTTAATTTAATATATTTAAAATTTCATATAAACATAAAGCCACTTTATATATACATTTCTTAAGAAGTGAAATTGTACAAGTGTAATTGCAGCCATTGAAAGAGTATTCATTTACAACCATTAAAGAAGTGTATTTGCAGCCACTAAAGAGTTCATTTGCAATCATCATTGAGTGTTTTTTCAGCAATCAAAGAGCTCATTTGCAACTATTAGAGAGCTCATTTGTAGCCATGGATCTCCCATCCCCCTAGTTTAGTTGCTACACAGTTGGTATGATCGATCCAATTTTGTTAAAGGAGGCCCCAAAAGCTTCACAACACATGTCCTATGAGGACATATTCACATACATTCAGAGAATGAAAGAGGCCCCAAAAGCTTCACAACGTATGAAATACGAGAACATATGCACATCCATGATTCACCATTCAACTGAGGAAGACCCTTTTGCAGGCCCAAAAGAAGAGGTGATCTACAAATTTCGTGAAGAACTTGTCCTAAACCAAGTTCAAATTGAAGAAGCCATTGAAGAACTTGTTCCAAATCAGGTTCTTGTTGAAGAATACCTCCAGAATGTCTTCTCATTTTCTAGATCTACAGCCTTTACTCTTACATTTCACTAAGTTCCACACAAAAACTTCAAGGGATTTTCTCCATTCGAATCAAGGAGTGGTCAAGAACCACCATTCAAGCACTTCAAAGTGTTTGGATGTCGTGAATGGGCTCACATGCACTTCAAAAGAAGGAGAAGTTCACAAAGGTTTGCAAGGAACTTCACAAATTCCTTTACTAAGCAGCAATTCACCTAGTTGAGAGCTTTTTTCAGAGTAAAGGCATTTTCTGAGAAGGCTCCTTAAAGTCTTCTTTTCACAATCTCTATTATGGAGGTGAGTGTTTTGCATGTGTTTTTTCTCTCTTTCTCAATTTATAGAGAATTTTTTTTGTGCATGAGTACCTAATATGGCTGCAAATTGCCGGGACTCATTTCTTTTCTTATTTAATCTTGTTAGGCTTATAGGTGGTGTTAGAACTAAAAACCTCCCAGAGGTTCCTAAACCTTAACTTCGTGACTATTAGGAACCAAACCACAATCATTTAGCCACCTAAGTCATCCTAGGGAATCTAACCACCAGTCATCGCAAACCCTTATCACCAAGTGAGCTTAAGTGGACTCTTTCCTCAATATTAGCGCACATTCCTTCGCACATTCCTTAATATGAGAGTGCATCCCTTAATCAGAGACTAGTAGACCTAATTAGGAGTTTTGCACTCCTTCTTAGTAGGTTAACTAAATATTCAATCAATTAACTAAGCAATTAGTTAGATAACTAGTTATCCTGAAGTCTAGAGTCAAGATAGCATAACTCAATTTAGGATAGTTAACATAGCTAACTCAAACCATTCATGCTCCAATTTGCCTTCATGAACCTGATTACGGATTTTTGATTAATTAACTCAACATCCATTCAATTAACTGAACTTTAGCTCACTTAACTCAGCACTCCATCAATTAGCATGGATAACTAAGGGATTTTTTAATCTCTGAAGAGAAGCTTTATACAGCCCAAGTAAGAGAAATGTGTCACATATGTCAAGCTAACTTGGCGTATGTAAGCTCTAAAAAAACAAATATAAAAAAATATACTTTAGTTTATCATATTCAGTTCCAGCATCCAGTGGAAAAAACCAATACAACGCTGCTCTCGACTCCACAACAGTTAGATGTGAAGAGGGAAATTTGCCAGATTCTTTTCACAGAAAATTCTGATTTTACTTTGATCGTTAGTTACAGAAGATATACGTCTTAAACATTTGAGAGAAGATTTTCCAGAATTGGGGAAAACATTTCTAAAGGCTTGCTGTGGAGTGGGTGAGCCATATAATTGCAAATTGGCTATCTTCCCATAAGCCGTGTCCGTCAAATTGCTTCAATGACTCACAGTAATCGTGGCCACGATCTCTAAGCATATTTCTGCTTCCGATGGCTACCAAAAAAGGGGGCAACGGTATCTCTTCCAGCTATTCATATGCTTTTTCATTGTGTTAGACAACATATTTTTTACAATTACTCATCGCAGCTTATTTGGGTTTCAATTAATATTTGGGTTTCAATTAATATGGTCCATCAAGATATTATTTTATAAAGTATTAGATTCTTCTCACAATATGCACACTAATATGGTTTTGTTTTGACAAGTCTCTATGATAAGTTCAAAAACAAATAGAAGTATTTTGTTTTAAAGACTGGGTTGCATAGAAATTTGTTAAAAAATTGTTAAAGAAAAAAAATAAGGTCAAGGGTTGTCATTGAATCTTTCTATTGTTACACAAAGGATGGAGGAAAAAATTTAAATGGGATTCGCGGAGCTACATCCATTCGACCATGTTTTCATTGTGCACTAACGTTTTTTTATTTATTAGGTTTTCTGTTTTTGGTTAAAAGAATTAGGGACGATTCCTATGATTAATTGTGTTAAATTAGATTTTACACAAATTATTAATATAGTGGACTTTAATGCAGAATAACCTATCCTTATACCACTGCTCCTCCTTAAACCACTGCTCCAGAGTTTATTATGTTGATATTTTATAAAGTTCAATCATGATTTTGACTTCAATCAATGTAAATTTAAATTTAAATAAATATACAAGTTTGGTTTTGAATATTTTGGAAAAATATCTTAATTTTGGGCAAGCTATATATATAGAGTGGCTTTCTGTTTACATGAAACTTTAACTATATTAAATTAAAGTATAATTTTATATATTAATAAAGAAGAAGTTATTTAAAAAAATACAAATTATAGTCAAACTTTTTTAATTTAGGTTTTACAATTTTTAAAATGAAAAAACAATAATTTAGTTTTTACAATTTTTAAAATGAAAAAAACAATAGAATAAATGCAAATTAAATAATATTTCTATTTCATTTACTCTTTACCATTTTTAAAGCTCTTTTAATTTATTTTTTATAGTTTGCAAATAAAATAATATTTCTATTTCATTTACTCTTTACCATTTTTAAAGCCTTTTTAATTTATTCTTTATAATTTTTAAAAGAAAAATAATAGAATGAATGCAAATCAAATAATCTTGAATCTCAACCTTATAATGCAAATTAAATAATCTTGAATCTCAACCTTATAATGCACTAAAATACTTAATATCACTATGTTTGCGTTGTTGAGGTTTATTCTTAAACATCTTTGTATTTTTGCCAGCTACAACTCTAGATTGTAACCTTATATGAATTTGTTAAGACATAATATATATTCATCCTTTGTATCATCCTTTGTATTTTTGCGAGGTGCTTGTAACCTTATATGAATATGTTAAAGACATAATATATATTCCTCCTTTAAGTATCTTTGCCAGTTGCTTGTAACCTTATATGAATATGTTAAGACATAATAGATATTCATCTTTTGTATTTTTTGTTGGAATATTGTAATTAATGAGCTGATAGCATATCTGATATGCGTCGGCTCTGTCAGACACTCAGTCAATCTGCAATGTCAGACAGTCAGTCAATTTGCAGCTAATCCGGCTCACGGCAAGTTAGTATTTAAGTAGCCGCGTTTCTATTTCACATGCTCGTAACTTCTTTGGTAAAAATTTATTACAGTCTTTAATGTAACCCTATAGCTTCCAAGTGAAGCGATCTTGAGTTGGTGATAATGAAACTCTATAAATGAAAATCACTCACAGAAGATTAGATAGAGATAGAGATAAGAGATGTAGGAGTGAAGAGAAGAAGTGAAGACCCGTGAAATGTATGAAGAGCCCAAGCTCTGTAAAATTGTGAAAGATTGAAGTAAAGCCCATCTCTCTGTAAGTGCGGCAAAGTTACTCTGTTTTACAGTAGTAATATATAAGTCTCTAGTTTTATGTATTCATTGTGCGCAGTTAACCTTCCTAAAGTTAAAAAGAAGTTTGCAAAAGTAAATTTGTGTGAATTGCGAAGTTCATACAAAGTCAAGTTCTGCAAGGTTAGAGAACTGTGAAGCCAAGTTTACATGCTTCAAAATTCACAATTAATCTCTGTACAGTAAAAAGTGGAATCGCACAGGTAATTTCCATGCAGTTAATTTGTGAAGAAAAGTGTTCGGAAAAATAATTAGAGCAAAGTATTTGCTAGGAGAAGCGCATCTCTAAAGCAAAGAAAAATATATTATTTATTTACTACGCAGTTCAATTTTTTTTTTACTGCGCGGGGTGTTCCTTTTTCCTTGATCTAGTATCAGAGCTTGGTTTACGGAAAGTAGAAATTGTATTTACAAAAAGGAAAAGTGATTAAATGGCTTCCACTTCTGGTAATTTGCAAACTCCAATATTTTCTGGTAAAAATTACGAATATTGGTCTCTAACTATGAAAGTTTTGTTTAGAGGTCGAGATGTATGGGAAATAGTTCAGAATGGTTATGCAGAACCAACAGATCTGGCAGCATATAACAATCTCACACAAGCTGAGAAGGATATCTTGAGGGAACAAAGGAAGAAAGATGGAAAGACATTGTTCCACATACATCAAGCAACACATGAATCCATACTCCCAAGAGTAGTAGCAGCGCAGTAAGCTAAGGAAGCGTGGGACACGCTGGAAACTTCATATCAAGGTTTGAACAAGGTAAAGACTGTGAAACTACAAATTCTTAGAAGAGATTTTGAATCTCTGTCAATGAAAGATACAGATTCAGTAGACTCATTCTATACTCGTGTTATTGGTCTGGTTAATCAAATAAAGTCTCATGGAGAAAATCTAGGTGACCAAAGAGTTGTCTAAAAAGTTCTTAGAGTTAGCACAGTCATCCATAAGTCGTGGAAGAGGCAGAGAAAGATCAAACTCTAGAGGCAGAGGACAAAGTTCTTTCAGAGGAGGTCGCAGTAGCAGCCCTGCACACGTCGCTGGTAGAGGTTAGAATCAAACTCCCAGTCAACCAAGTGGACAAAGGTATGACAAATCAAAAATTCAATGTCATTACTGTAAGAAGTTTCGACACTTCGCATATGAATGTAGGAAGAAGCAGTATGACCAAGGAAAGAAAGTCCAAACACAGTCAAGCAACAACAGCACTCCAAACAGCTCATTGTTCTTAGCATGTGCATCTCCACTTGAATGCAATGCTGTCCAAGAAATTCCAAATGACATATGGTATTTAGACTCAGGTTGTAGCAATCACATGACTGGTAATTTAAATCTATTTTCTAGTCTAGATAAATCAGTTCAAAATGATGTCACACTTGGAAATAATATTCAAGTTACTATTTTGGGTAAGGGTACTGTAGATATTCTAACAAAACAGGGGGAGCATAAATTTATGCCTAATGTTTATTATGTTCAAAGTTTGAAGCATAATTTGATGAGCATTGGACAGTTGATGGAAAAAGGTTACAGAGTTCACATGATAGGAAAGCATTGTGTGATCAAGGACATATATCCAAGCAATCCGTTAATTGTCGAAGTGCAGATGACAAGCAATTGCTTGTTTCCTTTGAGGATAAGACTAATCATAAAAATAAAAACAACTCAAGTTGTTCATGAAATACATAATGAAAATTATGGATCTACGTTCAAAGCAGAAAGCAAAGAAGCAGGAATTCATTGCGACAAGGAAGAAAAATATAGCGAAATACAAGATGCGTTTCAAACAGAAATAAAGGATGAATCCTAGTTATGACACTTTAGATTTGGACATCTGAATTTTGGTGGACTGAAGCTACTACATATGAAGGACATGGTGAAAGGATTGCCATTGATTGAAAATCCAGAGAGAATTTGTGAAGGCTGTATTTTTGGAAAACAACACAGAGATATTTTTCCAATCGGAAAGTCATACAGAGCTCGCACACCACTTGAAATTGTGCACTCTGAATTTGTGGACCGATGCGAATGCCGTCCATGGGAGGATGCATTTATCTTCTCACATTTATTGATGATTTCACAAGGAAAACATGGTTCTATTTTCTCAAACATAAAGCTGATGCATTTAGTTTTTTTCAGTAGTTCAAGGAACTTATGGAGAAGCAGAGCGGTTACAACATCAAGATCTTAAGAACAGACAGAGGTGGTGAGTATGTTTCAAATGATTTCTTGAATTTTTGTAAAAATCATGGCATACAGAAGCAATTCACTGCGCGATATACACCGCAACAGAATGGTATCGCAGAGAGGAAGAACAAAACCATTATGGAGATGGCGTGCAGTATGTTGGCAGTCATGCATCTGTCAAATAAATACTGGGCTGAAGCAGTGGCAACTGATGTTTACATCATGAATCAATGTCCGATGAAGAGCGTGAAGAACAAAGTTCCGCGGGAAGCACGGACATGTATGAAACATAGTGTTTCGCATCTAAAAGATTTCGGTTGTGTAGAATACGCACATGTTCTAGATGTACTAAGAAGGAAATTAGACAACAAAGGACATAAATGTATTTTTATTGGCTATTTTGAAGACACAAAAGCATACAAGATGTATGATCCTATTGCAAGAAAAAATATTATCAGTCGAGATGTTCAGTTTGTGGAAAATGAAGCATGGGATGGAACTGTAGAGAAGAATGTGAAAATCGTGTCACATGTTGAACATGATGACATCGCAGAAGATGTGGTTGAGACTCCGCATAAAAATCAGAACTGCGCAGCTCCGTCTACTCCCAGGACTGGGCAACATGTTTCAGCACAAAGAACTCTGACACAAGTCGCAATTCAAGCAACTCCGACAAGCACATCAAGTGTGTAGAAAACTCCATCAAGTAGTTCACGCAGCTCGTGCAGTTCGACACCAGCAACTTCGACAAGGACAAGAACTCTACGCAAGATATATGAGACTGGTACACCTAATTCATTCTCAGTCTTTGCATTATTTTCTCAAGTTAATGATCCTCTAATATTTGAAGAAGTTGTTGAAGATAAAGTTTGGGCACAAGCCATGGATGAAGAAATAGAATGCATTGAGAAGAATCAAACATGTGAACTAGTTGATGTTCCTAAGGACAAGGATGTGATAAGCGTGAAATGGATTTATAATACCAAGCAAGATGCTGATGGAAATGTGCAGAAGCATAAGGAAAGATTGGTAGCAAGAGGGTTCACTCAGCAACCTAGCACAGACTTCAACGAAACCTTTGCACCTGTAGCAAGAATGGATACTATCAGAACATTTTTGGCCATCGCAACACAAAAGAAATGGCATGTTTATCAAATGGATGTTAAGTTTGCATTTTTAAATGGTTATTTGAAGGAAGAAGTATATGTGGAGTAGCCACAAGGATACGAAGTTCCAGGACAAGGACACAGAGTATACAGACGGAAGAAAGCACTCTATGGTTGGAAGCAAGCTTCTAGATCTTGGTACAATCGCATTGACTCTTACCTCATTCAGAATGGATTTCACAGAAGTGAATGTGAGCCTATGTTGTACACAAAAATCAACAAGCAAGGTAATAAGATAATTGTCTGCCTGTATGTAGATGATTTAATATTTATTGGTGATTTTGGCATAGAGGAATTTAGAACAGTCACGGAAAGTGAATTTGAAATGACTAATTTGGGGCTTATGAAGTATTTCCTGGGCAATGAAGTCCAACAGTCTAAAAAAGGCATATTTATATCTCAGTCAAAATATGCAAGTGATGTCTTGAACAGATTTAAGATGTTAAACTGTAAGACAGCCCCGACACCAGTGATAACAGGTTTAAAATTAAGCAAGGATGATGATGGATCCAATGTAGTTCCTACGCTGTTTAAAAGGCTTGTTGGCAGCCTTATGTATCTTGCAACAACAAGGCCAGACATCATGTATGGAGTCAGCTTAATCTCAAGATTCATGGAGTCACCAAAAGAATCTCATTGGAAAGCAGGTAAAAGAATTATGAGCTATGTAAGTGGAACAAAATACTTTGGTATTTTGTATTCAACCTATTTCAAACTCATTGGATACACTGATCGCAATAATGGAGGCAGCATGGATGACAAAAAAAACACATCTGGGAATACATTTCATGTAGGAACAGGTGTTGTATCATGGGCTTCAAAGAAACAACCCATAGTAACTCTTTCTTCAGCAGAAGTAAAGTATGTCGCAGCTACAAGAGTTACATGTCAAGCTGTTTGGATGCAGAGGATGTTAAGTGATCTGTCGCAGAAACAACAAGAACCCACAGTCATTTACTGCTACAACAATTCAGCTATTGCACTGTCAATGAATCATGTGTACCACAAGAGAACCAAGCACATCTACACAAGGTATCATTTTATCAAAGAATTGATAAAAAACAAAGAAATCTATTTAGAATTTTGCAGGTCTGAAGATCACGTAGAAGACATATTTACAAAACCATTGGCAAGGGACACACTCCAATATCTGCGAAGTTGTTTGGGAGTGACAAGTTCTGCGCAGTGAACTATGTCATGAACAGAGCATGTCTCGGCTCTGAAATATTTTGTAAAATTTATTTTTGTTTAATGATCCCCATCCGCTCATAATTAAGGGGGAGTGTTGGAATATTGTAATTAATGAGTTGATAGCGTATCTGATATGCGCTGGCTCTATCAGACACTCAATCAGTCTGCAATGTTAGACAGTTAGTCAGTTTGCAACTAATCCATCTCATGGCAAGTTAGTATTTAAGTAGCCGCGTTTGTATTTCGCAGGCTCATAACTTCTTAGGTAGAAATTTATTACAGTCTTTAATGTAACCCTGTAGCCTCCAAGTGAAGCGATCTTGAGTCGGTGATAATGAAACTCTATAAATGAAAATCACTCACAGAAGATTAGATAGAGATAGAGATAAGAGATGTAGGAGTGAAGAGAAGAAGTGAAGACCCGTGAAATGTATGAAGAGCCCAAGCTCTGTAAAATTGTGAAAGATTGAAGTAAAACTCATCTCTCTGTAAGTGCGGCAAAGTTATTCTGTTTTACATTGGTAATATATAAGTCTCTAGTTTTATGTATTCATTCTCAAGAATGTTGGTTTATGCATCCCACACATCTACTTCATATTGACCTAGTTTAGGGCGTAGTAACTTCAACATATGTTTAGGTTCTTAAGTTTTAGCATGAAATATCTTTATACAAAGTTTGCTTAAGATTAGGTTATGGGTAGTTAAATAGGTATGCGAAGTTAACTTGTGCACAGTTAACCTTCGTAAAGTTAAAAAAAGTTTGCAAAAGTAAATTTGTGTGAATTGCGAAGTTCATACAAAGTCAAGTTCCGCGAGGTTAGAGAACTACGCAACCAAGTTTACCTGTGCGGTAGAAAGTCAAAATGTGCAGTTAATCTCTGCGCATTAAAAAGTGGAATCACGTAGGTAATTTCCACACAGTTAATTTGTGAAGAAAAGTGTTCGGAAAAATAATTAGAGCAAAGTATTTGCTAAGAAAAGCGCAACTCTAAATCAAAGAAAAATATATTATTTATTTACTGCGCAGTTCAATTTTTTTTACTGCGCGGGGTGTTCCTTTTCCCTTGATCTTTTCCGGCTGCAGATTGTAACCTTAAAGACATAATATATATTAACATGTGGAGAAACTATCCTATGTTATTTGAATTTCAATCAATGTAGTTTTATCTCCTCGTCCTGAAGTTAGCATAGTTATTGTTTCTTATCTTGATTTCTCTATTTCTACATTCATGTGTTCCATTTGTTTATGATGTTAACCTTTAGATTCATGAGTATACGCGTTTGCAGTGACGTATTTACAAATGGGAAAGTGTGATAAAGCCTTATTCACATTGCCTTAGCAAAGCGCTTTTTAAATAAAACTTTGTAAATGTTGGTTTTATAGGTATGTCATTGTATTAGCAAATATTTTAGGATAAATAATTTTATTTTAAATTTGGGATATAGATTTATCTTACTAAATATAGAAAGGGATAAAAAAAATTATATGTAAACTTTTTTTTGAGTGCTAATCTTAGGAAAGGTTTGCACCTTACAAGATTTGATCAAATTTGATCATCTTCACCTTTGGTCCACGATTAAGATAAATATATAATATTCTATAGATTAATTTTCATTAGAATCTTTAGAAGCTGATTTAGTCCGTAGAATATAAATTTGTCCTATAAATCATTGTCAATTATCACTTGAAGTTTAAACGTATCAGATTGAATCCATTGTCAATCATTAAAACCATAAGTACTCTCCAAGTCAAATCGCTCTTAAGGTTGGAAGTCGAATTCATTGACTTGTTGAAATTATCTTTGTGTGAAATATTCAAATTCATCATCTTAAGATTTAACAAGTATCCATTGACTCCATTTTTCCTCGAAAAAAACAGTGGTTCTCTACAAAGTTAAATTAAATTACCCTCAAGCACATGATAATGCATGATAATGCATAACAGAAGGCACTAAGCTCCAACCTATTTTGGGCCTGAGAATCATCCCTAAGCATTATGGTCATACAAATCCAATTCATGACTGTTGTGGAGCCTATCTTGCATAGCCAAAATATGTTAGGTTTTGGAAAACACAGAGGATTCAAGCTCAGGGAAACATTACCCCATATTTAGCTTGAAGCTATATCTTTCATTTGGGAACTGTCCATAAATATGGGTCGAACATGAAATTATTAACTTTATTATTATGGTAACTGTTGATACATATAATCTGAACAGTGATCATGTGGGTAGCGTTTGGAGTAAGTCTCCCTGGTTCTAAAACAATTATTTAAGTTAAAAAAGCTGGAATTTAAGACAAATTCTATCTTAGGAAACGAGGTATTTTTTCCTGAACGCAAGCTACAAGCAGGAAATTTCATAACTTTGCCAGAGTCTAGTAGATACCCCACATTTCCATGTCATAAAAATGGATGGGCCAAAATTAATGAAGCATTTGTCTTGCAGGATGAAAAACAAAATATCTGGTGTCAAATATGTAAGAGAGAAGCTGCATTACATTTTATGCCTCCCCAAAACAAGATAGGCATATTCCTTCATATATATATAAAAGTTTGCATGAGACTTCTCTACTTTCAACAATGAAAAGCAAACGAGAAATATAATCAGGAAAAGCATTAACAAATCTACATGTTTTTAATAAAGATAAAATTGAGAGTTGTAAGCATCACAAGAACGGTTTATCCATTAGCAGAGTTTCATAGATTTGATGACAGAGGTCTCCTGAAGAAATGTAGGACAGAATATCACAACCTAAGGCACAGAGACTTACCTGGTTCGTTTCTCCTCAGAAGTTGAACAATGCAATCTGTTTAACAGATGGATGCAAGGAGTCCAATTTTGTGTTTAAGCTCCCTAATTGTTCCGTATATATAGAGTGACCATAGATTCGAAATGCAAGAACAACGTGAAATGAATAAACTTTTGTGATGTTTCGCATGCATATTCTGTGACGGAGACATATTCACGAAACAAATCGAATGACACGAATATTCCATAATATACTTCTCATATATACACGTATATGAGCCTAATACACCCGCTAGACTCTGCTAAGGGAAGTAGTTGGATTTCATTGAACGGCTCTATCGGTACATTAGGCCCATCATTTCTAGGATCTTCATCCAATGACACTCGCCTGAAAAACCTGTCGAGTACAAACCTGTCATTTAGGCAAGCCTCAACACTTGCCTAGGGAACCTGTCATTTCCCATGCATATTCCTGATGAAGACATATTCATGCATACCCACTCAGATTAGGGAACAACCGTTTGGATCTCTCATTCAATGGCTCTAACCGCATTCGCCAAGCTTCATACAACAACACTCGCTTGAGAAACCTGTCGTTTCGGCAAGCCTCAACACTTGCTTAGGGAACCTGTCGTTTCCCATGCATATTACTGACGAAGACATATTCATGAATGAGATTTCATTTCACAATATTACTATCTGTCCATTGATCAAGTTCTATACCGATGTGACGTAGAGATTATCTTTGTGCAATCTCTTTAGCCAAAAGGGGCGTTCTCAATAAAGAGGTAATTTTCAAGTCACAAAGTAAATAGTAAATATGGAGGTTGGCTTTTAACTCTTTGATAGTGGTAGCTCAAGGGAAAAGCACATTGGATTGAATTGCGCAGTGAGTGACAGTCTTCTTTTTCTTTGCTCTGGACTAAGCGGAACAAATATTTCACTTAAATGTACAGTTAACTTGGCGGTAACTTCGCATATCTCTTGATTTCTTTTACAGAGCGTAAATGTAAACAACATTCACACAAGTAAATCAGGAGAAGATGTGTGACTTGCAATATTCAACATTCTTGAGAATGAATTCATAAAACTATGAACTTATATATTACCGTATCAAAATAGAGCAACTTGACCACAATACATGGAGATGAGATATTACTATGATCTTTCACTTCTTAGAGAGCTTGGGCTCTTCATACACTTCACTGCTTATTCACTTATTCTCTTCTTTCCTTACACATCTCTCTCCGTGTTTCAATTATCTTATTTTATATATAGGAATTGCATAACCACTGACTTAAGATCGCTTCTCCTTGAACCTACATAGTTATATTAAAGACTGCAATTAATTTCTACCTAAGATTTCTTTTCATTCGGAATACAAACGCGGTTACATAAATACAATGATACGTGCGCCGGATTTGCTACAAACTTACTGACTGACTGACATTGCAGACTCTGCGCACTTACACAAAAAAACTGACAAGGTGACTAACTGAGCCGACGCATACTAGATACGCAATCAGCTCTTAATTATGTTTTTCCAACACCCCCCCTTAATTATGAGCAGATGGGGATCATTAAACAAAAGTAAAATTTTACAAAATGTTTCAGAGTAGAAACATGCACTATGCATGACGAACTTCACTATGCAGAACTTGTCACTCCGAAACAACTTCGTAGATATTGGAATGTGTCCCTTGCAATGGTTTTGTAAATATGTTTGCTACGTAATATTCAGACCTACAAAATTCTAAACAGATTTCTTTGTTGTTTATCAATTCTCTGATAAAATGATACCTTGTGTCAATGTGTTTGGTTTTCTTGTGGAACATATGATTATTTGACTATGCGATAACTGAATTGTTGTCATAGTAAATGACTGTGGGTTCTTGCTTGTTCTGCGACAAATCACTTGACATCCTCTGCATCCAAACGGCTTGACATGCAATGCTTGTAGCTGCGACATACTCTGCTTCTGCTGAAGAAAGAGTTACTATGGGTTGTTTCTTTGAAGCCCATGATACAACACCTGTTCCTACATGAAATGTATTCCCAGAAGTGCTTTTTTCTGTCATCCATGCTGCCTCCATTATCGCAATCAGTGTATCCAATGAGTCTGAAATTTTCTGAGGTTGAATACAAAATACCAAAGTCTTGTGTTCCCCTTACATATCTCGGAATTCTTTTCCCTGCTTGCCAATGAGATTCTTTTGGTGACTCCATGAATCTTGAGATTAAACTGACTCCATACATGATATTTGGCCTTGTTGCTGTAAGATACACAAGGCTTCCATTAATCCTTTTAAACAGTGTAGGATCTACATTGGATCCATCATCATCCTTGCTTAATTTCAAACCTGTTATCATTGGTGTTGGAGTTGTCTTGCAATTTAACATCTTAAATCTATTCTAGACATCACTTGCATACTTTGAATGCGATATAAATATCTCATTTTCAATTTTTTAGACTTCAATGCCCAAAAAATACTTCATAAGCCCCAAATTAGTCATTTCAAATTCACTTTCCATGACTAATCTAAATTCTTCTATGCCAAAATCACCAATAAATATTAAATCATCTACATACAGGTAGACAATTAGCTTATTACCTTGCTTGTTTATTTTTGTGTATAGCGTTGGCTCACATTCACTTCTGTGAAATCCATTCTGAATGAGGTAAGAGTCAATGCGACTGTACTAAGCTCTAGGAGCTCGTTTCAAACCATAAAGTGCATTTTTTAGTCTGTATACTCTGTGCCCTTGTCCTGGGAATTCATAGCCTTGTGGTTGTTCCACATGTACTTCTTCCTCCAAATAACCATTTAAAAATGCAGAATTAACATCCATTTGATAAACAAGCCATGTGGTAGACTCCAGGAATGGGTACCTAATTAGGGTAGCTAAACCAGAAGTATACTTTAATTATCAACCAAGGCGCGTACAAACTTAAGAGATGTTAGGCACTATATGTGCACTATATGGGTGATCTTTGTCGTTCTGAATGTTCAAGGTATCATAAATAATGCTCTAAGGGAATAGGAAGTATTGTTCCAGGAAAACTTAAAAAACGGGAAATATGAAACTATGTGAATCCATTAATTGAAAGTGCTGAAAAAATGATAAATCTATTCTATTAATCCAATGCTGAAAACTGATAAATTTACTCTAGGAATTGAATGCTGAAAACAGGTAAATCTATTTTAGGAATCTCAATGCTGAAAACTGGTAAATCTATTCTAGGAATTTCAATGCTGGAAACAATTAAACTCCGTCTACCAAATCAAATACTGAAAGCGATTAAACCCTGTTCTATTCAAATCAAATGTTGAAACATTAAAACTCTATGTGATCAACTTAAATAAAGAAAGTATGCATGAAATCATAGATCTGACTCGTTATCTGGAAATGGTAGAAAAATACTAGAATTTGGATATAAAATATGCCTGCGTGGATGGCACACACAGGACTACAGACAGTGTATTACGAAACTATGGAAACAATGTTATCAAACTACAGAAGAAAATCGTTTATACTGAAATCAGAATCTGAGGTCTAAACAAATACAAAGGTACTTTCACGCATCATGATGATTGAAACAATAAATAAAATGCATGAGAAATACCTGTAATGAAATACAAGACTCCTAATCTACGTATTGAGGGGGCCCTCCCCAACACGTATTTCAGGAGGAAAAGAACTTATGAACTCAAAGAATTAATATAACGTTGATCTTCATTATCAATTCATAAATTCATGTTTCAGGAAAACTTAAAACAGAACTGTCTCAAATACAAAAATATGTTGAAGATTGTTTTTCGAAAATGTCTCCAGACCTCCTGCTATTCAAGAGGTCCCTATTTATTCTTATTTCTAACCTAGCTCTACACTGTAAACAATGATCCTGCTTAACATGAGTCCTTCCTATAAATCAAGAGAAAATGGATCACTGAGTTACTCATGATCTTCAGTCTTGAGCTTGATTACTTGTTACTTTTTTAGGTCACCTGCGCCCTGCTCACACACGCCTGAATTCATATGATTAGCACATAAAACACTTAAAGTATAAGAAAAGATAATCGCTAAACTACTTTATTAAATAATCAAACAAATGCAGTTTCTCCTAAAAAAAGAAGTGTTTTCCTTATCCTTTCTTGCTCGTGTGTGGCATAACATGGGTCTATAGAGTACCTATATCTTGGGCTCATCATCTCGCCCGGACTTGAATATGTTACCCATACTTGGGTGACACATCTTTCTCCATGACGACCTCCCTGATATCCCAGGCAACAACTCAAGGAGTTCTTGCCTGTTTGTAATAACCTTGAGTCTAATCTTCTTTATCCCATTCTCTCCTTTCCTCCTCTTCATCAATATGCCCCTTAATATCCAGAGGGATGAAGAAAGGTTGGATTAATTTCATACCTATCCACCTGAGTTGATTCCTTATTAAAGACTCTCTATAAAACTTTGCTCTGGTGAGTGCAATTTCCTGCCTAAGGGGAGAGTGAGGCTCCCTCTTTTTCAAATCCTGTGAGATTCTTGTCCACCTCTCACTTGGCTTCCTGAACTTCTCTGTAGGTGCATTGAGTGGTGATGTCAAAATGTGAGACTGCTTCCTGCTGTTTCTGGAGAAGTATGGGACTTAGATTTTCATGTGAGGTGATGGCAAGGTGATCTTGAATTACCTTTTTGTGATGAGTTGCGTCAACTCTGATCCACAGTGGGTTCTGCCATTCTTCTGCGAGGTAGATATGAGCATCTTGGGATATTTCTATTTCATGGATTATACAAGAGCATAGTGCTCTTAATTGGAGGTCACCCATGTAGGGATTCGGCGACCAATTGGGTGAGTTTGGTACCACAAAATTATGCAGGAAAAATTCGCATAATTGATCTTTTTCTAATTCTGTGCAAACAAGGGAGGTGTCTATAAGCTCCTTAGGAGTGGTTAATTCCAAGGGTAGGTCTTGCTTTAGCCTCTATAATTGGAGCCTTCCCCATTTCTCTTTTAGGTAAAATGTGTAGACCTTGGATGGTGGTCTGAACCCTAATATATCTTCATAAATGTTGACAGTGGTGGTTAAATTATCTTCCAACTGTAGGATTTTCTTATCTCTCTGAGTCAACTCCTCCTAGGCTTGGTCCAATTTTTCTTTTAGTGTTGAATTCTGCTGCTCCATCTGTTTCAGTTGACCCGCATGCTGCATCTTTAATATTTGGGTCTTTTCGTGTATAAATGGTCGGGATGCTGGTGAAACTATATGGCTTTTGTGGAGGCTTGCTTCAATTTTTAAGGCAGCCAGCTCTTCTCTAAATTTTGCTAGCTCGGCCAATGCCTCAGCAAGCTGATCACTCTTCCCAGTGTTTATATTTTCACTCACAGGGTTCCACTGGAAGGTATCCTCTTCTACAAGTGTAGAAGGGTCATCATGTTCTACCCCGAAATCTTCAGAGTCAGACAGGTTCTGTATTACGGGACTGGCCTATTTTTCTCCCTTTTTTGTATGCTTGGCTTTGTTATGTTGTGCCAACCTTCCACTCTATCGTTTTGACCCTTGTTTGCTGGCAGAAACCACTAAGGTTTTCAGGTGAGAGGCATCCTTGGAGTGCTTTATTCTGATAAGAGTGTCATCCATGACCTCCTTATCACTATCCAAGTCAATTTTTCATTTGTATCTCGACGCATAGGTGGATTTTTATTTTGATCCAGAGGCCAGGGGTATGACTAGATTTGGCATGGCTCTCATCCTTTGTACGTCTTCAGCTGAGACTAGAACAAATTCCTCCCACGGTAGCTCTGGCATTTGCACCTTCAATTCTTCACAAATAATTAACTTAATCAGTCCATGGTGAGCCAGTGCGTCCTCCATCCCTTGCACTACCTTCCTGCTCATTTCCCAAAGAGACTACAGAAGGTAGAAGGGAATACTGATATTATTGTTTGATCTGATATGGCCCCTATGCCTTAAGAGCTGCAAAATTCTGAAATGGAAGGTTGGGATGTAACTGATCCTCCCTGTGCATGTTATATACTTCAGGATAATGGCAGCCACCTCGTTCCATGGTGCAGGAATAGTGTCTCTTTTAACCCCATTCTTGTCTTCCTCATAGCTTCCCCCCTGTCCAAAGAAAGTTGGTTCCGCCCTCTGGTTAGCTTCTCTATCATCTCTTCCCCAATGTATCCCCATGGGAAATCATGTATACTTTGCAATTGCTTCTTCATCGATCCTGATGTGTAGTCCCCTCACCCAAGTGACATACTGTTCTTCCTTTATGTGCTTCAAGTTTTGGGTAAATTCTAGGGCTACTGCTGAGTCAGATCCTCTCAGGCCCATAATAAATGACATCCATCTTGCTGTGCAGAGGATGGCCAACACCTGCGGATTTTCATATATAGGGGTGTGGTATTTTGGCTCACTCTTCTTGAATCCTTTTGTCATTTCTGAGTTTGCTAAATAATCATCAAACCACAAAGCTTTGAGGGTGGATGACTTACCCGTCTACTTAGAATCGATCACCGACTTGTGGGCAGTTTGTTGGCTGAGTGACAAGTCCACCTTTCAATATTCTTTCTTCTGAGAAGCTTGTATTGCTTAATTGGGTCTTCTTGCATATACCGCTATCTTATTTTGCTATTTTTATGCAGTCATCCTCATTATTGTGCATCGAGTTTGTCGTCTTATGCATTCCTTTACATTATTGCACATTGCATTTATTTACATCATTGCTCATTCTGACTGAAAAGCCGTCCTCAGCTTGAAAAATAGTCATTTTTGTGGGGAGAATGATTTGATTTGAAAATAAAACAAAGAGTTCAGTGATTACTTGCTATGCTAGCATACCTTGGCGAATGATGTCGGCTTGTTTGTATGGGCGTTGTATTCCGTAGTAGATTTTAGCTGTGTCTATAGTTATTTTTGGCATGTGAGTAGTTACGCTTTTAATGATTTCTTTCTGCTGGCTCGCTTGCATTTTGTCATTTGCTTGCTTGAGTTTCTGTGCTAGCTTGCTTCATTTGACCTTTGATTTTGCTGAATGTTACTTTGTAATGCCTGTTCTGACTTGCTTGATTGGATTTCTGCTTTGTTGAATTTGTATTTGTATTCTTTTTGCTTGTTTATTTTCTGCGTTGGCTTTCTTGATTTTACTTTTGATTTTCTAAATATTGCTTGTTGGTTCTTCTTCTGGCTTACTTGATTGGATATTTTGCTGAATTTTGTATTTGTATATTTTTTCCTTGTTGATTTTCTGTGCTGGCTCGCTTGAGTTGAGTTGTTGATTTTTTGAATATTGCTTTGTACTTCTTGTATAGGTTCCTTTGTAATTTTTCTGTTTTTTTTCTTTTTGTTGGCTAATTTCTTTGCTGGCTCTCTTGATTGGATATTTTGCTGAATTCTGCTCATTGATGCTTGGTATAGCTTGCTTGATTTGCTCGTCTGATTTTGTCTCTGTGTTGTCTTGCTGGATTTGTCCTGCTTTGCTTGAATTTTGAGGTTTAGTTGCATAGTTGTTGGCTTATTATTTTTTCTTTTTCTCTTTTTTATTTTTTTTCTTGTGTTTGTTTCTTTCTTTTTTCTTCTCTCTTTTTTTTAATATTTTTTTTTCTCTTTTTCTTATTTTTTTCTCTTTTTTCATATTTTTTCCCATATATATATATATATATATATATATATATATATTTAAAAAATAGTCAGTGTCTATCTATGTTCTCTATCAGCATTGGATTTTTCTGATCACTAGTACAAAATGAGAAATTAATGACTAAAAAAATGACTAAAATTCGACTATAAACGACTATTTTTGAGTCGGTGACTAATAGTATCCAATTTCCACTATCTTGTCTCTAGTCGTATTTCACTAGTCATTAATTGGTTGACTTATTAGTCATTGATTTAGTCATTGATAGTCACTGATTAAGTCATTGATTTAGTCATTGATACTCATTGATTTAGTCATTGATTGTCACAATTAATGACCAAATATACGACCAAATAAACTACTAGATGATAACATATTAATGACTAAGCTAAATACGACTAAACGTTAGTCGCGCTAGAAAATATTGGAAATTAGATACTAATAGTCGTATATATGCGAATTTAGTCATTTTCTTAGTCACTAATTTATGATACGGTACGGAGGAATCGAACCACCAATCTTAGGCAAATGCTCTACCATTGAGATAGCACCCTTTAAGAAGTTGTTATGGTATCCATTTAGCCATTTAGCCACGTATACAGAGCAGATAGTATTTCCCAAAGTTACAGCAGCAATTTCAGAGGACAGATGATGGTTCAGATATTGTGCATTCAGGTATATGACTCAGCAGGTATATTTTGGTGTTATGGTTATATTGCTTTTATATTCATTCTTGTAGCATGTCTTAGCATTTAGTATCATGATGTGGCGATCATATAGATATGTGGACCTGGTTGTATCTTTATATATATTATATTGTCCCCACTCAGACTTAGAAGTTCACTACCCATACTCATTGGTTTTACCCTCCCCGGGGAGAATAGAGGTGATCATTCCCACCATACTTTGGCTTGTTAGTGTTGGTCTCATTATTAACTGTCTTCATCCATCCATTACCTACCAGTTTGTTACTTACCCTGACTTACTACTTGACTAGTGGCATGGAGGACCTTCCCCCACTTTAGCCTCTGTGTTGGATAAGCTTCCCTGTTTTTTGTGTCTCGGCTCTGAGTTGGTGACAAAACTTACCTATGGTGAGTTGGATTGTAGTCCTAAATCATTATGGTCGGTTGTCCCGATGTTTGGAACTGGTACGAACTCGCCCTAGTCACTTAAGATGTGTTGGCTAAAACTGAAAGCTCATGTACTACTTATGGAAACTTATGTAAATTTTCCCAGGAAACTATAAACTCTAGAATGTGTTTATCAACACATGTGAGTAAAGGGAAAGAGCAATGAAAAGCTAAAAATACTCCTTGAATAGTATAATGAAAGGTCCAAAAACAACAATGGTTCTTAAACTCTATATCAAAACAATTGTTGACATTATGTATATGTACAAACATGCCCTGGATGCAAGCTGCAATTAGTTGTGCTTCTTAGCACAACTGAGATCCGAAGGGTTATGTAGGCCAAAAAGGCCATGGAATGAAATCAATGGATCCTCATGAAACTGGATCATCTCTTATAAAAGTAGACATGGTGCCTAAGTTCAATAAGCACTCTTTGAACAATTTACCCATCTGTGAGACACTGCCATCCCCCGTGTTATTGTCTGTCTAGAATATGTTAGAGTGTGTATTCCCTTTCCATTTCCAAAGTGTCACAATGTCAAGTCAGTAGTCATCCCTTAGCCTAGCCTTTTATATTTTCATCCCTCACCCTTCACTAGCAATTGATCACAACTATGAAGTGACTATGGTCCTGAAAGAGTCATAAGTAAATATTTAAAGCCTTATAAATTTGGTTTTAGATCGCCAGTAAATGATTACTTCTTGTTATAATTGTTACTTGATGAATTGTAGAGCATGTTTTAACATTTGACACTTGTAGCAGTTTGATGATAGCCTGATCTATATTTTGGGTCATGTTGACTTGGTCAAACCTAGTTTGACCAAAAGTCAACCATAGGACATGAGGTGGCAGATCTAAGATGATGCAGAGATATGATATATGGTTTGGTACAGGTCACCATTTGGTTCTATGCAGTGGTTTCAGGCTTATGATGATGATTTGTGCTTTTCAGCACTTTTACAGATTATTATTATTTGGTCTGTCGGATATGATGGATATTTATTTTTGATCATGCAGAGATCTATATGGTGTATGAGTACACATCTTGGATAGATTTGGGTTCTCTCAGTCCATTGAGACAGTTTATTTTCAGTTCCGGGTAGTTCAGTGATTTTTAGCCTCAGTTGGCTATCCTAGTGCAGTTTTGGCCTATCAGAGCCCCTGTCAGAGCAGTGATGAGATTTGATGGGTTAACCTAGGGCGTTGTGCATGGAGGGGGGCGTCCAACAACTTTTTATTACCATATTACCCCCCTCCAAGAGAGCTTGGTGGCCTCACCTTGACAGCGCATGCACTCCAGGAGGCAGTTTGGGCAGTTTCACACTTCCCAAGGCAGATCAGGAATGGTAAAAATGGTTACTGAGGGATTCGATCTGGGCTACTGAGGCAAGGTATTGGCATGGAATGATGTTTGATGATGAGAGTGATGTATTCCACACCTTCTCCATCATTTTCAGCCTTCAGTGGGGCCTACACTCTTTACTCCGGCATTTTATATGGTTTTCTGGAGCCTCCTAAGGGTCACGACTTTCCTAGAAGGGGAACGATTTGGTGCCTAGAGCATTATTTTATTGATATTGGGCCATGGAGATTGACCAAGGGTGTTAGAAATTAACCCTTGGACCCACCATGAGCTAGATCTTATATTTTATCATTGAGATTTGGTGGGACCCCGTCTCCTAGGGCGATTTGGTCCATTGATCTATTATATTGTTATATTGATCCATGTATTGTTATTTTAAGCTCATCTCAACCATTCATTATATCACTTTGATCTTTTAATCTTAACCATCCATTCAAAAGGTGGTTAGGGTTTTGGTATCTCTCCTCCTATTTAAAAGAGAAAGCTTCTCATTGTAAAGGGACTTTTGGATCTAGATTATTGGAATAGAAAAATATTATTACATCTACTTGTCTTGTGGTGGTGAATGATTTTGGAGTTCGACTATTTGTTCTTCCTTTGCACTGGGTTATTGCAGATTTTCTTGCTATCATTTTGTCCATGTATTTTTCATCTACAGGTGGAGGCCGATTTGCTTCAAGGAGGTCGCATTGGTAGGGGAGACTCTCCCTACCTCTTATTTGGGGTCTCTTCGTCGGTAACAGGGAGTATTACTCTCTTAGTACCTTCTACTTCATGTTATCATTTGTTTATGCTTGTATTTCCTCCATGATTGATCATTCTGATTGAATCGATTTCCTTGGTTTGCAGGTAGAGGAGGGCGCACGTGTGGATTAGGGCATCACTTCAAAGCAAGAAAAATCAAAGATCTCCCATTTGATCTCTGCGGTAACATTCCTCTTACAACATGGCAACCTCATCCACCACACAGGTATGATCTCAAGGTAAATTTCTCATTCCATGATCTATCCATTTGTCTAAGTCATTAAAACTCTCATTTTACATTTTTTCAGATCTACTTGGATCTAGTAGGATTTTGGGTAAGATTTTGAAAACCCACCTCTATAGTATCCACGGCAATTCGGATCTATATTTTGGTGTGGATTGGCTTCCTTTTGACCCCTTTCCCAAGGCACCTTAGCCTCTCCAAGTTAGGTCGCACTCCTTGGTTGGGTGAGTTCTGCTAGTTCTAAGACCTGGGTAGGTGAGATCCCACTTGATTCACACTCCTCTCACTTGATAACCTACCCCTAGTGCTTCACTTTGTTGATTTTCACCTTGTGGGCCCCATTCCTCATTTTGAGGGTTGTGCCCCACTTGGGTCACTTAGTGATGCATTTTGAATCTCAGATCTACTGAGATCTAGCCATTGATGACCTTGATATTCAAAACCCACCTTGCTTTACACCTTGACAACCCCGATCTACATTTTCGTGGATATCCGACTCCATTTGGCCCATTTCCAAAGGCACTGATCTTCTCCAAGCCCTCACGAATTTCCTGGGTTGTCTGGTTTCCTTGTAGGTTGATCTCTGTCTAGTTGTTTGCACACTTAGATACTGTCATATCCATCTATCAAGCATAGCTAGAAATCCCTAACTGCCATATTTCTGATTTGGGACACCTTCCCTATTTTAAAGGTCATGTTTCCCAAGGAAGGTGATTTTGACCATTTGAAACTAGCTTTGAATCCTGGAATCATATTTAATCCTAGAATCATTGTGTGTTATATTTCATTATCACATCACACCTTTCATAATCCTCCACAACGATCCTACTTCCTTAATTATAGGGTTCCATACCTGTCACCCTACGTACTTCATTAGATTGACTTGATCTGGTGATTGGGTTGATCTCTCCTATCGGGAGTAGATCTGGGTCTCCCCCTTGCTATCTTGGCTTTGATAGCTAAAGCGAAGAATGCCTTGGTTGGCGTGACAACCATCATTTTGGGAACTAAGGCTCTCTTGGTTCACCACTTTAGTTTCCTATCCCCTCTGCCATCCACCTTGGATCCATCTGTAGGGGAAACTACAAGATTGGTGACAATATTTTGGCGTCGTTGCCGGGGAGGTACGGGCTTACCTTCGGTGTCCGCGAGTGTTCGTGCATTAATCCATATCTTATCGAATCTACTATTTTGCCTTGGTTATTGTATTTTGAATCTCATAATTATCCCAATCACCATTTTAATTTTCACTCATCTCACCTCTCCTACGACATTTTTCATTTCGGTGAATTACCTGTGTGGTTCACCTGGCGACTCCACCCCGCAACTCTACTCAGGATTGAACTTAACGTATAAATCTTAAAATCTTAAATCGTGACTTTTTTGGGAAGCGAACCTATGTATATACTCCACTAAGAATCCTAATAATTCATAATGGACCTGGATCGTCTTCGAGATCTTAAAGAAAAATTAAAAATTGTAACAAAGATTAATGAAGAAAATTTGAAATTTAGGTATGAGGATAATTATCAAAATAATTATGGGTATGAAACTACATATCAAGATTCTTATGATACCCATCATTCACCTCATCCATCTAATAAATTTTCCCCAAATATCCCATATGAACCAATTAGAAAATATCAAACTCAGCCGAGGCTTTTGGTAAATGGTCCTCGCCCAGCTCAAGCAACTAGAACCTTTAGGAAACCCAAGCCATCCCCTTTTGATTTTTCAGAAATATATGGGGCACCTCATCTTATGCCGAAGGATACATCAGGGGGTTGCCTCATTTTGATGGAAGTAATAGAATATCTATTGAAAGTCATTTGGATGCCCTCTGGGACCATATGGAGTTTCTAGGTGTTGATGGTGAGGATGTCTATATGCGAGCCCTTGGTGCTTCCCTCGAAGGAAATGCCCGGCTATGGTTTGATCATTTAGCCCCAAGATACATCACTAGGTATGACATGTTCATGGATTTGATAATAAGTGAGTGAGGAGAAAATATTAATGAAACTATGGAAGAACAATCAGAAAATGAATCTCTTGATGAAAATCAACTTGAAGAAGATGATCAAGATACCGATAATGAATTAACTAATGATTGTCCTTATCAAATTAATTCCTCTTTTCCCGAGCCAATTGAGTCTCATGAAAAGGTAATGAATGACAGTGATAAAATTTCAATCCCTCAGGATTATTGCCTTAATATTGATATCAGAGGGGAACTTATGAGAGTATTGTCATGATTACCTAAAGAAGTCTCTGATGAAGAGGATGATACAAATGATTTCCATCAAGAAGCATCCATGGTTGAGTCTTCCATTAGTGAGTCTTTTGAAAATATTTTTGAGATCCCTTTTCACAATCCTTGTGTAAATAATGATATTTCTGATCATGATTTTGAAAAAGAAGAAAATAGGGATAACAACCAAATTTCTTTTGAAACAAGTTCATCTGATCATTGCACTTTTAGAGATCAAATTTATAAAAATGATCAAGTGGTTGTTGATTCGATCCCTAATAAATTATCATGATGTGAATTTAGTGATAAATCAATTGAAGAGAAATCTCATGATGAGGATGGGTTGGTGAATCAAACTAATCAAGAGTTTTCCTTAATAAAATCATCAAACCAATATCTTAATGTTTATAGGAAGCTAAGAAATAATCCTTCACTTAACTCATCCAATTTTTGTACTTTTTCCAATTCAATTTTTTATCAGGATTGCCTATTTCAAATTTTGGGGTTGGGTGCTTGCAATAAGTTCTTTCCCTTTTGGCAAAATTCAAGGTCAATCAATTTTCAATCCACCCTCCCATCCCAGCTTTTAAAGTCTTCTTTGATTTTGCCGTGTGGTCAATCCTTTACTTTTGAGATTTTCAAACAAGAGTCTAAGTATTGTCGCATGAATGGAGATAAAGTGTTTCATTTTCCCTTTCAGACATCTTTGATAAATAACATTCTTAAATCTTCTTGGTGGCTGGAAGGGGTATATAAAGATCAATTTCATCGTTTCTCCATCCTTAAACAACAAGTGGGGCTAATCTCAATCTTAATTTTATTTCGCAATTTATTCGTACTTGGATTGTGCATCATTCCTGGAATAGTCAGAGTTGAATGTCCTAGTCAGGTATATGACGAAAGTAATTTGAAACAAAAGGAGTTGAATTTGTTATCACATCTTTTCGCTCCATATATGTTGAATAATAACTTGCATAATTTTTTGAACCGATTAATATTCTGATGGAACATGTTTACATTAATAAAGCTCCCCCTTTGCATGTTTTCATTTTGCACCATTCCAATGCTTTCTCAAATTTTGATCAAATCAGGAACGTGTTGATTTTAAATTCGTTAAGCTTTAATCTAATCCTGATTTATTCTATTAAAAAACATCAAGGAATAATCATTAGTCAAATTGATGAATGGTTGCACGAGATTTATGCTTTTACATAGTGCTTGCCTTGCCTGGTAGATTAGAGTAGGTAGGAACCAAATAAGCCCGCTTGGGCAGTAGTTAGTTTTTCAGCCATTGAGTCTGGCACCTTTTTGTCTTTCCCTAAGCTCTCTTTTGAAGCTCGAAGTGTAGTCTTGAGTACTTGCCATTTTCTTTTCCTGCACAATAAAAATAAAACTTTTCAAGTTATGTTAGTAGATTAGATTCATTTTCTACATTTATATTTGATGCATTTCAGTTTCAGTATTGTTGTTTATTTGAGATATATATATATATATATATATATATATATATATATATGCATTGTTCTGACATCCGGTCTGTGAGTTTGGTATTGCTCTGGCCATTTTGAAGATAGTAGGTGATATGCTGGTAGCAGTTGTAGAGATAGAGTGTTGGATCGAGTGTACGAGTTGTAGAGTTCGAGGACTAGAGATTCTGAGGTTCTCAAGCACTCTTTTCAGCAGAGCACTTGTCCTAGCTGGAGCTATATGTTATCACATATATAGTAGTCGGGCTACCATACATTATTTTTCAGATTCCAGTACACCTTTCAGCCAGTTCCCTTACATTGAGATGCTGAGATGAGCATCTATTATGGATCATGTTATTATATGGACAACAGTTTTATTCCCCATGCCATGATTGAGTTTCAGGACACTCAGAGAGATTACTGATGTAGCCATTTATCCATTTATATAGAGCAGACATTATTTCCCAAAGTTACAGCAGCAGTTTCAGAGGACAGATGATGTTTCAGATATTGTGCATTCAGGTATATGACTCAGCAGGTATATTTTGGTGTTATGGTTATATTGCTTTTATATTCATTCTTGTAGCATGTCTTAGCATTTAGTATCATGATCTGGCGATCATATAGATACGTATACCTGGTTGTATCTTTATATATATTATATTGTCCCCACTCAGACTTAGAAGTTCACTACCCATACTCATTGGTTTTACCATCCCTAGGGAGAATAGAGGTGATTATTCCGACCATACTTTGGCTTACTAGTCATTGGTCTAATTATTCACTATCTTGATCATCCATCCATTACCTACCAGTTTGCTACTTACCCTAACTTACTACTTGACTAGTGGCATGGAGGACCTTCCCCCACTTTAGCCTCTGTGTTGGATAAGCTTCCCTGTTTTTTTTGTCTCGGCTCTGAGTTGGTGACAAAACTTACCTAAGGTGAGTTGGATTGTAGTCCTAAATCATTATGGTCGGTTGTCCCGATGTTTGGCACTGGTACGAACTCCCCCTAGTCACTTAAGATGTGTTGGCTAAAACTGAAAGCTCATGTACTAATTATGGAAACTTATGTAAATTCGCCCAGGAAACTGTAAACTCTAGAATTTGTTTATCAACACACGTGAGTAAAGGGAAAGAGCAATGAAAAGCTAAAAACACTCCTTGAAGAGTATAATGAAAGGTCCAAAAAAAGCAATGGTTCTTAAACTCTATATCTAAACGATTGCTGACCTTATGTATATGTACAAACATGCCCTGGATGCAAGCTGCAATTAGTTGTGCTTCTTAGCACACCTGATATCCGAAGGGTTATGTAGGCCAAAAAGGCCATGAAATGAAATCAATGGATCCTAATGAAACTGGATCATCTCTTATAAAAGTAGACATGGTGCCTAAGTTCAATAAGCAGTCTTTGAACAACTCACCCATCTGTGAGACACTGCCATCCCCAGTGTTATTGTTTTTCCAGCATATGTTAGAGTGTGTATTCCCTTTCCATTTCCAAAGTGTCACAACGTCAAGCCAGTAGTCATCCCTTAGCCTAGCCTTTTATATTTTCAGCCCTCACCCTTCACTAGCAATTGATCACGACTATGAAGTGAGTATGGTCCTAAAAGTCTAGTCTGAGTCATAATTAAATATTTAAAGCCTTATATATTGGGTTTTAGATCGCCAGTAAATGATTACTTCTTGTTATAATTGTTACTTGAATGAATTGTAGGGCATGTTTTAACCTTTGACACTTGCAGCAGTTTGATGATAGCCTGAGTTATATTTTGGGTCATGTTGACTTGGCCAAACCTAGTTTGACCAAGAGTCAACCACAGGACATGAGGTGGCAGAACTTAGATGATGCAAAGATATGACATATGGTTTGGTAGAGGTCAACAGTTGGTTCTATGCAGTGGTTTCAAGCTTATGATGATGATTTGTGCTTTTCAACACTTTTACAGATTATTATTATTTGGTCTGTTGAATATGATGGATATTTATTTTTGATCATGCAGAGATCTATATGGTCTATGAGTACACATCTTGGATACATTTGGGCTCTCTTAGTCCAATGAGATAGTTTGTTTTCAGTTCCGAGCAGTTACAATGATTTTTAGCCTCAATTGGCTATCCTAGTGCAGTTTTGGCCTATAAGAGGCCCTATCAGAGCAGTGATGAGATTTGATGGGTTCACCTAGGGCGATGTGCATGGAGGGGGTGGTCCAGCCACTTTTTATTACCATATAACCCCCCTCCCAGAGAGCCTGGTGGCCTCACCTTGATAGTGCAGGCACTCCAGGACGCAGTTTGGGCAATTTCACACTTCCCAAGGCAGATCAGGAATGGTAAAAATGGTTACTGAGGGACACGATCTGGGATACTAAGGCAAGGGATTGGCATGGGATGATGTTTGATGATGAGAGTGATGTCTTCCACACCTTCTCCAGCAGTTTCAGCCTTCAGTGGGGCCTACACTCTTCACTCCAGCATTTTATATGGTTTTTTGGAGCCTCCTAAGGCTCACGACTTTCCCAGAGGGGCACGATTTGGTGCCTAGAGCATTATTTTATTGATATTGTGCCATGGGGATTGACCAAGGGTGTTAGAAATTACCCCTTGGAGCCACCATGAGCTAGATCTTATATTTTATCATTGAGATTTGGTGGGACCCCCTCTTGTAGGGCGATTTGGTCCATTGATTTATTATATTGTTATATTCACCCATGTATTGTTATGTTGAGCTCATCTCAACCATTGATTAGGTCACTTTGATCTTTTAATCGTAGCCATCCATTCCAAAGGTGGTTAGGGTTTTGGTATCTCTCCTCCTCTTTAAAGGAGAAAGCTTATCATTGTAAAGGGACTTTTGGCTCTGGATTATTGGAATAGAAAAATATTATTGCATCTACTTGTCTTGTGGTGGTGAATGCTTTTGGACTTCCACTGTTTGTTCTTCCTTTGCACTGGGTTATTGGATATTATCTTGCTATCTTTTTTTCCATGTAATTTTCATCTAAAGGTGGAGGCCAATTTGCTTCAAGGAGGTCGCATTGGTAGGGGAGACTCTCCCTGCCTCTTCTTTGGGGTCTCTTTGTCGGTAACTGGAAGTATTATTGTCTTAGTACCTTCTACTTCATGTTATCATTTGCTTATGCTTGTATTTCCTCCATGCTTGATCATTCTGATTGAATCGATTTCCTTGGTTTGATAGGTAGAGGATGGTGCACATGTGGACTAGGGCATCACTTCAAAGCAAGAAAAATCAAAGATCTCCCATTTGATCTCTACGAGAACATTCCTCTTACAACATGGCAACCTCATCCACCAAACAGGTATGATCTCAAGGTAAATTTCTCATTCCATGATCTATCCATTTGTCTAAGTCATTAAAACCCTCATTTTACATTTTTTCAGATCTACTTGGATCTAATAGGCTTTTGGGTAATATTTTGAAAACCCACCTCTATAGTATCCACGGCAATTCGGATCTATAGTTTGGTGTGGATTGGATTCCTTTTGACCCCTTTCCCAAGGCACCATAGCCTCTCCAAGTGAGGTCGCACTCCTTGGTTGGGTGAGTTCTTCTAGTTCTAAGACCTGGGTAGGTGAGATCCCACTTGATTCACACTCCTCTCACTTGATAACCTACCCCTAGTGCTTCACTTTGTTGATTTTCACCTTGTGGGCCCCATTCCTCATTTTGAGGGTTGTGCCCCACTTGGGTCACTTAGTGATGCATTTTGAATCTCAAATCTACTGAGATCTGGCCATTGGATGACCTTGATCTTCAAAACCCACCTTGCTTTACATATTGACAACCCCGATTTACATTTTGGTGGACATCCGACACCATTTGGCCCATTTCCCAAGGCACTGATCTTCTCCAATCCCTCACGACTTTCCTGGGTTGTCTGGTTTCCTTGTAGGTTGATCTCTGTCTGGTTGCTTGCACACTTAGATATTGTCAGATCCATCTATCAAGCATAGATAGAAAGCCCTAACTGTCATATTTCTAATTTGGGACACTTTCCCTGTTTTAAGGGTCATGTTTCCCAAGGCGGTTGATTTTGACCATTTGAAACTAGCTTTGAATCCTAGAATCATACTTAATCCTAGAATCACTATGTGTTATCTTTCATTATTACATCACACCTTTCCTAAGCCTACACAATGATCCTACTTTCTTAATTCTAGGGTTCCATAGATGTCACCCTATGTACTTCATTAGATTGATTTGATCTGGTGATTGGGTTGATCTCTCCTATCGGGAGTAGATCTGGGTCTCCCCCTTGCTATCTTGGCTTTGATAGCTAAAGCGAAGAGTGCCTTGGTTGGCGTGACAACCATCCTTTTGGGAACTAAGGCTCTCTTGGTTCACCACTTTAGTTGCCTATCCCCTCTACCATCCACCTTGGATCCATCTGTAGGGGCAACTACAAGATTGGTGACAACATTTTGGTGTCATTTCCGGGGAGGTAGAGGATTACCTTTGGTGTCCGCGAGTGTCCGTGCGTTAATCCATATCTTATCGCATCCGGTATTTTTCCTTGGTGATTGTATTTTGAATCTCATAATTATCCCAATCACCATTTTAATTTTCACTCATCTCACCTCTCCTACGACATTTTTCATTTCAGTGAATTACCTATGTGGTTCACCTGGTGACTCCACCCTGCAACTCTACTCAGGACCGAACCCAACGTATAAATCTTAAAATATTAAATCGTGACTTTGTTGGGAAGCGAACCTATGTATATACTCCATTAAGAATCCTAAAAATTCATAATGGACCTGGATCTTCTTCGAGATCTTAAAGAAAAATTCAAAATTGTAACAGAGATTAATGAAAGAAATTTGAAATTTAGGTATGAGGATAATTATCAAAATAATTATGGGTATGAACCTGCATATCAAGATTCTTATGATACCCATCATTCACCCCGTCCATCTAATAAATTTTCCCCAAATATCCCATATGAACCAATTAGAAAATATCAAACTCAGCTGAAGCTTTTGGTAAATGATCCTCGCCCAGCTCAAGCAACTAGAACCTTTAGGAAACCCAAGCCATCCCCATTTGATTTTTCAGAAATATATGGGGCACCTCATCTTATGTCGAATGGATACATCAAGGGGTTGCCTCACTTTGATGGAAGTAATAGAATATCTATTGAAAGTCATTTGGATTCCCTTTGGGACCATATGGAGTTTCTAGTTGTTGATGGTGAGGATGTCTATATGCGAGCCCTTGGTGCTTCCCTAGAAGGAAATGCCCGGCTATGGTTTGATCATTTAGCCCCAGGATCCATCACTCGGTATGACACGTTCATGGATTTGTTAATAAGTGAGTGGGGAGAAAATATTAATGAAACTATGGAAGAACAGTCAGAAAATGAATCTCTTGATGAAAATCAACTTGATGAAGATGATCAAGATACCGATAATGAATTAACTAATGATTGTCCTTATCAAATTAATTCCTCTTTTCCCGAGCCAATTGAGTCTCGTGAAAAGGTAATGAATGACAGTGAGCAAATTTCAATCCCTCGGGATTATTGCCTTAATATTGATATAGGAGGGGAACTTATGAGAGTATTATCATCATTACCCAAAGAAATCTTTGATGAAGAGGATGATACAAATGATTTCCATCAAGAAGCATCCATGGTTGAGTCTTCCATTAGTGAGTCGTTTGAAAATATTTTTGAGATCCCTTTTCACAATCCTTGTGTAAATAATGATATTTCTGATCATGATTTTGAAAAAGAAGAAAATAGATATAACAACCAAATTTCTTTTGAAACAAGTTCATCTGATCATTGCACTTTTAGAGATCAAATTTATAAAAATGATCAAGTAGTTGTTGATTTGATCCCTGATAAATTATCATCATATGAATTTAGTGATAAATCAATTGAAGAGAAATCTCATGATGAGGATGGGTTGGTGAATCAAACTAATCAAGAGTTTTCCTTAATAAAATTCTCAAACCATTATCTTAATGTTTATGGGAAGCTCGGAAATAATCCTTCACTTAACTCATCCAATTTTTGTGCTTTTTCCAATTCAATTTTTGATCAGGATTGCCTATTTCAATTTTTGGAGTTGGGTGCTCGCAATAAGTTCTTTCTCTTTTGGCAAAATTCAAGGTCAATCAATTTTCAATCCACCCTCCCATCCCAGCTTTTAAAGTCTTCTTTGAGTTTGTCGTCTGGTCAATCTTTTACTTTTGAGATTTTCAATCAAGAGTCTAAGTATTGTCGCATGAATGGAGATAAAGTGTTTCATTTTCCCTTTCAGTCATCTTTGATAAATAACATTCTTAAATCTTGTTGGTGGCTGGAAGAGGTATATAAAGATCAATTTCATCGTTTCTCCATCCTTAAACAACAAGTGGGGCTAATCTCGATCTTAATTTTATTTCACAATTTATCCCTACTTGGAGTGTGCATCATTCCTGGAGTAGTCAGAGTTGAATGTCCTAGTCATGTAGATGAGGAAAGTAATTTGAAACAAAGGGAGTTGAATTTGTTATCACATCTTTTCCCTCCATATTTGTTGAATAGTAACTTGCATAATTTTTATGATCTGATTAATATTCTGATGGAGGATGTTTACTTTAATCAAGCTCCCCCTTTGCATGTTTTCATTTTGCACCATTCCAATGCTTTCTCAAATTTTGAACGGGTCAAGAACGTGTTGATTTTAAATTCATTAAGGTTTAATCTAATCCTGATTTATTCTATTAAAAAACATCAAGGAATAATCATTAGTCAAATTGATGAATGGTTGCACGAGATTTATGCTTTTACTTAGTGTTTGCCTTGTCTGGTAGATTAGAGTAGGTAGGAACCAAATAAGCCCGCTTGGGCAGTAGTTAGTTTTTTCAGCCATTGAGTCTGGCACCTTTTTGTCTTTCCCTAAGCTCACTTTTGAAGCTTGAAGTGTAGTCCTGAGAACTTGCCATTTTCTTTTCCTGCACAATAAAAATAAAACTTTTCAAGTTAAGTTAGTAGATTAGATTCATTTTCTGCATTTATATTTGATGCATTTCAGTTTCAGCATTGTTGTTTATTTGAGATTTATATATATATATATATATATATATATGCATTGTTTTGACATCCGGTCTGTGACTTTGGTATAGCTCTTGCCATTTTGTAGATAGTAGATGATATAGTGGTAGCAGTTGCAGAGATAGAGTGTTGGATCGAGGGTACGAGTTGCAGAGTTCGAGGACTAGAGATTCTGAGGTTCTCAAGTGCTCTTTTCAGAAGAGCACTTGCCCCAGTTGGAGCCAGATGTTATCACTATATAGTAGCCAGGATACCATACATTATTTTTCAGATTCCAGTACACCTTTCAGCCAGTTCCCTTACATTGAGATGCAGAGATGAGCATCTAATATGGATCATGTTATTATATGGACAACAGTTTGATTCCCCATGCCATGACTGAGTTTCAGGACACTCAGAGAGATGACCGATGTAGCCATTTAGCCATTGATACAGAGCAGACAGTATTGCCCCGAGTTACAGCAGCAGTTTCAAAGGACAGATGATGGTTCAGATATTGTGCATTCAGGTATACGAATCAGCAGCTATATTTTGGTGTTATGGTTATATTGCTTTTATATTCATTCTTGTAGCATGTCTTAGCATTTAGTATCATGATCTAGCAATCATATAGATATGTGGACCTACTTGTATTTTATATATATTATATTGTCCCCACTCAGACATAGAATTTCACTACCCATACTCATTGGTTTTACCCTCCCTAGGGAGAATAGAGGTGATCATTCCCACCATACTTTGGCTTGCTAGTGTTGGTCTCATTATTCGTTGTCTCCATCCATCCATTACCTACCAATTTGTTACTTACCCTGACTTACTACTTAACTAGTGGCATGGAGGACCTTCCCCCACTTTAGCCTCTGTGTTGGATAAGCTTCCCTGTTTTTTGTGTCTCGGCTCTGAGTTGGTGACAGAACTTACCTATGGTGAGTTAGATTGTAGTCCTAAATCATTCTGGTCGATTGTCCCGATGTTTGGCACTGGTACGAACTCCCCCTAGTCACTTAAGATGTGTTGGCTAAAACTGAAAGCTCATGTACTACTTATGGGAACTTATGTAAATTCGCCCAGGAAACTATAACTCTAGAATGTGTTTATCAACACACGTGAGTAAAGGGCAAGAGTAATGAAAAGCTAAAAATACTCCTTGAAGAGTATAATGAAAGGTCCAAAAAAAGCAATGGTTCTTAAACTCTATATCTAAACGATTGCTGACCTTATGTATATGTACAAACATGCCCTGGATGCAAGCTGCAATTAGTTGTGCTTCTTAGCACACCTAAGATCCGAAGGGTTATGTAGGCCAAAAAGGCCATGAAATGAAATCAATGGATCCTAATGAAACTGGATCATCTCTTATAAAAGTAGACATGGTGCCTAAGTTCAATAAGCACTCTTTGAACAACTTACCCATCTGTGAGACACTGCCATCCCCTGTGTTATTGTTTGTCTAGCATATGTTAGAGTGTGTATTCCCTTTCCATCTCCAAAGTGTCACAATGTCAAGTCAGTAGTCATCCCTTAGCCTAGCCTTTTATATTTTCAGCGCTCACCCTTCACTAGCAATTGATCACAACTATGAAGTGAGTATGGTCCTAAAAGTCTAGTCTGAGTCATAAGTAAATATTTAAAGCCTTATATATTGGGTTTTAGATCGCCAGTAAATGATTACTTCTTGTTATAATTGTTACTTGAATGAATTGTAGGGCATGTTTTAACCTTTGACACTTGCAGCAGTTTGATGATAGCCCGAGTTATATTTTGGGTCATGTTGACTTGGTCAAACCTAGTTTGACCAAAAGTCAACCACAGGACATGAGGTGGCAGAACTTAGATGATGCAGAGATATGATATATGGTCTGGTATAAGTCACCAGTTGGTTCTATGCAATGGTTTCAGGCTTATGATGATGATTTGTGCTTTTCAGCACTTTTACAGATTATTATTATTTGGTCTGTCAGATATGATGGATATTTATTTTTGATCATGTAGAGATCTATATGGTGTATGAGCACACATCTTGAATAGATTTGGGCTCTCTGAGTCCAATGAGATAGTCTGTTTTTAGTTCCGGGCAGTTACAGTGACTTTTAGCCTCAGTTGGCTATCCTAGTGCAGTTTTGGCCTATCAGAGGCCATGTCAGAGCAGTGATGAGATTTGATGGGTTCACCTAGGGCGTTGTGCATGGAGGGGGGCGTCCAACCACTTTTTATTACCATATTAACCCCCTCCAAGAGAGCTTGGTGGCCTCACCTTGACAGCACAGGCACTCCAGGAGGCAGTTTGGGCAGTTTCACACTTCCTAAGGCAGATCGGAAATGGCAAAAATGGTTACTGAGTGATTCGATATGGGATACTGAGGCAAGGGATTAGCATGGGATGATGTTTGATGATGAGAGTGATGTCCTCCACACCTTCTCCAGCAGTTTCAGCCTTCAATGGGGCCTACACTCTTCACTCCGACATTTTATATGGTTTTGTGGAGCCTCCTAAGGATCACGACTTTCCCAAAGGGGCACGATTTGGTGCCTAGAGCATTATTTTATTGATATTGTGCCATGGGGATTGACCAAGGGTGTTATAAATTACCCCTTGGTCCCACCATGATCTAGATCTTATATTTTATCATTGAGATTTGGTGGGACCCCCTCTCCTAGGGCGATTTGGTCCATTGATCTATTATATTGTTATATTGATCCATGTATTGTTATGTTGAGCTCATCTCAACCATTGATTAGATCACTTTGATCTTTTAATCTTAGCCATCTATTCAAAAGGTGGTTAGGGTTTTGGTATCTCTCCTCCTATTTTAAGGAGAAAGCTTCTCATTGTTAAGGGACTTTTGGCTCTAGATTATTGGAATAGAAAAATACTATTGCATCTACTTGTCTTGTGATGGTGAATGCTTTTGGAGTTCGACTGTTTGTTCTTCCTTTGAACTGGGTTATTGGAGATTAGCTTGCTATCTTTTTGTCCATGTATTTTTCATCTACAAGTGGAGGCCGATTTGCATCAAGGAGGTCACATTGGTAGGGGAAACTCTCCCTGCCTCTTCTTTGGGGTCTCTTTGTCGGTAACAAGGAGTATTACTATCTTAGTACCTTCTACTTCATGTTATCATTTGCTTATGCTTGTATTTCCTACATGCTTGATCATTCTGATTGAATTGATTTCCTTGGTTTGACAGGTAGAGGAGGGCACACGTGTGGACTAGGGCATCACTTCAAAGCAAGAAAAATCAAAGATCTCCCATTTGATCTCTGCAGGAACATTCCTCTTACAACATGGCAACCTCATCCACCACACAGGTATGATCTCAAAGTAAATTTCTCATTCCATGATCTATCCATTTGTCTAAGTCATTAAAACCCTCATTTTACATTTTTTCAGATCTACTTGGATCTAGTAGGCTTTTGGGTAAGATTTTGAAAACCCACCTCTATAATATCCACGGCAATTCGGATCTATAATTTGGTGTGGATTGGCTTCGTTTTGACCCCTTTCCCGAGGCACCTTAGCCTCTCCAAGTGAGGTCGCACTCCTTGGTTGGGTGAGTTCTGCTAGTTCTAAGACCTGGATAGGTGACATCCCACTTGATTCACACTCCTCTCACTTGATAACCTACCCCTAGTGCTTCACTTTGTTGATTTTCACCTTGTGGGCCACATTCCTCATTTTGAGGGTTGTGCCCTGTTATCACACAACTTGTAGTTTCCCCTAGAGGTATCCCATCCGGGACGGTAGAGGAGATAGGCAACTAAAGAGGTGACCCAAGAGATGCCACGGTTCCCAATGCAAGGTGGGAGTCACGTCAACCGAGGCACTCTTCGCTTTAGGTCAAGGTGAAAAAAGACCTAGGGGGAGACCCTATAACCAATCACAGTTGATTGGACCCAAACAAAGGTTTCTAAGGATAAGTAAATGAAGAGTTACGGAAACCAATGTAAGGTTGAGTGGACCTAGAAGTTAAAGTATGGTTGAAGGTGGTTTGGGAGATTGTTAGTGTTTCAACCGATGTATGATTTAGGTCACATAGTTAGGTGTAATGATAAGATACACCACCATATACTACACAAGTGGATCCTACTTTCTTGGGATATGTGAAATGGCTTGAAGTGGACCCACAAGGCAAAGCTAAGGGATGCAATTGGTACTAGATGATATGTAATGAGTATATATATGGATCTAAGTTGATTTTAGGTGTACCCATGTACCGGATCTAGGGTTTGACACAATTCCCAAGGAGTGCGACTTGCTTTGAGGAGGACTAGTGCCTTGTTGGATGGGCTAATGGGTCAAAAGGTATGTCAAAGTGTAGATCGGGACACCTAGAGATCAAGTCAAGTGGGCTAATTGAGATAGAATGGTCGGATCTTACTAGATCTAGGTTTTCATGAAATGACCCTAAGTGGACCACAATCCCTTGAAACAAGGAATGCTACCCTCAAGGCAGATCGTCACAAAATGATACTCTAGACCTAGGTTTCAAGGTATGGGCGTTCCAAATCCACAAAAATCTCAACCACCCACTTCCTCAAAGTGGGCAAACTCACTCATTCAAGGAAGTGCGACTTTGCTCAAGGAGGGATAAAAGGTGGGTTAAGTGGACCAAATCAAGTCCAATGGCCACCAAACTGTAGATCCAAGTAGCTTATGCACCGATCTATGTGGATCTAGAAAATCATGTCAATCCAAGGGTTAGATCTTACTAGATCTAAGTTTTAAGGTGCCAAGAAATTCAAAAGGGGGTTTTAATCCCTTAAAACGTGGAATGATGCCCACAAGGTAGAAATCACCAAAGTAACAATCTGGGGGTAGGTTATCAAATGTGTAGATTGCAAATCAAGTGGGATCTCACCTACCCATGTGCTAGATCTAACCAAACAAGCCTCTTTAAGGAAGTGTGATTTGGTTCAAGAGGGCTTTCTTGCCTTGAAAAGTGTGTAAATTATGACCCAATCACCACCAAACTATAGATCCCACTAGGGGTGGATGCTATAGAGGTGGGTTCTTAATATCTCTTCAAAAACAAGGCTAGATCTAAGTAGATCTAAGGAAAAACCAAAAACAAGGGTTTTTATGATCTAGAAATTATGGATGATTCAAGGAAGAAGAAGATCATACCTTTGGAGCATACCTAGATGAAGAGATGAATGCTAGTTGAGACGAGGATTACTTTTGCCAAAGATCAAATGGAGAATTGTTGAATCCCTATTGCCAAATCGATTTTTCCAAGCCACATATGAGTCCCTCTAACCTGTCAAAACCAAGGAGCAAAGCATTAATCAGTTTAACATGTTGAAGGTAGATACAAGCAAGAGAGAGATAAGCATAGAATAGTTGGCACAAAGACAAAACTACTCCTTGTTTAACCAAAACGTCTTCCTCCAAGCTTGAAGGGAAAGTCTCCCCACCAATTCGCACTTGTCAAAAACGTCCTCTTAACCTGTAAAAAGATATGACAAATATGCAAGATAGCTACAATAGATCCTCCAGTGCAATGGACAAAAGCATTTACAATCGAAACAACCAACATCCACTCCAATCCAAGCATGTACTCCAAAAGATAGAAATTTTATTCCAAGAGCCAAGAGCCAAAAATCTCTAGATGATTTTACAATGAGAGGCTCCCTCCTTAAATAGGATGGGGAGAGAGTACAATCCTAACCACTTTTTACATGAGTGGCTAAGATTAAAAGATCAAAAGATCTAATCAACGACTAATAATAAATCATAACAATACATCACATGGATCACCCAATATAATAATGACGTCCCCACTAAATGGTACAAAGGGAGGATGACGTCATCCACTAGAGGGGTAAAGGTACAAAAATCCACCTCATAATGACTAGGACATGACAAAATAAGCACATGGTGGGGCTAGGAGGCATCAATCCTTACTAGCTCATCCCCAAGGCACAATAAAATAATAAAATATGTCCAAGATAATATAAATGATCAAATCTGTGACAGACAAGCAGTAAAAGACCTCCTGTGATCTATGTGGGCATACCCACATGGTGAAAACTGGCTGGAAGATACTGAGATCACCCTGGAAGACCTCTGTGAAAATCAAATGCCAAAACCTTGCCTCAATTGCCCAAATCGAATTCCTCAGTGACCACTTTATCCCATTTTTTTAACTGCCTCAGTAACTGTGAAAGTGCCAAAACTGCCTCCTAGGGCATCTGCGCTGTCCATCTGAGCCCACCAGGCTCTCCAAAAGGGGGGGTAAATGGTAAAACCAAGTGGCTGGACCACCCCCTCCACATACAACACCCTAGGTGAACTGGCCTCTCATGGCCCCTGCTGCTCAAGCTGGGAAATCAGCCCCAAATCTAGTCAATAAGTGTAAAACTGCATCAATCACTGTCAGAAGTGCCCGGAACTGAAAGATAAGTGTCTCATTGGATCCAGAAGACCCAAATCCACTAGGAATGTGTACTCATACACCATGGGTTTCCCTAATGGGCTAGCTGTAGGGTCCACCATATATGGACAATGCATAATCTGCTGATCTGAAGTAGTAAATAAAACTGTTGAACCGTATCAATTATCATCTGCATCCTATGTCCATCATATGATCTCATCATCAAGTATGTGGGACCATGAATCATCATCAATAAGCATATATATATGGCCCACATCATCACAGATCCCAAGAATATACAACCAAGGATAAATCACATCCGTAGACTAAGACATGCTTCTCTAATCATTCTCACAGCCAAGCTCAAAGTATAACATCCACTCAGTGGCATTAATCAAGTTAGCATATTCCTTTTATATAAAATTACTTGCACAATAGTTCAAATGACACTAACCCATTGGACATGGTCAAACTGCTATTGAAGGATAAAGGCTAGGAACAAGGTTGGGCCAAGGGGTTGACTTGTCTAACTTAACTCAAAAATACTTTGGACTGGGAGAAGGGGAAAGCTACAAACTCTGTGTTGGACAAAATAACACGGGGAATGGATGTGCCTCACAAATGGATAAGTTGTTCAGAGAGTGCTTATTCAACTTAGGCATCATGTCTACATCAAGTTGATCCAGGTTCATTAGGATCATTCAATTTCATTTCATGGCCTTTTTGGCCTACATAACCCTTCGGATCTCAGGTGTGCTGATAAGCACAACTAGTTGCAGCTTGCATCTAGGGCATTTTTTTCAAATACATATAAGGTCAGCAATTGTTTAGATATAGATTTTAAGAACCATTGCTTTTTGGACCTTTCTTATACTCTTCGAGGAGTATTTTTTTTTTAGTTGTTCATCGCTCTTGCCCTTTTTAGTTTCCATGGGAAAATTTATAAGTTTCCATAGGTAGAACATGAGCTTTCAGTTTTAGCCAACAACATCTCAAGTGACTAGGGGGAGTTCGAGCCAATGCCAAACATTGAGACAACCGACCAGAATGATTTAAGCCTACAATCCAACTCACCAAAGGCAAGTTTTGTCACCAACTTAGAGCCGAGACACTGATCATACAGGGATGCGGTCCAAACACAGAGGTAGAAAAATGGGGAAGTCCTCAGTATCAGAAAGTTAAATAAGACATGTCAAGGTTTAAAGTCAAATAGGAAAGTCATGTATGGATGGAGTCAAGTGAATATGGAGCCTACACTAGCAGACAACTGGTGTCAGGAAAGACCATATCTATGTAAGGTGAAAAAAACCAGTGGGTTTTGTTAAATGACCTAAATGTGCAAGCAGTTGTCCATTTTATGATTTATAGTTCATTTTAAATAGTTTGCCACATCAGGAATAATATACCAAGCAGATGCTGTGAACATGACTAAATTAACAAGATAATAATCCACAGTCAGTGATAACATATCCATAGATCATACAACATCATCATAGTAATAATCATCATACACCATCTGAAACACTGCTGCAATATATCTCTAAGCACTAAACTGAAACTGTATGGGATAGAGAGTCATATCGGTCATCAAATCTGAACTCTCAAGGCTCAGCCTTGACACAAAGTCTAACATAAGTCTGAATAATATACTGCTCTGATCATGAGTGATCACAAAATGTACAATCATCATAGCCATGCTCTAAATAATGGAAGCTCTGGAATGTGTAGATATATGCTAAGCAAGAATAGTAGCCCTGCTACTATGGTGTGATAACATCTGGCTCCAGCTGGGACAAGTGCTCTAAGGGAGAGAGCGCTTGAGAACCTCAGAATCTCTGATCTCGATCTGCTCTGCAATCAATCTTCAATCCAGCACTGCACCATCCTTGCTTTCAGCTTTTATTTTGCACATTTTCCTGCTCTCACAAACACTCGAATACCTCATGGAGCATGTATGGGAAAAATATAAAATAAAACTGAAACTGAAATCTAATCTAAAGCATAAACTAAAATGTGTAAAAGAAAAATTTAAACTAACATGGCATGTGTCATTTATTCATCATTCATTTTTATTACTGTGCAGGAGGAAAAGAGAACTTTTTCAAACAGGCAATCTCAACTTGCACAGGCAGCCATACATATAACAGGAAATTAAAATTCTTAATTGCATGCAGGAGAAAAGACAAGCTTAGGAGGGAGCAAGGCTCAACTCAATCAAACAGAAAAACAAGCAGACACTCCAAGCAGAAAAGAAAAAAGGGTAATACTCATCACATAGAAAAAGAAAAATCACACAAATCCTACTGCTCAAGTGAGCTTATTCAAGACCTACCTACCCTACTCAAACCAATTAGCACAAATGTTAGGTGAAATCATAAATCCAGTGTAACCATTCGTCAAACAGGTTAATGATTCTTATTTGATTTTTTATAATAGAACAAGTCAAGATCGGGCTAAAGATTAACAAATTTGACGGCACAATCTTCCTGACTTGTTCAAACATTGAAGAATGGTTTGAATGATGCAATATGAAATTATGCCAAGGAGAAGACTGTCTGATGCAAACATCCTCCATCAAAGAACTAATAGGATCATAAAAATTATGCAAGTTAAACTCAGGGATGGATGGAGGGAAGACATAAGACATGTGATTCAATTCATTTTCACACAAATTAACTTCTTCATTTACTTCTCTCACATATTCAATTTGATTCTCCTTGGGGCTGATGATCAAATAGAAACCAAGTGGAGACAACTCAAAGTTTAGAAGATGAAAAATCAAAGTCAGACCCTCTTGATGCTCAAAAATGGAGAAAAGATGGAATTGATCTTTAAACACCTTTTCTAGCCACCTAGAATGATTGATAAATTGACAACAATCATTATGGTTCCAAAGTGACTGAAAAGGGAAATGAAGTGCATTTTCGCCAAACATGTAATCATGCTTATACTTCTTATTGAAAATTTTAAAAGCAAAAGACTGATTAGACCACCAACCCAATGATGATTGAAAGAGTTGGGAAGGGAGGGTGGATTGCAAATATGAACAGTCTCCTAGATGGATAGAATGATTTGGCCTTGAAATTTGACAAAATGAAAGGCCTTTCAAAATAGCACTAGGAATGACTTCAAACTTTTGATTAAATATAATATTTACAACTTGAGGACTAGATTCTAACTTTAAGAAAAAGCTATCCTGACTAAGGACAGAAAAATAAAAATTTAAAAACTCATTATAAGAAGTGGAACAAAGATTAGAGCATCTAGTGTGATCTACTGGCTCATCCTCTCCTTCTATTGATTCACCATTAAAATCACAAGAGGATACTTGATCATTTTCATTAAATTGATCAGGGATAAAATTAACAAATTTATTTAGAACATCCTGATTATTTGCACAATGATCATGTGAAAGCACTACTAAAGAGTCTTGGTCAATGTTTCCACTTTCTTCTTCTTCAATAAGGTGATAAGGAATTGAATGATCGTTAATGATAGAATGATTAAGGAATTCTTTTTCTGAAGGATCCTCAACCAACACAAAATCAGAAATTTCTTCAAGATCAAAAGTAGGGCTACTCAAGGACTGATTTTAAGTGTCATTATTATTATCATGGTCCTTATCAAACTGATCCTCAACAGCACAATTATTGCTTGATGTCTCTGTTAAGGATTCTTCAACATTACTACCCCATTTATTCTTTAATAACCCAGCAAACATATCATATCCAGTGATGGATCCTGGGGCTAAATTATCAAACCATAATCCAGCATTTCCACCTAATGTCTCACCCAGGGCCCGCATATAAACATCTTCATCATCAGCACCCCTAACTTCCATATAATCCCAAAATCTTTGTAAATGATTTTCAATTGACTCAAAATAATTTCCATAGAAACGAGGCAACCTTTCAGAGTAATTATTTGGCATAAGATGAGGTGCCCCATGAATTTCAGAAAAGTCAAAAGGAGATGGCTTAGCTGGATTTCTAATAACTCTGGCCATTCTACTAGGGATTAGTTGTGGATGTCTAACTGGAATACTAGATTCATTTGACCGAATGCTTTGGTTGTAAGGCCTTGGCTGAGATTGAATTTTGTTTGAATTAATTGGGTTAGTATTTTTACTTGAAGAATGAAAAGAATGATGAGAGTCATAAGAATTATGTACATAATCACTCCCATAATGATATGTTGATTAAATTTCATTACTTTCTTCCAACTGCCCTCTATAGCGAGATAGATTCTCATATATTTCATTCATACACCTTGTCATTTGGAAGAAAACATCTGAATTCATTTACGATTTACAAATTACAAAATTGAAAGATAGGAATGGGGCCGATCCTCAGCGGAGTCACAAATTGGAGTCGCCAGGTAGATTTTTAAACTCTTCTACCAAGATGTATGATCCAGGTGGATATCGGTGGTGGCCCACCTCTTCCAACTGGCTCAAAACAGTCTTCTGGCAATTTTGGTAAATTACTATTTCTAGCAGTTTTTCGGGTCCTGAACTTCCGGAGCCATTTTGAGGCCCTAAACGACATTTTTTGGCGATTTGGGGGACCAAATGGTTGCCTACGACACGCATTTGGGCCCAATCGAAAGATGTAAATCTCGGATAGACCTTTCCAACAGGCTACCAAGCGCCCCAAACGGAGATCGTAAGCAAAAGTTATGACCCCGGGAAGTTGACTGTTCAACTAACCACCTTGGGGTCGCAAACTTTATGACGGTTCATCTTCCAGGGTTAGGTTTTTGGATGTTTGGGATTCTTTCCCTCATGCTTATGATAAATAGGCCCTTTCGGCCTCTCTTTGTATTCATCTTGGCACGAATGAGCATAGCGGCCACATCTCTTCTCAGAGATAGCTACCACCATTCTAGCTATTGTATTTTACAGTCTGTTCTATTTCCGCTATTTAATAGAATATGTGCTTACTGTATCACTGTGTTATTTGCAATATATCTTTGTATATGATTCTGTATATGCTATCTTTTGTTTCATTCCCACATAAATCCGGATCAGTGGTATCAGAGCAGTCTGCTCTTTGATTGTTTCTCGGTGCATGTCCCCGACGAGGTCAGGATACAGAGAGTTGGGTCTCGAACTAGTTTCGCTTGGGGAAGACCACTCTCGCCGCCCCAAACGGCCTCCCATGGCGGAAGAAAAGAGAGACGACGGAGCAGTAGATCCTATCAAGTTGTTGCTCGAGGAAGCCCTCGTGCGACAGAGGAACGAGATGATGGATAATTCCGCCCAGATCCTTCAACGCATGCCAACAGTGGCAAATGCACCCTCAACGAGCAGCCATTTCGGAGATACGACTCCCTTCAAGGTACAAGTTAATTTTGATATCCCTTTATTTGAAGGCCAAATTGATGCCGATGCCCTAGATAAATGGTTGAATCTACTAGAAGGGTATTTCTCTGCCCACCAATTTTTCGACAGGGAAAAGATCATCTTTGCGCTCCTTAAGGCCGTCCCCCATGTCAAAAATTGGTGGGAAACTTATTGTGAGCAAAACTCATCAGACGAGTCTGGATTGTTTGAATATTCCAATCCCACTTGGGCCTCTTTTATAGATGCCGTCAAGGAACAATATTACCCTGTTGGAAACTATGATGACCAGTACACAAAATGGACCATTCTGCATCAAGAGAGGGACCAAACGGTGTCGGAGTACACCAACAAATTTCATACCTTGCGCACAAAGCTAAGTATCAAGGACTCCGAGCGGCACCTAATACTGAAATATCGCAGTGGCCTACACCGGTACATCTGAACAGAGATGGATTTCCTGGAAATCTCTTCACTCGGATCCGCCTATCGATATGCTGTCAAAATTGAGCAGAAATTTCAGCAAAAGAACAAGCGTGACTTCGGACCTGCGCAGAAGCAGGGCAAGGGAAACTCTAGCTCGCAGAACACGGGGCAGGAAAAGGACAACCAGTCCCAACCACAGGCAAAGAAGTGTAAAGAAAAGACAAAGAAGGACACCGGGAAGTGGTGCGAGTTCCACAAAAGCCTCTGGCACAACACTGATGATTGTCGCTCAAAACAGTCATTGGTGGCTGAGATCAAAGCTTCAGAATCAGATCTCAGTTCCGATTCTGACTCGGAACCTAATTTCACAGCCGCGCGGAAAGGGAAGCAGATCATTGATGCAGAACCCAGTGCCATTGTTGCCACCACACAGATTCAGCCAGAGGAGCCTGAAGAATCGGAGGCAGAGGAGCGCCTTTTCCACTCACAGATGTGGGTGAAGGGAATTCCCCTACACTTTGTTGTGGACAGCGACAGCCAGAAGAACCTGATCTCAGAAGAAGTCATCAAGAGATTGGAGCTACCAATAACGCCACACCCACAACCATACACCATTGGATGGCTAAGCCAAGGACGAAGGATCCGTGTCAGTCACCAATGTCGCCTACCATATGGCATCAAGCCCTTCAAAGATGAGGTATTGTGTGATGTGGCCCCACTTGAAGTATGTGATGTTATTTTAGGACAACCATATATGTGGAAGCGTCATGCTGTATATGAATCACGACCTCGCAATGTCATTGTCACTTTGGGAGGACAACTTTATCAGATACCAGAGATAGTTGCACCTACCCCAAACGAGCAGGGAAGGAAGATAATCTCCCACACTGGAAAATTTTCCCTATTCGCAATTGCCACTAAAGGTGAACATCAGATCGCGGAGACATCCACAACCTCTGCAAATTATCCTTCTACTCAGCAAAAACAAGAAAAACACAAAGTTATTGCAGCATCGCCTATTCGGGTACCTCTACAATGCAAGGCCACGCATTCAAGGGGCCCCTCCAAAAAGAAACCATCCACACCGGTGCATACCAAGGATACCACAACAACCAAAACTGTTGAACAGCTCCAGTGCATCCATCAACAACAATTACAACCCTCTGAAGATGTCAAAGTAAGGAACCCTTTCCACTTCAACAAATGTCGCACCAAGAGCTCAACTCGACACACAGCTCGACATATGATAAGGGATTTAACGCAATGGAGACCATTGCTTCCTAAGGAGGGAGGATTGATCCAGGTGGATATCGGTGGCGGCCCACCTCTTCCAACTGGCTCAAAACAGTCTTCTGGCAATTTTGGTAAATTACTATTTCTAGCAGTTTTTCGGGTCCTGAACTTCCAGAGCCATTTTGAGGCCCTAAACGACATTTTTTGGCGATTTGGGGGACCAAATGGTTGCCAACGACACACATTTGGGCCCAGTCGAAAGTTGTAAATCTCGGATAGACCTTTCCAACGGGCTACCGAGCGCCCCAAACGGAGATCGTAAGCAAAAGTTATGACCCCGGGAAGTTGACTGTTCAACTAACCACCTTGGGGTCGCAAACTTTATGACGGTTCATCTTCTAGGGTTGGGTTTTTGGATGTTTGGGATTCTTTCCCTCATGCTTATGATAAATAGGCCCTTTCGGCCTCTCTTTGTATTCATCTTGGCACGAATGAGCATAGCGGCCACATCTCTTCTCAGAGATAGCTACCACCATTCTAGCTATTGTATTTTACAGTCTGTTCTATTTCCGCTATTTAATAGAATATGTGCTTACTGTATCACTGTGTTATTTGCAATATATCTTTGTATATGATTCTGTATATGCTATCTTTTGTTTCGTTCCCACATAAATCCGGATCAATGTATGTCGTTTAATATGCAGGGAGAAAAAGAGATACAAAGGTATGATGAACCAAGGTAGGCCTCTACCTCCCCGGCAACGACGCCAAAGATGTTATCACACAACTTGTAGTTGCCCCTAGAGGTATCCCATCCGGGACGGTAGAGGAGATAGGCAACTAAAGAGGTGACCCAAGAGATGCCACGGTTCCTAATGCAAGGTGGGAGTCACGTCAACCGAGGCACTCTTCTCTTTAGGTCAAGGTGAAACAAGACCTAGGGGGAGACCCTATAACCAATCACAGTTGATTGGACCCAAACAAAGGTTTATAAGGATAAGTAAATGAAGAGTTACGGAAACCAATGTAAGGTTGAGTGGACCTAGAAGTTAAAGTATGGTTGAAGGTGGTTTGGGAGATTGTTAATGTTTCAACCGATGTATGATTTAGGCCACATAGTTAGGTGTAATGATAAGATACACCACCATATACTACACAAGTGGATCCTACTTTCTTGGGATATGTGAAATGGCTTGAAGTGGACCCACAAGGTGAAGCTAAGGGATGCAATTGGTACTAGATGATATGTAATGAGTAGATCTATGGATCTAAGTTGATTTTAGGTGTACCCATGTACTGGATCTAGGGTTTGACACAATTCCCAAGGAGTGCGACTTGCTTTGAGGAGGACTAGTGCCTTGTTGGATGGGCTAATGGGGTCAAAAGGTATGTCAAAGTGTAGATCGGGACACCTAGAGATCAAGTCAAGTGGGCTAATTGAGATAGAATGGTTGGATCTTACTAGATCTAGGTTTTCATGAAATGACCCTAAGTGGACCACAATCCCTTGAAACAAGGAATGCTACCCTCAAGGCAGATCGTCACAAAATGATACTCTAGACCTAGGTTTCAAGGTATGGGCGTTCCAAATCCACAAAAATCTCAACCACCCACTTCCTCAAAGTGGGCAAACTCACTCATTCAAGGAAGTGTGACTTTGCTCAAGGAGGGCTAAAAGGCGGGTTAAGTGGACCAAATCAATTCCAATGGCCACCAAACTGTAGATCCAAGTAGCTTATGCACCGATCTATGTGGATCTAGAAAATTATGTCAATCCAAGGGTTAGATCTTACTAGATCTGAGTTTTAAGGTGCCAAGAAATTCAAAAGGGGGTTTTAATCCCTTAAAACGTGGAATGATGCCCACAAGGTAGAAATCACCAAAGTAACAATCTGGGGGTAGGTTATCAAATGTGTAGATTGCAAATCAAGTGGGATCTCACCTACCCATGTGCTAGATCTAACCAAACAAGCCTCTTTAAGGAAGTGCGATTTGGTTCAAGAGGGCTTTCTTGCCTTGAAAAGTGTGTAAATTATGACCCAATCACCACCAAACTATAGATCCCATTAGGGGTGGATGTTATAGAGGTGGGTTCTTAATATCTCTTCAAAAACAAGGCTAGATCTAAGTAGATCTAAGGAAAAACCAAAAACAAGGGTTTTAATCAATTAGGGTTTTTATGATCTAGAAATTATGGATGATTCAAGGAAGAAGAAGATCATACCTTTGGAGCATACCTGGATGAAGAGATGAATGCTAGTTGAGACGAGGATTACTTTTGCCAAAGCTCAAATGGAGAATTGATGAAGCCCTCTTGCCAAATCGATTTTTCCAAGCCACATATGAGTCCCTCTAACCTGTCAAAACCAAGGAGCAAAGCATTAATCAGTTTAACATGTTGAAGGTAGATACAAGCAAGAGAGAGATAAGCATAGAATAGTTGGCACAAAGACAAAACTACTCCCTGTTTAACCAAAACGTCTTCCTCCAAGCTTGAAGGGCAAGGCTCCCCACCAATTCGCACTTGTCAAAAACGTCCTCTTAACCTATAAAAAGATATGGCAAATATGCAAGATAGCTACAATAGATCCTCCAGTGCAATGGACAAAAGCATTTACAATCGAAACAACCAACATCCACTCCAATCCAAGCATGTACTCCAAAAGATAGAAATTTTATTCCAAGAGCCAAGAGCCAAAAATCTCTAGATGATTTTACAATGAGAGGCTCCCTCCTTAAATAGGATGGGGAGAGAGTACAATCCTAACCACTTTTTACATGAGTGGCTAAGATTAAAAGATCAAAAGATCTAATCAACGGCTAATAATAAATCATAACAATACATCACATGGATCACCCATTATAATAATGACGTCCCCACTAAATGGTACAAAGGGAGGATGACGTCATCCACTAGAGGGGTAAAGGTACAAAAATCCACCTCATAATGACTAGGACATGACAAAATAAGCACATGGTGGGGCTAAGCGGCATCAATCCTTACTAGCTCATCCCCAAGGCACAATAAAATAATAAAATATGTCCAAGATAATATAAATGATCGAATCTGTCCTCAAAATCTGTGACAGACAAGCAGTAAAAGACCTCTTGTGATCGATGTGGGCATACCCACATGGTGAAAACTGGCTGGAAGATACTGAGATCACCCTGGAAGACCTCTGTGAAAACCAAATGCCAAAACCTTTCCTCAATTGCCCAAATCGAATTCCTCGGTGACCACTTTATCCCATTTTTTTAACTGCCTCAATAACTGTGAAAGTGCCAAAACTGCCTCCTAGGGCATCTGCGATGTCCATCTGAGCCCACCAGGCTCTCCAGAAGGGGGGGTAAATGGTAAAACCAAGTGGCTGGACCACCCACTCCACATACAGCGCCCTAGGTGAACTGGCCTCTCATGGCCCCTGCTGCTCAGGCTGGGAAATCAGCCCCAAATCTAGTCAACAAGTGTAAAACTGCATCAATCACTGTCAGAAGTGCTCGGAACTGAAAGATAAGTGTCTCATTGGATCCAGAAGACCCAAATCCACTAGGAATGTGTACTCATACACCATGGGTTGCCCTAATGGGCCAGCTGTAGGGTCCACCATATATGGACAATGCATAATCTGCTGATCTGAAGTAGTAAATAAAACTGCTGAACTGCATCAATCATCATCTGCATCATATGTCCATCATATGATCTCATCATCAAGTATGTGGGACCATGAATCATCATCAATAAGCATATATATATGGCCCACATCATCACGGATCCCAAGAATATACAACCAAGGATAAATCACATCAGTAGACTAAGACATGCTTCTCTAATCATTCTCACAGCCAACTCAAAGTATAACATCCATTCAGTGGCATTAATCAAGTTAGCATATTCCTTTTATATAAAATCACTTGCACAATAGTTCAAATGACAAACTCACCCATTGGACATGGTCAAACTGCTAGTGAAGGATGAAGGCTAGGAACAAGGTTGGGCCAAGGGGTTGACTTGTCTAACTTAACTCAAAAATACTGCGGACTGGGAGAAGGGGAAAGCTACAAACTCTGTGCTGAACAAAATAACACGGGGAATGGCTGTGCCTCACAAATGGATAAGTTGTTCAGAGAGTGCTTATTCAACTTAGGCATCATGTCTACATCAAGTTGATCCAGGTTCATTAGGATCATTCAATTTCATTTCATGGCCTTTTTGGCCTACATAACCCTTCGGATCTCAGGTGTGCTGATAAGCACAACTAGTTGCAGCTTGCATCCAGGGCATGTTTTTCAAATACATATAAGGTCAGCAATTGTTTAGATATAGCTTTTAAGAACCATTGCTTTTTGGACCTTTCTTATACTCTTCGAGGAGTGTTTTTTTTTTAGCTGTTCATCGCTCTTGCCCTTTTTAGTTTCCATGGGAAAATTTATAAGTTTCCATAGGTAGAACATGAGCTTTCAGTTTTAGCCAACAACATCTCAAGTGACTAGGGGGAGTTCGAGCCAATGCCAAACATCGGGACAACCGACCAGAATGATTTAGGCCTACAATCCAACTCACTAAAGGCAAGTTTTGTCACCAACTTAAAGCCGAGACACTGATCATACAGGGATGCGGTCCAAACACAGAGGTAGAAAAATGGGGAAGTCCTCAGTATCAGAAAGTCAAATAAGACATGTCAAGGTTTAAAGTCAAATAGGAAAGTCATGTGTGGATGGAGTCAAGTGAATATGGAGCCCACACTAGCAGACAACTGGTGTTAGGAAAGACCATATCTATGTGAGGTGAAAAAAACCAGTGGGTTTTGTTAAATGACCTAAATGTGCAAGCAATTGTCCATTTTATGATTTATAGTTCATTTTAAACAGTTTGCCACATCAGGAATAAATAATATACCAAGCAGATGCTGTGAACATGACTAAATTAACAAGATAATAATCCACAGTCAGTGATAACATATCCATAGATCATACAACATCATCATAGTAATAATTATCATACACCATCTGAAACACTGTTGCAATATATCTCTAAGCACTGAACTGAAACTGTATGGGATAGAGGGTCACATCGGTCATCAAATCTGAACTCTCAAGGCTCAGCCTTGACACAAGGTCTAACATAAGTCTGAATAATATACTGCTCTGATCATGAGTGATCACAAAATGTACAATCATCATAGCCATGCTCTGAATAATGGAAGCTCTGGAATGTGTAGATATCTGCTAAGCAAGAATAGTAGCCCTGCTACTATGGTGTGATAACATGCCCCACTTGGGTCACTTAGTGATGCATTTTGAATCTCATATCTACTGAGACCTAGCCATTGGATGACCTTGATCTTCAAAACCCACCTTGCTTTACAGCTTGATAACCCCAATCTACATTTTGGTGGACATCTGACTCCATTTGGCCCATTTCCCAAGGCACTAATCTTCTCCAAGCCCTCACGACTTTCCTGGGTTGTCTGGTTTCCTTGTAGGTTGATCTCTGTCTGGTTGCTTTCACACTTAGATACTATCATATCCATCTATCAAGCATAGCTAGAAAGCCCTAACTGTCAAATTTTTTATTTGGGACACTTTCCCTGTTTTAAGGGTCACGTTTCCCAAGGAAGGTGATTTTGACCATTTGAAACTAGCTTTGAATCCTAGAATCATACTTAATCCTAGAATCACCGTGTGTTATCTTTCATTATCACATCACACCTTTCCTAAGCCTCCACAGTGATCCTACTTCCTTAATTCTAGGGTTCCATACCTGTCACCCTACGTACTTCATTAGATTGATTTGATCTGGTGATTGGATTGATCTCTCCTATCGAGAGTAGATCTAGGTCTCCCCCTTGCTATCTTGGCTTTGATAGCTAAAGCGAAGAGTGCCTTGGTCGGCGTGACAACCATCCTTTTGGGAACTAAGGCTCTCTTGGTTCACCACTTTAGTTGCCTATCCCCTCTACCATCCACCTTGGATCCATCTGTAGGGGCTACTAAAAGATTGGTGACGACAGTTCCTCTGAACCATAACCCGGTGACAAATGCTTTGGAGAGGCATGATGGAGCTGAACGCCTTACCTCCTCCACCCCTAGCTCTACCTCCCTCCCCCGTCTCGGATCCCTCCTTCCCTTTCAGCCGCCATCTCCCCTCTCCATTCCATGTTTCCTTCTCACGTGGTAGGGTTTTAAACCCTAAATATATCCATTTAATTTTTTTATAATATTATTAATAATAATAATAATAAGTTTTTATTATTATTAGTATAGTTCAAACTTTATAATTAAAAAATAAAAATAAAAAATATATAATATATTTTTATTTTTATTTTGACATCACATAAGCCAAAATGGCTTCCAATTATTCAACCCCACATACGAAAAAAATAATGACAGAAATAAAAACCCAATTCGAGAAATTGGAGACAAGGTTGAACACCAAGATAAACGCTATCATAAAGATGTTGGAAATTGCCTCATCCACAGCTACATCCCCAATGACATCATCTCTGTATAAAGCATCTCCAAATCCACCAACTTCCGATAAGGATTGTGATGAAGAGGAAGTTGAAAAGAAAGATGACATAATTGAGAAAGATGAAAAAGAGGAAATACAGAAAACCATTATGGCAACCAAGATGAGATTAAGGATATTGATCAAGATAGTAAGCAAGACAAAGATACAGAATATCGTAGTGATGACAAAAATGACAATGTTATGTTTGATAAAGATAAGGATGATCTTGACCAAGATTGTGATGAGAGTCAAGCCAGTGTTGTTGACAGCAACGATGATCACTGCAACGACAAGAGATGGATCCCATAGTGTGCGAAAGCAATCAAGTCTGAGAAATCAGATATTTTAGATTCAAACATTACATTGACTATCCTCTCACCTCAAAAGAACATCAATGGGAACAACTATAAGATTAATGAGACACAAGATAAGATTGGTGTCAAGTCTATCAAGTATGTTCAGTTGATGTCAAAAAGAGTTAAAATCTACAACCATGCAAACGGAAAAAGTGTAAACGAAACTTCACCAAGTACATACTTAATGCGGAATCCAAAACAAAATGAAGCAGTGGTCGTAATCAAAATTGCATGTCTCAAGTCATCAATTTGACAGAGCCAAAATAAAAGACGACATCAACAAACTCAGCTTTGAGGACAAAGTTTCCCTCAAGGGAAGGGCAATGTTATGAACATAAAAATAATATAAATATATACATTAAATAATAATTAATGAATATTAAATGTAATTTAATGAAAAGTAGCGACTCCTCAATTTTTGATGCCCAAGCTATATTTAAGTGGACCATTCATTGTAATTATTATATCATCATCTAAATATTATTTTATCAAATATGTGGGTTATTCAGAAATTGTGGGTGTATTTAAAATTGCTTTGAGAATATCCTGATACGCATATTACAATATACTACAGCTTTATAAGACTTTTGTGTTAGACATGATGCTGATCATTTTCTGGATCTATTTTTATGTTGAAATCTGGAAGACTGTATAAGCTATTGCACATTTATGGCCTTTTGATGGATGCCTCCTTGGACAGCCATAGGCTGGGATAAATAGTCTATATTATGGACAAATGTGACTGGCAGTTTTGCAATGTTTTTTATATTTTTTACACACACATATATATATAATTCAGGGTATGTTATATCATGCTTTAAGCACCTAAAGAATGTGTTTTTCATACTCTGATGAATAAAACCTAGATTTGTTTTCTTTGAAAAATCATATATTGTAATTGTCAGGGTTTATTAATCACAGGTGAGTGGTTACTGGACTGGTTTGAGAGCAGGTGGATGGCTACTGAACTGGTTTGTTGTTAATTGTCAGGGTCTATTAATCACAGGTGAGTGGTTACTGGACTGGTTTGAGAGGTTAGAGATAAAGAAAATGACGATTGTAGAGGGCTCACAAACTACGAAATACAATTTATTGGGACATGTAGTGCTAATGTCACATAAAAAACATCTGTCCAGCATCAAGTCTGTGAGCAATGGAGAACAAGTGATGGCAATTCACCCCATTGGAAATATAAACAAGTTTATAATTCCCTTGTGGTTAAAACTTGAAATTCATGGTGACCACCCTTAGTCCTTTAACAAGTCAGTATCTTGCATCTATGTTTGTAATAGTTGCTGCTTTGATTCAGAGTCTAAGATTCTGCTAGTTAGCCAATGTAGTCTGCTCCTCACTTTTGTACTGCTTTCCTTTTACTAGTTAAATGGAATAATCCTTCCGTACGGATGTTTGTCGTTTTCACAAAATTGGCATACTTGCCATCTATACTGATATCAAACACTTCCAAGTCTTGGAACAAATAAAATGTATATATAGAATATTCAGCAGCTATAAAATGAAAAGCTTTGACCCCACACCCTAATCCACCTGCCATTCTATAATGCTTACATTTTTATAAAGAAGTATAGACTTCCATCAAGTCAACATCCATATTTTAAAAAGTGCTGAATTCTAAACAAGAATGGGAGAAAATAACGAATATAAACTTCACAAGGAAAACTGCAGGTTTGCCCAACCTTCAACAGTTCTTGTAAAGGTTCCTACTATGAATCATAGATAACCTAATAAGTTTTAGAACATAAATATGGGAAGATACATAAATTTGGTCCCTGCAACCCAGCAATTCTTTCTGAGAATAATTGATTCCTGTGATTATATTTGTTTTCAAGACTCCAATGCATTCCAGAGATCGCGGTCCTCAAAATCTTTTATTAAGAAGGTAGCACCTGCATCAATGAGTTCTTGTCCTGGATTCCTTGTAGTCAGCCCCACAACTGCCAACCCTGCTGCAACAGCTGCCTTCAGCCCTGAAGGAGAATCCTTCACAATAAAAACCAAGAATGATTTCCATGAGGATCCCTGAAGAACACTCTCAAAAAAAAAAATCTCGTTCAAAGTACAAACCTCGAGAGCAAATGCTCTACTTGATGGAATATTAAAATGTTCTAGTGCCTTCAAATATGGATCTGGGAATGGCTTTGCTCGCTCACATTCATTGCCAATAACCAAGAGCTCAAAGAAGTCTGTGAGACCTACAACAGAAATCATGAGCTCAGCATTTTCTCTGGGAGCATTGGTGACTGCAGCACACCTTAAGCCTCTGTTTTTTATCCATTTGCACAGTTTATATAAGCCATTCACTGGTTTCAGGTTCTGAACTGCCTTTCTGCAAAACATTTGAAAAGGTAAAAGGCATCATTTGCATGTATCCATTCAAGCTTTTGAAAAGTAGTATCAATTTTGCACTACCAGTATATAACCATGTTAACCTTGGATCTATTAAGCATCCAAAAGGGATAAAAAAAACTAGGTACAAACGTCTCAGCTTTTAATAGATTCGTACTTAAGTGAGGATATGTGTGTGTGTGTGGAGTGAGTTAAAAAGTGGATAAACTCAACCTCTAGGGAATTTTTTTTTTCCAGTAAAGCAAAGTTCTGCTCTGATTCACTCATTTTTTTGAAATTCTGACATTCTGGGACTTTTTAAAATGGGCTAAAATACCTTGGAGCAAAGTTCCATGGTCAAAGTTCCCATCAATCAGGTGGAACTATAGCTTCGGTCTTATGGTAGAATTCCTACCAGATTTGTGGAAGAATCCCACTTTCTGACATGTTGCTCTTAATGAGCCAAATGTTGATGAACTATATATGATCCATTCATGAGTTATTGTGGCCTTGTGCCTTGAAGAATCTAGGGTTTAAACTGGGTACCATCCTCAAAATGGAGGAAAGTCCCCAGGAAGTTTTCCCAAGATATATTACCTGAATATATACACACATATATAGATATGGATTTAATCATTTTTATGTCAGCTTTTTTAAGTGTGCAACACACAAAGAACTACCCCCACCCAGGCTGTAGAACACCTTGCTTCTCTCAGTGCAAAAGTACATGAAAGTTAAACGAAAGTTTGGTTGTTTCAAACAAAAATGGTTACAGTTTTATTTCTTGCATCAGAAAGAAAGTATGCATTAGTCTTATCTTTACCTGCGAAACAAAGCTTCTTTATCATCCATAATTTTCTGACGTTGGCTTTCATCCCAGTCAGGAAAAAGTGCGGCTGCAACAACATCATTATGCTTCCCACTGATGTACTTAGAAAAGAACTCCTCTGTTATGGGATCGCCACCTTGGAAACCAACCTGACAAAATTCTTTATGCTGATATATAGTTTCCTAGCCACCTTTTGGAACATGCTAAGTGTTCACTGTACAAGTAACTGATAACTCTAAAACAATCCTAATTTATAAAGTTATACAAACCTCTTGAAGAATATCACGAAATGTTGAGTAATGCAAAGGATCTGAATCAACAAGAGTTCCATCCAAATCAAATAACACTGCTTCAACAAAGTTTGCAGACGGAAAGGGTCTTGTCCTGTAATTTCAAAATGATCCCAACAACCATTAATATTACTAAACAGAATACATGTTTAAGTACATAAGCAGTATGAAGCATATTTCATTCTCTTCATTATTTGTCTGAAGTGCTTGCAACAATATGTCCTTGCATAGCCCTAAGCTCTCCCAATTTCAATGACCAACAATAACACTTTATTTTCTTTAACTAACATAATATACTACATTGACAAGCTGCATCTGGGATCTGGAGACCGTAGGATATATTAGAACGTTTTAGCTATGATCTAAGGCTCATGACCATAAAGATACAGGTAATGACATTATGAAGAGAACATGGGTGAAGGTGCACATAAAAACACATAAAAAATAAAATGCAGTCTGTGAGGGTATTAGTGGTACAGATGCACAAACTTACTAGAGGCATTGATTGCATGTAGAAAGCTGGTTTGGATCATCATTACCATATACAAATTCAGAGATGATGAATGATGGTGCAGATAAAAACAGTTGTAAAGGAAAAGACAGAGTGTTTGTGAGGATATCAGCAGTACAGAATCACAAAATTACTAGAGGCACTGAGTGCATGTGGAAGGCTGGTTTGGACCATAATCACTATATACAGGTGTAGATTTGGATTTGGTGCAATTCATTAAAAAAAACAGGAGTATATGTGAAAAAATGCACTTATGGTAGTATTAGGCAAGCATACATACTTGGGTTGTAAAGGAAGAATACCTAGGACCCATATGAGAAATGATCACAGAGAATGCCAAGAAAATAGACCAAGCCTGCTAATTATATTAATGCTGGGCATAAATCAAAGTTGAGTTTCTAAATTATGTTGAAGTTGGAGAACTGGCCACGATGGAGAGTCCGAGAGACACTGCGAGGGTGAGAAATCCTGAGATTATTACCCAGGGAAATCAAGCTGGAAATGGAAGGAACACTCAATCTGCTGCAAATCACTCTGATGCTGCGGAGCTATCCTGCGCAAATGGAGGCTGTACCAGTGCTGAAGAGATCACAACCGGTGAAGGAAATGTTGGAGTGGATACCATGCACCAAAACTTGAGAGATCGCTCTCAAAGATTAGCCCACATGAAAGGTATTTGGTACAAGAGAGGTCGCTCTGTAGCCAATCCTCTGTATGATCGGAAGGTGTATAGCAGGCCTAGTAAATCAAGAGCCAGTTGCTCCAAGGGTTGCCTGCAGAGCTTTATGTTTAAAGGTGATAGACTCTTAAAGGAAGAGGGCTGAGAACTTCTGATCAAGATAACAGAAGAAGGCAAAGAGGGAGCCTGTAGAGTCTCTATACAAACAATGGTATCTCCCCTAAATCTAGTAATAGATGGGACGATGGAAAATGAAGTGCTCCTCATTCTCCACCTCCTAAAGAGATCAAAGATGACAGACTCTCTCTCTGCAAAGAATGTGGTGCTATGTCTCAGCCCATAACAATTAAAAGCAAACCCTTAACTAGCAAAGGGAGATTCTCACATTGTGTGACCAATGATGTTGGAGATAGTCAGGTCCAATGATGGTGCCACTGAAAAAAATCCGTAGGAAATGCTTAGCATTACAGGCCATTTTGGGGCCAAGAAGTTGTGGGGAGAAGTCCAACTTGGATATACCACCTGTAAATATCATCTTTGACCGTTTTATTGATCAGAGATTTCAAGTGAAGAAGGAAAGGAGAGGAATCCACAGAGTACCTAAATGGGGGAAGCTGATCAAAAGAGATATCAATAGACTGGAGAAGCAGATTTGTCGTAGAATATCAACATCAGCAATGCTGGGTGGGACCTAAAGAAGCAATATCTCCAAAGAACATAGTGCCAGATATGGGTATTGCTCATGACCTAAGGCTAAGTCATCCAGGAACTTGAGTCTATGAAGATAGAATGTGAGCCTAAAACTACTCTTGAGAAAAAGGCTAGGCAACAAACTCTGCCTAAACAAACAATACTACTAGATCATACACTAACGAACAATAGTTTGACCCTCTCAATGTGTTCCTACTGCACAAAAATTGAGGACCCAAACTTCTGATCCATAAAGAACTGTGGGTTTAATGATAGTGTTGAAGAGGCATGCTTTCAAAAGGATATCCTGGAAATATATCTGGAAACAATGGTGCACTAAGGTGGAAAGTGAAGCATATTCCTTACAAAGGCACGACTAGGACGCAAGTTTAACATTAAGGGATGGTCCAATGAACTGTAGACAGTAGTGATCTCCATGGGCACTCCCTCTGGGAGAACTAAAAACCGGATAGAGCCTCATTGAAAGTATTAAACAACATTACCTTAGTCTTTCTAAGGTTAACTACCAAATGACAATGCACACATAATGAAGCAAGTGCATCCATATGACTCTATAAACCTTCAAGAGAATGAGAAAGTAGGAACACATAATCAACAAAAAATTAAAAGTAGTATAGCCATCAAGGCATGATGTAACATACAACCACCATCAGCATGGGTGTGTTTCCAAAGAAATTCCTCAAGCTCATATATGTAAGTTACTAAATACCAAAGATAGTTGACAAGAGTGGGCATCCCTACTCAACTCCAATAGTACTTTTATAGTTGGAGAATCCACGAGCAATATGGAATCAGCCCACACCTATCTCATAAAGCTCCATAATGGGGATCATTAAAATATTAGATACACCGGTGTCATGTTTTATGGAAGAAGTCTCAACCTTTCCTCCATTGAAATCCTAAAAATATAGCAAACCAATCACTATTACAACTCTGTCTATCATCTCTGCAATTTGAAGCAATCTATCGCTTGGATGAATGCTCGAATCCCACCACCAAATAGGAATTCCACCAAACCCAACTCCTACTGACTGCTATTGTGCTATGATGGTAATCATCAGAGTCCCAATGAGCCAAGCCCCCGAAATGCAATCCTTTGGTGGAAACTAAGTACCAAGAATCGACTCTAAGCCTGTTAATCTGTTCGGCTCCTGCCAAACTGCATAAAAAAATATGCTATCCCAATCACTGTCAATGTGCTCAAGTAACCCATGGTGTCTAAGCACCTCCTTGGAGAATAGCTCCGCCACTGACAGTGACTCATACTCATGCAAGTACCAAGAATTCCCTTCCAAATGTGAATCATGCCTAGCCCTCATGATCCTCTCCCTAAGTGAGGACTCGGGAACTAAACATGTGCGATCTCTATAGCAGATAATGTCATCCCCTACTCTGTCAACTGCAGTCTCTGTGAACTGCTCCAATACACCCTGGATCTCCTCCTGTGCACCCTCTGTACTGATCACATAGTCCAAACGATAAATCCCAATCATGTCCATACTACACTGTGTCTCATCCAATTGCCTCGAGTGATCCTCCCACATCCTACTACATATAATGGGAGCATCAAAGAAAGAAAACAGAAACCCCACAATGGTATGCAAGACTGGACAATGTCAAGTGCATCGGTCAATCCCAATGGCATGACCAAGAATTCATAACGACACCTAAAAGTAGCACTGTGAATATCTAACTCTCTGACCCTAGTCTAGTGATATCCCCAACAAAAATCAATCATCGAGGGATATATTGCTCGATATCCCCAACAAAAATCAATCATCGAGGGATATATTGCTCTATGAGGCTCACCCATGTACTCAACGATCCTGGGTAAACCAAACTCAATGGTATGCTCGAGGTCTTCCTGGAGGAGGCGCTCCAAAACTCCACTATACACCATCGTGTGCCACTGTATACCCTTGTATAATGTTGCATACCACTATATCATCCTATACCATCATGTACCTTGTAAGTGCTACTACATCCATCTCTCCACTGATGTCACTTGAACCTGTATCGCTGAGTATGCCTATGTCTGTCATACACTTGTCCACCCAATCCATGGATGCATATATTTCCTTGCAGCATGGTCCACAAGAAATGTGATCAACTATCTCTTCCGTAGCTAAGCCTTGAGCTTTTAGTGGCCTCTCCAACAAAGGTGACTCATGATCCCCATAATGCGAAACAGGTGCATGATCAAAACTCCTATGTTAGAACTCTCCTCAAACACCTGCAACTTTGAATGCTCCTCGTGTGAAATCATCACGAGAAGCTCCTCCCTCAAACCATGAGTGCTACTCTCGTCCTCATGTGTCACAACTGCCAAAAATGATGGAGACTCTATTGCTGTCAATGATGAAGAGCGTGCCAAACTCAGCTGGTAACAAAGCTCCTCAACCTCCCTTTCCTTGTTTGCAACGAACTTAAGAGCAAGGTGCCTATCCATAAACAACTGCAACTAATCGAATTTCATCTACTCAAGTGTTTCTTTGATGATGCGCAATTGGGTGCTAGTGACTCCTTCTGCAACTCCCTTTTGTCTCTCCTCCAACTGGGTTTTCCACATAAGGTCTTCGATAAACTTATGAGCACCATTTTCCCTCGTCAAGACCTGCACAATTTGCTCCTCGACCTATAGTTGGTTCTCCAGATCATGCAATGTTATTTCATCAGCATTGTGTAGGCTGTCACACAAGGGACGAACTAACTTGCTAGCTGAAACCGTGCAGTGATGGGACTCATGTGGACTATCATCCTCATGCAAGTTACAATCCACCAATTCAGCCCCTTCATTGTCTTCCTTCACGCATAGCTCCCAACCTTTGTCACATTCTGGTACAATCATGCCTACATCATCATACATGTCATAAATAGGATGAGGTGTTGAATTAGCATCATACACAGGAAAAGATGTTGGATCCTCAACAATGATTGATTCATAGTCATCATAAGTAGAAAAAGATGTTGCATCCTCATCTTTTGCTGATTTGAAAACTTCATCATAGGTATACCCTTCCAATGCACTAGTGTCATCGGCCTCATCGGTTAGCTCTGATGATGCCTGTTTGGTTCTCCTCTATGCACAAATCCTCAATGTGGCTAGATGCATGTTTCTTCACTTGTCCTTCATGCTCATCTTTCTTCAATTTCTTCCTTGTGTCTTTGAGGGAATCCTCGTCCAAATCCTTGGGCTAACGTCCATACTTGATGGTGTAATAGTATCGAAAGGACAAGGCTGCACGGAATTCCTCATCCAATGCTAGATATGTTTGGTATTAAGGCATGTATTTCATTGTTGCTAGCTTCCTCAAAATTTCATCCAAGAGCTCAAGATCCTTCTTTTTTGTTTGAAGTATTTGCAAAGACTCGTTTATGAGTTCATGCGTTGCCTTCATCTTCCTTAAGTCCACTAAGTGCAAGCTTGATACCACATACCACTGTTGAAATTAAGAGAAATAAGTGCAAATCACTTAATTTGAAGCAATCTGGAATAATCCTCCCACTGAATACCCCACAAGATGGCAGGATATATGGCTCTGATACCACTCAAATATCCCCAACTCAAAACTAGGAAAAATTGTTGCTTTGGTTGTGTGATTTTGTCGAACAATTTGCATGTGTATTCATTTAGGACTTTCTTCAAACACTTGGCATATATTCTCAAGTATACATTTCGTCAAACATTTTACAAGCATTCTAGATACACATGAAATAGAGAAGCAATATTGCCATATTATTATAAATGGAAAATTTCTTCCAACACAGACACCTATTGGCTGCTATAGCAGCTACATCAATAACACACAATAAGCAAACCAAAAACCTGGAATATTTCCATGGCTCAAATAGTAGGTGCTACGCCTTCCTCAACACTATTCTAAGATGATGTCATTCAATCCAGATGAAGACTTCTTCTTCTATGGCCTCACGGACCTCCTTGGTGCTAGTCGCACTCCTCTCCCAAATCCCTACAGCTCTTCTTTGGTTGTTGTTCTTCCCTTAGGCCTCACAACCTCTCCTTTGCTTACGGCCCTCCCAAAAGAAGTGTCATGACCCTCCTCTCAACCCTGGCGGCTTGCTCCAATTCGCGGCCTCCTCATGTGACCTGCAAAAAGGGTGATTCATCCCTCACAAGGGACCACGACTCCACAAAGTGTCACGTCGTCCTCCAAGGCCGCGGCTTCACTAACAAAAAAGGGTCAACCCCTTGTGGATACTCCCACCACTGTCAATGACCACGGATCCATCACAAATGAACTTGCCCTCTTATAAACACCAACGCTCCTCTAGCAAGGATTCGGCCTCCCTCCTTAATGCCATGCTTTCTTCTAGTGCCAACGATGCTACCACAAGGGAGATTCGGCCTCTTTAGACAAATTGCCCAAGTAAGATGCTACAACCTGAAGATGAATTACTAACTAGGCTCAACTGGAAACCCTGGGTGGATTTACCCCTTGTCTAGCTAGGGTGGATCTTTCACCACCAAAACCAAACCACAATGGAAGAGGTTGTGCCAAGCCCTCTAACGAAAAACCTTAGCTCCAAGAGCATCCAATCAAGAGATCAAATCAAAATATTATATGTCTAAGTGAGGTGTTGCCTCTCCTTTTATACTTCTCTGGACCTCTTGTTTCCTCATTGACATAAACCTATGGTATTGGGTGTCCCATGGTAGTGACAATAAGTGAATGAAAGATGGTAAATGAACTAGGTTGGACCTCATATAACTCCTCCAAATCCTTCGGGCTCACCGATAACATAAACTCACCCTCCTGTCTAGGATAACATATGCCTCGGAAGTTATCCCCAACTTAGGGGAACCCAAAAAATGGGGACATTACATCCAACAAGAGAACTCTAACCATAACAACCTCCTACCAACCTAGTGGACCTTCTTTAATGAGGGACCATTACATTTATTCAATACTAACTACCATAGTGGGCCTTATTTAATTATAACAAGCATAGAGGACCTAGTCCACCTAAAATTGAATGGCCTCCACTATTATTACACTGATGGGCCTAGGAAATGTGAGAAAAATCTTAACTCACTGGGTGCAACATTGAGGGCAAGTTTAGGTTGAGTGCAACTGTAACCACAACACTCAACTTCTCTGTTTAGGCCAACTCCTAAACAAAGCCAAGGAAGGTCGACCCTAATAAATAATCTAAGGATGAAGACACTAATTAATTCTAAGTAAGCATGTACTGGAATATGAACAAGTACTTGTAAGCAAAGATCTAATCTAGCAAAGATAATAAATGAAAAATGAACTACTCTAACACAACTAAATCAAGTTCTATGATATAACAAAGGTAAACTAGATAGCAATAAATACTCCACTAGATAAGATAATTTTATTAATGTCCAACGAATGACCACAAAAGTAGGTCAATGGGACTGTTTTGGAACCATGATGCAATACAAAGAGGGAGCTCTAAGGAGGCTCCTATAAAATGAAATGCAGAAACAAAAGTATGACTAAAACCTAGATATCAAACTCTAAAGATAGGGAGCCAATATAGGAAAGAGATGTACAAAGATAATCGATCTGGAGCCTTTGATACAAAAGCCGTGAGTCTGTCATGTGATGCTCGAACCATCTCTCCTGTCATTCGAGGCCAACTGGAGGAATCACAAAATAGAACCCTATCCAGAGGGACAGCTGGAAGACGAGCTACACAGGGTAATGTCTCTCTACCTAGAGTGATGAGCCTGCCTTTGTGAAACCGTCTAACTGTTGGTACGAGGCCGAGACTGGCCATGACGTTGGGGTCGGATGAAAGAGAAGGTGGTCCTCCGCATTTGAATAGGTTTGGAGTCAAAAGAAGTGCTGCCATCTATTTTCCTCTTGCTACCCCTTGAAGATGGGAGCACCGAGAAAAAAAAAGTAATTTGTTGGCTGGAGGTTGCTCTAGTGAGTGATTCTGTCTGGAGGATGAGGGAGTGGATCCGGAGGGCCTCCTGCAAGTACAAGTAGAGCATATAAGATATCACCACAATGACTTATAAAGTGAGAAATGAAAGTAAAAGTGAGACCAGTGCACAATGAATTATAAAGTGAGAAATGGAAGTAAAAGTGAGACCAATGCCTTGTATAAGATGTAATAATGAACTTATAAAGTGAGAAATAAAGCAAAGATTGATAGTCTACATTTCTTATATCTTAGAACTTGATTTAGTTGTGTTAGAGTAGTTCATTTTTCAGTTATTATATCTGCTAGATTAAATCTTTGTTTACAAGTACTTGTTCAAATTTCAGTACTTGCTTACTTAAAATTAACTCCTATCTTCATCCTTAGATTATTTTATTTGGGTCTACCTCCCTTGGCTTTATTTAGGAGTTGGAAAAAAAAGAGAGGTTTAGTGTTGTAGTGACAGTTCAACCAGCCTGAACTTGAGCCCGAGGTTGCACCTAGTGAGTTAAGATTTTTCTCATGTTTTCCAGGTGTAGATTAGGTGTCAATGTCTTTTAGCATCTATGTCGGGGACAATCTTTCGTATTCCTAGAATTAACGACCATTGTTTATTTGTGTATGTATTTTTTAACTGTGTTTGATGGGCATGCTTGTTGAAGCATAAATCACATAATTGTTCATTCGAAGACTCCACTTAATTAAAATTCTACAAAGTACTCTACAAGAAGAAACTCTCTAGGCCATTTTAATCTTATTCCTGAACCTGAAAAGGTTTATAGAAAAAGAGTGAAAAAGTCTATTTATCGTAGAGTTATTGATAATTTAGGGTTCGAGTCTATCTTTGACATCATAAATATTTTTGACTCCTCATTTCGAAATGGAAAATTATTTATATAGTCCTATTAATTTTACTGCCATTGTCAGTTATCCCCATGATGTTCCTGAAAAGGCTATTTTTAAATTGCCTTTGTTTGAAGGAAATAATGTTGTTAGTGCTAGAACTCATATACAAGCCTGTAAATATATTGCTCATAAATATGCTAATAGATTTGAAGATGTACACATGAAGTTATTTGTTTTATCTTTAGAAGAAGATGTTCTTGATTTGATTACAGAGTTAGATGATGATTCAATTATCACCTTGAAAGATCTACAAAGTGCCTTTTTAGAAAAGTGAGGTGAGCATAAATCTCAATCCTTTGAAACATTAAAAACTTTCATGTATGGATTGGAAATGAAGCACAATTGCAGATCGGTTCCCTTTGTACTGATAATGTAGGAGAATACACATCAAATAAACTTGAAGCCTATAGTTGACAACATGGGATAAGACATCAAATCATTGTTCCATACAATCCTCAATAGAATGGTGTGGCAAAAAGAATGAACATGACACTCTTGCATATGGTACATTCCATGATATTTTTCAATACTTTAAAGTTGATGTTTTGGGATGACGCAGTTCTATGTGTAGTTTATTTGGAAAACATAAGTCCAAATCATGCTCTTGGAAATAAGACTCCATATGAAATGTGGTATGGCCACATACCTATTGAAATATTGTAACTGCGAAGAATATTCTATTGCACTTTATTATTGTAATTTATTCGGAGATGTTTTATGCCTCCTTCGGGATGTTATTATTACATTTGGTTATGTAAAGTCATTGAGTTAAATCCTCCTTTGTAAGTCGGAGCTATAGATCCCCCTAGACTCAAATGTAATGAGGTTTTTAAGTCCCCTAGAGGATGTTGATTTTCTGAGCAGCATCGAGTGCCATTCTCTGGGAGAATGGAGGCACCTGGTCAATTACCAGGATATTGACCCAGTCTGGGACTGGGAACTCAGCCTGGGGCTGAGAGCCATTCTCTGGGAGAATGGAGGCACCTGGTCAGTTACCAGGATATTGATCCAGTCTGGGACTGGAAGCTCAGCCTGGGGCTAAGAGCCATTCTCTGGGAGAATGGAGGTACCTGGTCAGTTACCAGGATTTCACTGTAAGCCCTAGACTGGGTCTGGGCAAGTGGTGTACTCTTTCACTTGGTCTTGGTGGCAACAGGAGGGTGAAGTAAAGCAATTAATTTATCTCCCTATGATGATGTACTTGGAGTGGACATGAAGACCTTGAAGAACACCTGCATGATTTATTGAAGATAAAATGAAACCCAAGCATAGCTTGGCTTGGTCCATGAACCCACCATTTAGAAGAAAAATAAATATATATATATTTATTTATTTATTATGGGTTGGCTCATTATTGGAGAAAGAAAAAAAAATATAATAAATAAAAATGATGTAAATATGTCAAGGACAGGTGGACAGGTCGGCCTCATACTTATTTCTTTTTGGAGGACAAAAAATAAATAATAAAAAATAATATTTTTATGTGAGGACAGGTTGGCCCCAATAAAGTGGAATTATTCCACTATAAATAAAACTCAACATTTGAAGAATACAATTCGTGGAATCTTCTGCTCAGCTCGTGGGTTTGACTGATCTAAGGCTCAGCTCGTGGATTTGCTCAGTATTTTCTTTGCTCCTAAGATCAGGTCGAGGGTGACTTTTCTGCTGGGTTCTCTTTTCATAATTGTTGGTTCTTACTCCTTGAAGAATCACTCTTTCTACTGCTGGTTCAAAGTACCCTAACAGCTAGGGTTTGTCTCTCTTCATTCTGCTGCTATCAAGTTCAGCCACGGTTTGATTTCAAGTCTTTTCTAACTCCACGGCAGCCTCAGAAAGTTCACATCAGCTTCAGATAAAACTCAAGCAGTCTCTCTTACAGCTCGGCCACCCTTAGCATCAGTTCAGGAAATTTCGGGCAGCAGCAAAAGCCCTGAATTTCGGGTAGCAGCAAAAGCCTTGAATTTCGGGCAGCAGTAGAAGCCCTGAGTTTAGGGGCAGTAGTCATTGTTAAGGGTTCTTCTTGTTCAGTAAAACAAATTCTAATTTGTTGTAAAGGCTTGTTCTCTGCCTGCTATTGTACAAACTCAGTAATCTCATTTTCAAGATAAATTATTAAATTGCTTTGGGGTTTTTGTCCTTAAAAGGTTTCCCCATGAAAAATTACTATGTTCAATTTTGTGGATGTGTAATTACTGCTAGCTATCTCTGTATTTATATTTACAGTTTGTTACTGCTATCAAATTCCTAATTTTCAACATGGTATCAGAGCTCTGCTTGTAAAGCACACAGTGTTTGAGCAATTGACTGTGTCTTACATAGACCTTGGGACAGTACAGACAGACCAGAGATGGCCTCTTCTACCTCTTTCAGACCAGAGGACAGGCTTGAGGGTTCAGCAAACTTTAATTCATGGAAAGCAAGGCTTATGGCCACCTTGGAAGAAAATGACCTTGATGACTTGGTCATCAATGTTGTAGAAGAACCCACGTCAAACACAGGAAGGGCAGCATTCAAAAAGAAGCAAGCCAAGGCTAGGAGGATTATCTATGACTCAGTCAAGGAAAATATAATGCCTGCCATAAAACCACTGAAGACAGCTAAGGAGTGTTTTGACACCTTGACAAATTTGTACGAGAAGAAAGCACCCAGTCAAAAGAGAGTCTTGAAAAATAGACTTCGTACATTGAAGATGGAAAAAGATGAAGGAGTGGCCTCCTTCTTCACAAAGATTGCTCAGGTAAGAGATCAACTTTCTGCTATTGGGGTTACAGTAGATGATAATGACCTTGTACAAACTGTTTTTGATGGTCTTCCAAGTTCTTGGGAAACCTTCTTAGCTTCTGTTAGTGGGCGTGAGACTCAGCCAGATTTTGAGAGACTTTGGCATGACTGTTTAGAAGAAGAAGGCAGAGTACAGAGCAGAACTAAGGGTCCTAAAGAAGGGAATCTTGCACTAGCAACTAAAACCAAGAAACAATTCAAGAAGCCCTTCCATCCCAAGAAGAAAGAAAACAAGCCACAAGGTAAGAAACTTGATATGTCACAAGTTAAATGTTTCAATTGTTTTAAGATGGGACATTATGCTAGGGACTGTAGGCAGCCACAGAGAAGGCCCAAAAGAAAATTCCAAGCATCTACAGCTAAAGAAGAAGAACCAAAGAAGAAGAAAAATACAAAGTCTTCCAAGCAAGAAGAATCAAGAAAAGAATACTATTTGATTTCTGCCCTAGCTGGGTCCATCACCAACAGCACAAATTCTTGGTTGGTGGAGAGTGGAGCCTCAAAACATATGACAGGTTCCCGTGAAGCCCTTACAAGCTACAGAAAGAAGAAGTTTGCCACTCAAGTAGAACTTGGAGATGACTCCACCTACAAAATTGAGGGAGTGGGTTCAGTCTCATTTCAACTTGATTCAGGGACCATGTTGCACATTGAAGACATACTATATGTCCCAGGTTTGAAGAAAAATCTTCTTTCTGTTGTTGGCTTAGAAGACAAAGGCTACAGAGTTATACTCATGGATAAAAAGGTTTTGCTTTGGTCAAAGAATGAAAGGTTAAGTGCATCAGAATTGATTGGGGTTCGAGAGGGAGGCCTTTACAAGGCATCTGGGCACTCTACTCAAGCATTGGTTCACAGTACTATCAACCCTTGTGAGCTATGGCACCGTAGGTTTGGGCACCTTCATTATGCAGCTCTCCCTGGTCTTCAAAAGATGGTTATAGGTATGCCTGAGTTTTCTAATGAACATAGTGGTATTTGCAAAGGTTGTGCCCTTGGTAAAAATACCAAGAAGTCTTTTTCCAAAAGTCACAGCAGATCAAAAGGAATTTTGGATTTGATTCACTCTGACATTTGTGGACCCATGTCTTCACCTTCCTTAAGTGGTTGTTTATACTATGTACTGTTCATTGATGATTACTCTCGTAAATCTTGGATTTACTTTCTAAAGGCTAAGAGTGAAACTTTTGATAAGTTCAAGGAGTTCAAGGCGCTGATTGAAAATCAGACAGGAAGACACATTCGCATCTTGAGGTCAGACAATGGAGGTGAGTTTGAATCAAATGATTTCGATGATTTTTGCCAAGAAGCAGGGATCAAGAGGGAGTTGACTGTACCTTACAACCCCCAACCAAACGGGGTTGCAGAAAGGAAGAACAGAACAGTCTGTGAGGCTGCTAAAGCCATGTTGTGTGATCTAGATCTTCCTTTGTCTCTATGGGCTGAGGCTACTAGTACAGCTGTCTATATTCAAAACAGAAGTCCTCATGCCATTTTGGGAGAAAAGACTCCAGAAGAAGTCTTTACAAGAAAGAAACCTGCAGTTGACCACATGAGGATCTTTGGCACTCCAGTCTACATCCATGTGCCAAAAGAAAAGAGATTAAAGTTGGAGCCTTCCGGAAAGAAAGGCACATTTGTTGGGTACAGTGAAAATTCAAAAGCCTACCGTATCTATGTTCTTGGTCAAAGATACATTGAAATCAGCAGAGATGTGATATTTCATGAGGAAGCTGTTTTCCGCCACTCTAAAGAGCTTCCAAAAGATCCAGAAGGATCTCCTTCTGACATTCTAGACTCTCCTCATTCAGAGAATCAGAGGGAGGAAGAAGATGAACCTAATGCTTACTCAGAACCAGAAAGATCAGCTGAAGAACTACTTGAAGCTCCTCCTTCCAAGAGAAGACCTACTTGGGCGAGAGAAATATTGCAAGAAGCAGAGAAGCATAAAGCTCCTTCTGGGACATTCAGAGAAAGCAAGAAGCCCCAGAAATACTCAAGTCTTATGAGTAAGTTCATTGATGCAGAGCCTTCTACATTCAAAGAAGCAGAGTCTCATCAGGTATGGATTGATGCCATGACAGAAGAATATAATTCCATTATGAAAAATGATGAGTGGGAAATTGTTCCTCGACCAAAAGGGAAGTCTGTGGTAACTTCCAAATGGCTCTATAAAATCAAGCATGCTGCTGATGGTAGCATTGAGAAATATAAAGCAAGATTTGTGGCACGTGGTTTCTCACAAAAGGAAGGCATAGACTATGACGAAACATTTGCTCCTGTTGCCAGGTATACCACCATCAGAACCATTATCTCCCTCGCTGCTGTCTTTGGATGGAAACTCCATCAAATGGATGTAAAGACAACTTTTCTTAATGGAGAAGTTGAAGAAGAAGTCTACATTGAGCAACCTGAAGGTTTTGTGACACATGAAATGCAGTCTCATGTGTGCAAACTAAAGAAAGCTTTGTATGGACTCAAACAGGCCCCAAGGGTCTGGTAGGCCAGGATTGATGGTTACCTTCACAGTTTGGGATTCTCCAAGAGCACTGTTGATTCCAACCTTTACTTTAAGGTTGTTCAAAACCATGTTTTGATCCTATTTTTATATGTGGATGATCTGTTCCTCACTGGAGAGGAGCAACTAATAGCTCAGTGTAAGAGGGAGCTTACTTCAAAATTTGAAATGAATGATCTGGGACTCATGCACTATTTTCTTGGTTTAGAGGTCTGGCAGAAGCCAGATGAGATCTTTCTGTCTCAAGGAAAGTATACAGTTGATATCTTGCAGAGGTTTGGGATGCATGACTGCAAACCCATGAGTGTACCCATGACATCAAATCTGAAGAAGTTACGTGACTCAGCTACTTCTTCACAGGCAGTGAATCCTACTCAGTATCGCCAACTTATTGGATCTTTGATGTATCTAGTGCATACGAGACCAGATATCTGTTATACAGTGAATGCATTGAGTCAGCTCATGTTCGAGCCGAAGCACATACACTGGATAGCTGCCAAACATGTGCTCAGATATTTGCGAGGTACTATTACATACGGGCTCAGATATACCTCCAACAATGGGGTAATGCTACTTGGATATGCTGACTCCGATTGGGCTGGCAGTGCAGTGGACCGGAAAAGTACATCAGGGTACTGTTTCAGTTTGGGATCAGCCATGATCTCATGGTCCAACAGAAAACAGGGTTCCATAGCTCAGAGCACAGCTGAAGCTGAGTATATTGTTGCCAGTGATGCCTGCAGAGAAGTAGTTTGGCTTAGAAAGCTTCTCTCTGACCTGTTTGGTGGAAATCTTGAAACAACTGTTATCCATTGCGATAATCAAAGTTGCATTAAGCTTTCAGAGAACCCTGTATTTCACGACAGGTCAAAGCACATTGAGATGAAGTACCACTTCATCAGAGATATGGTACAGCGAGGTGCCATGAAGCTCCAGTACATCCGTACAGATGAGCAGATTGCTAACATATTGACCAAGCCCTTGTCGTTGACAAAGCTTGTGCACTTTCGAGACAAGCTTGGTATTGCAGAGAATGACCCTCTCGCTGAGAGAGAGTGTTGATTTTCTGAGCAGCATCGAGTGCCATTCTCTGGGAGAATGGAGGCACCTGGTCAGTTACCAGGATATTGACCCAGTCTGGGACTGGGAACTCAGCCTGGGGTTGAGAGCCATTCTCTGGGAGAATGGAGGCACCTGGTCAGTTACCAGGATATTGATCCAATCTGGGACTGGAAGCTCAGCCTGGGGCTGAGAGCCATTCTCTGGGAGAATGGAGGTACTTGGTCAGTTACCAAGATTTCACTGTAAGCCCTAGACTGGGTCTGGGCAAGTGGTGTACTCTTTCACTTGGTCTTGGTGGCAACAGGAGGGTGAAGTAAAGCAATTAATTTATCTCCCTATAATGATGTACTTGGAGTGGACATGAAGACCTTGAAGAACACCTGCATGATTTATTGAAGATAAAATGAAACCCAAGCATAGCTTGGCTTGGTCCATGAACCCACCATTTAGAAGAAAAATAAATATATATTTATTTATTTATTATGGGGTGGCTCATTATGGGAGAAAGAAAAAAAAATATAATAAATAAAAATGATGTAAATATGTCAAGGACAGGTGGACAGGTCGGCCTCATACTTATTTCTTTTTGGAGGACAAAAAATAAATAATAAAAAAATAATATTTTTATGTGAGGACAAGTCGGCCCCAATAAAGTGGAATTATTCCACTATAAATAAAACTCAACATTTGAAGAAGACAATTCGTGGAATCTTCTGCTCAGCTCATGGGTTTGACTGATCTAAGGCTCAGCTCGTGGATTTGCTCAGTGTTTTCTCTGCTCCTAAGATCAGATCGAGGGTGACTTTTCTGCTGGGTTCTCTTTTCATAATTGTTGGTTCTTACTCCTTGAAGAATCACTCTTTCTACTGCTGGTTCAAAGTACCCTAACAGCTAGGGTTTGTCTCTCTTCATTCTACTGATATCAAGTTCAGCCAGGGTTTGATTTCAAGTCTTTTCTAACTCCACGGTAGCCTCAAAAAGTTCACATCAGCTTCAGATAAAACTCAGGCAATCTCTCTTACAGCTCGGCCACTCTTAGCATCAGTTCAGGAAATTTCGGGCAGCAGCAAAAGCCCTGAATTTCAGGCAGTAGTAAAAGCCCTGAATTTCGGGCAGCAGTAAAAGACCTGAATTTCGGGCAACAGTAGAAGCCCTGAGTTTAGGGGCAGTAGTCATTGTTAAGGGTTCTTCTTGTTCAGTAAAAAAAATTCTAATTTGTTGTAAAGGCTTGTTCTCTGCCTGCTATTGTACAAACTCAATAATCTCATTTTCGAGATAAATTATTAAATTGCTTTGGGGTTTTTGTCCTTAAAAGGTTTCCCCGTGAAAAATTACTGTGTTCAATTTTTGTGGATGTGTAATTACTGCTAGCTATCTCTGTATTTATATTTACAGTCTGTTACTGCTGTCAAATTCCTAATTTTCAACAGAGGAGTCGGCCCGGTCAGCTTTAATTGAGTGGTAAAGTTAGTTGAGGCTGACATGTCAAGTTGTAAAATTAAAGTAGAAGTGAATGTATAAATAGAGAGCTAGGCTCTCTCATTTATTCATTCATTCACACACACACTCACTTGTGTAATTCGCAATGGAGAGAGAGAGAGATATATCTGCAAGGAGAAGGAGCACTTGTTTGGGGTTTTGTCTTTGTACTTTTGATCATCTATATTGAGGAAGTTTTGCTCGATTTTCTTCCCCTAGAGGGTTTCCTAGGATAAATTTGTGTCTCTTGTGTTTATGTTGTGCTTGTTATTCTTTCAGTGATCCTATATATGCTATTGTTGTGAAATTGAATTGAATACCGATGTTATCTATCTTAGCATATTGAATCTTAACATGATTTCAGAGCTAGCCTAAAATAAGGCAATGTATGGCATTTATGACACTTGTTTCACTTGCGACAATTTGAAAGCTAGGGCTTTGTATAGAAAATACTAGTCATCTTGGAATTTTTGCTATAAATCACTTCTAGAGAAGGTTCAAGATCTGAAACTTGGACAGGCCGAAGATTAAATGTTCATGTACCTTGTGTTCGAGTTTCATCCTCATATTCGTTGTACTTTGTGAGATGTGATCCGTACAAGTTAGGGTTTCTACCTCTTCCAGAATGCAGCCCTAAACAGGTGACCTAGGGAAAAAGGTCATATCTCGGGCTAGAAAGCTAGTACAATCATGATTAATTTTAGACTTGTTTGATCACCTTAGTAAAATTATGAATGCATGTGAATGATAGAAGACATACATTGATTAGGGTTATGACACTTATGATTGTACTAATGCACTTGTGGTGTTGTATGAGGATGTTGTTGTCTGCTAACATGAAAGGTACATCAAGAAAGACAAATCAAGTTCTAGATCAAGAATATATGACCATGATGACTTGAAGAAAAAGACTCATCCATAGTATTTGATCTCATAGAAGCTCTCCTTACGAGGTATGTATGATTTGGTTCTACTATGCTTAACTTATGAGATATGCAGGTTACTAGCACAAGGTCTCTAAATCATTGAAGAGAACAAAGAAGTTATTGTTTGAGTATGTTAGACATAACTAGCAAGCATGTTAATCCAAGTATGTTTTCCTATATCGAGTAAGAATCCTACTTTGTGTTAAGATCTTAGATAAGTATACTTTTGTATGATTGATAATGATTATTCTTGAAGTTAGAAGTTTAAGTAATCAAGGGTTTATGCATATTATGTTTCTTAGTTTGATTAATGATATGAAAAACTAGAAGAGTCCTATGGTCAAATAAGAATATGCATGAGTAAAAGAAGTACTCCCTGAAACCTTGAATACTAACACTTGTGTTAAATTACCTGTGTATGAAATGATCATGACCATACATGTTTAAGATTATTTTGGATTATAATGTTTTGATAGTATTGAGATTATACTAATGAATGTATGATTATGTATGAGATCTTGAGGATGACACAATGATGAAACTAGTGCACACTTAAGCATGCATAGTGGTACAGGATGGATAGAAGTGCAAAGACATATAATCATGATGCTATCATAAAGGGAAAATAGAGATCAAGAGGGAGGCAACCACACAAACATAAAAGATAAGTATTTCAATTGTTATTTGAATTACTTCCTGAATCTCAGAATAGTTAATGATATTGCTTGTAATAGTTGTATGCATATTTGTATTCCTAGAATATATCATGCATAGTTTAAGCATTCATATAGCATTCAACAGTATACTACTAATATGCATATGATGGGTAAGTTGGACAAACATTCCATTGTTGTTTGTCTAGAATGAAACCTCTTTGCTAACATGCTAGGAGCTGTGCACGCTCTTGATAGTATGTTCTGGTAGAGATGGAAGGCATCTAGATAGCCACTGTATGCATACAAGATATGGAAAAGTGTTGTGCCAAAGTATTGGTCAAGATAGTTGCATAACTATGTGAATCATATCAGTATGCATAATAAGTTATCATTGAAATGTCAACATGATTTGATAATTATGAAGTGTTACTAATCATGTAATTGAATTTGATTTGTAGGAAAGATCGTGTGCTATGATCTACAAAATAAGGATGACGAACACTTGTTCCGAAGAACAAGTGATGGTTGTTCAACAAGAAGACTTACAAATCAAACATACGATAGAAGTACAAAGAAAGGCTCGTGGCTAGAGGATTCTCTTAGAAAGAGGGAGAGGATCATGATGAGATGTTTGCTCCAGTGGCTAGACACACTTCCAGAGATAGATTACACCCATGTATGACAAGACTGTTCTCTTGAATGGTGTAATTGAAGAAGAAGTGCATATCGAGCAAACTCCCAAGATCTGAAAGAGAATCACATGATTGAAGAAGGATTTGTACGAGTTCAACAGGTACCCAGGATCGATAGTCATTTGACAAGCTTGATGATCACCACGGGTGATGCGGATTTCAACCTTTTCTACAAGGTTGAAAGTGGTTTCTACAGTTTACAGACAAATGACTGGTTCGTTGATGTATTTGACGAATACCAGGCCAGATATATGCTTTACTGTGAACACCCTGAGTCAGTATCTAGTTGAGCCTAGACGTGTTCACCTGGTAGCTGCAAAGCATGTGATGAGTTACCTGAAAGGTACGATAGACTTTGGTCTATACTATGTTGGAGATCATGACTACAGATTGTATGGTTATACAGATGCAGATTGGGCCAGAAGTGTCTCAAACAGGAAGAGCACCTCAGGTGGATGTTATTGTCTGGGATCCGCCAAGATCTCATGGTTTAGCAGGAAGCAGTCCAATGTTGCTCTCAGCACAAGCTGAATCAAAGAATATAGCAGCTTGTTCTGCTAAGTTGTGAAGCCATATGGCTCCGAAAGTTGATATCAGGTCTATTTGACCTGGAGTTGGATACCACGGTGATTCTATGTGACAACCAGAGTTGTATAAAGATGACGGAGAACCCAACGTTCAATGACAAGTCAAAGCACATAGAAATCCGGTATTTTTACAGACGGAATATGGTACAGAAGGGAGCTATAAAGCTCCAGTATGTGAGCACTGATGAGCAAGTTGCTGATGTGTTGACTAAGCCTCTGTCTCGAGTGAAGTTTGAGTACTTCCCTGACAAGCTTGGTGTGGTTCGAAAGGACCTTCCTCGAAAGGGGGAGTAGTGTTGATGCTAATAATGATGATGTTGCAGTGGGACTGTATCATCCCTGGAAACATGGCCTAAAGGGATCCGTAGACTCTTTTCTCCGAGAATGTGATGATGATGATGTTGTGTTGGAAAATCCTAGATTTGATCTAGGTCACATCCAGTATGAAAAAGGACTGGCACTATGGTCTAAAATCCTAGATTTGGTGTAGGTCACATCCAATATGAAAAAGGACTGGCATTGTGGTGGAAAATCCTAGATTTGATCTAGGTCACATCCAATATGAAAAAGGACTGGCACTGTGATGGAAAATCCTAGATTTGGTCTAGGTCACATCCAGTATGAAAATGGACTGGCACTGTGGTGGAAAATCCTAGATTTGTTCTAGGTCACATCCTATATGAAAAAGGACTGGCACTATGGTGGAAAATCCTAGATTTGATCTAGGTCACATCCAATATGAAAAAGGACTAGCACTATGGTGGAAAATCCTAGATTTGATCTAGGTCACATCCAGTATGAAAAAGGACTGGCACTGTGGTGGAAAATCCTAGATTTGATCTAGGTCACATCCAGTATGAAAAAGGACTGCAGTGTGGTTGGATTGTATCATCCTTGGACTTATGTCCTAAAGTGAAAGGGATTGATCATCCCGTAACTGGATCATGTGTGTTGCAGGTCATGTTGTTGCTGATCGAAAGATCAAGATGATATTGTTGATCGAAAGATCAAGATGATGTTGTTGATCGAGAGATCAAGTTTTACTATAGACGATCGAGCGATCGAGTGCTGTAGAATATGAAGACCAAAGATGAAGACTCAGTGTTGTAGAAGATGATGCTCTAGTACTGAAGATGTTGAAGATGTTCCAGTAACTGTTCCAGTTGCTAATGTTGTTGAAGAAAACTTCCAACGATTTATAGATGTATCAACTTGATGTTGTTTATGATGCTCTCTCTCCTTGATCCTACAGTTGATGTTGTTGTTGTCAGTAGAATACCCTTCTCGTTAAGGGGGAGTGTTGAAATATTGTAACTTCGAAGAATATTCTATTGTAATTTATTCGGAGATGTTTTATGCCTCCGTAGGGATGTTATTATTACATTTGGTCATGTAAAGTCATCGAGGTAAATCCTCCTTTGTAAGTAGGGGCAATAGATCCCCCTAGAGTCAAATGTAATGAGGTTTTTAAGTCCCCTAGAGGAGTCGGCCCAGTAAGCTTTAATTGAGTGGTAAAGTTAGTTGAGGCCGACATGTCAAGTTGTAAAATTAAAGTAGAACTGAATGTATAAATAGAGAGCCAGGCTCTGTCATTTATTCATTCATTCACACACACACACTCACTTGTGTAATTCACAATGGAGAGAGAGAGAGAGAAAAAGAGAGAGAGAGAGAGAGAGAGAGAGAGAGAGAGAGATCTGCAAGGAAAAGGAGCACTTGTTTGGAGTTTTGTCTTTGTACTTTTGATCATATATATTGAGGAACTTTTGTTGGGTTTTCTTCCCCTAGAGGGTTTCCCAAGATAAATTTGTATCTCTTGTGTTTATCCTGTGCTTTTTATTCTTTCAGTGATCTTGTCTATGCTATTGTTGTGAAATTGAATTGAATACTGATGTTATCTATCTTAGCATTTTGAAACTTAACAATACCTTCGGTGAGGCATCGCAGGGTCTTTAGTTCCACCTGTTATGCCCTAATTCCAAAGGAAAAAAGAAACAAGCTTGGTGCAAGGAGTCAAAAGTGCATCTTCTAGGGGTACTCAAACATCACCAAGGAATATCGTCTTTACGATGGGGTAAACAAAAATTTCATACTTTCCAAAGATGTCATTTTTCTTGAAAAGAATAAAAATGACAAATCTATCAAGAGGAAGCTTGATCATTTGGATAAATTTACCCATGTAGAGACATTTCATGAAGTTGACAATGAGATTCCACATCTTGAAGGGGGGATCCCTATCTTGGATCAATCTTTAGAATATCATTTTGCAACACCGTCTCCCCCTCATGAAGAAGTTCCTTCCACTTCATCAAAACAGGAGATTCAAATGGATGATGTGATTGAGAGGATTGGAAGACTAAATCTTGAAGAGAATGAAGCACCACTGGACTCTCATAGATAAGATAAGATAAATTTATTAATGTCCAACAAATGACCACAAAAGTAGGTCAATGGGACTGTGTAGTACCATGATAGCATACAAAGTGGGAGCCCAAAAGTAGCTCCTATAAAAAGCTAAAAGAAGAACTCAAACCTAACCTTAAATCCATAAATAGAAAGTCGATCTCAGAGAGAGATATAGAAAGAGATAATAATATGTTAAGTTAATTTATTAATGTCCAACAAATGACCACAAAAGTAGGTCAATGCGAATGTAGGGTACCAAGATGTCAATACAAAGAGGGAGCACTAAGGAGGCTCCTATAAAATGAAATGTTGAAAGAAAAGAAAGACCAAAGCCAAAAATATAGAACTCCACAAGATGGAGAGCCAATCTAGGAGAGAGATGTACAAATATAGTAGATATAGGGCTTGTGAAACAAAAGGAAAATGTCTTTCCTATTACATCGGAGCCATCTCTCCAAACATCTGAGGTCGACCGGAGGAAGCACAAAATAGAACCCTGTTCAAAGGAAGATCTAGAAGAGGAGGTAGACTGGGCAATGTGTCTCTTCCTTGAGTGATGTGTCTCCCTTTGTCTCTTCCTTGAGTGATGTGTCTTCCTTTGTTCCTTGGAAACTGGTACGAGATCGAGACTGTCTATGTCACTGGGGTCGAACAAAAGAGGAGGAAATCCTTTGCATCTGAATAGGTCTGGAGTAAGAAGAAGCATCGTTATCTATCTGCCCCTTGGTACCACTCAAAGATAGTAGCACTGGAAAAAGGAAGTGATATGTTGGTTGGAGACTGCTCTAGTAGATGAACGTGACAGAAGGACGAGAGAGTGGAGTTAGAGGTCCTCCTGTAAATAAAAGGCCAGACATATCTGGTCAGGGTACTGAAAGAACTTGGGCAGTGTCTAAAGCTCCCTAAGAAGAAGATCTCAAAAAATACAATGGAACTCTCTATGGATCTCGTATATACAGTACAATGAAATTTGAAGTGCTCCTCTATCTCAACCTCTCGAAGGTGGAAAACCTGAAAAAATCCTGGTTGATCGATCAGTATCGTGATCTATCTCAACCCTAAGATAGTGGAGCCCAATTTGAATTGGCCTAAAGGAATACAAAGTGCATGTGTCCAATGGTGCAATGTGTAGTGGGGTTGAATAATGAGGCTGCCCCTCAGATCCATGAAATGCTCAACATAAAAGGCCATATTTGGACATAACCCACCATGAGGATTGATCAATGTGACCAACACATACTACTTGTAGATATCATCCCAAATGATTTTGTTCAACTCTTGCCTAGTAGGAAAGAGGTGACCAGGCGCATCCAGAGAATACCGAAATGGGGGACGCCAGTCTATCGTAATACCAATTGACTCCAAAAGGGCCAAGACTCCCACTTACCAACATCAAGAGCATCCTAGTGTTGAAGCTTATGTAACTTCATAAGATATTCTTGTATTGCATAAACCCTAAAATAATAATACTTAAGACATACTCTCAAAGAAACCAAGTGAAAATAGACAAGTCGGCCCCACATAAAACAATGGACAATCTGCCCCAAACAATGGGCAGTCTGCCCCAAACAATGGGAAGTCTGTCCCAAATAATGGGTAAAACTGCCCCAGTCACCAGGAAAAACTGCCCCAGCAATGGGTAAATTTTCCCCAGTGAAGTCGGGCCAGTTAGTGGAAAAGTCAACTAGAAAAGAGTATAAATAAGGAGGGCGCATTCCTCATTTGTACACATCAAGCAAGCTCACTCAAGCTAGTGGAGAGAGAGAGAGAGAGAGAGAGAGTAGCAGCAGCAGCTGGAGGACTACTATTATTCTTGGGGTTATCTTTGCTTCTTGTATTTTTCTGTGTAAGAGCTTTAGCTCCCCATTGTATTGACATTGTACTTTGTTAACGAATCTATACTGAAGAAGTTCTGCTGGGTTTTTCTCGAGAGAGGGTTTTCCCAGGATAAATCTTTGTGTCTACTGTTGAATGTCTTTTCTTTCAGTGATCCTTATGCATGCAATTATTGTGATGTGATATGTTACATTAATAAAAGTCTAACATAATTGCTTGTAAGTAAAATTCTAACAGCTGGAGGGCTAGCAGAGGAAATGGACTTTAATGGTTGATAGGACAAGTACGAGTAGCGGTCTCGCCCCTGCACTGAATCTGCTAAGCTTTGCATGCGGTGCAAGAATGAGACCAGGTAGAACATAGTCTTAAGGTGAAAGGATCAGGCACCAAATTCCGCAAGTATGATGGGCTGAGGTACTGCTTGCTTGCATCTGATGATGCGATGAAGGAGAGGGATCTAAACTTGCTCAGCAGAGGCCCAATCAGAGTCGAGTAAATTAGGCCCTCAAACCTCTGAACCGTAAAGAACTGTGGGTCGGATGAGAGTCCATGAGAGACATCTTGGATGGGTTATCCTAAAAATGATGTCTAAAACACTGTTGCTCAAGTGCTAAGGATCCATACCTTTTGTTGACACGAGGATGAAGGGCATGCCGCAAATTGAGACAAGGACCAGTGAACTGTACCCCCAAATAAGTGTAATAGAAAGTGATCTCAATCTCCTCCCCTTTAAAAAGAAAGTGAGGATCCAAGAGGATCTTCTTTGACCTGTTAAAGATCATGACCTTGGTTTTACCCAAGTTGACCGTTAACTGATGAAGATCACATAAAAAGGCCAAGGCATCTAGTTGTCTCTACAAACCTTCAGGAGATGAGGCCAAGAGGATAACATCATCTGCGAGAAGAAGAATAGAGATCAGGACTTGGTTGAGGAGGCACCCATCTCCAGTTTGAATGTGCTCCTGCAAGAAATATTCTAGCTCATCATTGTAGATCCCAAACAAAGTAGGAGATAAAGGACATCCTTAATTGACCCTAATGGTATTACCGATGAAGTATGAAACCCTGAGTTGTGCGAATACAACCCAAAACTGCCTCGTATAACCACATGATGGCTGTCAGAAGAATCTCGAAAATGACTTTATCTCTGAGCCTTTGGAAAAATGTCTCTTTGGGGACTGAGTCAAACACTTTCCGAAATTCTACAAAGCAGCAATAAACCTTCAAAGAGCGATGGCGTGCCTGCTCGATGATGACCCAAAGCATAAGAATGTGATCAATAGCCTATTATGTTGGTCTAAAACTAGCTTGTCCTCTATCTCTAAGGTGTCTCTGCTCAACCTCCTCAGAAAGATGCATATGGAGAACTGTAACATAGAGTTTTGAGAACGTGTGGCCAAACATGATCATTCTACAGTTATTGGGATCTACACTCGGTCTTGATTTGTAAATCAGGTGGATGATATGATGTGACCAAGAGTCTAGAAAACCTGTACAGACATGGTTGAAAAAATCATCCAAGTGACTGTCCAAAGCATGGATTCCAGGCTTGAAGAGTTCATTCTAGAACCCCCTCTCGTCCGCTACTTTGTTGGTGCTCATAGCCCAGACTACTTCCCATAGTTTAGGATAAGTAAATAAGTAGCAGGAGGGGGGAGCGAGGTGACTTGGATAAGGGACTTCCTTGAAATATCATAGAGGGAGGAGGTATGGGAGAATAAATATTTTGGATCAAGATCAAGTGGGATAACCATGTGGCGAGGGAAAATGTTACACCAGAATGTTTTTGGGGAGTGGATAAGGCAAGCCCTCAATTCACGCGGCTTATGGGAGATACAGAGGCATTTCTTGTGGCAAAGGAGGCGACAGTAGGAAGCTTTGAGACTGGGGAAGGAGGGGTGATCATGAATGAAGGCATGTCGTAGCTAGGTATGGAGATTTTTACAATTAATATCGTACCACTAATTCATGGGACAAGACCCAATTTTTTGGGAGGGAGAGGAGGATCAAGTGGTGTGGGGATAGGATTTAAGGGTAGACTCCCAAAAAATTGATGAAAGACAGGAGTATTTGGATGAAGCAGACTCAAGGGATGCGAAGAGAGACTCGGGTGGGAGCATCCGACCGAGGGTGGAAGTAAAGGTGCCAGGGTCCCCTTCAGCAAAGTGGATAGTGGTATTGGGTGGGCCCAGAGGAAGAGGTTTTGGGGGAGGGGGGTTTAGCCCGATGGGAAAAGGAGAGAAGCGCATGGTTGGCCAATGGGATGGGGGTTACCAAGAAGTGGCGAATAAAGAGGTAAAGTCCCTGGCCGGAGAGGATGTAATCCACAACACTTGTACCTCCACTATGAGGTTGGAAAGTGAAGAAATGGGAATCAGAGAAGCATGGGATGTCGTTGAGGATCAAAAGCTGATGGACTTCTCCAAGTTGCAGGAGGTGTCTACCATACCCTGTATAAGGCCCCAAAGCATCATTTGATAGCTGATGGTGCCTTTCTAAAGCTAGATCGATATATTGATTATAAAACACATCCTCATAGCAGTCATGGAGTGTGACCTGAAGGGCTTTGGTGTAGGCATTGAAATCACCCAAAAGGACAACCTCCCCCCAACATTGTGTATTGGATAATGCAGAGTATAAAGCTAGGTATGGGTCGCCATCGGAATTGCTATGAACAACGAACTGAGAGGAGGATGGGGGAAGGTAGTAGACCACTATGTAGAGATCCCTAGGGAGAGGAGGTAAACTAATGAGCCAAACCCACATGAACCTGGCAAGCTCATCCACTAAAACCAAAGAGACCTTGCTCCGAAGGGAGTCCCTAACCAAATAAGCCACCCCACCTAAGCCTTTGAGCCCTCCAGAGAAACGTGTTTCTTGCCAAGTAAGCTTAAATCCAATGATAACTTGCTATGTCTAGAAGTGGCCTGATGTGGCTCTCATGTATCTCAGTACAAAAAGGAGATCAGATGAATCGATAGCATCATGTAACATGCCTGGCGAAGACCAAAGAGACCTATTCCCATTCCAACATCCCACTAAAATCTCACACCCTGTCTACGCCTCAACTTTGCTAGTCATTTAGAGAATTTGGGCCAAGAATACCCTGGTGGTGGGTAATCCCGAATAACAGCCTAAAGATCTCTAATAACCGCCCATTTCACTTCCTGTCTTGCTACTGCGACTAACACCCTGGAGTGTTTCAGCTTTGCAACCTATGATAGGGCAAGGAGAACACCGTCGCTTGTCTCTAAGAGCTCGAAGCCTATTCCCCGTTGACCTGAACTGAATGAAGAGTGTAGAGTCATGACTGAACCAAGCTCTCTCAAGAGGGATATCACGCAGCTCAAGTTAATCATGGAGAAACATGGTGCCCATTTGTATAGAGTCCGAGGAAGGAGAGGGTGAGAGGAGTGCCCTAACCTTCAAGTTTATTTCTCGAGCTCACCTACTACGTTCTACCATTAACTTGGCTTGAACAAATTCCTCAACCACAGCCAGAGGAGGGGGGTCTTTGTCACCCCCCCAACAACTTGTGCCCACGAATTACAAATCTCTTCATGCATAGTTTTTAGGTCAAGAATTTCAACATGTAGGGTATTGTTTGGGGGTTGGAGGGATTCTTGAACTTTTCTTGCATTCAATAAATTTTTGAGGGATTAATTTTCAGATTCAACCGTAGCTACTCTCATTGAAAGGGCTAGCAATTCCTGTTTGGCATGTTTCCTCTTGGTGTGAAGCTTACTGTTTTCGGTTTCGAGAGCCTACATCCATCGCATGAGGAGTTTAATTTTGGATGTCCATAAGATAAATTGGACCCCAAAGCCATATCAGTTGGACTGTGCATTGTTTTTAGATTACCAGTACAGTTTTAAAGATATTCGAATTGCCCCCTACTATCGAAGTTGGGGTTTCTCCATAACCCTTCTACTTGAGATAACTGGTGTTGTTGAAGTGGGACTGAAATGAACCCCAAAGAAATTTAGGTCAAAACCTCCATCAATTATTTGTTTCCCTAGAAGCTCGGCTTGTTACAGGCTATCACAAATTTAGTCAAATTGTTCTCTGAAATTTCTACTGGACTACCCTCAGCTCTACCACATCACTGCCATCTGCAAATTCATGGACGTGGTGTCTGCAAATCAAAAGATTGGTCGACTGGAAGGAAAGACACACACACAGGGCATGGACGTGATTAGGGAGATATGGAGAGAGATGATCCTAAAAATGAATAAAGGGAGTGGATCCGAGAGTTGTAATACATAAATTATAGAACCGTCATTGTCATGGGACACTGGAAGTACCGAAAGCATAGGGAGCATCTCACCTACCATCTGAGGCTAACTAAAGGAAGCAGAGCTACAATGGGTAGTGCACCACTACCTGGAGGAGGGAGCTCAACGTTGTATCTTGGTTTAGGCCATCAGGTTTCCTGGATGGGGCCAAGATTGGCCTTGTCGCTAGTGTTGGGAAGAGGTGGAGGTGGATTGTTGTGTCCGAAGTGAGCAATCAAGGTCAGTGCCACCATCTATCTGTCTCTTGGTTCCCTTAGAGGAAGGAAGCACCGGAAAGAAGGATGTGATACTCTGAGTGGAGACTGGTCTTGACTGAGAATGTCACTAGAGGGTGAAGGAGAAAATCCAAAGGGCCTCCTATAGGCTAAGTCACCTGGTTCGAGTTCGTGTTCGAATTCGACGAGCTTGAAATTCGGCAAAAAATCGGCACTTGAAATTTTGGCGATAAAAATCGGCATTAAGTTCGAATGACTAAAAGATATGGAAATTAAAAAATATATGAAATTTTTCATTAAAATTCATTATGACAGAACTCTGAAGTTTCGAGCTTGAACTCTGAAGTTCCAAGCTTGAACTCTAAAGTTCCGAACTAGTGAAAACCCTACACCTGACAGTGCACAGTAGAAGTGACAAAACTTCCTTGAATTTTTGAACTCAAGTTCCATTGTCTTGACTGGTCACTAGCCAAGCACAAAGCACTGAACAGTCTCAGCCAGCAGTTGCAGCAGTTGGGAGAGCCGAGAGTCGACAGAGTCTGCAACTCTGCACTCTGCACTCATTGCTCAGGCCTCGGCCCTCAACGCAATCGGAATACCTGTGCGTGAACTTTTAAGTGGAGTCCGCGACTCCGCAGTTGCACCGTGCCCTCCTAGCTCCAGCCTACAGGAGAGTCGAGACTCGGCCGCACTGCTATTCACGGGCGTCCGCACTCGGCCGCAACTGCGAATCAAGGGCATCGGGTGGTGACGATGTCAGGCGTCGAGGGTGATGGTGCTATGTTCACGAGCTCTCACGAGCTAATGCTGCACAGTGCACACTGAATATCGCGAAATAAACAATGCCCAGGTCACGGAGGAGGAATATCGTGCGGCAGATAGGGTTTTCATTAACCCGCCAAAAACGATTTCCAAACGATTTTTTGGCATTTTAAAACTAAATTCGTTGATTTTCTAGCGAATTTACTCGCCATTCAGTTCGCCGAACAAAAAGAATCGGCTTCACATTTACAATCGATGAACTTCAACGATTAAAATCGCCCCGCTCAAAAAATTGGCGATTTTCGAACTTCAAGGCAAAAATTCGCTGAACACGGTGACTTAGCTTGTAGGTATAAGGCCAGACATCTCTGATCGGGGTATCTGAAGAATCTAGTTAAAGTCTAAAGCTCTGTGAAAAGGTCCCTAAAAAGACAATGAAACCACCCACCGATCTTATTGTAAATAGGTTACCGAAAGATTAAGTGCTCCTCAGTATCAACCTCTTAGAGGTGATATACCTGGCAGATCCCATCTAACCAATCGAGCTGGTGATCTATATCTACACGGAGACGATGAGAGCCCACTCTGAATTAACCTAAAGTAATATGAAGAGCATGTGCCCAACGATAGAATGTGTAAGGGGGACAAACAATGAGATTGTCCGTCAGATCAAAGAGGTGCGTAGCATAGAAGGCTATCTTGGGACGTACATAGAAGGCTATCTTGGGACGTAACACCCCTAGAGGGTTGATCCAAGTAACCTACAAAAAATTCTATAAATGTCATCTCTAATGACTCTATTCAACTCTTTACTAGTAGGTAATCACATCCAGGCACGACCAAGGAATAACTAAATGGAGGAAGTTGGGCCATCACAATACAGACATATGCTAAAAGATCCACAACACCTACAAACCAACATCTAGAATGGCCTGAAGGGCTAGCTGAGGCGATGGCCTCAAAAGAGAGATGGGCCAAATATGGGCACTGATCATGCCCCTTAATCGATTCAGCAAAGCTCCAAAGGTGGTGTAAGAGAGTGACAAGACTGAACACAACCTCAAGCCAAAAACGTCGAGGACCAAACTGTGCAAGTACAATGTGCTGAGGAACTGTCTGTTTGCATCTAATGATGAGATGGAGGAGGAAGATCTGCACTCTCTACTGAGTCCCAATCATAGTCTAGCAGGAATGGCCCCCACACCTCAAAGCCATAGAGGACTATGGGTCAGATGAAAATATCAATGAGAGACATATTGGATGAGAAGTCCTGAAAGTGATGTAGAAAGCATTGCCACTCAAGAAGGGCTAGGGATCCGTATCCTTTATTAACTCAGGGTTTAAGAGCATGTTGTAGATTGAAACGAGGTTCTGTGAATTGGACCCCAAAATAGGTATAGGAGCCAATGATCTCAATCTCTTTCCCTCTAAAGAAGAAATGAAGATCAATGAGTAACCTCTTCAATTTGTTGAAGATCATGACCGTGGTTTTACCCAAGTTGACCATCAACTGATGAAGATCTCAAAAGAGGGCCAAGATATCTAATTGCCTTTGTAATCCCTCTGGAGATGAGGCCAAGAGGGCCACATTGTCAATGAAGAGAAAAATAGAGATCAAGACCTGATGGAGAAGGCACCCATCACATCCTGAATGTGCTCCTGTAAGGACTCTAACTCATCGATGTATATCCCAGATAGAGTGGGGGAAAGTGGACACCCCTGCTTAACCCCAATGATACTCCTGATGAAATCTAAGATTCTGTGGGCCATGTGGAGACATCCAAGGGCCAACTCATATAATGTCATAATGGTAGTCCGAAGGGTCTCGAAAATGCCAATGTCTCAAAGCCTTTGGAATAATGCCACTATGGGGAAAAAATTGAATGCCTATTGTAAGTCTATAAAGCAACATCAAACTTTCGAAGAGCGGTGACGAGCCTCCTCAATGATGGCCCAGAGCGCAAGAATGTGATCAATGGTCTAGTGTGCTAGTCAAAAGCCCGCATGTCCTCTATCTCTGAGTTGTCTCCTCTCAAGCTCCCTAGAAAGCTGCATATGGAGGGTTGTAGCATATAGCTTGGAGAAAGTCTGTCCAACCATGATCGTTATGTAGTTGGGATTGGTATTAAGGCCCGATTTATGGATTGGGTGAATAATGTGATGCAACCACGGTTTTGGGAAGCCAGTGCAGACCACATGGTTAAACAGGTCGGCAAAGCGACGATCAAGTGCTCGAAGGCCATGTTTGAAGAGTTCAACCTAGAACCCTTCCTTATCTACTGCTCTACTAGAACTCATGGCCCAAACAGCCCCCCTATCATTGTGGGGAGCAAGTAACTAACAGGAGAGGGGGGATAAGTAACCTAGATAAGGGGTTTCCTGAGGATGTCATAGAGTGAAAAGGTATGGGAAAACATTGCTTTTGGATCAAGATCAGGTGGGAGATGGGAGTGGCAAGGGAAGATGGTATGCCATAAATGTTTGCGGGAATGAATAAGGGAAGTCCTAAGCTATCGTCGCCTACAAGAGATTCAAGTTGAGGGCAGCATTATGCCATATTTAGCTTGAAGCCGTATCTTTCATTTGGGAACTGTCCATAAATATGGGTCGAACATGAAATTATTAACTTTATTATTATGGTAACTGTTGATACATATAATTTGAACAGTGATCATGTGGGTAGCGTTTAGGAGTAGGTCTCCCTGGTTCTAAAACAATTCTTTTAAGTTAAAAATGCTGGAATTTAAGACAAATTCTATTTTAGGAAAGCAAATGCAACTGGCAATATCTCTGGTAAGAAAATTCATCTAAACAGACCAATATAATATAGGAACATACAATTTATTGGTAAAAATTTTACCTGTTTGTTTTGCACGGTTTTGTTACTGGAATTAAAACAGAAACGGGGTATTTTTTCCTGAACGCAAGCTACAAGCAGGAAATTTCATAGCTTTGCCAGAGTCTAGTAGATACCCCACATTTTCATGCCATAAAAATGGATGGGCCAAAATTAATGAAGCAATTGTCTTGCAGTTTCAAAGTAGCAATGAAAAACAAAATATCTGGTGTCAAATATGTAAGAGAAGCTACATTACATTTTATGCTTCCCCAAAACAAGATAGGCATATTCCTTCATATATATATATATATATAAGTCCCCACATTTTCATGCCATAAAAATGGATGGGCCAAAATTAATGAAGCATTTGTCTTGCAGTTTCAAAGTAGCAATGAAAAACAAAAAATCTGGTCTCAAATATGTAAGAGAGAAGCTACATTACATTTTATGCTTCCCCAAAACAAGATAGGCATATTCCTTCATATATATATATATATATATATATATATAAGTTTGCCTGAGGCTTTTCTACTTTCAACAATGAAACAAACGAGAAATATAATCAGGAAAAGCATTAACAAACCTGCATGTATTTAATAAAGATAAATTGAGAGTTGTAAGCATCGCAAGAACGGTTTATCCATTAGCAGAGTTTCAGAGATTTGATGACAGAGGCCTCTGAAGAAATCTAGGACAGAATATCACAACCTAAGGCACAGAGACTTACCTGGTTCGTTTCTTAGAGTCGAAGTCCAGAAAATGGGGATGCTAGTCAGTTGCTAAAGCATAATGCAATCTGTTTAACAGATAGGCAGCGAAAAGCCCAATTTTGTGGTTCAGCTCCCAATTGTTCCTTATATAAAGGTACCATAGACTCTAAATGCATGAATCACGTGGATCATCACACTGAAAGTTCTGGGTGGTATAAACTTTTGTGATGTTCCACATGTGCATATTCAGTGACGGAGACATATTCAAGAATGAGGTTTGCTGAGGGAGACATATTCATGAAACGAAATCCAATAAGAGGTATATAATATTCATGAAACGAAATCGAATGAGAGGTATATTGGGGAATATACTTCTCATTCGATTTCGTTTCATGAATATGTCTCCGTCCGGGAATATGCATGCCGAAAGGGCGGGCCTCATTCGATTTCATTTCGTGAATATGTCTCCGTCCGGGAATATGCATGCCGAAGGGCGGGCCTTATACACCCGCCAGAATCGCCACACTCACACTCAGCTTAGGAAAGCACCGTTTGGATCTCCCATTCAACGGCTCTAGTCGCATTCGCCAAGCTTCATCCAACGACACTCGCATGAGAAACCTGTCGTTTCGGCAAGCCTCAGCACTTGCCTAGGGAACCTGTCGTTTCTCATGCATGCATATTACTGACGAAGACATATTCATGAATGAGGTTTCGTTTCACAATATTACTATGCTTCCGGTCCACTGACCAAGTTCTATACAGATGTGACGCGGAGATTGTTTTTTGCAATCTCTTTACCATAAGCTGCGTTGTCAATATAGAGGTAATTTTCAAGTCACACCGTAAATAAAAAAATGTGGAAGTTGGCTTTGAACTCTTCAATGATGTTGCGTCCTTTGGTAACCTCCTCATTTTAAATTCCTTTGGTAACCTCATCATTTTAATTTTAATAATATATTGTAATGGGTAAACCTTCTTCAAATTTATCTTAATCTTCAATTTAAATTAACTGTAAAGTGTAGTTCAATTTATGAAATTTATGTTAATCTTCAATTTGATAAATTGTAAGTGTTATTCAATTTGTTTTATTATATTTATTATTTATATCAACAAACACACAACCATTGTGTTGGATAATTTATTAATTGTATCAACTCATTTTATTTTTATCTCTACCATTGTTAATTATACCTATGTAACTTTTCCATCCCCTTAATAATATTTTTTATTATTTGTTTGGCATCTTTAAATTTAAAAATGTATGCAAATATGTCATCGATGCTGTTGTGTCACTTTTCCATCACTCTAATAATATTTTTTATTATTTGTTTGGCATCTTTAAATTTAAAAATGTATGCAAATATGTCATTGATGTCAAAGAAAAATAAATTATACACCTAGCAACACCATGTTAGCAAATCAATATATATATATATATATATATTCAAGAAGATTTGAAGGGAAAGTGTGTGAGCGAAAATGCAATATTATTCTAAAATGAATCTCTCAAGAAGAAGTATGTATGTCTGAAGAAGGTGCAAGAAAGAATAGGGAATGAAATATGAATGATTATTCAAATATGTCTTATTCAAGGAAGTACAAATCATAATTAAGGGGTTGATGTTGCTCAAACGAAGAGATTGGTGTCTCTTGCTAAGATGGTGCTTAATGGTGGGGATTGGTGTCTCCAGTAGGTTGGTGCCTGCAAAGATCCATAATAGTAGGTTGGTGCCTACAAGGATTTGTATCAATGGGGATTGGTATCTCCAATAGGTTGGTGTCTACAAATATTTGTAACAGTAAGTTGATGCCTATGAAGAATTATAAAGATAAGATTTTTTTGTGGTTTTCTCTCGAAAGAATTTTCTATGTAAATCTTGTGTTCCATGTTTTGTAATTGATAGATCTTATGTGTGATTTTTTTATTGTGGTAATTGAATTTAAATAAGTGAAAAGAATGTCTTATACCGATTCACCACCCTCTTAGTATAAGTGTGTGTTCAACAATTGGTATCAGAGTGGGTTCTTTGAGAAATAGTCTAACCACTAGAAGGTAGATCTCACAAGTACACATGGCAAGTCAAGAAGGTTTCTCCTCAAAGATGTTGAGTATGGTTGTCATTGGTGACAAGCCATTAATGAAAAAGGTTGATGACATGGTAAGCAGCATATACTAGGTGCCACAAATGACCCATACTGTGGTCATTTGTTGAAGATGATATGGCTTATATATTTACAATGAAGCCATTACCCTTGAGATATCCTTGATTCCCTTGCTCATAAGAAATGCTTGAAGACATGGTCATAATGAAGCCACAAGCTCATTGGGCATGGTTATGATGACCCTCTTGATGAAGAGCCCTTTGAAGATGTCCTTGAAGTCCTTGGAAAATCAAGTGCATTGTGGTGTCTTTAAGCTATTAAAAAATGCTTGAACTTTTGAGATAAAGTCATTTGACATTTCCTTCACAATGAAGTTATTGATATATTAATGAATCCCCTTTGACTTTATCATAGCATAGAATTCTTGATGATGGTGAAGCCCTTGGTCTTTTGATGGGGTTATTTACCATCTTGGATAAGAAGAAACCCTCACTTAACACATATGAGAGGTCGGCCCCATTAAATAAATAATAATTAAAAACAAATAAAAATGTTGTATAAAATATAAATTATTTTTAAGACAAGTCGGCTCCAAAATTATAGCACACCAGTATAAATAAATGATCAAAACCTTCATTCTTGTGGGGGGAATTCGGATCTGTGGAAGTGAGCTATGATCTTCGTGTGTCTGAAATTCATGGGTTTTGTGGCATCCACAGAGAAAAACGCAGTGCATCAGAAATAAACGTAGCAGCAGACATTTTTAGTCTGATATTTCTTATCTCTGTAATTTTCAGGTGTCTGAGGCAGCATCAGTGGTTGAGCTCTGATTTTCGGACATATCACAGTCTGAGGCAGATTTTGGTGGATCATCTTTTAGCTCTAAAATACGTAGCAATAGGAAGTTAACGCAATACTTGTGAAGTGGTTCTCTTTCTTGGTTATCACAACAATAGATGGATTGATCCTTTGTGTAGTCACAAGTAGTGGTCCATTGCTGTCATGGTAAAGATGAAATCTTTAGCATAGTTACTACATTGCAGAAAGCAGACTCGAGCATTAATTGACTTTTACCTTGATCAAGTTTGCAGTCAATCTACTGGTGTTTTTAGTCTTGCGTAACAAATTGATGTTGGACACCATATTATGGACATGACATGACCCTAGAAGACAAACATATCCTTGAAGACATGAGCAGAGACTAAAGATCAATGTTGTTGGGCAAAGAGATATGATATTGACAGCAATTGTATTGATAACAAGTGCAATGATGACAATTTAGTGACATATTGATAACAAAATGACAAGTTGATGACATGAGAGTTACAGCTGTTACAGTTGAGATGATTTGTGACACGTTGATGACATAATAGTGAGCAGATGGTTGATTGATGACAAGAGTCTTTATGTAATTACAAACTGGGTCTTGTACATATTTTCTTAGTTGGATCTAAGAAAAGACCAAGTTGAATCTTGGAATAGAAGTTGGTGCATCGGATTTAGTTGTAGCTAATAACACCTAACGACTGTAGCCGGTTGAATCAAAATATAAAAAGATTACAAAGCTCATCTTGTGTCTCTACTGGTGTGAATCGTTTATGATGAATGACATGTTTAATGATTAGCTTTGCATAGCTTAGTATGAATGATGATCTCTGCCTAAATGTTAAAGTGAAATGTTAAATGATATATCTTTGAGTTTAGAAGAAGTCAAGGGCTGGCCCACTAATTCACCCCCCCCCTCAGTGTGCCATTGTGTCTAACAATTAGTATCAAAGTCGACCTTCATCACAAGCCTAGCAAGCTTGAAGGAGATCCGTGGACACAAGATGGAGGGACCAACACAATTCAATAACGAAGTTCCAGTCTTTGAAATATCATATTATTTTGGTTGGAGAAGTAAAATGAAAGCTTACTTGAAGAAGTTTGGATTTTGGAAAATTGTGGTTAACCCACCTGTCTAGCCCAACAAGAAGACAAAGATAGCAGCTGAAAAATACAATAATATTTCCTTGAAGTTTCTAATGGATGGACTCTCAAGCCCTATCAAATAAAGTGTAAGAGAATACACCTCTACCAAAGATATTTTGGTTCAATATGGAAGATGAGTACCAAAGGAGAAATCAAGACACAGGAAAGGATTCAACAGAAGTCAAGACTTCTGAAGATGAGAAGCAAAAAGAAAAGGAGGAACAAGATTCAGATGTTAATCAAGGTAAGGACTCTTCTGTTAGTGATAACTCTGATTGTGATGAATTTGAAAATGATCTTGTAGATGTTAAGAAAGATTTCCTATCACATATTTTGATGGACATTGATCTCAAATACAATCCCAAGGCTTAAAAAGAAGCTTTTGAAGTCTTTTGAAAAATACCAAAAGGAGACAAGGGTATTGCTCATGAGATTGAAACTCAAGAACAAATATTTACAAGACAAGCTAGAAGATCAAGATGATGAAGTTAGAAGATTGAAGACTGAATTAGCAAAAGAACAAGAAGAAACTAGTGAAGACCCTAAAGAACTTGAAGAAACAAGACGGACCAATATTGATTTGAAGACTCAGTTGGAGGAAGCCAAAAGAATAGAAGAAGTCTTGAAACACCAACTAGATGAGAAAGAGAAGACTTGTCAAAAGCTTGAAATGGAAGTGGTTGGACTCAAGAAGAAAAATGAAAAGTTTGATGCATATGGCAAGTTCAAACACCGCTCAGTCACCTTGGAAGAAATTTTGGGTTGTCAAAGATCTCCTTTTGAAAAATATGGTCTTGGGTACAAGAAAGAAGAAGAAAAATTTGAAGGTGGCACTTGGTCTCCCAAGACTCCAGAAGCAGGTCCATCATCTTCCAATGTGAAACCAAAGTTGTTCCTCATGCACCTACACATGACAACAAATATCTTGGAAGTTCAAGAATACATCAAGAATCTGATCTTACTTCTCAAAGCATTTTCACAAGGGAAACAACTCTAAGGTGGATCCAAAGTCCCAGGTATGAAGATGGCTTTAATGGTTATTGTTATTCATGTAATGAGTTTGGTCACAAGGTTATGGACTACTCATTCCATGGAAGAAGAAGTGGTGGAAGTCCCAATCACACAGTTAGATGTTGGACATGCAATCGTTTTGGACATATTGCTGCTAACTGCCACACCTTGAGATGCTACAATTGCAGTGGATTTGGTCATAAATCCCAAACTCGTGCTAGTCCAAGAAGACAACCAATGAATATCCCATCATATACATCATCAAGGAGAACCAATGAATCTTGGAAGATGAATAATGCAGGAAGACTTGAAGACCAAAGGAAAAGTGATCACAGTCAAGGTCACTCTAAGGTATGGGTGAAAAAGATTGATTTGTTGAATATGAATGAAGTTAATTTATGCAGAGAAGATGACTACCTTATGGAAGGCCAAACGTAAGGTCTCTTAAAGATATTAGGACACCTTGAGTTCATAATGCTGGAGGATTAACTCAAAGGTAAATGGTATGTACTCCAAGCATAGTAACAGGTCCAAGGATCGTGTTTAAATACAAAGCGGGGATGAAGTATGAACTATGTGAGGTGATACAAACAAGTGGAATAGTGATAGGGGGAGCAAGAAATCTATTGAAGATATCAAGTGAAGTGACAAGTTGTCATTGATGCATGCTTACCTTTTATGAATTTACTGGATGTTTGTTGAGTACGACTCTCTCTAGTTTTGGATGTGGTTGTATGACTTATACAGGGTAAACATACAAGAGAAAAAAAAACAAAAACAATGATAGGGAACAAAGGCAAGTCTAAAGATCGTTTGATTGCAGCATCTCATTGAAAAGAAGATAATCCCAGTCCAAGGGGGAGCAAGTTTCACAGTCAACCAAGAAGACTTTGAAGCAATGATCTGAATACAATTGTGGCATCATTATTAGAAGAAAATTTGATATTGAAGATAGTTGATGGCGAGTTGAAATTATTGGTTAAAAGGGAAGCACCTAAATGTCAAATTCGTGAAGCTCTGCCACAGGCACATCAAAGTCATTTTCTGAGTATGTTTATGAAAGACATATTTCCACCATTCAAAGTCTAGAGGTTTGCACAGTAGAATTTGTGCAAGCAAGACTCACTAACAGATATGCATGATGATAGGGGGAGAAGACATCATTAGAAGGCTATGTTGAGAACTATCATGACATGACATCCTGAGGAGGAAAGTTGTTAGGAAGAACAGTATGGTGTCCAGTGATGAAGACAACCCGATTTCTGAAGACAATTCAGAGTTAATTCTGCATGATGTGAGAGACAACTCTCCCAGTCCATCTTCTGACCCTTACACCTGTAAGATCAAGAAGATAGGTTTAAGAGCATGCATGGACAAATGTTGATTGTGTTCAAATATTTCTTTGTGGATTAGCCTGGGTCCAGCTAGAACATAGTTAGTACAACACAAATGAGCTTGTCTTCAAGAACAAAAGTTGTGTTTGCATTGATGACTCTTAACTGAATTAAAGTCTGGGTGTAAATTTTTTTTTTGGTTTCAATATGAATTCTACACAAATCATATTTGTGATTGTGTATCATAAGTTGAAGAAGGCGAGAATTTCATTTGACCTCAACCTAGTTCTTGAGAGAAAAAGCTTGAAGACTAATTGATAAGGGACCATCTATGAGATAAGTTAAGTACTGAATACCATTGTGCAGACACATAGTGTACCCAATGGCATATTTGAAGTGTTCTGGACAAAGAAGGTTAGTGGCAGATTTGAATACTGTTTGAAGACATCTTGAGGACATATCGTGGAAAAAGATTTACATATGAAAGAAGTGCAGCAAGGGTGTATGCTTAAACATCAAACAACTACAACAACATTCTACGGGCCTAAAGAATCATCCCAGCTCAAAATCCAGTCTCATGAATAACAAGTCAAAGAAGAGTTGTAGGCTCAAACTCTGGATTTGAAAAAGCACCCATCTCAGAGTTGTTGCCAGAAGCATAAAAGAAGGAACTATTCACAAGAAATCTTAGGCACATTTGTATGATCAAATCTTGTCCTTGAAATCAGAAGTTGAAGAAGTCAAATGGACAGTAAGGAGGACTATTCAAGCAACCTTAAGGGTGACTATTCAGACATGTTTGGGGAATAGTTCCCCATGGGTGTGTTGACTTGTGAAGTAATCTGGGCAAGTCTATTATTCTGAGTTGGTCCATGAGCAGCATTGACATATAAGCATGAAGCCATGAGCATGAGCATGTGATCAGTAGATTGGCATGAATAGGAGTTTTGTTCTTAGAAGAAGGACCAATCCAACAATGTCAAAAGGGAGCAAGCATTTCAGCATGATATTAGAATACAATTTTTTAAGTGTTTGACCCTTTTTCATTAATGTCAAAGGGGGAGAAATTTGAAGAGGTTGAAGAGGGTTTCCATCAATGACAAAGGGGGAGTTTGTTGAGTATGGTTTTCATTGATGAGAAGCCATTAATGACAAAGGTTGATGACATGGTAAGCAGTGTATACTATGTGCCACAAATGACCCATACTGTGGTCATTTGTTGAAGATGATATGGCTTATGTGTTGACAATGAAGCCATCACCCTTGAGATATCCTTGATTCTCTTTATCATAAGAAATGCTTGAAGACATGGTCATAATGAAGCCACAAGCTCATTGGGCATGGTTATGATGACCCTCTTGATGAATAGCCCTTTGAATATGGCCTTGAAGTCCTTGGAAAATCAGATGCATTGTGGTGTCTTTAAGCCATTAAAAAATGCTTGAACTTTTGAGATAAAGTCATTTGACATTTCCTTCACAATGAAGTTGTTGATATATTAATGAATCCCTTTGACTTTATCATAGCATAGAATTCTTGATGATGGTGAAGCCCTTGGTATTTTGATGGGGTTATTTACCATCTTGGATAAGAAGAAACCCTCACTTAACACATATGAGAGGTCGGCCTCATTGTAAATAATAATTAAAAAAAATAAAAATGTTGTGTAAAATATAAATTATTTTTAAGACAAGTCGGCTCCAAAATTATAGCACACGACCAGTATAAATAAAGGATTAAAACCTTCATTCTTGTGGGGGAAATTTGGATCTGTGGAAGTGAGCTCTGATCTTTGTGTGTCTGAAATTCGTGGGTACTGTGGCAGCCACAGAGAAAAATGCAACAACAGAAATAAATGCAGCAGCAAACATTTTTAGTCTGATATTTCTTATCTCTGTAATTTTTGGGTGTATAAGGCAGCATCAATGGTTGAGCTCTAATTTTTGGACATATCACAGTCTGATGCAGATTTCGGTGGATCGTCTTTTAGCTCTGAAATTCGTAGCAGGAGGAAGTTAACGCAAGTACTTGTGAAGTGGTTCTCTTTCTTGGTTATCACAACAGTAGATGGATTGATCCTTTGTGTAGTCACAAGTAGTAGTCCACTGTTGTTATGGTAAAGATGAAATCTTTAGCATAGTTACTATATTGCAAAAAGCAGACTTGGGCATTAATTGACTTTTACCTTGATCAAGTTTGCAGTCAATCTACTGGTGTTTTTAGTCTTGCATAACAAATTGATGTTGGACACCATATTATGGACATGAGATGACACTAGAAGACAAACATATCCTTGAAGACATGAGCAGAGACTAAAGATCAGTGTTGTTGGGCAGAGAGATATGATATTGACCACAGTAGGATTGATAACAAGTGCAATGATGACAAGGTAGTTACATATTGATAACAGAATGACAAGTTGATGACATGAGAGTTACAACTATTATAGTTGAGATGATTTGTGACACGTTGATGACATAATAATGAGCAGATGGTTGATTGATGACAAGAGTCTGTATGTAATTACAAGCTAGGTCTTGTACATATTTTCTTAGTTGGATCTAAGAAAATACCAAGCTGAGTCTTGGAATAGAAGTTGGTGCTTCTGATTCAGTTGTAGTTGATAACACCTAACAGTTGTAGTCGGTTGAATCAAAATATAAAAAGATTACAAAGCTCATCTTGTGTCTCTATTGGTGTGTATTGTTTATGATGAATGACATGTTTAATAATTAGATTTGCATAGCTTAGTATGAATGATGAACTCTGCCTAAATGTTAAAGTGAAATGTTAAATGATATGTGTTTGAGTTTAGAAGAAGTTGAAAATAGTCTTAAGGGTTGGCCCACTGATTCACCCCCCCTCTCAGTGTGCCATTGTGTCTAACAAAAGAGAGCTCCATTGTTCAACGGAACAAACCCTGCATTTTGTAGCATTGTGATGCGAATATATCTAATGGCTCTCGGGTTTGATATTTCAAAATCAGTCATGACTAGTTATACAGCTCCAACAACTCCACCAACATATGCAGTTGGGAAGAAACCTAGTAAAAATAATGCAAAAGCCATGAATGCCATCTTGTGCGGTCTATAAGAATCCAAGTTTGTCAAGGTGATGCATTGTGGATCAGCAAAAGATATTTGTGACAATCTTCAAAATATATATGAAGGTGATGACAAGGTTAAGAAGGAAAAGCTCCATGTTGACTCAAAAAAATAATTTTTTTCATCACATAATATTAGCCTACAAATTATTGTTGGGTATGTGTTATATTCTTTGCATATGTATGGGGGGGGGGGGGGGGTGCTGCGCCTATTAGCGTCGTGCCTAACGATCCCTCTTGCAAAATTTTTGGGTTGTTTTTGGCTATTTTTGGGGAATTTTCTAAAAATCTGTAATTTAATCCCCGTTAAGGGATTCGGGTCTATTATCTAATCCAGGTTAATGGATTAGGGTATTGGATGTTGCGGAATACCTATATTGTATTGTGAGTGATTCATATTGAGTATGAAAAAATAAGAGGTGTGGCTCTAAGTTTTGCTAGTCTTCCTAGTTCAGGGTTTCCAGGGTAAATCTATGTGTATTATGTGTGATTGTTGTGGTGTAATCTTTGTTTTGCTTAAAATAATTTGTATGCTTTGCTTCTTTAGACAAGTTTAAAACTTACAATTATTGTAAGGCCTATTAAATATTCATATACGATATTAATAGTTAGGTGGGACCCCCGAAAACAAATATGATATGCCAGTTGGTGGAATACTATTGTGGTTAGATTAGTATGGATATCCCATCCACTACGATAGATTTGTCATTTGACATGCCCATACTTTCATATGTTTGAAATTGCAAATTATTTTAAAAGAAGCAATGGCGAGATTGAATTATAATGGTTTAAAATGAATATTATATCTTTACAAAGTTAAGGACCTATATCATGGATTGAACCTTCGGGAAAGAGTTGATAGAGGCATAAGATGTATTTGGTGCTAATATTTAAAGTTCATGACCTTATATCAAGCACGAGATATTTTGGTTTTATTATAACAATGATATTGTCCAAGGCAATTTAGTTTACCCTTGATATGTTTGACACAAGTTTTGGTTGCATCAAAGTTTGGCTAGCACAATCAAAAGATGTTTGGCATGTTGCAAACATTGGTTTGTCGTGGTCCTCCATATATTATAATCTATGACTAGAAATATTGCACCAAACACATAATGCTTTGCCTTTTCGAGTACTGCATGCAATGATATTTAATATGGTCATATGTTTAAATGTTGAACTTATATGGATTTGACCCTAACAAGCACAAGGCGACGATATGCATGTGCTAAATGGATGGTATACGAGGTTGCTTAATGGATTTTTATTTTTATTTTCACCCTTATTAAGGGATATGATAGGATTTGTTTCATAATGGCACTGACAGTCTCAACCTGCGTTTCAAAAGTTTTTTTTTGTTATGAGAGAAATTTTTGATGTGGCATATTGACATGGCTTAGTTGTAGCTCATACATTGGTTGATAGATGGAGAGTTGCTAAGGTTGAGAGCTATGTAATCTAGGGTTGGCATGAATGCATATTGCAGTATTGAATGTCCTAGTACATGATGAATTAATGCACATTTTCTCGAGTTTTCACTTGGACAAAGGTTTGTTTCAATATTCATTTTGAGTTTTGTTACATCATTGCCTATGGCTCACTCTTGGAGGACTGTAACCATTTGCATTGCTCCTTAAGTAAATTTTGAGCATTGAAAGGTATGTAGTCTAACAATATTTTCCTATTTAAAATTTTAAGTTTGCAACACAATGTATTCTTGGCCCTGTTTGAGATTGCGGTCTTCTTGTACTCTTCCCTATCCCTTTTTGAACGAAAATGTTGAACAAAATTTTCATTTCAGCGGTTGATAATGAATCCAATGTTTAAAATGATGTGGATGATTTGAAATTGATGCAAAATCTTGGTTACAGTAAATTGTTCGGTCTCTCTTAAGCGTGGTTTACATGGTCATCCACCCCAAGCCGAGTTCACAGTTTTGCATTTAATTGTATAGTGATCCTCATTTCTTATTCTTCATCTTCCTTCGCATACATTGCTTCTATGAAAATCTAAGTTTGAAGGTTGAAGTTTGTTAAGACTTAGAGTTTCCAAACTGCTTTTATTCTCACCAAGCAAATTGGTCTAGTTGTTTTTAGTTGGATTTGGAAATACCCGTCTCATTAAATCTTTAACTGGAACGGTTCTTAGCCTCCATCCTTTACTTATACTCGAGTTTGTTGTTTTCTCTTGAATTTGGGATTCAAGCCCAAAACCATGCACCAGGAGCTTCTTTTCCACAAGCTAGGGTTTTTGCTTTTGTACTTCTTTGTTAACAAACAATGTCAATAATATTTTCAAAACCCTAGGTCATGTTATGAAATCCAACTGCTCATAAAGTTTTGGTCATGATCAACTCTAATGAATTGGTGGGGATATAAGATGTTTTTTGAACTATTAAATTTCCTTTGAAGACCATAGGAAACATGTTCTCTAGTGTTTAAAACCTTTGTTGATTTTAGCAGAGACTCAATCTTTTGGCATGCTTGGTTCTCATCTTCGAAGCCATACAATATAAACTAAAAATTCTTTTAGGATTGTTTTATTGGTCCAATAAGTAAATGAAAGTCGGAATTGATGACTACTCAAACTCACCTTCTATTGTTATGAGGACTTATGCACTTCTTTTTTACCTTTCTTGGTGAAGAAATGCCACATGGTTGATTTAAAAACTATGGCTCAAACCTCGCATCTTACCTTTGAACTTTTACATATGTTGAACAGTATGAGCTTGAATTCGAGTGTCAAGAGATTTGATTCCTATTCTCTTGATTGAAATGATATTGTTGGCTATGAAATATATAGTGGTTGTTCATGAGTGATATGTTTGACTATGTATTTTAAAAAAATGGAAACTTCAGCACAGCGAAAACATTTAACTTGACATTGCATGGCAAAACTTAAGCTTTGTATGCCTCTTATGAAGGTTGGTCATGCTTATGAGACTCAACTAATATAAAAGGAATTATGAAGTTCATTGTTTTGAGTCACTTGTACATTCGAATTGCTAAAAGAATTAGCAATTTTTCATACTCCAATTATGCATCAATTTTTGAGCTTGATTAACAAACCTGAGATAAAATAACTGTTATGTGGAAGTATGGAAACTCAAGCAGATTGTTATGCATGGCATGTTTGATTGTTTGTAACTCAAATTTGAATTGAAATTATTATGTATGACAAGTCTTGTGGAGTTTTATGTATTGTTGATAAAAGATGATGCTCCTGTAGCTTCGAATGTTGGGTATAGGATTGTTTCATGTTTAGTCAATTGACATTTGGTTGAGGATTTGAAGCAATGAACCAACCATAGGTGGTAGTGTGGCAATGAATTTTGATTTCATTTTCAGAATTATTAAAATGGATTGATTTTGATGATTGTGAGTGCATGTCATATTTAGTTGATATATAAATACAGGACCTACTGTTTGGGGCATAGATAACGTTGGTTATTCACTACATTCTCACAATTAGAAATGATATTGTTGCATGGTTTCCAACAATACTTCATGGATAAATGTTCATATGAATATGGAGTTTGGTTTGGTTATGTTTGAAGAAGTTGAAAATGGTTACTTTGTCATAATAATGTTGGCATGTTTAGATGATAAAATGAGTGAAGGGACAATGCCAATCATGTCAAATAATTATGTGTTATGTTGTGAAGATTTTCATGACAGAATTATATATGTTGAAACCTTGGTTAGTTAAATGGAACTTATTTTAAAGGTATATAGGATCATAAAATTGCTACTTAATTAGCCTATACAGTAGATGGAAAATGATTGTGTGGAATGTCAAAACAATAATAAAGAGCTTCTTCATCAAAATTGACAATGATTGATTATCATGATGAATGGATGTTGTGTGAATAATTGAAACTATTGGATAATTTGAACATGTATCATTTATCACTACCATCACCTACTTCAACCAATTTGTCCACTCACTTCCCCTCATTTTCCCAATAATCCCATTTTCCCATGTTCAAAAAGAAAAGCTTGGCATAGATAACTATTTCCAGTCCATGAAAGAGAACTATTTCAAGCATGTTGTGGTGTTCCATTGCCATGTTCCCTTATAATATGATTGCATGTATGATTGTTTTCTTGATACAAAGCCATTACTAGATTGTCTTAAGTGCAAATTTATTTGATATATTTTTCTATTGTTGTGTAGTTGTATTGATCATGCTCTCCATGATTATATAGATGAGTTTCTCTAGCAAGGGTGGAAACAAAGGAAACATAAGTAACAAAGATATTTGGGGTAGAGGCCAACAACCTCCTTGGTAGGGAGAGAGAAATAAAATACTAAGGTTTTAAATCCATTTTGATGTTGATTCAAATGATTTTAACCAACTTCTCCATACTGGTCTCTTAAACTTGGATGGCCAAGGCCATATCCTAGCTTCCAGACCTTATGTCAAACCTCCTGCTCATTCTCATCAGGGAACCCTTGGTATTCTTTTACCTCCACACGTGTCCATGCAACTCGAGCCTCAAAATAATGATGGCTGGAACCAAATTGTGCCTAACCATCCATCTGATGTCCATGGATGGCCAACTCTATCCTTTCCTTTGCATCCTCCTCCACCACCTAACCAACATGCACAGCAGTTAGCTTCAATTGCTTCTCAGGCTCAACCTTTATAGCCAAATGTTGAACACAAAGCCTCACCTAATCCATCACTCAACACCAAAGGAAAAAGACATGCTCAATCCATTAAGTTTAGTTATTTTGAAGCTTCCTCCCATTCGGTTACCTCTCACATTGCCATGCTGAAAGTCAATATTGGAACTAAGGACATCACTCCAGATGATGTACAATCATCAAATCAGAGGGTAGAATCGGTTAGACAAAGTGGGAAATCAAGCAAAAATAACTTTTCACAGGGAAGTGAAAAAAAGGGACTATTTCTCATAAAGCATATGGGATTTGATGTGGTTCATAATGTTTTTACTTTAGTATGTTTTGACTTGTGGACATACTTTTACTATGCTTGAAAAATGGCTAATTTTGGACATGATATATTTCATTTTTTACTTATTCGGGAAGCATGATGGTTATAATGAAATACTTTTATTATATCTCATGTTTATGATTTGTGATGGATGTTTTGACTTATTATATGTTACATTCTTTGGAAAGACAAGGTGGATTTTGGGGAATAATCAAGGATCGACGGGGGTCCTACCTACTATTATATATTATATTCCTTTATTATACTTTATTTAAATAGACTTTCCTTATTTGATTAAAATAACCTAACTAAGTGCCTTAACTAAAAGGTAGTTTCCAACTACCTTAACTAAAAGGTAGTTTCCAACTACCTTAACTTATTTTCTAAAGCTAAAAGGGAGGCACGAGGAGAAAGAAGGCAAGAGGAAAGAGAAGGAAAAAACTCTGGTAAAAGGTTTTCTCTTATACAAAGTGAGATTTGATCTTCTATTCATTCATTTTATGATTTATTATAGAGCTGAAATTTTCTTGTTGAAAGCAGGAATAGTGTTAAAGGTGGAAAAAAGGATCAAAGAACATTATCTCTACTTATGCGTAAAGGTTGTTCATTTGTTTTGGCAGTGATAAATATTAAATAAACAAGAAAATAAAAAATACCAAGAAAGATAATGGCAGAAAGAGCGCATGATCTCGTTCAAGTTTTATTATTCACATGAACATAACTTGTATACAATGTTTACATATAACTATCTTCAATCGTCAAGTAATGGTAAGGTTGTTAAGGACTTTATAATTAGAGACGATAATGCTAACAATCAACCCTTTAATAATAAGTCCGTACAAATGTATCGGTTAGCAACAAAAAATAGTGCAAGAGTTGATATCACGTCCAAGTATTCAACTTGTAACCCATGGTTTGAAACCCCATGGGTGTCGAAGAAGATAAACCTAATGAGAGAAAACCCTTGATGAGAACCAAGTTGGATTCAAAGTCCAACACATCTCATAAGCTAAAAATTCCTAAAAAATATGAATGCGCCAAGAAAAGATGCAGAAGAATCATTTGTCTTCTACAAGATCCGAAGATCAACCCTTTAAGTGAACAAATAAGTTCAGGAAAAAACTCTCAAGAAATGACACATAAAAAAATTGCCAAAAATCAACTGACAGAAAAAGGTGTCGAATGGCATTGAAAACCCATGTCCATAAAATCTTGTGGGTAGTAAACCAGGTGAATCACTGGTACTATTTCAAAACTGAAATCCAAAAGACCAATCCAAATCATCCAATCTGAATAAAATTCAATCCTGAACAATCAATCCTAAAATTCAAACTATATTATGAATCCATCATCGTGAAGCCATAATCCATCCTCAATCATGATAACTTGTAATCAATCCTCAAAACAAAATCAAAAGTAGACTTTGAAACTTGAAGTCAACAACCTCATCAAAATTCTACGTTGTCAACTGAAAGGTGAGAAGTTTAAATCATCTGATGTACCCCCCATGAGAGTGAAAAGGGGGTAATAAAAAATGTCTTTGAGCGGAGTTTGAAGACTCGATCTTCAACTCAAAATACTATAGCAAAATGTGTGGGCCTCGGTCTTGCCATGTATCATAAATCCTGAATCAAAACACTCTTGTCCATCTGCAATAGTAAGGTCACCAATCAATCATGTTTGTACTTGTGTATGGATTCGATTGTAAGATCGCTCTAACAACTTGGCTTCCAATGACTAGCGCCAAGTACATAACCAACCAAAATGCACTTTTTTCCTTCTAATTTTTGGTTTCTTCTAACACTTATCTAAAACATGATTTTTCTTCCCACAAAATCTGCATGGGTGAATATCAAAACACTGGAATTCCTTATGTCCAACTCGGTGACAATGTTGGCATTGTTCAGGTTCGTCATTCAACAAACCATCATCATCCATATCAACATTTGCATTAGCACCTTGATCATCATCCACTTCCTATTCCTATTCCATATCATCCTGTACCTGTTCCTGGTCATCACCTTCATATTCATTCTTCCTATCAACATCAAACAAATATCCACTACTGACAAACTTGATTAGTTTGGAATAATTACGTATATGAAAAAGGTCACCATAATGATCCTTTTCATAGCCTAATCCACATTTGCTTTGTTTAAATTGAACCTCTTCCCAAGGTCGAACAAAATTAAGTTGATTTTTATGTTGATCCTTGAATTCATTCACTTTATCCGCTTTGTTGTCAATGTCATTAGTCGAAACTATACTAAACTGGTGCTCACAATCAACAGGTACATGTTTGTTGTTTGATTCCTTAGTGACATCATTTTCATCATTTTCGTTTGATTTACTATCAAACAATGATTTATTTTGAAAGAGAATGAAATCAAGCTTTTGGTGTCGAACAAGATTTAATTCATTTGTTAAGAAGTTGTTTTGAACTTTTAACATGTCCAGCTTTATGTGCGTGACTTGCAAACATGTAATTATTGACATTAGAGTTCATTTGTTCAATGAAATTATGGGTCCTAAAGTTATGCTTATTAATGAATGTAGTTGATGAAACATATATTCAATCCTAGCCATTGAAAGTGCTCAAATATGTCCACAAATGTAAAATGCTTTGTCCCGTGCTTGTCCAAAAAACCAGAAGCAAAATGCAAAAAGCACCACTACATTAATGATCACAAGGCCTAAGACCCCCTTATTCAATTTCGGGTGGGTTTACGTAACAAGGAGAAAACTTCAATTTTATTAAACAATATAAAAATATTGAAATTGTATGACACCTTATAATCCTAAAAAAAACACCACACCTTATAACTCCAAATGTACAATTACACCTTTACATAAATATGCAAATCTTGCTTATAACTCCATAAACCCAACTCTTATAACTTCACTCCATATAATTTTATAACTTTTTCAACCTTATAACTATGTAAGCACTATGGATTTTTTTTTATTATATTAGTGAATTAGTGTTGATGGATGCTACCAGTCTAAAAACCCTAGGTTGGAGGACTGAAAATCTTCTCAAAGATTGATGGACATGAAAAATGGCAAACTTGGAGTTAAGCTATTCCTCTCGGAATAGCCTAGTACCAACCAAGCAAATAAAGTGGGAACTTTTTCAATTTTTTCTGCTATTTTTCATCTAATCACTATCGGGTTTTTTTCTTTTCTGCCAAATCTGGTTTCTCGCTACATGTTTTTCTACACTGATTGGTTTTTGTGGTTATCTCTTGTTTTTATTGGCTGAGTGGGGCCCTGTAGTTTTTTCCCGCTAGTATTGTGGTGATATTTTTAGTATTGTACTCGCCCTTGATGGGTACACCTGTCCTGTCAAGAATCATAGGTATTTTGTCACAGGTGTAAAGAATGCATCTATTGAATTCGGACAAGGTTCTAGCCTCGGATCCCCTCCTTTCTCGGGTAAAGATATTAGGGTTTGGACAAACCCTAATACGGAGGTTGTGTTTTCTTCTATCAAACACATTGTTGGAAGTTGTAAACGTACTATAGTCATTGCAAACCCTATATCTTCTTTGTCTTCTCTTCTGAAAGTGGGTGATTTTTCCCTCCCTATCTCCGGACAATTGGATTTGGACATTAATCCCTTAACTATACCTGATTCTACTAAGCTTTTGAGTAGAGAATATGCCTATAAATGGCGCAGGCTAAAGTTGGAGAAGGCTAAGAAAAGAAAAGATTTATGTGTCCTTGGGAAAGATATTACTATGGAAATGGTGCATAGTTTGTCTTCAAGACCTTTGCTTGGCAAGTTCGAGTATATCAAGATTAATCATGTAGATATTATTGAGTGGATTACTAGGGTTTGGAATCCAATTATAAACTCGAGTATATCAAGATTAATCATGCAGAGATTATTGAGTGGATTACTAGGGTTTGGAATCCAATTATAAACTATGTGCCCAGGGTCGTTATGCTTGTAAATGGTTGGGTTTATTTTCACTTCCTATCGGAGGAAAGCTTGCAGTTTATAGCTAAAACGTTCTGGGTGGTCGACATTGGTTCTTTAGTTCTTATCAAATGGCATGTTGCTTTTGATCCATGGAAGGAGAAAATGAAAAAAAGGCATTTATGGGTCCTATTACCAGGAGGGACTCTCCAATGCTGGAATTATAGGGCTTTTATGGAGTTGGGGTAATTCCATTGGTACTTTTATTATGGTAGAAGAAGCTACATTACTATCTATTGATAGGAAAATGTTGAGGATTTTGGTTGAGATAGATATGATGGAGGGGATTCAGGAAGAAATTGTTGTTCAATGGGATGCAGGGGTTTTTACTCAAATGCTTGATTACTGGAAAGTGCCTTTTAGGTGCTTCAATTGTCATTGTACATGTCATATGAGCTATTCATGCAATTTCACTACTAGGATTGAAGTTGATGGGACAATAGACCTTGAGCATGAGGACGACCTAGAGGATACCATTTATTTCCCTCTTTCGATGGATAACATCTCTGCACACCATTTCATGGGTAAGTTTTGATCTTTCCTTCCCTTATTATTGAAATCCCTCTCTGCTGATGAAATTATGGGTACAAAAAACTATCGTGTGCCCCAAACGAAGATCGTATGCCAAAGTTACGCCCCTGGGAAGTTGATTCACCAAACTACCCAAAACGGGGTCCACAAAACTGTGGCTTTTCATCTTCCGGGGTTAGGGTTTTGGATTTTGGGTATTATTAAAAGAACTTCAGAGCCTCATTGTAACCTTCTCCTTGCGAATGAGCGCAACCATCACATCTCTTCTCAGAGACAAGCCGCCACCATTCCAACAAGCTTGTTTTCCGCTTCATTTTACAGTTTCAGCTTATTTCCTTATTGAATAGAAAACCAGTTTTACTGTATCACAATTATTTTGTGTTAAGCATCTTTTAATAATCTATATTCATTTCATTCCGTTCATAAAATATGGATCAGTGGTATCAGAGCGGTCTGCTCCTTGTCGTCTTGATGCATGTCCCCAACGAGGTTAGGGTACAAAGAATTGGGTCTCGAGTTTGTTTCTCTTGAGGACAAAAGCTCTTGCACACCCAATAAACCTCTCATGGCAGGAGAAACGAAAGATGACGGGACAGGAGATCCTTTCAAAATGTTGCTTGAAGAATCCCTCACGCAACAGAGGAACAAGATGATGGATAGTTTCGCGCAAATCCTTCAGCGGCTACCAATAAGTGCACATCTTCTTCGAGCAGAGGCGCCGCCCCCTTCAAGGTACATATCAACTTCGATATTCCTATATTTGAAGGTCAGATAGACGTAGATGCTGTAGACAAGTGGTTGAATCTACTAGAAGGGTATTTTTTGTGTCCATAACTTTTCGAATAGAGAAAAGATTACTTTTTCGCTCCTCAAAGTTGTTCCCCATGTCAAAGATTGGTGGGAAACTTTCTGTGAGCAAAAGGAAACAGAGGAACCCTCATTATTTATAGTCACGACCACCTGGGAATCCTTTCGGGATGTTATTAAGGAACAATACTACCCTTTTGGAAGTTATGACGTTTGTATACCAAATGGACCACATTGCGACAAGAAAGAGACCAAGCAGTGCCAGATTTCACAAATATCTTCCATACCTTGCGCACTAAGTTGGGTATCAAAGATTTAGAGCGACATCTGGTGCTCAAGTATCGCGGTGCTCTGCATAGATACATCTAAACCGAAATGGAATTTCTGGACATCTCCTCCTTAGGCGTGGCCTACCGATATGCCGTCAAAATTGAGCAGAAGCTCAAACAAAAGACGCGGCAATTTGAGCTTGGGAACCGATCACAACAAAAGACAGGAAAGGGCGGCCCCAACCCAAAGAATAAAGGACAGAGCAAAGATGGACAGTATCAGGACAACCAATCCAAGCCACAAGCAAAGAAGGACACCAGAAAGACAAAGAAAGATACCGGGAAGTGGTGCGACTTCCATAAGATCCCTTGGCATAACACTACTGACTGCCGCTCAAAGCAGTTGCTGGTGGCCGAAGTGAAAGCATCCGAATCAGATGCGGGTTCTGACTCTGAGTCAGAACCAGAAAGGAGAAGACAGAATATTGACGCGGAACCCAGTGCCACCATTGCTACCACCAAGCTCCAACCTGATGAACCAGATGAGCCAGAAGAAGGAGAGTGCCTCTTCAATTCACAGATGTGGGTAAAAGGTACCCCGTTGCACTTCATCATTGATAGCGGTATCCAAAAGAACCTCATCTCAGCAAAGGTCATCAAGAGGCTGGCCCTGCCAACAACGCCGCACCCACAACCCTACACCAGTGGATGGCTCCGCCAAGGAAGCGATCTTCGCGTCATCCAACAGTGTCAATTGTCGTACGACATCAAGCCCTTTAAGGACGAGGTATTATGTGATATTGCTCCTCTCAAAGTTTGTAATGTTCTTTTGGGCCAACCTTATTTAGGGAAACGTCATGCTATATATGAGTCTAGGCCTCGTAGTGTTATTATTACTTTGAACAGGAAATTGTACAGGATACCCGAGGCAGTCCCTCCTAGTGCTATTTCCTTGATCTCTTCCAAGCAATGCATGAAGGTCATCTCTCAGACAGGGAAATTTGTCTTCTTCGTGATTCACTCTCAGAGTGAGAAAGATCGCAGCCACATCCAGGGCCTCCGTGGCCAATCTCTCCACACAACAAAAGCAAGTGGATAAGGTGGTGGAAGAATACTCAGATATCTTCTCCTCTCCTACCGGGGTACCTCTGCACTGACAGGTCAAGCATTCCATCGATCTGACCCCATGCGCACCGCTACCCAATGGGCCAGTCTATCGTCGTTCGTTGTTAGAAAACGAGGAGATTAAAAGGCAGATCCAAGAATTGCTCCACAAGGGGCACATTTGTCCCAGCTCATCTCCTTGTGGGAACCCAATCGTGTTGGTGCAAAAGAAAGACAGGACCTGGCGACTCTGCATTGATTACCAGGCCCTGAATAAAATCACAATTCGGAATCAGTATCCGATTCCCCAAATCGATGACCTCCTTGATCAGCTCACGGGGGCCAAATACTTCAGTAAGATTGATTTGAAGTCTGGCTACCACCAAGTCCCAATAGAACAGATAGATGTATGGAAGACTACCTTCAAGTCAAAAGAAGGTCTTTTTGAATGGCTGGTCATGCCCTTTGGTTTGATAAATGCTCCAGCAACGTTTATGAGGATGATGGATGATATCCTATGACCTTTCACCAATACTTTTGTAGTGGTGTATCTGGATGACATCCTCAGCTACAACAAGACCTGGGCGGAACACTTGCAACATATTTAGCAGGTTCTGCACACCCTGCGGCAGCACAAACTATATGCAAACTTGGAAAAATGCTCCTTCGGCATGGACAGGGTCCATTACTTAGCCTACATCATTGAATAGCATGGTGTGCATGTGGATCCAGCCAAGATCCAGGTCATCCATGACTGGCCAACCCCAACCACACTCACTGAACTTTGGAGCTTCTTGTGCCTCGCCAATTTCTATCGTAGGTTCGTGCTGGGATTCTCTCATATTGCATGGGCCCTCAGCCAAGTAACCAGGGGTGGCGGTAAAGCAAAATTTGTGTGGGGTCTGTCCCAACAACAAGCCTTCGATGACTTGAAGAAGCGTTTGTGCTCATCCCCGGTACTCTCATTACCGGACCTACAACATCCATTTGAGATCAAGACAGATGCTTCAGACTATGTTGTGGGCGTCGTTCTCACTCAACACGGCCACCCCATGGCATATCATAGTGAGACACTATCAGATGTTGTCCGTAAGTACCCTACTTACGACAAAGAAATGTACTCCATTGTGCAAGCCTGCTGCCAATGGAGACATTACATTCTTGGGAAGGAGATAGTCATCCACATTGATCACAAGCCACTACAGTTCATGCAGACCCAAGGAAAATTGCAGAATGACCGCCATTAGAAGTGGTCAACATACTTACAGCAGTTCCACCTCAACATCAAGTATAAAACATGAAGTACCAACCGAGTTGCTGACTGCCTCAATCGACCGCCAGTCGCGGCACTCACCACGGTGCTAGACTCTTGCGGCCACGAGATCTCCGGATGTCCCCACCTCTACGAGATAGATCCTAACTTCTCCACCACCTACCAAATGTTGGGCATCAACTCAGTGGTCGCTAATTTCCATCTTCAGGACGGGTTGTTGTGCCGTCTGGGCCATCTCTCCGTTCCATCAAGCGAGCGCGCGAAGCTGATTTGGGAGGTTCACTACAGTTGGGTAGTAGGATACTTTGGCGTCGAAAAGACAGTGGCAGTTCTGCAAAAACATTTCTACTGGCCGAAACTTCGACAGGATGTCGACAAGTATATCAGGTCTTGCACCGCCTGCGCTATTGCCAAACCGACCACTAAGAAACAGGGCCTGTACACCCCTCTGCCTACTCCTAACAGGCCGTGGGAATCCATCTCAATGGACTACATGTCGGGTCTCTCGTCCACCAAGAGGGGAAATGACTGTGTTTTTGTGGTTGTTGATCGCTTTTCCAAGATGGCGATTCTAGCCGCCTGCAAGAAGAACATCATAGCAGAAGCCACTGCCAAGCTCTTCTTTGAACGAGTATGGGTACATTTTGGGATCCCACAAACCATTATCTCAGATCATGACAGTCGGTTCCTCATCTCATTCTAGTCGAGCTTCTGGTCACTGCTGGATACCAAGCTCACCAAATCCACTGCCTTCCACCCCCAGACAGACGACCAAACTGAGGTCGTTAACCAGATGGTTGTACATATCCTACGCATGTACAATTCAAAACACCCCCTCACATGGGATTAGAGTCTCCCCTATGTCCAGCATAGCTACAACCGAGCCCTGCATAACTCAACTGGCCACAACCCCTTTCAGGTAGGGTTGGGATTCGAACCATTGGGCCCCATGGATGTTGCACTACCCCTAGCGACCACCTCATCCCCTACTCCACCAGAAGCTGACAAAGCCACCCAGTTCATTGAGCGGATCCAACACATCCGCCAACAGGTTCAGGATATTCTACAGAAGTCTAATGCCAAGTACAAGCAGCGCCATGATCAACATCTGGTGCCACATAAGTTTCAGGTGGGCAACAAAGTTTGGTTGCATTTGCAAAAAGAACGCCTTACAGGGCCCCATCGGAAGCTTCGCCCACTCCGTTATGGGCCGTACACCATCACCAATGCTGTGGGTGACAATGCTTTTGAGCCCAACATTCCCCCCTTCCTTGGTCTGCATCCAGTCTTCAACGTGGCTCTCCTTTTGCCATATTTCGCACCATTATTAGATACCTCAGAGATAACAGAGCAGTTGACACCAACATAGCTCAACCCTGATTGCATGCAACAGGCATCCAATGATCAGATTGTGGACACACAAATCAAGGGAACTCAGCATTAAATGATCCAACTTTATCGAGTTGTCAAAGTAGGGCAGCTCCTACACCAAGGCAAGTGGCTCACCCGGAGCCAAATTCAGCAGAAATTTCCTCATCTGATGGGAGAACTCAACACAATGGAGACCATTGCTTCCTAAGGAGGGAGGATTGATCCAGGTGGAGATCGGTGGCGACCCACCTTTTCCAACTGGCTCAAAATAGTTTTCTAGCATTTTTGGTAATTTACTATTTTTAGCAGTTTTTCGGGTCCTGAACTTCGGGAGCCGTTTTGAGGCCCTAAACAACATTTTTTGGGGTATGATTGACCAACAATTTTGACCATCAATTTTTTTTGAAGGTTGTAGTTCTCAGATAGATCTTTCCAACGAGCTATCGTGCGCCCCAAACGGAGATCGTATGCCAAAGTTACGCCCCCGGGAAGTTGATACACCAAACTACCCAAAACGGGGTCCACAAAACTGTGGCTTTTCATCTTCCGAGGTTAGGGTTTTGGATTTTGGGTATTGTAAAAAGGCCTTCAGAGCCTCATTGTAACCTTCTCCTTGCGAATGAGCGCAGCGGTCGCATCTCTTCTCAGAGACAAGCTGCCACCATTCAAGCAAGCTTGTTTTCCGTTGCATTTTACAGTTTCAGCTTATTTCCTTATTGAATAAAAAACCAGTTTAACTGTATCACTGTTATTTTGTGTCAAGCATCTTTTAATAATCTGTATTCATTTCGTTCTGCTCATAAAATCCGGATCAGCTCTAGAATTGACTACAAAAGTAGATGGTTTTTCTAATAAATATGCTACGCATAGATGCTTATTCAATTCTTTTGAAGATACACCTACAAACTTGCCTAGCTCTGGAATAAATGATTCTTCTTTACTTATGGATCCTCTGAACCATAACCCAGTGACAAATGCTTTGGAGAGGCTTGATGGAGCTAAACGCCTTACCTCCTCCACACCTAGCTCTACCTCCCTCACCCGTCTCGGATCCCTCCTTCCCTTTCAGTTGCCATCTCCCCTCTCCATTCCATGTTTCCTTCTCATGTGGTAGGGTTTTAAACCCTAAATATATCCATTTAAAAAAAATATTATAATATTATTATTAATAATAATAATTAAATAAATAATAATAAGTTACTATTATTATTAATTTTTATTATTAGTAGTATAGTTCAAACTTTATAATTAAAAAATAAAAATAAAATATATATAATATATTATTATTATTATATATTTTTATTTTTATTTTGACATAACATAAGCCAAAATGGCTTCCAATTATTCGACCCCACATACGAAAACAATAATGACAAAAATAAAAACCCAATTCGAGAAATTGGAGACGAGGTTGAACACCAAGATAGACGCTATCATAAAGATGTTGAAAATTGCCTCATCCACAGCCACATCCTCAATGACATCATCTCCGTATAAAGCATCTCCAAATCCACAAACTTCCTATAAGGATTGTGATGAAGAGGAAGTTGAAAAGAAAGCTGACATAATTGATAAAGACGATGAAAAAGAGGAAGATACGGAAAACCATTATGGCAACCAAGATGAGATTAAGGATATCGATCAAGATAGTAAGCAATACAAAGATACAGAATATCATAGTGATGACGAAAATGACAATGTTATGTTTGATAAAGATGAAGATGATCTTGACCAAGATTGTGATGAGAGTCAAGCCAGTGTTGCTGACAACAACGATGATCAATAAAACGACAAGAGACGGATCCCACATTGTGCAAAAGCAATCAAGTCTGAGAAATCAGATATTTTAGATTCAAACACTACATTGACTATCCTCTCACCTCAAAAGAACATCAATGGGAACAACTATAAGATTAATGACACACAATATAAGATTGGTGTCAAGTCTATCAAGTCTGTTTAGTTGATGTTAGAAAGAGTTAAAATCTACAACCATGCAAATGGCAAAAGCGTAAATGAAACCTCAGCAAGTACATACTTAATGCGGAATCCAAAACAAAAGAAACAAAATGAAGCAGTGGTCGTAATCAAAATTGCATGTCTCAAGTCATCAATTTCACAGAGCCAAAATAAAAGACGACATCAACAAACTCAGCTTTGAGGACAAAGTTTCCCTCAAGGGAAGGGCAATGTTATGAACATAAAAATAATATAAATATATACAATAAATAATAATTAATGAATATTAAATGTAATTTAATGAGAAGTTGCGACTCCTCAATTTTTGATGCCCAAGCTATATTTAAGCGGGCCATTCATTGTAATTATTATATCATCATCTAAATATTATTTTATCAAATATGTGGGTTATTCAGAAATTGTGGGTGTATTTAAAATTGCTTTGAGAATATCCGGATACGCATATTACAATATACTACAGCTTTATAAGACTTTTGTGTTAGACATGATGCTGATAATTTTTTGGATCTATTTTCATGTTGAAATCTGGAAGACTGTATAAGCTATTGCACATTTATGGCCTTTTGATGGATGCCTACTTGGACAGCCATAGGCTGGGATAAATAGTCTATATTATGGACAAATGTGACTGGGAGTTTTTCAAAGTTTTTTATATTTTTTACACACACACATATATATAATTCAGAGTATGTTATATCATGCTTTAAGCACCTAAAGAATGTGTTTTTCATACTCTGATAAATAAAACCTAGATTTGTTTTCTTTGAAAAATCATATATTGTAATTGTCAGGGTTTATTAATCACTGGTGAGTGGTTACTGGACTGGTTTGAGAGCAGGTGGGTGGCTACTGAACTGGTTTGTTGTTAATTGTCAGGGTCTGTTAATCACAGGTGAGTGGTTACTGGACTGGTTTGAGAGGTTAGAGATAAAGAAAATGACGATTGTAGAGGGCTCACAAACTACGAAATACAATTTATTGGGACATGTAGTGCTAATGTCACACAAAAAACATCTGTTCAGCATGAAGTCTGAGCAATGGAGAACAAGTGATGGCAATTCACCCCGTTGGAAATATAGACAAGTTTATAATTCCCTTGTGGTTAAAACTTGAAATTCATGGTGACCACCCTTAGTCCTTTAACAAGTCAGTATCTTGTATCTAAGTTTGTAATAGTTGCTGCTTTGATTCAGAGTCTAAGATTCTGCTAGTTAGCCAATGTAGTCTGCTCCTCACTTTTGTACTGCTTTCCTTTTACTAGTTAAATGGAATAATCCTTCCGTACGGATGTTTGTTGTTTTCACAAAATTGGCATACTTGCCATCTATACTGATATCAAACACTTCCAAGTCTTGGAACAAATAAAATGTATATATAGAATATTCAGCAGCTATAAAATGAAAAGCTTTGACCCCACACCCTAATCCATCTGCCATTCTATAATGCTTACATTTTTATAAAGAAGTATAGACTTCCATCAAGTCAACATCCATATTGTAAAAAGTGTTGAATTCTAAACAAGAATGGGAGAAAATAACGAACATAAACTTCACAAGGAAAACTGCAGGTTTGCCCAACCTTCAACGGTTCTTGTAAAGGTTCCTACTATGAATCATAGATAACCTAATAAGTTTTAGAACATAAATATGGGAAGATACATAAATTTGGTCCCTGCAACCCAGCAATTCTTTCTGAGAATAATTGATCCTGTGATTATATTTGTTTTCAAGACTCCAGTGCATTCCAGAGATCGCGGTCCTCAAAATCTTTTATTAAGAAGGTAGCACCTGCATCAATGAGTTCTTGTCCTGGATTCCTTGTAGTCAGCCCCACAACTGCCAACCCTGCTGCAACAGCTGCCTTCAGCCCTGAAGGAGAATCCTTCACAATAAAAACCAAGAATGATTTCCATGAGGATCCCTGAAGAACACTCTCAAAAAAAAAAAAAAAACTCGTTCAAAGTGCAAACCTCGAGAGCAAATGCTCTACTTGATGGAATATTAAAATGTTCTAGTGCCTTCAAATATGGATCCGGGAATGGCTTTGCTCGATCACATTCATTGCCAATAACCAAGAGCTCAAAGAAGTCTGTGAGACCTACAACAGAAATCATGAGCTCAGCATTTTCTCTGGGAGCATTGGTGACTGCAGCACACCTTAAGCCTCTGTTTTCGATCCATTTGCACAGTTTATATAAGCCATTCACTGGTTTCAGGTTCTGAACTGCCTTTCTGCAAAACATTTGAAAAGGTGAAAGGCATCATTTGCATGTATCCATTCAAGCTTTTGAAAAGTAGTATCAGTTTTGCACTACTAGTATATAACCATGTTAACCTTGGATCTATTAAGCATCCAAAAGGGATAAAAAAACACTAGGTACAAACGTCTCAGCTTTTAATAGATTCGTACTTAAGTGAGGATATGTGTGTGTGTGTGTGGAGTGGGTTAAAAAGTGGATAAACTCAACCTCTAGGGAATTTATTTTTTCCAGGTAGGCAAAGTTCTGCTCTGATTCACTCATTTTTTTAAAATTCTGACATTCTGGGACTTTTTAAAATGGGCTAAAATACCTTGGGGCAAAGTTCCATGGACGAAGTGCCCATCAATCAGGTGGAACTATAGCTTCGGTCTTCTGGTAGAATTCCTACCAGATTTGTGGAAGAATCCCACTTTCTGACATGTTGCTCTTAATGAGCCAAATGTTGATGAACTATATATGATCCATTCATGAGCTATTGTGGCCTTGTGCCTTGAAGAATCTAGGGTTTAAACTGGGTACCATTCTCAAAATGGAGGAAAGTGCCCAGGAAGTTTTCCCAAGATATATTACCTGAATATATACACACATATATAGATATGGATTCAATCATTTTTATGTCAGCTTTTTTAAGTGTGCAACACACAAAGAGCTACCCCCACCCAGGCTGTAGAACACCTTGCTTCTCTCAGTGCAAAAGTACATGAAAGTTAAACGAAAGTTTGGTTGTTTCAAACAAAAATGGTTACAGTTTTATTTCTTGCATCAGAAAGAAAGTATGCATTAGTCTTATCTTTACCTGCGAAACAAAGCTTCTTTATCATCCATAATTTTCTGACGTTGGCTTTCGTCCCAGTCAGGAAAAAGTGCAGCTGCAACAACATCGTTATGCTTCCCACTGATGTACTTAGAAAAGAACTCCTCTGTTATGGGATCGCCACCTTGGAAACCAACCTGACAAAATTCTTTATGCTGATTTATAGTTTCCTAGCCACCTTTTGGAACATGCTAAGTGTTCACTGTACAAGTAACTCATAACTCTAAAACAATCCTAATTTATAAAGTTATACAAACCTCTTGAAGAATATCACGAAACGTTGAGTAATGCAAAGGATCTGAATCAACAAGAGTTCCATCCAAATCAAATAACACTGCTTCAACAAAGTTTGCAGACGGAAAGGGTCTTGTCCTGTAATTTCAAAATGATCCCAACAACCATTAATATTACTAAACAGAATACATGTTTAAGTACATAAGCAGTATGAAGCATATTTCATTCTCTTCATTATTTGTCTGAAGTGCATGCAACAATATGTCCTTGCATAGCCCTAAGCTCTCCCAAATTTCAATGACCAACAATAACCCTTTATTTTCTTTAACTGACATAATATACTACATTGACAAGCTGCATCTGGGATCTGGAGACCGTAGGATATATTAGAACGTTTTAGCTATGATCTAAGGCTCATGACCATAAAGATACAGGTAATGACATTATGAAGAGAACATGGGTGAAGGTGCACATAAAAACACATAAAAAATAAAATGCAGTCTGTGAGGGTATTAGTGGTACAGATGCACAAACTTACTGAAGGCATTGAGTGCATGTAGACAGCTGGTTTGGATCATCATTACCATATACAAATTCAGAGATGATGAATGAAGGTGCAGATAAAAACAGTTATAAAGGATAAAACAGAGTGTTTGTGAGGGTATCAGCAGTACAGAATCACAAAATTACTAGAGGCACTGAGTGCATGTGGAAGGCTGGTTTGGACCATAATCACTATATACAAGTGTAGATTTGGATTTGGTGCAATTCATTAAAAAACAGGAGTATATGTAAAAAAATGCACTTATGGTAGTATTAGGCAAGCATACATACTTGGGTTGTAAAGGAAGAATACGTAGGACCCATATGAGAAATGATCACAGAGAATGCCAAGAAACTAGACCAACCCGGCTAATTATATTAATGCTGGGCATAAATCAAAGTTGAGTTTCTAAATTATGTTGAAGTTGGAGAACTGGCCATGATGGAGAGACACTGCGAGGGTGAGAAATCCCGAGATTATTACACAGGGCAATCAAGCTGGAAATGGATGGAACACTCAATCTGCTGCAAATCACTATGCTGCGGAGCTATCCTGCGCAAATGGAGGCTGTACCAGTGCTGAAGAGATCACAACTGGTGAAGGAAATGTTGGAGTGGATACCATTCACCAAAACTTGAGAGATCCCTCTCAAAGATTAGCCCACATGAAAAGTACTTGGTACAAGAGAGGTCGCTCTGTAGCCAATCCTCTGTATGATCGGAAGGTGTATAGCAGGCCTAGTAAATCAAGAGCCAGTTGCTCCAAGGCTTTCCTGCAGAGCTTTATGTTTAAAGATGATAGACTCTTAAAGGAAGAGGGCTGAGAACTTCTGATCAAGATAACAGAAGAAGGCAAAGAGGGAGCCTGTAGAGTCTCTATACAAACAATGGTATCTTCCCTAAATCTAGTAATAGATGGGACGATGGAAAATGAAGTGCTCCTCATTCTCCACCTCCTACAGAGATCAAAGATGACAGAATCTCTCTCTACAAAGAATCTGGAGCTATGTCTCAGCCCATAACAATTAAAAGCAAACCCTTAACTAGTAAAGGGAGATTCTCACCTTGTGTGACCAATGATGTTGGAGATAGTCAGGTCCAATGATGGTGCCACTGAAAAAAATCCGTAGGAAATGCTTAGCATTAAAGGCCATTTTGGGGCCAAGAAGTTGTGGGGAGAAGTCCAACTTGGATATACCACCTGTAAATATCATCTTTGACCGTTTTATTGATCAGAGATTTCAAGTGAAGAAGGAAAGGAGAGGAATCCACAGAGTACCTAAATGGGGGAAGCTGATCAAAAGAGATATGAATAGACTGGAGAAGCAGATTTGTCTTAGAATATCAACATCAGCAATGTTGGGTGAGACCTAAAGAAGCAATATCTCCAAAGAACATAGTGCCAGATATGGGTATTGCTCATGACCTAAGGCTAAGTCATCCAGGAACTTGAGTCTATGAAGATAGAATGTGAGCCTAAAACTACTCTTGAGACAAAGGCTAGGCAACAAACCCTGCCTAAACAATACTACTAGATCATACACTAAGGAACAATAGTTTGACCCTCTCAATGTATGCCTACTGCACAAAAATTGAGGACCCAAACTTCTGATCCATAAAGAACTATGGGTTTAATGATAGTGTTGAAGAGGCATGCTTTCAAAAGGATATCCTGGGGCTGGAAATATATCTGGAAACAATGGTGCACTAAGGTGGAAAGTGAAGCATATTCCTTACAAAGGCACGACTAGGACGCAAGTTTAACATTAAGGGATGGTCCAATGAACTGTAGACAGTAGTGATCTCCATGGGCACTCCCTTATAGTAGAACTAAAAACAGATAGAGCCTCGTTGAAAGTATTAAACAACATTACCTTAGTCTTTCTAAGGTTAACTACCAAATGACAATGCACACATAATGAAGCAAGTGCATCCATATGACTCTATAAACCATCAAGATTCAAGAGAATGCGAGAGAAATAAGTGCGGATCACTTAATTTGAAGCAATCTGGAATAATCCTCCCACTGAATACCCCACAAGATGGCAGGATATATGGCTCTGATACCACTCAAATATCCCCAACTCAAAACTAGGAAAAATTGTTGCTTTGGTTGTGTGATTTTGTCGAACAATTTGCATGTGTATTCATTTAGGACTTTCTTCAAAGACTTGGCATATATTCTCAAGTAGACATTTCATCAAACATTTTACAAGTATTCTAGATACACATGAAATAGAGAGGCAATATTGCCATTTTATTATAAATGGAAAATTTCTTCCAACACAGATACGTATTGGCTGCTATAGCAGCTAAATCAATAACACACAATAAGCAAACCAAAAACCTGGAATATTTCCATGGCTCAAATAGTAGGTGCTACGCCTTCCTCAAGACTATTCTAAGATGATGTCATTCAATCCAGATGAAGACTTCTTCTTCTATGGCCTCACGGACCTCCTAGGTGTTAGTCGCACTCCTCTCCCAAATCCCTACAACTCTCCTTTGGTTGTTATTCTTCCCATAGGCCTCATAGCCTCTCCTTTGCTTACAGCCCTCTCAAAAGAAGTGTCATGACCCTCCTCTCAACCCTGGCGGCTTGCTCCAATTCGCGGCCTCCTCGTGTGACCAGCAAAAAGGGTGATTCATCCCTTACAAGGGACCACGACTCCACAAAGTGTCACGTCCTCCTCCAAGGCCGCGGCTTCACTAACAAAAAAGGGTCAATCCCCTGTGGATACTCCCACCACTGTCAATGACCACGGATCCATCACAAATGAACTTGGCCTCTTATAAACTCCAACGCTCCTCCAGAAAGGATTCGGCCTCCCTCCTTAATGCCACATTGTTTTCTAGTGCCAACGATGCTGCCACAAGGGAGATTTGGCCTCTTTAGACAAATCGCCCAAGCAAGATGCTACAAACTGAAGATGAATTACTAACTAGGCTCAACTCGAAACCCCGGGTGGATTTATCCCTTGTCTATCTAGGGTGGATATTTCACCACCATAACCAAACCACAATGGAAGAGGTTTTGCCAAGCCCTCTAATGAAAAGCCTTAGCTCCAAGAGCATCCAATCAAGAGATCAAATCAAAATCATATATGTCTAAGTGAGGTGTTGCCTCTCCTTTTATACTTCTCCGGAGCTCTTGTTTCCTTATTGACATAAACCCATGGTATTGACAATAAGTGAATGAAAGATGGTAAATGAACTAGGTTGGGCCTCATATAACTCCTCCAAATCCTTTGGGCTCACCGATAACATAACCTCACCCTCCTGTCTAGGATAACATATGCCTCAGAAGTTATCCCCAACTGTAGAATAGGGGAACCCAAAAAATGGGGACATTACATCCAACAAGAGAACTCTAACCATAACAACCTAGTGGACCTTCTTTAATGAGGGACCATTACATTTATTCAATACTAACTAGCATAGTGGGCCTTATTTAATAATAACAAGCATAGAGGACCTAGTGCACTTAAAATTGAATGGCCTCCACTATTATTACATTGATGGGCCTTATTGTCGCCTAATCCGCACCTAGGAAATGTGAGAAAAATCTTAACTCACTGGGTGCAACATTGGGGGCAAGTTTAGGTTGACTGCAACTGTAACCACAACACTCAACCTCTCTGTTTAGGCCAACTCCTAAACAAAGCCAAGAAAGGTCGACCCTAATAAAATAATCTAAGGATGAAGACACTAATTAATTCTAAGTAAGCATGTACTGGAATATGAACAAGTACTTGTAAGCAAAGATCTAATCTAGCAAATATAATAAATGAAAAATGAACTACTCTAACACAACTAAATCAAGTTCTATGATATAACAAAGGTAAACTAGATAGCAATAAATACTCCACTAGATAAGATAATTTTATTGATGTCCAACGAATGACCACAAAAGTAGGTCAATGGGACTGTTTTGGAACCATGATGCAATACAAAGAGGGAGCTCTAAGGAGGCTCCTATAAAATGAAATGCAGAAACAAAAGTATGACTAAAACCTAGATATCAAACTCTAAAGATAGAGAGCCAATATAGGAGAGAGATGTACAAAGATAATCGATCTGGAGCCTTTGATACAAAAGGCGTGAGTCTGTCATGTGACGCTCGAACCTTCTCTCCTGTCATTCGAGGCCAACTGGAGGAATCACAAAATAGAACCCTATCCAGAGGGACATCTGGAAGACGAGCTACACAGGGTAATGTTTCTCTACCTGGAGTGATGAGCCTGCCTTTGTGAAACCGTCTAACTGTTGGTACGAGGCCGAGACTGGCCATGACGTTGGGGTCGGATAAAAGAGAAGGTGGTCCTCCGCATTTGAATAGGTTTGGAGTCAAAAGAAGTGCTGCCATCTATTTGCCTCTTGCTACCCCTCGAAGATGGGAGCACCGAGAAAAAAAAAGTAATCTGTTGGTTGGAGGTTGCTCTAGTGAGTGATTTTGTCTGGAGGATGAGGGAGTGGATCCGGAGGGCCTCCTGCAAGTACAAGTAGAGCATATAAGATATCACCACAATGACTTATAAAGTGAGAAATGAAAGTAAAAGTTAGACCAGTGCACAATGACTTATAAAGTGAGAAATGAAAGTAAAAGTGAGACCAATGCCTTGTATAAGATGTAATAATGAACTTATAAAGTGAGAAATAAAGCAAAGATTGATAGTCTACATTTCTTATATCTTAGAACTTGATTTAGTTGTGTTAGAGTAGTTCATTTTTCGTTTATTATATCTGCTAGATTAAATCTTTGTTTACAAGTACTTATTCAAATTTCAGTACTTGCTTACTTAAAATTAACTACTATCTTCATCCTTGGATTATTTTATTTGGGTCTACCTCCCTTGGCTTTATTTAGGAGTTGGAAAAAACAGAGGGGTTTAGTGTTGTAGTGACAGTTCAACCAGCCTGAACTTGAGCCCAAGGTTGCACGTAGTGAGTTAAGATTTTTCTCATGCTTTCCAGGTGCAGATTAGGTGTCAATGTCTTTTAGCATCTATGTCTGGGACAATCTTTCGTATTCCTAGAATTAACGACCATTGTTTATTTTTGTATGTATTTTTTAACTGTGTTTGATGGGCATGCTTGTTGAAGCATAAATCACATAATTGTTCATCTGAAGACTCCACTTAATTAAAATTCTACAAAGTACTCTACAAGAAGAAACTCTCTAGGCCATTTTAATCTTATTCCTGAACCTGAAAAGGTTTCTAGAAGAAGATTGAAAAAGTCTATTTATCGTAGAGTTATTGATAATTTAGGGTTCGAGTCTATCTTTGACATCATAAATATTTTTGACTCCTCATTTCGAAATGGAAAATTATTTATATAGTCCTGTTAATTTTACTGCCATTGTCGGTTATCCCCATGATGTTCCCGAAAAGGCTATTTTTAAATTGCCTTTGTTTGAAGGAAATAATGTTGTTAGTGCTCGAACTCATATACAAGCCTTTAAATATATTGCTCATAAATATGCTAATTGATTTGAAGATGTACACATGAAGTTATTTGTTTTATCTTTAGAAGAAGATTTTCTTGATTTGTTTACAGAGTTAGATGATGATTCAATTAGCACCTTGAAAGATCTACAAAGTGCCTTTTTAGAAAAGTGAGGTGAACGTAAAGGTAACTGTGACTTATTGGCTGCCCTCAGTACAGTTCGGAAAAATGAAAATGAGACTACAAAAGAGTTCAACAAGAGGCTTAATAAGCTACTCCAAAGTTTACCAACCGACATTAAATCTCCGGAGGAAAACATTTTGATTCATTTTATTGAGGCCTTCAATGGAGAGATTTGTTATTAGCTTAGAGACAGGGACCCTTAATACCTTAAAGCAGCCCAGAATGCAGCTTTAATAATAGACAAAACACATGCAAGCTTCAAGGAGGTCAAATCTACTAGGATTTACAAGAGGTAGTACTTCTAGAACAGAACGTTAGACAAAAGCAATAGCAATTCACAGTAGTGATTCCTGTCATGATTTGATTAAGGATTTAAAAGAAACAATCATGAATATGGAAATGAATCATGCTCAATAGCTTAATGTCCTATAGAATAGACTAATCCAAATGGAAAGGGCTCAGCATAATAGATTCCAACCTAGGGGAAATTAGAGATGGCAAAGGCCTAGAGGACCTCATCAAGATCAAAGGCCCCCTAATCAATTAGAGCCTACAAATATGGTTGAGCTTGAGGATCCTTTTTTTAAAGCATGCAAAGAGTTCCATGAAGAAGCTTGATGTGCTATATAGACAGATCAACAGTGAAGAAACCATGGGTTGTGATGGCAACAACTATATTGGATTCTCAGACTACATCAACACAGTAGGAAAGACCTATCCCATTTCCAGTGATCATATGCATCACATAAAAGAGAAAAATATGCAAAGTGATAATGTTACCAAGTTGTATGATGACAAACCCACATTGGAACAAATTTTGGAAATAATGAAGTACAAGGGTGAAACTTACTAAAAGAAAGGAAATGAAAGCACAAGCATTAAGAAGTTTCCCCAAAGTTATCCAAACCTCAAAGGAAGGACCCTTCCAAGTATAGAGTTAAACATTGACATAGGGGGATGGATGTCAAATTCCAAAGTACTTATGTCAGTATTAGAATTGTTGGAAACCTAATCCTACGAGATTACGGTGAAATTGTAAATATTGTAAATATCTAGTTGTAGGGAGTATGAAGAGTCATGAGAGAATGAAACATACCTTTGGAATATGAAACCAAAGCTTACCACACCTTGTATAAATCAATGATTCTTGTTTAATGCAATTCATTCAACCTTGGAGTTATTCCTCCTGGCCTAACAGTGGTATTAGAGCACTTCTATTAACGACAAACATAGTAACCAGCCTTTTCATGATTCAAATTTCAGAGCATGTTTAGAGTTGGTACACTCTGACTTTTGTGGCCCCATGCCTATTGTTTCTAAAAATAGTAACAAATATATCATGACTTTTATTGATGATTACACTAGGATGTGTTGGGTGTAATTGTTGAATGATAAATCTCAATCCTTTGAAACATTAAAAATTTCATGTATGGATTAGAAATGAAGCACACTTGCAGATCGGTTCCCTTTGTATTGATAATGGAGGAGAATACACATCAAATAAACTTGAAGCCTATCTTTGACAACATTGGATAAGGCATCAAATCATTGTTCCATACAATTCTCAATAGAATGGTGTGGAAAAAAGAATGAACATGACACTCTTGCATATGGTACATTCCATGATATTTTTCAATACTTTAAAGTTGATGTTTTGGGATGACGCAGTTCTATGTGTAGTTTATTTGGAAAACATAAGTCCAACTCATGCTCTTGGAAATAAGACTCCATATGAAATGTGGTATGGCCGCATACCTTCGGTGAGGCATCTCAGGGTCTTTAGTTCCATCTGTTATGCCCTAATTCCAAAGGAACAAAGAAACAAGCTTGGTGCAAGGAGTCAAAAGTGCATCTTCTTCAGGTACTCAAGCATCACCAAGGCATATCGTCTTTACGATACGGTAAACAAAATTTCATACTTTCCATAGATGTCATTTTTCTTGAAAAGAATAAAAATGACAAATCTATCAAGAGGCAGCTTGATCATTTGGATAAATTTACCCATGTAGAGAAATTTCATGAAGTTGACAATGAGATTCCACATCTTGAAGGGGGGATCCTTGTCTTGGATCAATCTTTGGAATATCTTTTTGCAACACCGTCTCCCCCTCATGAAGAAGTTCCTTCCACTTCATTAAAACAGGAGATTCAAATGGATGATTTGATTGAGAGGACTGGAAGACTGAAGCTTGAAGCTTGAAGAGAATGAAGCACCACTGGACCCTCATAGATAAGATAAGATAAATTTATTAATGTCCAACAAATGACCACAAAAGTAGGTCAATGGGACTGTGTAGTACCATGATAACAATACAAAGTGGGAGCCCAAAATTAGCTCCTATAAAAAGCTAAAAGAAGAACTCAAACCTAACCCTAAATCCATAAATAGAAAGTCGATCTCAGAGAGAGATATACAAAGAGATAATAATATGTTAAGTTAATTTATTAATGTCCAACAAATGGCCACAAAAGTAGGTCAATGCGAATGTAGGGTACCAAGATGTCAATACGAAGAGGGAGCACTAATGAGGCTCCTATAAAATGAAACGCTGAAAGAAAAGTAAGACCAAAACCTAAATATCGAACTCCACAGATGGAGAGCCAATCTAGGAGAGAGATGTACAAATATAGTAGATATAGGGCTTGTGAAACAAAAGGAATATGTCTTTCATATTACATCGGAGCCATCTCTCCAAACATCTGAGGTCGACTGGAGGAAGCACAAAATAGAACCCTGTTCAAAGGAAGATCTAGAAGAGGAGGTAGACTGGGCAATGTGTCTCTTCCTTGAGTGATGTGTCTTCCTTTGTTCCTTAGAAGATGGTTGGAAACTGGTACGAGGTCGAGACTGTCTATGTCATTGGGGTCGAACAAAAGAGGAGGAAATCCTTTGCATCTGAATAGGTCTGGAGTAAGAAGAAGCGTCGTTATCTATCTTCCTCTTGGTAACACTCAAAGATAGTAGCACCGGAAAAAAGGAAGTGATCTGTTGGTTGGAGGCTGCTCTAGTAGATGAACGTGACAGAAGGACGAGAGAGCGGAGTTAGAGGGCCTCCTGTAAATAAAAGGCTAGACATATCTGGTTAGGGTACTGAAAGAAACTGGGCAAGGTCTAAAGCTCCGTGGGAAGAAGCTCTCAAAACATACAATGGTACTATCTGTGGATCTCGTATATAAAGGACAATGAAAGTTGAAGTGCTCCTCTGTCTCAACCTCTCAAAGGTGTAAAATCTAGAAAATCCTGGCTGATCGATCAGTATCGTGATCTATCTCAACCCTAAGACAGTGGGAGCCCAATTTGAATTGGCCTAAAGGAATACGAAGTGCATGTGTCCAATAGAGCAATGTGTAGTGGGGTTGAATAATGGGGCTGCCCCTCAGATCCATGAAATGCTCAACATAAAAGGCAATATTTGGACATAACCTACCTTGAGGATTGATCCATGTGACCAACAAATACTACTTGTAGATATCATCCCAAATGATTTCGTTCAACTCTTGCCTAGTAGGAAAGAGGTGACCAAGCGCATCCAGTGAATATCGAAATGGGGGACACCAATCTATCGTAATACCAATTGACTCCAAAAGGGCCAAGACTCCCACTTACCAACATCAAGTGCATCCTGGTGTTGAAGCTTATGTAACTTCAGAAGATATTCTTGTATTGAATAAACCCTAAAAGAATAATACTTAAGACATACTCTCAAAGAAACCAAGTGAAAATAGACAAGTTGGCCCCACATAAAACAATGGGCAGTCTGCCCCAAACAATGGGAAGTCTGCCCCAAATAATGGGTAAAACTGCCCCAGTCACTAGGTAAAATTGCCCCAACATTAGGTAAATTTGCCCCAATGAAGTCGGCCCAGTTAGTGGAAAAATCAACTAGAAAAGAGTATAAATAAGGAGGGTGCATTCCTCATTTGTACACATCAAGCAAGCTCACTCAAGCTAGTGGAGAGAGAGAGAAAGTAGCAGCAGCAGCAGCTGGAGGAAGACTATTATTCTTGGGGTTATCTTTGCTTCTTGTATTTTTCTTTGTAAGAGCTTTAGCTCCTCATTTTATTGACATTGTACTTTGTTGACGAATCTATACTGAAGAAGTTTTGTTGGGTTTTCCTCAAGAGAGGGTTTTCCCAGGATAAATATTTGTGTCTACTGTCGAATGTCTTTTCTTTCAGTGATCCTTATGCATGCAATTATTGTGATGTGATATGTTACATGAATAAAAGTCTAACATAATTGCTTGTAAGTAAAATTCTAACTCCTGGAGGGCTAGTAGAGGAAATGGACTTTAATGATTGATAGGACAAGTACGAGTAGCAGTCCCGCCCCTGCACTGAATCAACTAAGCTCTGCATGCGGTGCAAGAATGAGACCAGGTAGAACATAGTCTTAAGGCGAAAGGATCAAGCATCGAATTCCACAAGTATGATGGGCTGAGGTACTGTCTGCTTGCATTTGATGATGCGATGAAGGAGAAGGATCTAAACTTGCTCAGCAGAGGCCCAGTCAGAGTCGAGTAGATAGGCCCTCAAACCTCTGAGCCGTAAAGAACTGTGGGTCAGATGAGAGTCCATGAGAGACATCTTGGATGGGATATCCTGAAAATGATGTCTAAAACACTGTTGCTCAAGTGATAAGGATCCATACCTTTTATTGACACGGGGATGAAGGGCATGCCGCAAATTGAGACAAGGCCCAGTGAATTGTACCCCCAAATAAGTGTAATAGAAAGTGATCTCAATCTCCTCCCCCTTAAAAAGAAAGTGAAGATCCGAGAGGATATTCTTTGACCTGTTAAAGATCATGACCTTGGTTTTACCCAGGTTGACCGTTAACTGATGAAGATCACATAAAAAGGCCAAGGCATCTTGTTGTCTCTACAAACCTTCAGGAGATGAGGCCAAGAGGATAAGATCATCTGCATGAAGAAGAATAGAGATCAGGACCTGGTGGAGGAGGCACCCATCTCCAACTTGAATGTGTTCCTGCAAGAAATATTCTAGCTCATCAATGTAGATCCCAAACAAAGTAGGAGATAAAGGACATCCTTGATTGACCCTAATGGTACTACCGATGAAGTATGAAACCCTATGAGTTGTGCGAATACAACCCAAAACTGTCTCGTATAACCACATGATGGTTGTCAGAAGAATCTCGAAAATGACTTTATCTCTGAGCCTTTGGAACAATGTCTCTTTGGGGACTGAGTCAAACACTTTCTGAAAGTCTACAAAGCAACAATAAACCTTCAAAGAGTGATGACGTGCCTCCTCAATGATGACCCAAAGCACAAGAATGTGACCAATAGCCTATTATGTTGGTCTAAAACTAGCCTATCCTCTAGCTCTAAGGTGTCTCTACTCAACCTCCTCAGAAAGCTGCATATGGAGAACTGTAGCATAGAGTTTTGAGAACGTGTGGCCAAACATGATCATTCTGCAGTTATTAGGATCTACACTCGGTCCTGATTTGTAAATTAGGTGGATGATATGATGTGACCGAGAGTCTAGAAAACCTGTACAGACGTGGTTGAAAAAATCATCCAAGTGACTGTCCAAAGCATGGATGCCAGGCTTGAAGAGTTCATTCTAGAACCCCCTCTCGTCTGCTACTTTGCTGGTGCTCATAGCCCAAACTACTTCCCATATTTTATGATAAGTAAATAAGTAGCAAGAGGGGGGAGGAAGGTGACTTGGATAAGGGACTGCCTTGAAATATCATAGAGGGAGGAGGTATGGGAGAATAAATATATTGGATCAAGATCAGGTGGGATAACCATGTGGCGGGGGGAAATGTTATGCCATAATGCTTTTAGGGAGTGGATAAGGAAAGCCCTCAATTCACGCTGCTTATGGGAGATAAAGAGGCATTTCTTGTGGCAGAGGAGGCGACAGTAGGAAGCTTTGAGACTGGGGAAGGAGGGGTGATCATGAATGAAGGCATGTCGTAGCTAGGTGTGGAGATTTTTACAGTTAATATCGTACCACTAATTCATGGGACAAGACCCAATTTTTTGGGAGGTAGAGTGTTAGTTTTTGTACCTAGGAAGTGTCCCCTAGGTGAATTTTTGCCTAAGTCACTTAAGTGGGGAAAAAGTGACCCTTGCATTAAATGACTTGAGATGAGCATTTAATTAGACTTTCTAACTTAAATTCACTTTTGGGTAAAAATTTAAGTGAGGTGAATTAAAATTATTTTTATGAGATTTAATGAGAGATTAATCTCATCCATCCATCTTATTCATTTCTCACCATTGGATTGAATCTCTTCACTAACCCTAGGGATTCACCCAAAAAGGCAAGGGAGGCATTTTCAGCATTAACATTTGAGAGAGAAGTGGAGAGTAGAGAGTTGAGAGTTTGCACAAAAATCGAGGAGGAAGCTAGGGCAGTTTTGTACCAGCACGCATTTTGAGGAGAGCTTTTTCAGTGGGCACATTTCCCAAAATCCGTACAGTTGCATTTATTGGCACGGGTTTCAAGGCACTCTTTCTACAGGTTATTGGCATGGGTTTTGAGGCACATTTCTATAGGTGGATGGCACGGTTTTTTAAATCCGTACAACAGCAATAAATGTTGATCCGTACAGCACAATTCCCAAGGCATTAAATTTTGGGCACGGTTTCCAAGACAGGGCATAGTTTTCGAGGTCCGTACAATAGCATTAAAAGATGCTTTACTGTACAGAAATTTCTGGGTGTGTGGAACAGAAATCGAGGCTGAGTTTGGCATAAATTTTGAGAAGATTTTTATGCACAGAAATCGAGGCAGCCTTGCACAAAAATCGAGGAAGATTGCTGGGTGATTTTGGTTGGTTGAGATACGTACATTTTGATTGTAAAATCATTGTACTGAAATATTGCTGAAGAAATAATAAACTCTCTCTCTCTCTGACTGGTTTTCCCCGTGGGGGTTTTTCCAGGGCTATTGGCCAAAAATTTCTAAGTCTGATTTTTTTATGGTGTGCATGGTTAAATTAGTTTTCTGCCTGTTAAAAGTGTTTTTACAGCGTGTTTAACTGTCTGTAATTTTTATAAGTAGTTTCCAGCCAATGCAAAACTAATTGGGGATGAAAACACTGAAAAACATGACATAAACCAGCAAGCTGAAATAACACAGAAAATTTACATGGTATCAAAGCTTGGGGGCAGAAAACAGTAAAATTTGCAGACACACATAAATTTCCAGATTTCAGTATTTTCTTCTGGTAGTGAACAACACCTTGTTGGGTTGACTGTAAGATGGCTACAGGACTTAGGTTGGAGGATAGGATGGATGGGCCAGGAAAATTTGTGCCATGGAAGGCTAGAATTTTACTGATTTTAGAGGAAAATGAATTGTGGGAGGAGGTGGTAAGAAACACTATAGCAAACCCTGTTCAGATTCCCGCTGCTACAGATGCATCAGCATTATTAGCCTTCAACAAGGACTGTAAAGCTAAAAGAATAATCCTTGATGTAGTTAAAGATCATATCATCCCTCACAATTCTGGTAAAGCTAGGGCACATTTGATGTGGAGTGCTTTAACCAGTTTATGCGAGAGTACCAATGAGAACGGGAAGATGGTTCTCAAGGAGAAACTGAAGAGTATAAAGATGAATTGTGGAGAGGGAGTGACATCTTACCTTACCAGGATATCTGCAGTTAGAGATGAGCTGGCAGCAATTGGGGAGGTGGTCACTGTTACTGAGCTTGTGCGTACAGCAATGAATGCGACTTCCAAGCCCTGGGGTGCATTTGTGCAGGCTATAGTGGGCAGAGAGAACCTACCTTCATGGGAGAGACTGTGGGATGACTTTGTGCAGGAGGAGACTAGGAGAGGTCTCGTATAGGGCAGTTCTACACAGGGTAGGGAAGATGAGGAGAATGTGGCTTTGACAGCAAAGGGGAAGAAAAAGAAGAAGGGTCCCAAGCAGAGTGGGGCCAAGCAGCAGCAACAGGGTGGGCAAAAGAAGGACTTGAGTAAAATCAAGTGTTATGCATGTCAGACATTTGGGCACTATGCTTCACAGTGTCCAAGCAAGAAGAAGAAGAGATAGCAGACTGCAGCTTCAGCGAAGGTTGATGACTCCGGAGATAGATTTCAGAGAGAGTTTTCTCTGTGTGCTGGACAAATTGAGAGAGAGAGAGAGCTTCTTTAGTCACCAGCACTGATATGGATATGGAGATGGAGTATTCCTTATTGACAACCCATCAGATGAGTGCATCTACCACTGGCACTTGGTATATTGACAGCGGAGCTTCGAGCCACATGACAGGTGCTCGAGAGATGTTCTCTAATCTTTCACAGACAGGTAGAGATGTGGAGGTTGTACTAGGCGATGACACCATTGTTAGAGCATTTGGTCAGGGGACCATTACATTTTAGAGGGAGTCTATGAGTCCCATGACTCTCAGGGATGTGTTATTTGTCCCTGGGATGAAGAAGAACCTTGTATCAGTTTCCACCATTGAGGACAGGGGTCTTGGGGTTTGTTTCTTTGATGGGCGAGTGCAAGTATTCCCCAAGACTACAGGATTATCTACCTCCATGGATATTGGGGTTAGATGTGGAAAGCTATACAAGCTCTTGTTTCAGCCGCAGCATGCTTTGGCACACAGCAGCAGCAGTGAGCTTTGTGAGCTATGGCATCGGAGGATGGCCCACTTACATCACCCAACTCTGAGATTGTTGACGAGCATGGTTACAGGTTTACCCGAGTTCAGCACTGAGCAGAGTGATGTGTGCAGGGGGTGTGCTTTGGGAAAGTACACCAAGACTACTTTTCCAAGCAGTGACAGCAAAGCAGCAGGAGTACTTGACTTGATCCATTATGATATTTGTGGTCCTATGTCATCAGTCTCTTTGACTGGATTTGAGTACTATATCTCTTTCGTTGATGACTACTCCAGGAAGACCTGGATCTACTTCTTGAGGAGAAAGAAGTCACCCTTAGTATTGAGAGTCTTCCAAGGGTTCAAAGCCCTTGTGGAGAAGCAGACATGGAGGAAGATTCGGATGTTGAGATCGGACAATGGGGGTGAGTATACCTCCAAGGAGTTTGATGGGTTTTGAACACAAGAGGGTATACAGAGACAGATGACAGTTCCCTACACTCCTGAGTAGAATGGAGTAGCAGAGAGGAAGAACAGGTCGATTGTGGGAGCAGCGAGAGCGATGCTCCATGATCAGAGTTTACCGTTCTTTCTATGGGCAGAGGCATGCAGCACTGCAATTTATCTGCAAAACATGAGTCCTCATCGTGCTTTGGGGAGGAAGATTCATGAGGAGATGTACACAGGCCAGAAGCCTGAGGTGAGCCATTTTCGCATAATTGGTTCTTTGACTTACTCTCACGTCCCTTCTGAGAAGGGGACGAAGTTTGATCCCACAGCAGAGAGAGGAATCTTTGTGGGATATAATGAGACTTCGAAGGCTTACTGGATTTAACTTCCTGGCCAGAAGAAGGTTGTTGTTAGGCGGGAAGTGAAGTTTGATGAGGAGAGAGCCTTCAGGAAGTCCAAAGAGTTAGAGTAGAGGGACCACCGGCTTCCACACCTCAGGTGTCTCAGGCTTCTTCAATACAGATCTCAGGTCCATAGGTTTCCGGAGTGACTGGATCACAGGGTACAGGCACAGCTTCTACAGGTTCAGTGGTTCAGGTGACAGGTACTTCAGGGACAGGTTCAGGTTCTGGTTCTCAGGTTACAGGTTCTTCAGGGACTAGTTCATGAGTCACTGGTCCTCGGGGTGTTGGACCTTCTGCTTCTGGGAGTTCTTCAGATGAGGATACACCAGTATGGGAGGAGCCTTCAAGGAAAAGGAAGCCTAAATGGCTTCGTGATACCTTGGAGGAGGCAGACGCATTTGGTAGATCCCAGGAGGAGATCAGGACAGTAGTGATGCCAGATAGATTGGGTATGGCTCTTGTTGCGAGTCTTTGTGATTCAGAGCCTTCCACATTTGAGGAGGCCTCTCAGCATCAGGTTTGGAGAGATGCCATGATGGAAGAGTACCATTCCATCATGAAGAATGATGCATGGGAGATAATGCTGAGACTAGAGGGGAAGTCTGTTGTGACTTCAAAGTGGATCTACAAGGTGAAGCATGCTGTGGATGGCGGTGTGGAGAAGTACAAGGCTTGGTTTGTGGCACGGGGGTTTTCACAGGTTGAGGGAGTTGACTATGATAAGACCTTTGCGCCAGTTGCTCGTTATTCTTCCATCAGAGCAGTGATGTCTATAGCAGCAGAGATGGGTTGGAAGATCCACCAGATGGATGTGAAGACCTCATTTCTCAATGGTGTTCTGCAGGAGGAGGTTTACTTAGAGCAGCCACAGGGATTTGAGATTCATGGGAGAGATTCTCATGTGTGCAGACTGAGGAAAGCCTTGTATGGACTGAAGCAAGCTCCTAGAGCTTGGTACTCCAGGATTGATGCGTATTTGACATTGATGGGTTTTCAGAAGAGTGAGGATGATCCCAACCTTTACTACATTGTGGTTGGTGGAGATCCTCTCATTCTTTTGTTATATGTTGATGACTTGTTTATCACTGGAGAGGAGCGTCTCATTGCACATTGCAAGAGAGACCTTTCTACTGAGTATGAGATGACTGACATTGGGTTGATGCATTATTATCTGGGGATGAAGGCTTGGCAGGAGCCTGGACATATTTTCCCGGGACAGGGGAAGTATGCAGTTGATATTCTGAGGAGATTTCGAATGGAAGATTGCAGGCCGATGTCCACACCTATGATCACTAATTGGAAGTAGCTTCATGCTTCTGAGGGTAAGTTGGTGGATCCTACACTTTACCGTCAGCTCATTGGGTCGTTGATGTATCTGGTCAACACTAGGCCAGACTTGTGTTTTGCGGTGAACACTCTTAGCCAGTTCATGGTGGAGCCTAGGAGTGTACATTGGACTGCCGCAAAACATGTGCTGAGATACCTTGCAGGTACAGTGGACTATGGTTTGGACTACAGGGGTTCGGGTGGAGTCAGTTTGGTTGGTTTCACAAATTCAGACTGGGCAGGCAGTGTGAGGGATCGGAAGAGCACTTCCGGTTGTTGTTTCAGTTTGGGCTCTGCAGCAGTGTCGTGGTTCAATCGGAAACAAAAGTCCGTTGCGTTGAGTTCTCCTGAGGCTGAGTATATGGCAGCCAGTCAGGCTACTTGCGAGGCACTGTGGCTTCGTAAGTTGTTGGTAGACTTGTTTGATCAGGAGCTTAGGCCTACGGTGATCTACTGTGACAATCAGAGTTGCATTCAGCTCTCTGAGAATCCAGTGTTCCATGACAGGTCAAAGCATATTGAGATCAGGTACCATTTCATCTGTGACTACGTTCAGAGAGGAGCAATAGAGTTGCAATACATATCCACTGATGAGCAAGTAGCAGATATCCTGACGAAATATTTAGGGAGGGGCAAGTTTGTTTTCTTCAGAGACAAGTTGGGAGTGGTGCAGAACACCTTCCTCGGTAAGAGGGAGTGTTAGTTTTTGTACCTAGGAAGTGTCCCCTAGGTGACTTTTTGCCTAAGTCACTTAAGTGGGGAAAAAGTGAGCCTTGCATTAAATGACTTCAGATGAGCATTTAATTAGACTTTATAACTTAAAGTCACTTTTGGGTAAAAATTTAAGTGAGGTGAATTAAAATTATTTTTATGAGATTTAATGAGAGATTAATCTCATCCATCCATCTTATTCATTTCTCACAGTTGGATTGAATCTCTTCACTAACCCAAGGGATTCACCCAAAAAGGCAAGGGAGGCATTTTCAGCAGTAACTTTTGAGAGAGAAGTGGAGAGAAGAGAGTTGAGAGTTTCCACAGAAATCGAGGAGGCAGCTAGAGCAGTTTTGTACCAGCACGCATTTCAAGGAGAGATTTTTCAGTGGGCACATTTCCCAAAATCCGTACAGCGGCATTTATTGCCACGTGTTTCGAGGCACTCTTTCTGTAGGTTATTGGCACGGGTTTCGAGGCACATTTCTGCAGGTGGATGGCACGGTTTTCTAAATCTGTATAGCAGCAATAAATGCTGATCCATACAACACAGTTCCCAAGGCATTAAATTTTGGGCACGGTTTCCAAGACAGGGCACAGTTTTCGAGGTCCGTATAGTAGCATTAAAAGATGTTGTACCGTACATAAATTTCTGGGTGTGGCACAAAAATCGAGGCTGAGTTGGGCACAAATTTCGAGAAGATTTTTATGCACAGAAATCGAGGCATCCTTGCACAGAAATCGAGGAAGATTGCTGGGTGATTTTGGTTGGTTGAGGTAAGTACATTTTGACTATAAAATCATTGTACTGAAATATTGCTGAAGAAATAATAAACTCTCTCTCTCTGACTGGTTTTCCCCGTGGGGGTTTTTCCAGGGCTATTGGCCAAAAATTTCTGAGTCTAATTTTTTTATGGTGTGCATGGTTAAATTAGTTTTCTGCCTGTTAAAAGTGTTTTTACAGCGTGTTTAACTGTCTGTAATTTATATAAGTAGTTTCCAACCAATGCATTACCGGTTGGGGATTGAAAACACTGAAAAACGTGACATAAACCAGCAAGCTGAAATAACACAGAAAATTTACAGAGAGGAGGATCAAGTGGTGTGGGGATAGGATTTAAGGGTAGATTCCCAAATAATTGATGAAAGACAGGTGTATTTGGCGGAAGCAGACTCAAGGGATGTGAAGCAAGACTCGGGTGGGAGCATCCGACCGAGCGTGGAAGTAAAGGTATCAGGGTCCCCTTTAGCAAAGTGGATAGTGGTATTGGGTGGGCCCTGTTATCCCCCATATCGTCATGGGTGTCCACATATGATCTTCATCAAGCTTTTTAGGGGGTGACATATTCATGATCAAGTTGCTGCAAAAAGGGAAATCTTTCTCGTTCACTATCAGCACCTTTAAGACAAAGAAAAGTAGGAAGCTTGGGGATAACAAACACCACAGGTGCTGTTATACTTGTCAAGACCAATACTCCTCGTGTTATGAAGGGTAGAAATATTGCTAGCACAAGGGAAATTTTGGCAACTGGGAATGAAGACAACAACAATACACCTCAAATAAAAGAAACTCCGTAGCTGTTCAGCAAGAAGCAGAAGACATGACAGAAATTTCAGAAGCAAAGGAAGTTGCAGGGGGTCTTTCTACAGATGATATCAGAGACCAGTTCAGGAAGTGTTGAAGCTGCTTTTTCAGATGATGTGCAACTTTTAGATTCAGAAGATGAAGTGCAACTATTAAATATGCTTTGTTGCTGGTTAGAAGATTCAAACTCAGAGGCATTTAAAAAGCATCTTCCACGAGTACTAGACTATCTATGGGTTGCAAAAGATGGCATGAAGATGAAGGGTTACGATGGCAGTCAGTTATGGGATACATCATTTTGCTACCCGTGCTCTTATATCAACTGATCTCCTTGATGATTGTTGTCTGATTGCTTAAGAAAGCGCATATGTATATAGAAAAGACACATGCATGATCAAATTTCTGATAAATATGATGTCCATTGTGAAATCATTTGAAATTAGCGATTGAAGGTTTATCATGGAGGCTAGTAGTTGGAATCCATGCGTTTTCCCAAGCTTCATAATGCAGATCTACTGCAGTCTTTGAGGAGGAAAGCTACAGGAAATGGAAGGAGGCTTTTGGCGGTCCAAGAGGAAAATATCCACAATACTTATTATGGGCACTACCATGAAAATGCTTCTTGACACAGCTGCGAGACTTTTAAACCTAGATTTGGACAGTTCTGGGTCAGTCTTTGTTGGGAGCTATATTTTACAACTTATTTTACATTTTGCCATCGCACATGGTGCACCATCTTCAGAATTACAGTTGAATCTAGGCATCTACTTGAAATACAATGAGACAAATCTTTCTTTACTTGTTGATCGTTTCTGTCGGGGTTCGAGCATTTTTATGGAGAACTAGAGATCATGTTACATCGGCGTTTGCTCCATGATGACAACAATGGTGTGGCTGAAAATCTGAATGAAACTGTATGCTTTAACAAAAAATAGGACTTATGAAAGCATCCGCAGAACACCGAAGGAACATAAATCTGCAAATGATGTTTGAGGATTAGATAAAATTGGTAAAGATGGAGCATTTCACAAGAAACTTAATAAAGCTGGGGTTTATACGGTTCAAGTTTTTCTGAGGCTTGTGGTTAGATCAACAAAAATTGCGAAATATCCTTGAAAGTGGTATGTCAAACATGTGGGAGAGTACAGTAGACCATGCAAAAACTTCATCAGTGGGAAACTCTATGTTTACTACAATGGTGAGGCGCGGAATGTTGGTGTTATATTCAATGTTTATGAACTTGCAGGTCTTGTGGTCTTGCGCTGGGGCATCCACAGTCAACAATAACAACACTTTCCAGGGACAGTGATGCAGAGTTACACCCGGGTTTCAAACAGGTCAATAGGCAGCAGAGTTAAAGAAATCGCCAGAGGATAAAAACCCGAAAACTCATAGAAATTGGCTCTCGATCAATTAAAATTTTGACGGCCTGTTGGATTCGTGATTTATGGGATAGCCACATCAGCGATTGACGCCCCCTCTCGGACGGCGGTTATTTACTGAAATCTTGATGTCTCGTGGATATTGGCGGTACCTCGACCCATCTGTCATTTGTTTCCCATAGAATTTTGGGCCAGGTTGGGATTTTGATATCATAAGAAAAATCAGGAGAGCAGAGTTTTCATTCCATTTCAGTCGGCAGCAGAACAGGTCAAATTGTGGGCGCCACTTCAAACATACAGCGTCATTCATTGACAGCCGATTGATAAACTCATCACGGGTTTATTAGCAGCAGCCGGTCACGCCCTTACCGATGATGCCAAACCCGAGCGCCAATTTGCGTGGGACTCTCCGTTGTTCTTGTGACAGCCAACGTAGGTGCAATTGACACCGGTTCACTTAAAAGGACGCGACTCTAACTCGAGTCCGTGAGATTGGATTACACTGGTGGTCAGTGATATCCACTTAGGGCAAATCGCAGTCATAAATTACGTGGAAACTCCAAATAAAATCTTAAAGGTCCTCTCGTCTCCTATCGGCTGCCAATGCATAAAAGATTAACATTGGATGAAGCCACTTCATGGCTTGGACTTTCAGTTGGTTATGCGAACTGCCTCATATTTACGGGAGAACCGGTGCAGATTTGATAAATAATTTGGGGTATCTTTTCATACGTAGAGTGCATCTTTTATGCCATTTGCACAGGACCAAAACTTTGGTAAAGTCGACTTTGTTAGCAGACAGTCTTTTGGTGATGTGGCAGCAGAAAGCAGCTTGTCGGTTCATGCAGCCATAGGTGGCGGTCCAGCAGGTCTACGTTAGTGGGAGTTAAAGCCTTTTTTATTTTCGATGGAGCTGAGAAAGTGGATCTAGGATCCACCTTTTTTATTATTTTATTATTTTTATGCTTCTTTTTTGAAAAGTTATGGGAGGCTTTTTTGGTCTTTTTAAGGGACTAGCCTTCTTCATTGTAATCATGGAAAAACTTGGGGAGTTCTTCTTTTCCCATTGAGTTGAATGAATAAAAAAATCATGTTGGGTTTCTGGGCAGATTGAGCATTTCTTCTATGGCTGTAGGTTTCATTATTAGCTATAGACTAAATCTAGCATAGAAGGCTATACTCTAGTCCATTGGGCAAGCATTTGCGGTTTTTAAATTGCTTGTTGACATCATGTTTTCAGAAGATCATAGGAGTAATAGAATGTAGTCGGTATACTTATATTCTCCTCGTTTTTTATTACGGGACGTACTAGATTAACCTCACCTATATGAAGCGTAAGGCCTCTTTGAGTCCTCTTTTTGACTCCATGCTCCCTTCTGGTACTGGCACTAGCCTTTTCCTTGAGGACTGATCCTCCTGTCCTTTCCATCAGTTATTCAAAACACATCATTTTTGTTACATTTGTTTCTCTAAGGCAGCCTCTTCCATTTCACCTTGGCCTCCGTTGCATCTGCCTTAGTGATCCTATATTAGGGGTACCCCCCTAGAGTTGGAGAAGAGCCAACCTGAAGCGAAAAGGAGAGGAGTGTGGTGACATTGGCCTCTCTCCTGAGAATTGTCATCCAGGTGGTGTGTTACATTTTGGGCCTCAACACACACATGCCAGTTTTGAGAGACAACAGGCCCAGAGGAACAGGTGTTGGGGGAGGGGGGGTTTAGCCCGATGGGAAAAGGAGAGAAGCGCATGGTTGTCCAATGGGATGGGGGTTACCAAGAAGTGGTGAATAAAGGGGTAGAGCCCCTGGCCGGAGAGGATGTAATCCACAACACTTGTACCTCCACCATGAGGTTGGCAAGTGAAGAAATGGGAATTAGAGAAGCATGGGATGTCGTTGAGGATCAAAAGCTAATGGACTTCTCCAAGTTGCAGGAGGTGTCTACCATACCCTGTATAAGGCCCCAAAGCATCATTTGATAGCCGATGGTGCCTTTCTAAAGCTAGATCGATCTATTGATTATAAAACACATCCTCATAGCAGTCATGGAGTGTGACCTGAAGGGCTCTGGTGTGGGCATTGAAATCACCCAAAAGGACGACCTGCCCCCAACATTGTGTATTGGATAATGCAGAGTATAAAGCTAGGTATGGGTCGCCATCGGAATTGCTATGAACAACGAACTGAGAGGAGGTTGGGGGAAGGTAGCAGACCATTATGTAGAGATCCCTATGGAGAGGAGGTAAACTAATGAGCCAAACCCACATGAACCTGGCAAGCTCATCCACTAAAACCAAAGAGACCTTGCTCTGAAGGGAGTCCCTACCCAAATAAGCCACCCCACTTGAGCCTCTGAGCCCTCCAGATAAACGAGTTTCTTGCCAAGTAAGCTAAAATCCAATGATAACTTGCTATGTTTAGAAGTGGCCTGATGGGGCTCTCATGGATCTCAGTACAAAAAGGAGATCAGATGAATCGAGAGCATCATGTAACATGCCTGGAAAAGACCAAAGAGACCTATTCCCGTTCCAACATCCCACTAAAATCCCACACACTATCTACGCCTCAACTTTGCTAGTCATTTAGAGAATTTGGGCCAAGAATACCCTGGTGGTGGGTAATCCCGAATAACAACCTAAAGATCTCTGATAACTGCCCATTTCACTTCCTATCTTGCTACTGCGACTAACACCCTAGAATGTTTCAACTTTGCAACCTATGATAGGGTAGGGAGAACATTGTCGCTTGTCTCTAAGAGCCCCGAAGCCTAATCCCCGTTGACCTGAACTGAATGAAGAGTGTAGAGTCGTGACTGAACCAAGCTCTCTCAAGAGGGATATCACGCAGCTCAAGGTAATCATGGAGAAAAATGGTGCCCATTTGTATGGAGTGCGGGGAAGGAGAGGGTGAGAGGAGTGCCCTAACCTTCAAGTTTAGTTCTCGAGCTCACCTACTACGTTCTTCTATTAGCTTGGCTTGAACAAATTCCTCAACCACAGCCATAGGAGGGGGGTCTTTGTCACCACCCCAACAACTTGTGCCCATGAATTACAAATATCTTCATGCTTAGGTTTTAGGTCAAGAATTTCAACATGTAGGGTATTGTTTGGGGGTTGGAGAGATTCTTGAACTTTTCTTGCATTCAATAAATTTTTGAGGGATTAATTTTCAGATTCAACCTTAGCTACTCTCATTGAAAGGGCTAGCAATTCTTGTTTGGCATGTTGCCTCTTGGTGTGAAGCTTACTATTTTCGGTTTCGAGAGCCTACATCCATCACATGAGGAGTTTAATTTGGGATGTCCATAAGAGAAATTGGACCCCAAAGCCATATCAGTTGGACTGTGCATTGTTTTTAGATTACCAGTACAATTTTAAAGATATTCAAATTGCCCCCTACTATCGAAGTTGGGGTTTATCCATAACCCTTCTACTTGAGATAACTGGTGTTGTCAAAGTGGGACTGAAATGAACCCCAAAGAAATTTAGGTCAAAACTCCCATCAATTGTTTGCTTCTCCAGAAGCTCGGCTTGTTACAGGCTGTCACAAATTTAGTCAAATTGTTCTCTGAAATTTCTACTGGACTACCCTCAGCTCTACCACATCACTGCCATCTGCAAATTCATGGACGTGGTGTCTGCAAAACAGAAGATTGGTCGACTGGAAGGAAAGACACACACATGGGGCATGGACGTGATTAGGGAGATATGGAGAGAGATGATCCTAAAAATGAAGAAAGGGAGTGGATTCGAGAGTTGTAATACATAAATTATAGAACCGTCATTGTCATGGGACACTGGAAGTACCGAAAGCATAGGGAGCATCTCACCTACCATCTGAGGCTAACTAAAGGAAGCAGAGCTACAATGGGTAGTGCACCGCTGCCTGGAGGAGGGAGCCTGACGTTGTATCTTATTTTAGGCCATCAGGTTGCCTGGATGGGGCCAAGATTGGCCTTGTCGCTAGTGTTGGGAAGAGGTGGAGGTGGATTGTTGTGTCCTAAGCGAGCGATCAAGGTCAGTGCCACCATCTATCTGTCTCTCGATTCCCTTAGAGGAAGGAAGCACCGGAAAGAAGGATGTGATACTCTGAGTGGAGACTGGTCTTGACTGAGAATGTCACTTGAGGGTGAAGGAGCAAAGCCAAAGGGCCTCATGTAGGTATAAGGCCATACATCTCTGATCGGGGTATCTGAAGAATCTAGTCAAAGTCTAAAGCTTTGTGAAAAGGTCCCTAAAAAGACAATGAAACCACCCACTGATCTTATTGTAAATAGGTCACCGAAAGATTAAGTGCTCCTTAGTATCAACCTCTTAGAGGTGATATACCTGGCAGATCCTATCTAACCAATCGAGCTGGTGATCTGTATCTACACGGAGACGATGAGAGCCCACTCTGAATTAGCCTAAAGTAATATGAAGAGCATGTGCCCAACGATAGAATGTGTAAGGGGGACGAACAATGAGATTGTCCGTCAGATCAATGAGGTGCGTAACATAGAAGGCTATCTTGGGACGTAGCACCCCTAGAGGGTTGATCCAAGTAACCTACAAAAAATTCTATAAATGTCATCTCTAATGACTCTATTCAACTCTTTCTTGGTAGGTAATCGCATCCAGGCGCGACCAAGGAATACCTAAATGGAGGAAGTTGGTCCATCACAATACCTGACAGATGCTAAAAGATCCACAACACCTGCAAACCAACATCTAGAGTGGCCTGAAGGGCTAGTTGAGTCGATGGCCTCAAAAGAGAAATAGGCCAAATATGGGCACTGATCATGCCCCTTCATTGATTCAGCGAAGCTCCGAAGGTGGTGTAAGAGAGTGACAAGACTGAACGCAACCTCAAGCCAAAAACGTCAAAGACCAAACTGTGCAAGTACAATGTGCTGATGAACTGTCTGTTTGCATCTAATGATGAGATGGAGGAGGAAGATTTGCACTCTCTACTAAGTCCCAATCACAGTCTAGAAGGAATGGCCCCCACACCTCAAAGCCATAGAGGACTATGGGTCAGATGAAAATATCAATGAGAGACATCTTGGATGAGATGAACTGAAAGTGATGTATGAAGCATTGTCACTCAAGAAGGGCTACAGATCCGTATCCTTTATTAACTCAGGGTTTAAGAGCATGTCGTAGATTGAAACGAGGTTCTGTGAACTAGACCCCAAAATAGGTATAGGAGCCAATGATCTCAATCTCTTTCCCTCTAAAGAAGAAATGAAGATCAATGAGTAACCTCTTCAATTTGTTGAAGATCATGACCGTGGTTTTACCCAAGTTGACCATCAACTGATGAAGATATCAAAAGAGGGCCAAGACATCTAATTGCCTCTGTAATCCCTCTGGAGATGAGGCCAAGAGGACCACATTGTCAATGAAGAGAAAAATAGATATCAAGACCTGATGGAGAAGGCACCCATCACATCATGAATGTGCTCATGTAAGGACTCTAACTCATCGATGTATATCGCAGATAGAGTGGGGGAAAGTGGACACCCTTGGTTAACCCCAATGATACTCCTGATGAAATCTAAGATTCTGTGGGCCATGTGGAGACATCCAAGGGCCAGCTGATATAATGTCATAATGGTAGTCAGAAGGGTCTCGAAAATGCCAATGTTTCGGAGCCTTTGGAATAATGCCACTATGGGGAAAAAATTGAATGCCTATTGTAAGTCTATAAAGCAACATCAATCTTTCGAAGAGCGGTGACGAGCCTCCTCAATGATGGCCCAGAGCACAAGAATGTGATCAATGGTCTAGTGTGCTAGTCAAAATCCCGCAATGTCCTCTATCTCTGAGTTGTCTCATCTCAAGCTCCCTAGAAAGCTGCATATGGAGGATTGTAGCATATAGCTTGGAGAAAGTCTGTCCAACCATGATCGTTATGTAGTTGGGATTGGTATGAAGGCCCGATTTATGGATTGGGTGAATAATGTGATGCAACCACGATTTTGGGAAGCCAGTGCAGACCACATGGTTAAACAGGATGGCCAAGCGATGATCAAGTGCTCGAAGGCCATGTTTGAAGAGTTCAACCTGGAACCCTTCCTTATCTACTGCTCTACTAGAACTCATCGCCCAAACAGCCTCCCTATCATCGTGGGGAACAAGTAACTAACAGGAGAGGGGGGATAAGTAACCTAGATAAGGGGTTTCCCGAGGGTGTCATAGAGTGAAAAGGTATGGGAAAACATTGCTTTTGGATCAAGATCAGGTGGGAGATGGGAGTGGCAAGGGAAGATGGTATGCCATAAGTGTTTGCGGGAATGAATAAGGGAAGTCCTAAGCTATCGTCGCCTACAAGAGATTCAAGTTGAGGGCAGCATTATGCCATATTTAGCTTGAAGCCGTATCTTTCATTTGGGAACTGTCCATAAAAATGGGTCGAACATGAAATTATTAACTTTATTATTATGGTAACTGTTGATACATATAATTTGAACAGTGATCATGTGGGTAGCATATAGGAGTAGGTCTCCCTGGTTCTAAAACAATTCTTTTAAGTTAAAAATGCTGGAATTTAAGACAAATTCTATTTTAGGAAAGCAAATGCAACTGGAAATATCTCTGGTAAGAAAATTCATCTAAACAGACCAATATAATATAGAAACATACAATTTATTGGTAAAAATTTTACCTGTTTGTTTTGCACGATTTTGTTACTGGAATTAAAACAGAAACGGGGTATTTTTTCCTGAACGCAAGCTACAAGCAGGAAATTTCATAGCTTTGCCAGAGTCTAGTAGATACCCCACATTTTCATGTCATAAAAATGGATGGGCCAAAATTAATGAAGCATTTGTCTTGCAGTTTCAAAGTAGCAATAAAAACAAAATATCTGGTGTCAAATATGTAAGAGAGAAGCTACATTACATTTTATGCTTCCCCAAAACAAGATAGGCATATTCCTTCATATATATATATATAAAAGTTTGAATGAGACTTTTCTACTTTCAACAATGAAAAGCAAACGAGAAATATAATCAGGAAAAATATTAACAAATCTGCATGTATTTAATAAAGATAAATTGAGAGTTGTAAGCATCACAAGAACGGTTTATCCATTAGCAGAGTTTCAGAGATTTGATGACAGAGGCCTCTGAAGAAATCTAGGACAGAATATCACAACCTAAGGCACAGAGACTTACCTGGTTCGTTTCTTAGAGTCGAAGTCCAGAAAATGGAGATGATAGTCAGTTGCTAAAGCATATGCAATCTGTTTAACAGATAGGCAGCGAAAAGCCCAATTTTGTGGTTCAGCTCCCAATTGTTCCTTATATAAAGGGACCATAGACTCTAAATGCATGAATCACGTGGATCATCACACTGAATGTTCTGGGTGGTATATTGGGGAATATACCTCTCATTCGATTTCGTTTCATGAATATAATATACCTCTCATTGGATTTCGTTTCATGAATATGTCTCAGTCAGGGAATATGCATGCCGAAGGGCGGGCCTCATTCGATTTCATTTCGTGAATATGTCTCCGTCCGGGAATATGCATGCCGAAGGGCGGGCCTTATACACCCGCCAGAATCGCCACACTCACACTCAGCTTAGGGAAGCACCGTTTGGATCTCTCATTCAACGGCTCTAATCGCATTCGCCAAGCTTCATCCAACGACACTCGCCTGAGAAACCTGTCGTTTCGGCAAGCCTCAGCACTTGCCTAGGGAACCTGTCGTTTCCCATGCTTGCTTATTACTGACGAAGACATATTCATGAATGAGATTTCGTTTCACAATATTACTATGCTTCGTTGGTAACCTTCTCATTTTAATTTTAATAATATATTGTAATGGGTAAACCTTCTTCAAATTTATCTTAATCTTCAATTTATTAAATGTAAGTGTAGTTTAATTTATCAAATTTATCTTAATCTTCAATTTATCAAATTTATATTAATCTTCAATTTGTTTTATTATATTTATTATTTATATGAACAAACACACAACCATTGTGTTGATAATTTATTAATTGTAACAATTCTTTTTGTTTTTATCTCTATCATTGTCAATTATACCGATGTAACTTTTAGATCTTCTTAATAATATTTTTATTATTTGTTTGACATTTTTAAATTAAAAAATGTATGCAAATATGTCATTGATGTTGCTATGTCACTTTTCCATCCCTCTAACAATATTTTTATTATTTGTTTGACATCTTTAAATTTAAAAATGTATGCAAATATGTCATTGATGCCAAAGGAAAAATAAATTATATATATAGCAACACTATGTTAACAAATTGTCATTATTGCCAAAGGAAAAAAAATTGTATGCACCAACAACACCATGTTAGCAAATTGTCATTGATGTTGTCATTGATATCAAAGGAAAATACCATAGGCAGGTTTCCAAAACCATGGGCTTATTATACATCTAGCAACACTATGTTAACAAATTGTCATTAATGCAAAAGGAAAAAAAATTGTATGCACCAACAACACCATGTTAGCAAATTGTCATTGATTTTGTCATTGATATCAAAGGAAAATACCATAGGCGGGTTTCCAAAATCATGGGCTTATTAATGAAAAAAAATATTCACTTAAAGGTTAAACATGTATTTTCAAACAGACACAACTCTTTATTAAGGGTTTCCAATATATATATATATATATATTCAAGAAGATTTGAAAGGAAAGTGTGTGAACAAAAATGCAATATTATTCTAACATGTACGTCTCAAGAAGAAGTATGTATGTGTGAAGAAGGTGCGAGAAAGAATAGAGAATGAAATATGAATGATTATTCAAATAAGTCTTATTCAAGGAAGTAAAAATCGTAATTAAGGGGTTGATGTTGCTCAAACGAAGAGATTAGTGCCTCTTGCTAAGATGGTGCTTAACGGTGGGGATTGATGTCTCCAGTAGGTTGGTGCCTGCAAAGATCCATAATAGTAGGTTGGTGCCTACAAGAATGTGTATCAATGGGGATTGGTATCTCCAATAGGTTGGTGTCTACAAATATTTGTAACAATAAGTTGATGCCTACAAAGAATTATAAAGATAAGTTCTTTGTGGTTTTCTCTCGAAAGGGTTTCTATGTAAATATTGTGTTCCATGTTTGTAATTGATAGATCTTATGTGTGATTTTTTTATTGTGGTAATTGAATTTAAATAAGTGAAAAGAATGTCTTATACCGATTCACCCCCTCTTAGTATAAGTGTGTGTTCAACAATTGGTATCAGTGTGGGTTCTTTCAGAAATAGTCTAACAACTAGAAGTAAGATCTCACAAGTACACATGGCAAGTCAAGAAGGTTTCTCCTCAAAGAGAGCTTCATTGTTCAACAGAACAAAGCCTACATTTTGGAGCATTGTGATGCGAATATATCTAATGGTTGTCAGGTTTGATATTTCAAAATTAGTCATGACTAGTTATACAGCCCCAACAACTCCACCAAGAGATGCAGTTGGGAAGAAACCTAGTAAAAATAATGCAAAAGCCATGAATGCCATCTTGTGCGGTCTATCAGAATCCAAGTTTGTGAAGGTGATGCATTGTGATTCAACAAAAGAAATTTGGGACAAGCTTCAAAATATATATGAAGGTGATGACAAGGTTAAGAAGGAAAAGCTCCATGTTGACTCAAAAAAATAATTTTTTTCATCACATAATATTAGCTTGCAAATTATTGTTGGGTATGTGTTATATTCTTTGCATATGTATTGGGGGGGGGGGCTATGCTTGTCAGCGGCGCGCCTAACGACCCCTCCAACAATTTTTTTGGGTTGTTTTTGGCTAGTTTTGGGGAATTTTCTAAAAATATGTAATTTAATCCTGGTTAAGGGATTGGGGTCTATTATCTAATCCAAATTAATGGATTAGGGTATTGGATGTTGCGGAATACCTATATTGTATTGTGAGTGATTCATAATGAGTATGAGAAAATAAGAGGTGTGACTCTAAGTTTTGCTGGTTTTCCCAGTTCAGGGTTTCCAGGGTAAATCTATGTGTATTATGTGTGAATGCTATGGTGTAATCTCTGTTTTTCTTAAAAGAATCTGTATGCTTTGCTTCTCTACACAGGTTTAAAACTTACAATTATTGTAAGGCCTATTAAATATTCATATATGATATTAATAGTTAGGTGGGAACCCCCAGAAGCAAATATGATATGCCAATTGGTGGAATATTGTTGTGGTTAGATTGGTATGGATATCCCATCCACTACAATAGATTTTTCATTTGGCATGCCCATACTTTCATCTGTTTGAAATTGCAAATTATTTTAAAAGAGGCAATGGTGAGATTGAATTACAATGGTTTGGAATGAATATTATATCTTTACAAAGTTAAGAACCTATATCATGGATTAAACCTTCATGAAAGAGTTGATAAAGGCATAAGATGTATTTGGTGCTAATATTTAAAGTTCATGACCTTATATCCAGCACGAGATATTTTGTTTTTATTATAACAACGATATTGTCCAAGGCAATTTAGTTTACCCTCTATATGTTTGCCACAAGTTTTGGTCACATCAAAGTTTGGCTAGCACAAGCAAAAGATGTTTGGTATGTTGCAAACATTGGTTTGTCATGGTCCTCCATATATTATAATCTATGACTAGAAATATTGCACCAAACACATAATGCTTTGCTTTTTCAAGTACTGCATGCAATGATATTTAATATGGTCATATGTTTAAATGTTGAACTTATATGGATTTGACCCTAACAAGCACAAGGCGACGATATGCATGTGTTAAATGGATGGTATACGAGGTTTCATAATGGATTTTTTTATATTTTCACTGTTATCAAGGGATATGATGAGATTTGTTTCATAGTGGCACTGACAGTCTCAACCTGCGTTTCAAAAGTTTCTTTTTGTTATGAGAAAGTTTTGATGTGGCATATTGACGTGGCTTAGTTGTAGCTCATACATGGTTGATAGATGGAGAGTTGCTAAGGTTGAGAGCTACATAATCTAGGGTTGGCATGAATGCATATTGCCGCATTGGATGTCCTAGTACATGATGAATTAATGCACATTTTCTCGAGTTTTCACTTGGCAAAAGGTTTGTTTCAATATTCATTTTGAGTTTTGTTACATGATTGCCTATGGCTCACTCTTGGAGGACTGTAACCATTTTCATTGCTCCTTAAGGAAATTTTGAGTATTGAAAGGTATGTAGTCTAACAATATTTTCCTATATCAAATTTTAAGTTTGCAACACAATGTATTCTTGGCCCTGTTTGAGATTGGGCTCTTCTTGTATTCTTCCCTATCTCTTTTTGAACGAAAATGTCGAGCAAAATTTTCTTTTCAACAGTTGATAATGAATCCAATGTTAAAATGATGTGGATGATTGAAAATTGATGCAAAATCTTGGTTACAATAAATTGTCCGGTCTCTCTTAAGCGTGGTTTACATGGTCATCCACCCCAATCCAAGTTCACATTTTTTCATTTAATTGTATAGTGCTCCTCATTTCTTATTGTTCATCTTTCTTCGCATACATTCCTTCTGTGAAAATCTAAGTTTGAAGGTTGAAGTTTGTTAAGACTTAGAGTTTGCGTGGAGTTTGCAAACTGCTTTTATTCTCACCAAGCAAATTGTTCTAATTGTTTTTATTTGGAGTTGGAAATACCATTCTCAGAAAATATTTAACTGAAACGGTTCTTAGCCGCCATCCTTTAGTTATACTCGAGTTTGTTGTTTTCTCTCGAAGTTGGGATTCAAGCAAAAACCATGCACCGGGAGCTTCTTTTCCACAAGCTAGGTTTTTTTTTTTTTTTTTTTTTTTCTCTGTACTTTTTGGTTAACAAACAGTGTCAATAATATTTTCAAAACCCTAGTCATGTTATGAAATCCAACTGCTCATAAATTTTTGGTCATGATCAACTCTAATGAATTGGTGGGGATATAAGAGATTTTTTGAACTATTAAATTTCCTTTGAAGACCATAGGAAACATGTTCTCTAGTGGTTAAAACCTTTGTTGATTTTAGTAGAGACTCAATCTTTTGCCATGCTTGATTCTCATCTTCGAAGTCATACTATATAAACAAAAAAATATTTTAGGATTATGTTTTGGTCCAATAAGTAAATGAAGGTCGGAATTGATGACTGCTCAAACTCACCTTCTGTTGTTATGAGGAATTATACAATTTTTTTTACCTTTCTTGGTGAAGGATTTCCGTAGGGTTGGTTAAAAGACTATGGCTCAAACCTGGAATCTTACCTTTGAAATTTTACATATTTTGAACAGTATGAGCTTGAATTCGAGCATTAGGAGCTTTGAATCCTATTCTCTTGATTTAAATTATATTGCTGGCTATGAAATCTATAGTGGCTGTTCATGAGTGATATGTTTGACTATGTATTAAAAAAAATGGAAACTTCAGCTACCATGAAAACATTTAACTTGATATTTCATGGAAAAACTTAAGCTTTGTATGCATCTTATGAAGGTTGGTCATGCTTATGAGACTCAACCGATATAAAATGTAATGTCCCCATTCAAATAAATCTCAAAAGAGGAAATCCCACCAATCTACTAGTTTCCTAGGTTGGGGTGGAAACATTAGATTTGGAATAAGGAGACTATAAAACCCAAAATGGACATTAGCTTGACATAAATATATTAAAAGGGGTTAAATAAATATTTATGATAGGAAAATAAGGTGGAACATGGTCATGGAGACACATTGGTGGCATGGAACCCACACAAAGCTAGATTCCTCATGCCACATGTCATTCTATTCTCACCCATTCGAATTGAAGGTGGAGTCTAATGTTCTTGGGGAGTTGGAAGGTCAATATACTTGGCATGACTCAATGAAGGTCGAATTGGAGTGTAAGAGTAACTTCCATGGAAGAGGAAGATGAATCTTGGAGTTATTGGGACACTTGGGCTAGATTCCCTATCTTCTATGACAACAATGATGAAGATGTTATGACACTTATGACACAAATCAGACCTAAATGGTGACATATGACATATATGACATGTCAGGGCTAAAAATAGCCTCCAAGAAGGTGCACAAGGGAGTTAGGGTAGACAAAGTGACACCCATTCGAATTGAGTGAAGGAGGAGGTTAGGAATGGAGGGACAAGTGGCACACATTGGAATCTCTTCCCAAATCGAGTTGGCATGAAGCTCATGGATGGAATTCGAGATAAGGAGGTCTTTGGAAGTTTATAAATGTAATATCCCTCCCTTATGTCTTATTATTTTGGAGATATATTTGATTATTGTATTGGTTTTCTGGTGAGGAGCTCAAGACCAAGGCCCCACCAGTAAACCTTGTAAGGTATGTTGTTAATTCCTAGTTGTAAATTGTAAACTTAGGAGACTAAAAATAGTGATGCGACTAAGCGACAGGTAATTGAATCCATTAGGGGGATTGATGGCTAGAAAACCACAAGAATCTAGTTAGTGATGACGACTGTCATCTTGAGGCGTCGAGCACTTGCGAAATATTTTATTATTACCTAGAAACGTTTATATGTCATCCTAAGTTGAGGCCAACAACCTATGACCTAAATATATTATCTTAAAGATAAATATTATTGATGACCCCAAGCAATGATCCTAACTACTAATTTAACAAAACAATCGTCTTATTTCCGGCAAGAGAATGCCACAAAAATACTGTAACCACCTAAATGAAAAGAAGCTTAGAATTAGTACTATCTTACTTTTGAAAATACTAATTATTTTTCAAGGGCAAGATAAAACCAATAAATATTACAGACGAGGTAATATTATGATAGAAAGCATTATATTTTCATATGTAGACAATGAAGTATATGAAGTGAACGAGTTATTGTTTTTAGAAACAATTGTTATAAATCATATTGTTAGTAAAATGGAAGAGAGCCTAAGGTTTATTCCTTTATGTGTGATAACATGGCCTTCTTGGTATCACGGATACCTAAGGAAAATTACTATACAAATAAAATGGTTATATATATATCAAAGGCAATTCATAAGCATATATATGAATTGAAAAAGAGTTTATTCTAATAAATCTATATACGTATATGTAGATAGACTGATATATGAAACTTATGGTACAAAATCATAATAGTAAACATATTGTGTATATATGTTTTAGCATATTTTTTTAGTTGTGGTAGTCGAATGAGTATTAACTCATTACATAACTCACCACTACCTATTCGAGTAGGTATGGAGAACATGGGATGAACTCTTGTAATTGCCACCTTTTGATTTCTCACCTAAATTTTGGGTTGAACTCCAGTTGGAAGAGATGATTCCTCTATGAGGCGGACTCTCCAAGGAGAGCTTAAGTTGTCTTTTGTTATTTAAGAAGTATAGCCTACTCGGAGTGGGGGGGGAACTGAATCTCTGGAATAAACTTGGTGTTACGGAGAGATATCCTCGGGTGAATGCTTATTCCTCTACTTGGAGAATGCATATGGATTTCTAGAGATGCCATAACTATCATAGCCCTTACCTCTGTTTATTTTTCTGTGCTTTGAAATTGCATTTTGATTCTTTTTAAAGATGCTCTGCGTAGGGAGAGAACGGTCCCACGAGAGGCCCAATCCCATGGTATGGATGACGGTCGATATACAGACTTGAATTATTATGTAGGCTACTTCTGCATGTAGTATATAATCGGTGTTTGGAAACTCTATTGGGGCTGCGTGTTCTAAATTATTTAGCTTTGTGTTGTTGCGATTTTTCTTTATGAGAGATTTCTGCTTATATATACTGCGTGAAGAGGAACTCTGTTGGGGGTTAACCTTTGAGAAATATTTCTTTATGGAGGATGGGTTTTCTTTTACTGCGCAGAGTTAGGAAAGCCGATTCATTTTTGTAATCTCTACGTTTACTGTATGCTGCCTGGAATCATTTTATTCCTGCGTTTGATTCCGGTTGAAATTCAATTGTTAAGTTGCTCGGGAATTGCATTCTTGTTTCTTCTTTTGGTTGTTATGCCTGCGATGGATCTTTGTTCAATTAAATGCCAGAACGCTTCCTATTTTCTTTTATTCTATTTGTTTAAAGTGGCGTTGAAATTGTTGGATCCTTGTGGATCTCTGTTTCTATTTATATCACTATATGAATTTGTTTGGATCCTTGTGATCCTTGATAGTTTTATGTTTTTCATTTATAATGTGCTAATTTTTGATATACCAATGATTTTGGTCCAGTTATAGATCTCCAAGCTCAGCTTTGACCCAAGGAAATCAGGTTATGTAGATCAAGTTCTATTAATCATGCATAAAACTGGTCTTAGATCTCTGTCGTTAGGTTAAAAATTTGCGTGGAATGCTAGGGTATATATATATATATATATATGATTTGTCTCTCGGTTACTATATATATCTATATATCTATATAGAGATATATAGATATATATAGTAACCGAGAGACAAATCATAACATAGAAGTATCTTTGTTTTTTTAGGTTCATATGGCTGCAACTATGGTTCTTACTGCCACGACTGATTGTTTTTTATATATTTACTTTGATGCATAAAACCGTATGGAACCCTGGTGTAATACCTATTCGTATATACTACACCTCGACTTTTTTGGAATGTGTTGGGCTAGGAACCCATATATATATATATAGTAACCGAGAGACAAATCATAACATAGAAGTATCTTTGTCTTTTTTAGGTTCATATGGCTGCAACTATGGTTCTTACTGCCACGACTGATTGTTTTTTATATATTTAATTTGATGCATAAAACCGTATGGAACCCTGGTGTAATACCTATTCGTATATACTACACCTCGACTTTTTTGGAATGTGTTGGGCTGGGAACCCATGGTTTATTTTTGTTTAAGTATATTCTATTATACATTCGAATTGGGTAGGATACTGGGTTTAAATTAATTGTATATAATATATCAATGTATTTGTTTATAATATGACGCGTGGATCCCTCTGAACCTTGGTGATTGCCGACGAGTGGCTTGGTTAAACCATTACTTATATACTCAATTATTAACATAGTTAGAAGTATGGTATTGTTCGAGCATGATAAGCATTTTAATACGTAGGCCTTATTGTTTATAATTCTATTTAAAACATAGTAACTTATACCACATAATATATGTGCGCAAGAACTTTTAAAGTTTGCATGGAAGTCCTTCGAGAATTTGGTTAACATGTTGTTTTTGGGTGGTTGATTTAAGTATGTAATTGTATACAATATTGACTAAAAAGGAATCTACCAAGTCATTGTTCTACAAAGAGAAATAAATATGATTTAGGAACTCTGTCAAGTTATTACAGATATTGGACATAGTTTTTATGTTAATGTTGAAGTGTTTTGGAAATACTCTCGATCAGAGTGGTTGTGGGAAAGAGCATATGGAAACGATGGTGTTGCAGGATGTAACAGTTTGTTTTTGGATAATAATACAAGATATGACATTATTTGTGGATGTAGCCCATGACTTGGGTGAACCACGTATATATGGTCTCTCATATGTGTATTAATGATGATCTTGTTGCTAATTATGTGTATCAGTTATTGAATTTATTTCTTTATCAGATGAGCAAAAAATTTTCAGTTATATGAATGGTAATGTTTATGAAGACAATGTTGCAGGAATACAATTTTATTTTTGAATATTCACTAATTACTAACAAATAAAGTTTGGGGTATGTCACATTAAAAGTCAAGAACAAATAAGGAGAGTAGCTTTTGATCATTTCTCATTTTTCTTATTGGAGAGCATAGCTTGTCCATGATTGTGGAGTGTTTACTCTACTTGCCTTAGTACCAATTTCGAGGGTGAAATATTCCCATCCTAATTGGAAATTGGAGAGGCCATTCAGACCTTTCATTTGGAGCTACAATGGAGTCATTTGTTGTAGGTTGAATCTACAGGGATGCTCGTGAAATTTTCTTCTTCAACTTGTTTCCACACCTTTCTCACATTTCTCTTCATAATTTGTCTCTTGGAGGAAGGGTGCACTTGGTGAGATGTTGATCTCTTTGGGGGAGCTCTTGTGGCCCCATTTATTTGTAATATGATTTATTTACTCTATATTTTCTGCTTAGAAGATCCTCAGGCCTAAATACCAACTAAAACTATGTCAAAATACCAAACAATGTATAAATGGTGCCATTTTCCTCATATCTTGTTATGAAAGCTTGAAGTTGCTTTATTTCGACTTGTATCGGTTCATCTCTGTGATTTTTATGATGTATGGAGAGTAATTAATGTCCTGAAGAAGTTTCATATACATTACATAATCCTTTGGAACATAAATCTCGAATTTCATAGCAGATGGTGAAGTTTCCTATCATTTCCCCCTAGGTGAATACATGTCCACAAACCTCTGATTTATGGGAGTTACAACAGCCTTTAGTAACTTATTAATGATTAATTTGGGATCCCATTGAATTCATTTAAAAATTCCATCTCTCTATTCTGAAATTTGGGAGGTTTGTACTGCATTTGGGAAGCCAATAGTGACCTCTACCCTTGGGGGTTTGAACCTCGAAATTGCTAGTAAAATTCCCCAATTTCTCCTGAAGTTAAATGAATGTTGCAGAAGTATTTTGAGAGTGTCCATACACATATCAGCCTCATTTTTATGTCTTAATACCTTTCAAATACATTCAGACCCAATTTGGAAGCATTTGGAAGCATTGGAGTCATAACTAGTCCGAATTGGCCAAAAATTGCAATTTTTCCAATTTTTCCAAATTTATTAAAAAGGGATACTACAAGTGGTATCATAGAATGGTCCTTTCATCTATGAATTAGGTTCACCCATTGAAGAATAATTTTCAGCCATGTCTTACTATTATGATGACTCCTATGAGTACAATTCTTATGAGCAATATGAACATGATTGTGAGCAATATGCAACAGAATGTGAATGGTTTGGGGAAGAGGTGCCATCATGCAACACTTCTTACAATTTCATAAGGAATGAGGGTTATTATTATGAACTTGAATCTGATGAAGATGAGTGTGTCACACTACCAAAGGATAATTCCATTAATGAATTACAAATATTGAGAGAAACATGTAAAACCTTGCCCCAACAATATCAGGCATATCTTGATCTATATAAGGGAGATACACAAAAGGCCACTCCTTTTGAATACTTTTCTAATTGGGTGTTTGAAAATAGGCACAAAAATGAATATGTGGAGTTATTGAATAAAAGTCTATGGCCTTCATGCAAAATACTTTGGAGAGCAAATCACATATGTTTGAGTAAAAAGGAGGAGACCCATGAGCCACCTAGTTCTGAAATAGGTGAAGTAGAAGAAGCAGTACATGAAGAGGATCAAAATTCACTCCCAAGTGACTTTGAAAAATATGAAGAGACATCACATGAGCATGAAGAAGACTCTGTTGAAAATATTGAATATCATTTCGAGACACATTCTACCTTGGATATGAATCAAAGAGCATCTACTGATGGATGCTTGAACTATGAAGGAGTACCTACTAACGGGTGCTCACACCTCTATGTTGGTGAAATAGAGATCACTTTTGAAAGTGTTTCTGCAAGCCAAAATTACATTAAGCATGAAAATGAATACCTTGTAGCAGTTGAAGAAGAACCAAGATCAACTTCCCCATCACCACTTGAGCTTCATGAAGTTGGTCCAAGCAAGAAGGAAGAAGATGAGGAGGTTCATTTGCAAGAGCCTCATTTTCTTGAAGGGTCCTTGAAGATGAATGAAAAGAAGATCCAAGAGACCCTTAGCATACTCCATGACACTCAAGCATTGGCGTCAAATTCTTGTTGGAGAGTTTCTTCATTGAAGGATCCATACTTCCTTGAAGATATGGAGAAGATTCAAAGGGCAATGTGCAACATCAAAGGTAATTTCATGTCTTTTCTTTTTGATAGAAACAATTTGGTTGAGCTTAATGAATGGTTACGTGGAACATACTTGAATAATAATGAGGATATTCATAAGCTCAAAATGCAAAATGAGCAACTTCTTGATAGGTTGAAAGATACTTGTTCTTCCTCCTATGTTTCAGATTCTCAATGGTAGATTGCTTGGAGGATTCTCATGACATGATGGATCATGAGAAACATGGAAAATTGTAGGTGCTTGATGTGTTTGAAGATATGCTTGATGAGAAACAAGCACTTGTTGTGGTGGAAGAGGAACTTGAGTTGCCTCTTGGAAATGGTTACACAATTTTTGAAGAAGTGTATGATTCCACTACATTGGAACCAACCTATGAGGAAATTTTTTCCCTTTTGAGGGAGGTGCATGATCCTACCCTGATGGAGCCTACACATGATGACACTTTTTCATATTCTGATCATTTGGATTTTAGTGGAGATTCTTCATTCACTTCTTGGATGATAGAATACATGGCTGATTATTTTGATGCATCCTACATATTTTTGGAGCAACATTATAAGATATGGGTTTATCAACAGATTTGATTGGTCACTTGATTCTTGTATGCACTTGGAAAATGGTGGTCTACTTGCTTGGAGGTATAAGCACTTTAATGATTCTTTGATGAGTTACCTCCAGCTTGATGTTCATCTTTATTATGTTGTTATGTACTTTGATGATCTATCTTTTTTACTTATGATGATTGAAGAATGCAGACAAGGAAATGGGATCCAAGAATTCTCTTTCCTGGGTTGGAGAGCACTACTAATTGTTGGAGTGCAATACAAGCAATGGGACCCTGGAATACTTTTTAGTCTCATTGGTTTCAATTTTTTTTTTTGGGAAAGAAAGTTTTGGAAGCAAATTTTTGGACAAAAAAGAAGGTTCTTCAACATCCATGTTCGAAATTGCTTGAGGACAAGCAATCTTGGGTGAGGAGGACTGTAATGTCCCCATTCAACTAAATCTCAAAAGCGGAAATCCCACCAATCTACTAGTTTCCTAGGTTGGGGTGGAAACATTAGATTTGGAATAAGGAGACTATAAAAACCCAAATGGACATTAACTTGACATAAATATATTAAAAGGGGTTAAATAAATATTTATGATAGGAAAATAAGGTGGCACTTGGTCATGGAGACATATTGGTGGTGTGGGACCCACACAAAGCTAGATTCCCCATGCCACATGGCATCCTATTCTCACCCATTCAAATCCAAGGTGGAGTATAATGTTCTTGGGGAGTTGGAAGGTCAATATACTTGGAATGACTCAATGAAGGTTGAATTGGAATGTAAGAGTAACTTCCATGGAAGAGGAAGAGGCATCTTGGAGTTATTAGGACACTTGGGCTAGATTCCCTAGCTTCTATGACAACAATGACGAAGATGCTATGACACTTATGACACAAATAAGACCTGAATGCTGAAATATGAAATATATGACAGGTCAGGGATAAAAATAGCCTCCAAGAAGGTGCACAAGGGATTTAGAGAATCCAAAGAGACACCCATTCGAATTGAGTGAAGGAGGATGCTAGGAATGGAGGGACAAGTGGCACACATGGGAATCTCTTCCCAATTCGAGTTGGCATTAAGCTCATGGATGGAATTCGAGCTAAGGAGGTCTTTGGAAGTTTATAAAAGTCAAGAACAAAGAAGGAGAGTGTATTTTTTTCATTTCTCATTTTGCATATTGGAGAGCATAGCTTGTCCATGCTTGTGGAGTGTTTACTCTACTTGTCTTAGTACCAATTTCGAGGGTGAAATATTCCCATCCTAATTGGAAATTGGAGAAGCCATTCAGAACTTTCATTTGGAGCTACAATGGATTCCTTTGTTTCAGGTTGAAGCTACAGGGTTTCTCGTGGCATTCTCTTCTTCAACTTGTTTCCACACCTTTCTCACTTTTCTCTTCATAATTTGGCTCTTGGAGGAAGGGCGCACTTGGTGAGATGTTGATCTCTTTGGGGGAGCTCTTGTGGCCCCATTTATTTTTAATATGATTTATTTACTTTGTATTTTATGCTCAGAATATACTCAGGTCTAAATACCAAATGAAACTATATCAAAATACCAAACAATGTATAAATGGTGCCATTTTCCTCATATCTTGTTATGAAAGCTTGAAGTTGCTTTATTTCAACTTGTATCAGTTCATCTCTGTGGCTTGTATGAGGTATGGAGAGTAATTAATGTCCTAAAGAAGTTTTATATACATTACATAATCCTTTAGAACATAAATATTGAATTTCATAGCAAATGGTGAAGTTTCCTATCATTTCCCCCTAGGTGAAGACATGTCCACAAACATTTTATTTATGGGAGTTATAACAACCTTTAGGAACTGATTAATGATGAATTTGGGATCCCATTTAATTCCTTTAACAATTCCATGTCTCTTTTATGAAATTTTTGAGGTTCGTACTGCATTTGGGAAGCCAATAGTAACCTCTACCCTTGGGGGTTTGAATCTCGAAATTGCTAGTAAAATTCCCCAATTCTCCTGAAGTTAAATGAATGTTGCAGAAGTATTTTGAGAGTGTCCAGACACCTATAAGCCTCATTTTTATGTATTAATACCTTTCAAATACCTTCAGACCCAATTTGGAAGCATTTGGATCCATTTGGAAGCATTGGAGTCATAACTAGTCTAAGGGTCAAATTGGCCAAAAATTGCAAATTTTCCAATTTTTCCAAATTTCTTAAAAAGGGGCACTACATAAAGGAATTATGAAGGTCATTGTTTTGAGTCACTTGTACATTCGACTTGCTACACGAATTGACAATTTTTCATACTTCAATTATGCATCAATTTTTGAGCTCGATTCACAAACCTGAGATAAAATGGCTGTTATGTGGAAGCATGGAAACTCAAGCAGATTGTTATGCATGGCATGTTTGATTGTTTTTAACTCAAATTTGAATCGAAATTATTTTGTATGACAAGTCTTGTGGAGTTTTATGTACGGTTGATAAAAGATGATGCTCCTGTAGCTTCGAATGTTGGGTATAAGATTGTTTCATGTTTAGTCAATTGGCATTTAGTCGAGGGTTTGAAGCAATGAACCAACCATAGGTGGCAGTGTGGAAATTAATTTTGATTTCATTTTCAGTATTATTAAAAGGGATTGATTTTGATGATTGTGAGTGCATGTCATATTTAGTTGATATATAAATCCAACACCTACTGTTTGGGGCATATATAATGTTGGTTATTCACTACATTCTCACAATTAGAAATGATATTGTTGCATGGTTTCCAATAGTACTTCATGGATCAATGTTCATATGAATATGGAGTTTGGTTTGGTTATGTTTGAAGAAGTTGAAAATGGTTACTTTGTCATAATAATGTTGGCATATTTAGATGATAAAATGAGTGAAGGGACAATGCCAATCATGTCAAATAATTATGTGTCATGTTGTGAATATTTTCATGACAGAATTATATATGTTGAAACCTTGGTTAGTTAAATGGAACTTATTTTAAAGGTATATAGGATCATAAAATTGCTACTGAATTAGCCTATACAGTAGATGGAAAATGATTGTGTGGAATGTCAAAACAATAATAAAGAGCTTCTTCATCAAAAACATGTTATACAACTTGACGATAAATTTATACTCAAAATGAGAACTCTAGCCATAAAAATCCATATTTTTGCATAAAAAACACCAAAAGACAACTCTGAATCAAAAGTGGTGCTACCGGTAGCACTACTTTTTGATTTGGGGTCAAAAATATAAAAATGAACCAAAACATTTGTTATTGTTGTTTGTAAAAACCTTAAAATCAAGCTCTAAATTGAAAACTAATACTACCCGTTAACAATTTTAAAAAAAATAGCATTTTTATGTGATTTTATCATAATTGAAAATTGTGCTTATTTAATATCTTAGTAACACTATATAAAACTTACATTGACTTAAACACAAATTATTTAAAAAATAATTTGAACACACTTTTCATATAAAATACAAAAATGTATGATATTCATCATAAAATCATATATTAAACCATAAGACAGAGAAATAATTCATATCAAAATATACCATAACAATTAAATATTAAACCATAAAACATAAAAGTAATTCATATCAAAATATACCATAACAATTAAATTTAAAAAAAATTAAAAATTTACATTATACTTTAATATCGTAACAAAATATTTGAAAAAACAATTAATAAAACAAATAATAAAAAAATAAAACAACAAATCAATATAAAAATACAAGTAATAAAACTAAATTACAAATAAAACAAATAAAATAAAATAATAATATAATATATATATATATATATATATATATATATATAAAATAATAATAAAAAACAAAATATTAAAAAAATATAAAAAACATAATAATAATAAAAAAAACAAAAAATATAGATAATATAACACAGAGTAATATAATAAATAACATAAAATATATTAATTAACAAACAATACCACACTAAAAAATATAATACAAAACAAATAATATAAACTATTAAAACTTACAAACAATATATTATAAAACAAATAATATAAAATATTAAAACTAACAAACAAACATAAACCTAAAACTAATGTTATTATTTGTTAGTTTTAATATTTTATTACCCACAAAACCTCAACGTGTTGTATTATTTGTTAGTTTTAATATTTTATATTATTTGCACATTATTTGTTTTATGTTATTTATTATCATATGTTTTATTATATTATATTGTTTGTTATGTATTGTTATACTGTATTGTTTATTATTTTTTCCAGCAGAAAAAATAATAAACAATTTGTATTGTTTATTATTTAATTTAGTGTTTGTTATTTTTAATATATTTTATATTATTTATTATATATTATTTTGATTATTGTTTTTCTATATTATTAAACCAAAGACATTTTAAATCATTTATATATTTAATTTTTTTGTATTATGAGTTATTTTCATGATGTTATGTTTTGAGTTTAAGTTATGTATTTTTATATTTGTTTATTTTAATATTTTATTAGGGTGTTTAAATAATTTAATATGGTTTTTAAAGTTTATTAAGGGTATATTGAGGTTTAGGAAGAGAGTTAAGTTGTAGAAAATGTCAATTTTGATGAAGATTTTGGCCTGAATAGTTTTTTTATTAGTTCCATGTCATCGAGGAAAATGTCAAATTTGACAAATTTTCGATAAGATATTATTGTAATGCTTCCACTTTAAGATTTTATTTTGAGAATAAATATTATGTTTTTAATATGTTATTTACAAATATATGATATACTTTTTCTTGAGTTTATGTGAATCGCCACTTTATGGAAATAATGTTAAATAATATAATTTCTATACATAAAATCTTTGAAAATACATTAAAAATTGTTTGAAATGCCTTTATTTTCTCATTTGTTTTACAATTTTGCCCCCCAAAATGACTTGTTTAAGAGAAAAGTTTAGAGAAAAAATTCCAAAATGTATGTATTTTTGAATTATAACTAGCTACTGAAGGTATATATTTTTGCAAACTTTGAAAAATCGCCCTTGTAAATAAAAGTTATAGTTTTCTTATGACCAAGAAGTTTCAAAATCGCAAAAAAATGGCTCAAAATGAAAAATGGTGCTACTAGTATACACACTTTTTGAAACGGAGGTAAAAACAACTACTAAAATTGACCCCCAAAAAAATGAGAACAATGTCGGGTTCTCGTCAAGTTGTATAACATGATCAAAACTGACAATGATTGATTATCATGATGAATGGATGTTGTATGAATAATTGAAACTATTGGATAATTTGAACATGTATCATTTATTACTCCCCTCACCTTCTTCCACTAGTTTGTCCACTTACTTCCCCTCATTTTCCCAATAATCCCATTTTCCCATGTTTAAAAAGAAAAAGGTTGGCATAGATAATTATTTTCAGTCCGTGAAAGAGGATTATTTCAAGCATGTTGTGGTGTTCCATTTCCATGTTCCCTTATAATATGATTGCATGTATGCTTGTTTTCTTGATACAAAGCCATTAATAGATTGTCTTAAGTGCAAATTTATTTGATATTTTTTCTATTGTTGTGTAGTTGTATTTATCACGCTCTCCATGATTATATAGATGAGTTTCTTTAGCAAGGGTGGAAACAGAGGCAACATAGGTAACAAATATATTTGGGCTAGAGGCCAACAACCTCCTTGGAAGGGAGGGAGAAATAAAAGAATAAGGTTTTCAATCCATTTTGATGTTGATTCAAATGATTTTAACCAAGTTCTCTAGACTGGTTTCTTAAACGTGGATGGCCAAGGACATATCCTAGCTGCCATACCTTATGTCAAAACTCATGCTCATTCTCATAAGGGAACCCTTGGTATTATTTTACCTCCACATGTGTCCATGCAACCTGAGCCACAAAATAATGATGGATGGAACCAAATTGTGCCTAACCATCCATTTGGTGTCCATGGATGGCCAAATCTATCCTTGCCTTTGCATCCTCCTCCACCACCTAACCAACATGCACGAAAGTTAGCTTCAATTTCTTCTCAGGCTCAACCTTTATAGCCAAATGTTGAACCCAAAGCCTCATCTAATCCATCACTCAACACCAAAGGAAAAAGGCATGCACAATCCATTAAGTCTAGTTATTTTGAAGCTTCCTCCCATTCGGTTACCTCTCATCTTGTCATGCCATAATTCAATATTGGAACTAAGTACATCACTCTAGATGATGTACAATCAACAAATCAGAGGGTAGAATCAGTTAGACAAAGTGGGAAATCAAGCAAAAGTAACATTTCACAAGGAAGTGGAAAAAACATACTATTTCTCATAAAGCATATGGGATTTGATGCGGTTCATAATGTTTTTCCTTTAGTATGTTTTTACTTGTGGACATATTTTTACTATGCTTGAAAGATGGCTAATTTTGGACATGATATATTTCTTTTTTTACTTATTCGAGAAGCATGATGGTTATTGTAATACCCCAAATTTTGGATTGATAACCCATTTTATATTTTGTTCAGTATTATTTTATTATACTTATGTGACAATAGAAATTTGAGAAGTTAATTTCTGATGACTATGTGGATCAGCACATTAATGAGATGGGAGTAATAGTTCCTAAGGTTTGGAGGATAAATACAAAATAAAATAATGATGAGAAATTATTATTGAGACACTTGAAAAAAACCCTAAAGAAGAGTTTTGAGGAATAATTAATTTAAAAAAGAAATAAAAATGAAGAGAAACACAAAAAGGAGAACAAGAAAGAAAGAAGGCATCATTCATTTATTCATTCATCATTTACCAACATAAGAGAGGAGAGAAAAGATTGAAGAAACTAATCAAGAAAGTACAAGGAGGCAGTTTGGAGCACAAACTGAACCATAAAAGATGAAAACAATGACAGCTGGGTATGAACTTGGAGCATGAGCAATGTTCTGGTAGGAGCACTACCACAAGTTGCAGGAGTACTGCAAATACCTTGTACAGGCTATGTTTAATTGCTTTAATAAGTGCAAAGACTTAAAAGTCCCTAGAACACCCTGGAACTCAGGAGTACTGATTTGGATGTTGGGTTGTCTGCTGCAAATAAAATTGCATAGTAACTTGGGAAGACAAGTTAACAATAATAAACAGACTTTGACCTAAGGAATTGTGAACTCAGCTCGGGGGTGACCAAGAAGCAAGGAGGATTTGCTGGTCAAAGGCTGGGAGGTTCGTGACTGTGTTCCATAGGTCATCAGAATACATATAAGTGATATATTGTTTGTATTTTCAAAATAATTTTGTTATGAATGGTTTACAAAAGGACTTGTTCATACATTTTTGATTTATTTATGAAAGAATTGTTTTACTACATCTGAATAGAAATATTTTGTTATATCAATAACCTGTAGATGTATCTGGTGTGAACTAGTATTCCCAGTAATGTTATGCAGAGTAGGGTTCTGAATGACATCATTAAGTATTGTTTTTATAACAAGTAGACAATTACATGGTAAATGTTTATACATATATTCCCGTGGTAGGAAATATAAAATAATTATGGTTTATATTGTCTTTTAACAATTATATGATCAATGCTGATATATATATGTTCCTGAGATAGAAATTATAAATAGTTATTGTATTGTGTTATCTTTTTATAAGATACATTGAATATATTAAAGATAATAGCTTACAACCAACAGATTTTGATCCTCACAATGTCACACATAAATAATTTTGTTTACCTCGCTTAAGATAACATACATTTATGTCATGAGAAATATGAAACTATTTCTCTTATTCTTTATGCAAATTCCTGTAGTGTTGGCATGGGAGTTACTTCCATAATCTAAATGTAGTGCTCTGGTTTCCGACAGAGCACTAAGTTAAAATTTCTAAATTATTTTCTATATTGAGCTCATTCTGAGCTATTCTAGTAAATTTTAAATAAAACATTTGTTGTTCAATTAATTTCTATGTGTCTCATATTTTCCTAGTTTCTGTAAACAAGCTAGCATATAAATATGAATTTTCATGTGTACACGTGTCTCCATAACAACTTTATGAATTCTCATATGAGCTAATCAATTTAGCAGTTTAAGCATGTATAGATTCAAGATTTAAATAATTAACTAATAGGAAAGTACTTGGATCCGGTAGGTTGTAGGTGGTCCTCTTTAGATTCCCACAGATCTGTTAACTTGGCATCCTTAATACTTAGAAACTGGCTAAATAATCCACCCTGCCGACCAGCTCTTATCGCGTTAGCCCTAGAAAATCAATAGAATTCCTAGCCCCCGAGCCCACAAACCAATAATTCCAATAACAACTTCCTTGTTTTCAATTCCCAATTAGAGTTTTCCCCTTCCTCTGTGCAACATGAGTTTTCCCCTTCCTATGTGCAAAGGAGTTTTCCCCTTCCTCGTCCTTCAATATTTTCCCAAATACAAAATAAGATCCAACTTCCGAACCCCCCTCATTACTCTCCCCAACCTCTCCTATATATCCTTCCTCATGATTCCTTCGACCTTACTCCACTGCCTTCTCCCTATCTTCTCAAGACCCTAACTCATAAATCCCATACCATTATTCAAGAAACATTAATATTTAATATGTTTATCCAATCTTGTTTTTCTCTCGAGTAGTTAAACAATATAATGATCATTAAGTTAGTCTTGTCAGACTAACTCCATATTAAATGTTTTTAGGATAGAATAATAGTTAATAAGCATGAGTTGTCAAAATGAAGATTTACATGTCTTGATTGCTTAAATATAATCAAATTCGACTAGACTTGTCTTACATACTCCTACAATAATCATATTATATTATTCCATTTATACCTTACATTCAGAATTGTTTTTAAATCAATTAATGTTACACTATCCCAAAGAACAAGTGATTATATTATTCCATTTATACCTTACATTCAAAATTGTTTTTAAATCAATTAATGTTACACTATCCCAAAGAACAAGTGATTATATTATTCCATTTATACCTTACATTCATAATTGTTTTTAAATCAATTAATGTTACACTATCCCAGAGAACAATACTGAATCAATTCCGATGTTTTTAAATAATTAATTGAAATAGCTTAGTGAACTTCTTACTTGACTATAGTTTAAAAATATCAATAACTATCATGATTTTAATAATAACAATACTTAGTTATTAAAAAAAGAAATAATAATAATAATAAACATTAATTATTTGTTTGTTTATTCTCTAAGTAATATATTAATAACATACCACTCTTACACTTATAGACAAGTATCCTTAAGGGTACAACTAATCGTAATTAATAATTCATTAGTACAATTCTACTGTCAATTATGGAACAATATTCTGGTTTATTTACGACAAATAATTTTAATTGACGACACTTACGAAATAATTTATTATAGTGCTCACATATAATTTACGAAATACTAATTGACTTGTTCAACACATACCTTACGATCTTAACTTCCATTATCAATGTATAATAAACTTATTATTTCACGACGACTTACACAATTATTTAAATCGGTACAACGATACTAGTGTATATATACAAAGTTTGCATGCGTGGCCAGCGTATGCACATATCACATATGTACTATAAGTAAGCACATCATGCCTATGCATATCTACTAATTAATAATAACCATGCAAATGTAATAATCATAGATACTTAACATAATCAATTTGACATTATGAGTCGTTTAATGGTTTAACAATCAAGGTTTAATCATTATTATACATAGGTTTCCGATAACCAATTAATCAATTACTTTAGGGGTGGGGTGCCTACTACCACTACATAGTGCGATAGAACTCCTAATTCCCAACAATAATAGCTAACACATCCTCCCATCCTATCCTCACTTATGCATCCTCCCTATCCTTCCTCTGCTAGTAGGGATGTGGTGTCGGCTTCACCGACCTGGCCACATATAGAAACTGAGAGCAGTAACGTCTGCTAAACAGCGGACCTAACCTCTCCTAGCAAGCATCTGACCGTCGTCATCACACGTCTAGGGGAGCGTGACTCAGCAAAACCCTCCCACGACCTCAGGTATCATAAAACATAGGGTGGGAAATGCCTCCATCCCTCTCAACATATTCGGTCTATACCTTGTCCAAATCTTACTGGGATTATCGGTTTGTGTCCTTGGGGGCTAGGAAGACTATTGATTTCCTAGGGCCAGCGCGATAAGAGCTGGTCGACATGGTGGATTATTCAGTTCGTTGCTAAGTATTAAGGAGGTCAAGTTAACAGATCTGCGGGAAGCTAAAGAGGACCACCTACAACCTATCGGATCCAAGTATTTTTCTATTAGTTAATTATTTAAATCTTGAATCTATACATGCTTAAACTACTAAATTGATTAGCTCATATGAGAATTCGTAAAGTTGTTATGGAGACACATGTACACATAAAAATTCATATTTATATGTTAGCTTGTTTACAGAAACTATGAAAATAAGAGACACATAGAAATTAATTGAACAACAAATGTTTTATTTAAAATTCACTAGAACAGCTCGGAATGAGCTCAATACAAAAAATAATTTAGAAATTTTAACTTAGTGCTCTACCAAAAACCAGAGACACATGGTATCAAAGCCAATGGCTCAAAAACTCGGACCTTAAGAGGCCTTTACACAACTAACTATCCTGAAATTTTAGGTGAATTTTACTAAGTCTAAAACCTACATAATCACATGGAACTTAGAACAAAACCTTGTCTAGAAAATTTGAACACGAACAATCCAAAACTGAGTTATGGATTACCTGCAAAATACACAAACATAAATCACATTAGTAAGCTAAATTGACAAAACGAAATCCAATAAAATCATTTTTAAACTAATAATTTCAAATGTTTGGCTTAACTTAAAACTTCAAAGAAATGCAACAAAATCATTTTTCAACAAAATGACTTTAAAATTAAAATTTTAAATGTTTGGCTTAAGGAAAACATTAAGGATCGACTCAATAAAATCATTTCTAAGGCAAAATATATTAGAAAAGGTAAATGGAACGTTGTGAAACCTTTTTCCATAGTCTTTGTAGTATCTAAACTACCTGCAGCAACACACAGTTAGAAAACTTTTCATATATATGTATATAAAAGAAAATTTGAAGTATCTTATTACAATATTTTATGTAACTACAAATGTGACAATCAAATTTTATTATTATTTACTAACTGGGATTTAAAATATATATATATATATATCCCATTTATTATTACCTTTTTAAACACATAAAGGAAGAAATTTTACTGGTAATGGTAATCAGGATTCAAAACAGTCTCTGCTAAGCGAAATTGAAATCGATACAAATAAGAATCGCAACCAGACAGCAGAAATTGGTGCTCTTCCTATAAATGATGACCCTTTCAGGAAACAAGACATTGAAGAAACAAATTTAGAAGCTTTGAGTAATGATCTTCGTTTAAGTGCACTCGATGTCAAGCGAGGGAGGAAATTCATCCCCATCAGGGTTTGATCGATATACTGATATTCACCTTAGCAGAATTGAAAACCGTCTATTGGCATATGCATGTGGCTATCAGAGGAATGCTTTCTTGGACCACCTATGTGAGGGAATTAAATAAAAAGTTGAAGTTTCCAGATTTACCAAGAGTCAAATACACCTGCGATTTCAAAGGATCAACCACCTACAGCGATCGAACGCCCCCGAAAATGAATATAAATGGAGCATGCTAATCATACACGTCAACACCAGTGAAAGGGCCAAAACAACAGTCATTGTTTTTCTTATGTACACGGTAGCAAGCTTGGTAATACCAATGATAAATTAAATTCGGTTGGGTTAAGTGAAACTTATGGTTCAAAGCGTAGTGATCAATGCCTAATAAAATCATAGTGTGAAATCCAAGAAAGCAGTGATCCTCTTGCATCTGCATTCTAAAGTAAAATTTAAAGGCATGAAATCAAGATTGAAATACTAGCAGTAACATCAATATTTTAATAATCAACAAATACTCGCAAACAAGCAACTCACTTAAATGCCAGGCACATTACATTCGTAAAACCAAAAACGCAACTCAGCCCTTAGCTGAGTGCATCAAGAAGTGGATAAGGCATCTACAAAACACTTTCTCTCTCACTTTTAGATATACGTCCTCTTCGCCGAAGTGGATCAGTTTTCATCTTTCTAGAGCATAGGACATAAGAAGATAAGACAGCTGAGATGAAAGAAACAAGCAAAAGTTTCTCGAGTCATGGAACAACTTATTAGATGGGCAGTACCCGTTACAGTTTAAAACTCTGAGATTGAATTCCTCTACGAAAAATGTTCCTATTAATTTGAACCCTCCTTTTTGAAAACCTTTAGACCCTTTACTTATTCAGTTGGGTGACCCTCCTCAATAACCCCATCTATAGGCAATCAAGCGTCTTCGGTTTAATGCTTTCCAGGAGTAGAAGTTGCCGCAGAGACAAATTAAATTATATAGATTATGCTTTTGATGAATTATATTCTAACTTTCCAGAGCCATAGTAAGTAGTAGTAGCAGTATTTTCTGTTGTTTATACGTAAAATTCTCGTCTACCTCACACCCTAGACCACCAAAGAGAAGTGCGTGTAATTTTGGGAGAATTGCTTGCAAGCATCGATGGATCCCTTTAGTTTCTAGCACTTCTATTTGAACACTTCAGGTTGGCAAAATTGGCCACCGCAGTACCCTCCTCAGAATGCTCAAAAGCAGCAATGGCCACACAAATGGACAGGGAAAGCTTATTCTCAACCACCTCCTCCTATGCCTAACTATCCTTACCCACCTAATATCTAGCAACTCTTGCCCAGATTTGTACCTCCTTCACTACCCCCTATCACAAATCAACCTCACCACTTCTAGAATATGAATCCTCTAAGACCCACAATATTACCTGTACAACCGATACCAAATCCTAACAAAAAGCCAACTCAAGCCCTTAATAGCATTGGGTTGCTACCTCTTCCATCATATGCCATTTCAACCGCACCAATACATGAGATTCAACTGCGGTCTAGAAGAGTTTTGCAAGATCAACCCAAGTCATTAGTTGTTATCCGAGATGATAATGAAGAAGAAAACATACCTAGTGAAGTTTTGAATGATGCCATTCTTGAAGATGTGGTTATTCCTAAATCTTCAACACACAACCATCCTTATGAAGAAGTAATTACAGGAGAAAAAAGCACCACCATATCCAGAGCGTCTAGTAATAGAAAAACCTATAACTTATCCACAGTATGATATCATTAACGAGTTGAAAAATATTTGTATTAAGATCCCTTTGTTACAAGCCATTAAAGATATACCAATCTATAGTAAAGTGATCAAGGAAATCTGTATTAAAAGACCAGGTAAAAAACAAAAAGATCCTCCGACGATTCATGTTATAGGTGAAATGTCAGATTACATAGCAAACTAACCTAGAATTCCAAAGTATACAAATCCTGGAAATCTTGTGGTGACCGTTATCATTAATGAATGCTGCCATAGGAAACACACTTATTGATCTAGGAGCTGCTATTAACCTAATGACTAGCACAATTTTAGAAACTATCCATTTAGGACAGTTCCTACGCCCTACCCCAACAATGTTAGAATTAGCAGATCGTACTATGGTACAACCTGCTAGGATCTTAGATGACATCATTGTATCAGTAGCTTCATGGGAATATCCTGTGGAATTTATGGTCATGGAATCAAAAGACCCTTCTAAAGGACACCCCATTATTTTGGGAAGACCTTGGTTGGCCACTGCTAATGCATTTATAGGATGCAGGGATGGAGAGATGATTATATCTGATGGGTTATCTACAAGAAAACTCGCTTTATACCCACCAGCACAGCCAGTAATTGAAAAACTGTTTTGGTAAGACTGTCCTTTTGGGGATGAGAACTTGGAATAACTTTCCCTTGTTAGTGATTTCTCATGGGCACTTCAAGAACAGAATACTGAGAATGTGTTGAACCAATTTATCTCTTCCACAACATGTATAGACTTTCCTCAGTCTTTTTCCCAAATTGACCAGATCTTTGGAGATGAATTCCAAGAAAACATGAGCCTCTCAACATTTACAAGTACACCTTGTGTCTTTGCAATCGAAGAAAATCTAGGATCCTATACCATACCTTGCGAGGTTAGTTCCGAAAAATTTCTACATATAAATGCAGGTCTAGATGAGAGCCAACAAAAACAATTACTAAAAGTTATCAAGAGTCAAACTAGAGCATTTGCATGGGAATACACCGATATGAAGGGTATACACCCAGATACCTGTATTCACCACATTTACACAGATTCAAACATACCTCTTGTCAGGAAACCCCAGAGAAGAATGAATCCAACCCTAAAGGATATAGTCAAAGATGAATTACAAAAAATCCTGTTACACCAAAATTTCGTCACCCTTGTGCAAGTGTCACAAGTGTCGTCATCATGACCGTTGCAAGTACCGTCATTATGACCAAGTGTTGTCATCATGACCGTTGTGATAATGTCGTCATCTTGACCATTGTATATACATCCCTGAAGTCATCTGGACCAAGTATTCATTTGAGAGGATTTGTACTCAGTTTGTACAACCTTTTGAGAGGTCGTCGCAGATTGCACACTAGAAACATGCGACGTCGCAGGTTGCTCTGTAGCAGAGTGCGACGAGGTCTATTAATGGGAAAAAATAGCCATTTCGAGATCTTTCTCGAAGCTTTCCCATTTGGGGACTTATCCCTGATCTCTTAGAGAGCTGGTACTCGACCCCTAGCTTGTTGGGAAGATCCCCTATCTCTCTCCTACCATCTCTCATCCTATCCTATCCATAACCTCATCCACTTAGTCCTATATATCTGAGGCTCACTCCCATACCAAAGGGAGGAAGACTATGGTATCTACATGCTGGTGAAATCTCTCTTGGACACTTTCACTCACCTCTTGGAGACTCTCATGCTTCCTCGGAAGGGCTTGGCAATTGGCTTGTGTGGAGAAGGGCTGCTACGTTAAGTCATTGGTTGTAGTTCTATATCTCTATCATGTACTCCTCTATTTGCAGTAATACAAATGCTTTCCACCAATATTGTCTCTTATGTATGATGATGTTGTGTTGTTTACCTGCTTAACTGTTTACTGTTTACATAGATCTCTTATTGTATAGATGCTCTTTACTCGTTTCTCTTTTCTGTGTCTTGACAGGTCTTGCAGCTTGGATCTGACGACCATGGGACGTGGAGCAACATAGCAGGAGAAAGGATAGCGAATCAAAAAGGTAAGACATCTAGTACTTGATCCTTAAGCAGATCTAGGAAACACATTTGTAGTCTGTTTTATTTGTTCTAGACTCGCATTGAGCTAGGGAGATCCGGCTCGCCTCCGGTCGAGTGGATTGTCCATTAACAAATCTGGCGACTCCACTGGGGAGTATTCTTGTTTAGTGATCGTTAATCTGAGTCATTTTCAGTTGATTGCTTGACATAAGCCTTGTCTTTATTTTTGCCATTTTCCTTCTTAGGATTGTTTCCATTGTCAGATCTTCACGTTGAATATCCTGATCTTCTTCCTTTGAGTTTGTACAACTCAGTTTCAAACCTGTTGGTGGTTTATTATTAGGAGATCTGATTCATTTTTGAATCTAGAACTCGCCTGTCACACCTGGGCAGTGAAAACAGAGCAACACTATGTTTTTCTGGGTCTTTGTTCTTTGACTGTTACTTGCTCGCCGCGGCCTGTTCATTAGTATACTGCGACATCGTCACAGATCTCGTGCAGGTAAACTGTGACGTCGCACTGTCTGCAAAGCCAGAGTGCGCCGATCTGTCGAGATTTAGCATACAGGCATCCATCTTCTTGTTTGATAGTCTGAGCCTTGTTTTGATGTATGAACTCCCTATGTGCTGCAAGATTTAGCCATATATCTCATCTTTGATTTGTGTGTTTTGTTTGGCTTATTTGTATTGGTTTTTGGGTCTTTTGAGATTTGGATTCATGTTTGGCCCCTTGAGTAAAAACTAGTGTTTTGCTTGCATTTTCAAGCGAAATGGGTTCTATTTTTGAAAAAAAAATCTCCCTCATGGTCGGGGGGGCCCATGACTCGTGCATTCTTCAGTCGTTTTGACCCATCTCAAGGTTTTGAGATCATTTTTTGGTTTGGTGTGATTGACTTGTTTTAAAGACTTGAAGAGTGTGGGATATCCATGTCTTTTTGAGCCTCTCTTTCTTGGGTTATGCATCTTGTTTCCCTTACATGCTGAGCTATTCAATAATTTTGGGGGAAGATTGATTCTTTGTCTCCACTTTAGTTCAAATAAAAGCTTGATTTTGTCACTCTTTTGCTATATTCATGAATTTGGAAAACATAAATATTCTTCTTACTTTATTTTGATCATTCGATATTCTGGTCTTATCATCATAAGAAGAAGAAAGGCTTGTTTCAGATTTGTGTGCATTTGAGTTAGATAAGATTGTTAAGTGCTTATCTTTGTCTTGCATTTGATTGGAAACGTTTGTGGAATCCTTCTTTCCGTAGTTTAGATGTGCCTTTTTCAAGTGTAAAAATATAGGAAATGAGTTATAATTATTGCATTTGGTAGATTTTGAGCCTCTCTTGAGTGCCTTTGAGTTGTTTGGGTGCTTGCCATTTTTCTTTGGGAATTTCTGAAAGATTAGAGTGTTGTAGATATCCTCTCACTTCCTGTATATAAATATGAAAAGTGTTTAGTTATCAAATTCCATTTTTGGTACATGCATTTGAAAATTGAAAGTGTTTCATTATCTTGTCTTATACATTGTTAAGATTAGCTACATCTTTCATTTTCTTTACGCTTTTTGGCTGATTATTGCAGAAAGTTAGAATTATTGCACTCTAGGAAGGAATTCTTCTTTTCACTACTACTTAAGTACTTTTGGTTTGAAAGAAAGAAAAATCTCTCCCTACCTTAAGTAGTTTTCATTGAAAATGAAAGAAAAATGTGCATTATCATGCAGTTGAGGAATGCATTATGTTTACATTTATGTACTCATCTCATGCATCCACCTAACCGTGCAAGATAAAATTAACGCTAGCTTAGGTTAAAATCATTTAGTAACTGTGTGTAAGTTAGAGACGTGTTCCGGCATCTTTAAGCATGGCAGCTGTCGTTACTTGCCAGCACTGTAGTCCGGGGGTATTGTAGTCTTCCACGTACATCGGTATATCAAGCTCCTTCACGTACCCACCAAGTACCATAATCCATACTTGGCGTATATCGAAGGGTGTGTCACGTACTCGACACGTATATTGGAAGGTCTCGTGCCAACGACTATGCATTAGACAGCACCACTACGGATTTGAGCTCCCACGTACCTTGCGTATATCGGGAGACACCATTAGAATTCCTGAACCCAACCGAGTTAACCATTTGGCTGTCTTGGCAAAGCAATACACCGAGAACAACACTCAGGGAGATTAACACGCATGTACTGTCTAGGTAATCGGGTATGCACACAAGGGTACGATCCCAATCCTCCTTGTAGCATCATATTGTTGGACCCTGTAGTATATAGAGGTTTGCGATGCCTTGATAATCCCGTGAGGTTCCAGACTTTGGATCCACTCCTATTCACACAGTTTGCTTGTTGCTTTTAGACTTGAGTAGTGCTTGACTTGTGTGGTCCTTTAGAGACTCTTGGGAAGTTTAGATATGGAAGATTCTTCCGGGACTACCAACCAAGAGGTCCCTTTCCAGGGTATGCCATTTGTTATTCCCCCTTGTGGAACTATTGGTCCTCTCTTTATGGCTACATTGAGTCTTCCTGGATTGACGATAGGATTACCAGTATGGTTATTCTCCAATCTAGTTACACCAAGTGCACCAATTGTGTCGAACCTAGGTCCTTCATCACATGAGCATCAATCTCATGGTGACCATTCTCCTTCTTTGTCGAAAGTTGAATCGGCTTCCATATCTTCTTCTTCTCCTACTGAAAACTCTGATGTTAGTAAGAAGGCTGGTGTGAAGAAGAAGAAAGGGAAGATTGAGAAGAAGAAAGATAAGAAAGAGACAAAGCATCAACCATTTTCCTCTGATGGCACTCATTCTATGAGAACACCTCGTAAGCCAAAGTTCCCTTGCAAACTTTGCAAGGGTGATCACCTTCTCAAGAATTGTCCCGATCTTTCTCGTGTGTCAGAAGTGTGGTCTAAAAACCCCAAACTGCTTGTATCGTCAACCTCTGACCATCATGTTGATGATACTCCCTCGACTAGTGACCCATTTGTGAAGGGTCGGAAGGGTAGAGCTGTAGACCTTTGCTGGATATGCAAGGGCTTGCATCGTGCTTACCTTTGTCCAAGCATGGATGAACCTTCACGGTGGTTGGAAGATATTACTAGTTCTCAACAGGTGCTTCCAACAAGCGATAGTAAGTTGTCCCTCGACCCCCCGCTGGTTGATCAAGTGATCAATTCAGTTTCATCTGTAATTGATCCCACTCTTCCTTCGGAGAGTGAAGTGATTGAGTCGATCTCATCTCCACTCGATACCGCTCTTTCATTGGAGAAAGTCTAGACTGAAGCAGTCACCATGACACAATCTTCGTCTCATTCTTATCTTCCAAGTGAGAGTGAATTGGAAACCACTGATGTTTTCCTAGTCAGTTCAGAATGTCCTAGGCAAGGGGAAACCCTGTCCATTTCTACAGGACCCCCTCCAAGTACTGAGGTCATCTCCTTTGATTGGAATGGTCTAACAGAATCTCGTCTTCCTTTGCAAATATCTGTAGGAGTTTCTGATAAAGAAATATTTCGTACGATAGTTGATGAGGGAGCTTCTGTTAGTATTTTATCCTCAACCGCATGGCAAGCTATAGGTTCTCCTCAGCTTGTGCCAGTAACTGACCAGATTTTGGCTTTTAATAGAAGGCCTACCGGACCTTTAGGGATTCTCCCGCAGTTACCTATCACGTTGAGAGGTAAGACTATTTATGTTGATGTCATGGTTGTCCAAGGTCCTTTAGATTTCAATCTACTCCTTGGACGTGGTTATGTCTATGCTATGAAAGCTATAGTGTCCACACTCTTTCGAGTGATATATTTTCCCTATGATGGGAGGATTGTGACCATTGATCAGCTTTCCTTTGTGACACCCACTCATCATATGACTCCTAGTCATCAGACTTCCCTAAATGTTCCACATGTTTTAGTGGTTTCTTCCCCCTAAGGATGGGGGTACGAGCATAGTTTATGTTTTGTTTTAAGCTCGTTAAAAAATGAAACCAACCTTCAAGCAAAGTTTCTCTTTGATTTCAAGCTTGCATAAAAATGAAACCATTTCAAGTGAGCATAGTTCCCGTTCTATGTCTAGCTCGTTAAAAAATGAAATAGGTTCCTACGAACACGGTTTATGTTATGTTTCAAGCTCGTTAAAAAATGAAACCAACCACACTAGCATAGTTTACCTTTGGTTTCAAGTTTGCATAAAAATGAAACCAATCCACTTGGAGCATAGTTTTATTCTATTTCAAGCTCGTTAAAAAATGAGATAGGCCCCTCTAGCATAGTTTACCTTTGGTTTCAAGCTTGCATAAAAATGAAACCAATCCACTCAAGCATAGTTTTATTCCATTTCAAGGCGTTAAAAAATAAGATGGCCCCCCCTCGAGCATAGTTTTATTCCATTTCAAGCTCGTTAAAAAAATAAGATGGGCCCCCTCAAGCATAGTTATTGTCTATTTCAAGCTTGCGTAAAAATGAAATAGATCTCCCTCCCATCGGTTTGAGTCTCTCGCTAGAGTTAGAATTTGAACCTTCATTTCATTTTATTCTCGTTTTCTCCCCCCTGGTGAACATTTTCATATTAGTAGCTAGGTTGGTAGTTGGGTTAGAAAGCATCATTTTCAGACGAAATGAAGCTTGGGGGGCATGCTACATGTCGTACCGTCAACAATCATGTTGAGGGAACACTACCATGTTAAGCCGCTAATAATCATGCTGGGGGCATTTTCCAACCTCTGGGCATCATGTTGGGAAGGAACTCGTCAATAGGCCTTAACCTATGAGCATAATTCCCTTTCTGTGTCAAGCTCTTTAAAAAATGAAACAAGTCTTTTGAGCAGAGTTCTATTCCTATGTCAAGCTCGTTAAAAAATGAAACATATTCTTTCCCTTTGAGTCGAGTCTCCCCATTGACTTAGTACTTGAACCTTATTTTCACCCGCCTATACCTTAGGCGGATGAAATGAAGCTTGGGGGAATGTATTCAACCTCTGGAAGTTACGTTGAAGTCAACTCGATCACCTCTCCACACCACGCTGGAGCTAAGTCACTTACTTCTAGCAATCATGCTGGGGGCACACACCAACCTATGGATGCCATGTTGGGGAAAAGTTCACCATTGGGAACATTTTTTAGCATACTTTCCATTTTAGGTTTCGAGCTCATTAAACCATGAAAATTATCCCAAGCATAGTTCATTTTATGTTACAAGCTCGTTAAAAAATGAAACAGACATCATGAGCATTCTTCCAACCTATCTTCGAGCTCGTTAAAAACAGTAAGATAGCATTTGAGCTTACTTTTCACCTTTTTCGTGCTCTGGTTGAAACATGAAAAGTGGTTTGAGCTTACTTTTTACTTTTTCGTGCTCTGGTTCAAATATGAAAAAGATTCTGAGTGCTTTTGATATCATTCTCGTGCTTGTTAAAAATTTGAGTTAAAAAGGTGTGTCTAACGAGTATAGGTTTATCATTTTATCCGGCCTCTCTAGACTATTTACGGAAAAGGAACTGTGTCAAGTTTACTTTTTCCTTTGTCATACTCGGTCATCAACCATGACAAAGTTGTTCATGGAGTCCTCTTTAAGCTCTTTTCAGACTCCCTAAATAGGAAAAGATTGACAAGCGAACTTGATGCTTTCACACTTGTAAAAGCATTTGAATGATCGTCTTTCTGGTGATAGTTTACCCCTTTTTCGGACCAGGAAGCACTATTTATGAAAACGGAGTACTCCAACCAACCATGGCTGGAAGAGTCCTCTCCCACATTGTTTTACCCTTTTTTGAGCGATGAGGCTAACTTTACAAAAAATGAACTTTTGGAGTCTCCTTTAGTTCTTTTCAGACTCTCTAAACATGAAATGATGCCGAGTTTTCCTTCTCTAGACTCGTTAAATTTTAAACATTGAAGGGCCCATTATGGGACGAACCCCTCCTTTCCTAGGTTTTTAAAACATTTGGGATTGGACTCATTTATGAGATGAGCTATACCGAGCATCTGGTTACCCTCATCAAGCTCGTTAAAAAACAAGTGAGGCACTCATCATTCATGATGGAGAAAAAGGAAAGTGTTTGTATTACATACCTTAGTGGCAGTATATAGTCGTTCTTGAACATGGAACTCGTTTGCATTTGCATTCAGTACTTGGATAATCTATTTGTCCTCGAGTCTTGTCAATTCCATGAGTGGCGTCGCTCCTTTGGATCAGCCAAAGAATGCTTCCACCATCAGTTGCATTAGGGGTTGGCATCATTCTCGTCATGTCAATACTGCCAAGTCATGCCATGCCCATGTTCAAGAATATGTCTATCATTTATCATCTACAGTCAGTATACCTTCGATCATGTTGGTCTACTCTGAGTCAGTCTTGCATGTTATTGTACCATCCGATCCACTCTACACATTTTTTGTCGTGTTTCGTGTCGATTGATGGGGGATTCATCATGGCCCTCCTTCGACAGATTCATCCTTGTCGACTTCAACTCATCATCCAAGGATTGAATCTAGAAACCAACCAAGTACCTTGGTCCTGCATGCCTCAATGGCAGGTCACCTCGCTTTCATCATGAGTTTACATCATTGACTCTTGATTGAAAGATTTCATCTTGCGTTCGAAGTCAACTCATTTATTCACGCTCGATGATATGTACTGTGATACCTTGGGAATCATTGACATTAATGGTGATCTCCCTCGCACTTGTTAATGGTTTACATCAATGACCGGTAATCAAGTGGTTTCTACCATGTTCAACGTCAAGACATTTGTAATCACATGGATAGATTCGTATCATTTCGGGTTCAGCTTGAAGACCCTGGGGAGTCATGTTTTACCCAGGTTGCGATGGAGTTTGTATTGAGTCATATTACACGGATCCACTTTTGTATTGGTCATGGCTGTGTTACCATCTCATCATGGATCTACGCTTTTGTCTAGTAGCCATGATTGTGTTCAGTCAGTCATTACTCCCATGGATTTGCAATGTATTGGTCGGCAGCCATGTTGTACTACATATGATATTGTCAGTTCAGCGTCAGTTGTACTGCAGCAGCATCCTTCATCTGACAAGTCTTTTGCCATTTTTTCTATCAAAGCATTTCACTTGTACATCCTTAACAGCTTCATGATTTGGGGGGCATTCTGTTACACCAAAATTTTGTCACCCTTGTGCAAGTGTCTCAAGTGTTGCAAGTGTCGTCGTCATGACCTAGTGTCGTCATCATGACCATTGCAAGTACCGTCATTATGACCAAGTGTTTTCATCATGAACGTTGTGATAATGTCGTCATCTTGACCATTGTGTATACATCCCTGAAGTCATCTGGACCAAGTATTCATTTGAGAGGATTTGTACTCATTTTGTACAACCTTTTGAGAGGTCATCGCAGGTTGCACACTAGTAACATGCGACGTCGCAGGTTGCTCTATAGCAGAGTGCGACGAGGTCTGTTAATGGAAAAAAATAGCCATTTTGAGATCTTTCTCGAAGCTTTCCCATTTGGGGGCTTATCCTTGATCTCTTGGAGAGTTGGTACTCGACCCCTAGCCTATTGGGAAGATCCCCTATCTCTCTCCTACCATTTCTCATCCTATCCTATCCATAACCTCATCCACTTATTCCTATATATGTGAGGCTCACTCCCATTCCAAAGGGAGGAAGACTATGGTATCTACATGCTGGTGAAATCTCTTTTGGACACTTTCAATCACCTCTTGGAGACTCTCATGCTTCCTTGGAAGGGCTTGTCAATTGGCTTATGTGGAGAAGGGCTGCTACATTAAGTCATTGGTTGTAGTTCTATATCTCTATCATGTACTCCTCTATTTGCAGTAATACAAATACTTTCCACCAATATTGTCTCTTATGTATGATGATTGATCCAGGAGGATCCAAGAAGGCAAAATTTTGAAGTCCTCCAATCTCAGCAAAACCAACACCAGATCGAAGGGCTCGTCGAGACAATCCCAACGGTGTTCGTTTCACCTCAAACGGACTCCGTATGAGAAAGTTATCGCGTTCTGTTCTATAAGGGAAACAGGCAAATTTGGCAAAATGGGGTGCCACGTGGCACCACTGACAGGGTGACACGTGGAAGCACAGACCTGTCACAAGGTGACACGTGGCAGTATGATCCAAGCTGGCATATGGTGACTGGACGTACGGATGGTGACGTGGCAATACGGACAGTGACTTGGCGGTTGACTGGGCGTGAGGTGGACCAATCCTAGGCCGCCACGTGGCAGCATGGGATTGGCCAATATATCTAAAGCAAAAAAATTATGGCCTCCATGAGGTTTGACCCTGTGACCTCTCTCATATAAGCGCTCTGCCTTCACCACTTGGGCTACATATCTTTATTGGTATGTTTATTAAGGTTTATTTATTTAACCGTGGAAACGTTGGTAATGGAGCCAAAAGGGGTCGGGGCTTGGTTTTCAATGCACGGGAGTTGGTTGCAACTCCAACCCACAACCCACGTGATATGGTTATATGTTTTATGACATGGTCACATGTTTTTTAAACAAACTTTCAAATGGATTGGAGCGCCACCCCATCCACGTTACACGCCACACTTGCATAACAAACTTTGGGTTAAGACAAAAAGTGGGTTTGTTGGAGCGCACCTCATATGGCATAACAAACTTTGTTATGGCTTTACCACATGTGTTTTTAAAACAAAACTTTGTTTATGGTGTAAAGTGGGTATAAACAAAAGTTTATTTGTTTGGGTTTAAACTAGTTTATATCTATGGTTAGTATAGTTCCACAACTTACTAACCATATGACTTAAACACAAGAAACCAAAACAAACATGGAGTTGTAACCTTATGCTTATTTAGGCAACATTGTTGTAACTTGAGAAACCATGAGGATCATGTGAGAGGAGTCCATACAAGCTATATAAACCCATTCATTTGCCATTTCCCACTCATGCTTTGGAGTAGAGACTTTGTAGCTAAAGGAGAGAAGGGAGATTGTGTAGCTCTGCAGGAGGAAGGTACGAGTGTTTATACTCGTTTTACACCGTCTTCAGGCTTTGGAGTTGCTGGAAGCAGTCTTGTTGTGTTTTGGGCAGCGGTTCTCTTCCTGGCCATTGTCGCCAAGGTATCATTGTATTATTGCCATGTATTTTTCCTTTATGCTGAGATTATAGATCGGCCCTCCTATTGAGAAGCAGGCCCGGAGACGTAGTCCATCCTGGACGAACTCCGTTATCAACTTGTTGTCTTTATGTGTGTATTGTCTATGCTGTTTGGTTCTCTTCTTATTGATTTGTGAGCTTCATTCATACTCTTTATGCAATTCATGTTAACGTCATAGAGTAGAAAAGATCTTGTTTCTGGATCGTGTGGTATCAGAGCAGGTCTATTTGACGTTGGATTGTGAGTGTGGATGCTCACGAGGGCTAAACTGCAAGATGGTGAGGGTACATTAGAGCCTTATAATTCCGAGATCGGACGTGCACACCAAAGGAGGAAGATGGATGCTAATGATGCCCGCATCGAGATGGAGGCAAACTTTCACAAGGTCTTCTATATGATGGCCGACAAGGTAGACAAGTTGTTTGCAGACTATGAAGAATGCATGGCAAAAGAAAGAAATGGCAGTGAAGTAAAGAAGGAAGACAAAGAAGTGAAGGACGAAGGAAACGCTTCAGTTAACCAAGGGGAAGGTGGCGAAGGGCCTCCTGAGCCTCCCTCTTCACCTTCAGCTTCAAGCACAAGTTCAAGTGCTTCTTCCTCATCTCATTCTCAACATTCCAAGGTTCCTCATAAAGAGCCTCAAAAGAAGCCCTTATTGAAGCTCGATGTGAAGTTTGATTTGCCCATGTTCAATGGGGAAGCGAATGCAGAGAAGTTAAACAATTGGATAAGGCAAATTGAGGTCTATTGCCGAGTCCAGCAGATCGAAGAAGAAGATGTGAAGATTCAGTTGGCTTCACTTCGGCTGACAGGCACCGCACTTGTATGGTGGGAAAGCAAGCTTCAGCAAGGTAGCAAACAAATGGGTAATCTTCTCTCATCGTGGTCTGCTTTTATTTCTGCTTTACGTAAGCAATTTTATCCGTTGGGTTATGTTCAGAAGGCAATGATGGATTGGCAAAGTTTTAGACAAGGCAAGGGTCAGAGTGTTCAGAGTTTTACTGAAGAATTTAGAAAGAAAGCTTTAGAATTGAATATTGCTTTAGATTCTCCTGACACTCTTTTGAAGTACATTGGTGCTCTTCATCATTATCTACGCCATACTTTGCTGTTGTTGAATCCTACTAGTGTGGATGAAGCAAGTGTTTAGGCTACTCATCTTGAGAACAGGGGGAAGCATTTGCAAGAAGACCATCAGAAGAAGCCTTTCAAGCCCAACAACCACCACAAGTTCAAGAAAAAAGACAAGAGCAAGAAGACAGCTACTACCAAGAAGGAAGGAGGAAAGCCCCATTGCAACCATTGCGATACTGATGGGCATGATGAAGAAAGTTGTTGGAAGTTGCATCCTGAACAAAGGCCAAAGCATTATGGAGGCAAAAAGAAGAAAAAGACCGTTGCAACAGCGCAACGAGATTTGGGTTCCGACTCAGGTGACGAAACCATGATTACAGTCGTGGGAATGCAAGGTAACAAAACTCCTCATACTGGTTCAAGTTCTACTCATGTTTCTAAAGAAAATGATAAAAGAAGAAGTGAGTTGTTTCATATCAGAGTTGTGTCTAAACATTATTTGATCCGGGTTCTCAAGTAAATTTGATCTCAGAATCAGTTGTTAAGAAGTTGGGCATACAGACTAAACCTCACCCCAAGCCTTACCCTCTTGGATGGGTATGTGATAATGCTAAGCTACAGGTGACTAAGCAATGCAGGTTAAGGTTTGCTATTGCTTCAAAGTTGATCGATGAGGTGGACTTAGATGTTGTTCCTCTTGACATCTGCGGTATCGTATTGGGAAGCCCATACTTGTATGATCGAAAAGCAGTATTCTTCCGTCATGAGAACAAGTACCATCTCACCAAAAATGGGGTGGAGTACATTGTGAGAGCTCACAGTATGAAGGCTAACACCACTCTTGTTAGTGCAGGACAGATGAAGAGACTCATCAACACTAATAAGAGATACATGCTCATGGTTGTGAGAGCAAAAGATGCTGAAGCATCCGATGCTTTCAAAGGTTGTGATCCTTCTCATAAAAAGGCTATGATTGATATTGTGGCTAACTATGATGAAATATTTCAGGAACCTACAGGTTTGCCTCCCAAAAGGGAGTTTCAACATGAGATTCATCTCCAACAGGATGCCCCTCTTCCTAATGTGGGCATGTACAGGTTGTCTGCAGTTGAAATGGCAGAGATTAAGAAGCAGGTTCAAGACTTGTTGGATCAAGGAGCGATCAGACCTAGCTCCTCTCCATGTGGTTCGCCGATTGTTTTGGTGATGAAGAAAGATGGCACATGGAGGATGTGCGTTGACTATCGGGCTCTCAACAAGATCACGATCAAGAATCGATACCCGCTTCCTCGCATAGATGACTTGCTCGACCAGTTGAAAGATGTTGTGTTCTTTACCAAGTTGGATTTGCGCAGTGGCTACCACCAGATCAGAATTGCAGAAAGTGATGTGTGGAAGACGGCCTTCAAGGCCAAGCAAGGTCTATTTGAGTGGTTGGTGATGCCCTTTGGGCTTTGCAATGCACCTGCAACCTTCATGCGGGTAATGAATGATGTTTTCCGGCCATTCTTAGATGATTTTGTCATTGTTTATCTAGATGATATATTGGTCTTTAGCAAAACTTGGGAAGCACATGTGGGGCATGTAAAGCAAGTATTAGATACTTTGAAAAAGGAGAAATTGTATGTAAAATTGTCAAAGTGTGAATTTGGCAAAACTTCATTAGTTTACTTGGGTCATATTGTAGGAGGTGGAAATTTAAAAATTGATCCTTCAAAAGTTGATGTAATTGTCAATTGGCCTAAGCCTACTAACGCTACTGAAGTGAGAAGCTTTTTAGGAGCTGTTCAATATTGGAGGAGGTTCATTCAGAACTTCTCATACATAGCATCTCCTTTGCATGCCTTAACAAGTGTGAAGAAAGCCTTCCAGTGGGGAGGAAAGCAGCAGAAAGCCTTCGACACATTGAAGGGAAAGATCAGCACCCCCCCAGTCCTAGCCTTGCCTGATTTGCAGCAGCCATTTGAGATAGAGACAGATGCCAGTGGATATGCCATGGGGGCAGTATTGATGCAGCACCAAAAGCCTATTTGCTACCATTCAGAGACTTTTACTCAAGCAGTGATCAACTACGCCACCTATGACAAAGAGTTGTATGCTTTGGTTCAGAGTGTCAAGAAGTGGAAGCACTACTTGATGGGTAAGGAGACGATCATCCATACCGATCATCAGCCCTTGCAGTATCTCCAGTCCTAGACTAAGCTCCAGCAAGCTCGTCATTTCAGGTGGATGGGATTTCTTCAACAATTCCATCTAGTGATCAAGTACAAGAAGGGTACTAGTAACAAAGTGGCAGATATGCTCTCTAGACCTCCTATTGTTGCATCTATTGTTTTGAAAAATGCTTCTTTGTCCCATGAAAGTTATATTGAGCAGTATGCTACTGATGATGATTTCAAGGAGATTTATGAGAAGTTAACCAATGGCACACAGGTGGAAGACTACTATTTGCAGGGAAAGTTGCTCTATCATTTGGGCAAGTTATGTGTTCCTATCAGTGAAAGAGTCCATGTAATATGAGAAGCTCATACTTCTCTTGTATCAGGGCATTTTGGGGTAGGTAAGACTTTGGCTCATTTGCAAAGACTTGTGTATTGGCCTCGCATGAAAGACATTGTAACAAAATATGTAAAGGGGTGTGTGATGTGCTCTACTTGTAAGCCCACTAATAGAAAATTGGGGCTGTACTCACCACTTCCTGTTCCTTCCCATCCTTGGGAAAGCATTTCCATGGATTTTGTGGGGGGTTTGCCTATGTCTAGGAGGGGTCATGACTACTTGTATGTGGTCGTGGATAGGTTTAGCAAGATGTGTATTCTTGTGCCATGTAAAAAGCAGGTCACTGCAGAGCAGGCTGCTTCTCTTTTCTTTCAGCATGTATGGGTTCACTTTGGACTCCCTACGTCCATTATCTCAGATCGGGACTCCCGATTCCTTGGAGAGTTTTGGACAAAATTATGGTGTATGATGGACACCAAGCTAAAGAGGAGCACCGCTTTCCATCCACAGACCGACGGACAGACAGAGGTAGTCAACAGGACAGTTGTCCATTTGCTTCGAGGCTATTGCAACAAGCATCCTAAGTTATGGGATGAACAGATCCAGTATGTGCAGCATGCCTACAACAGGGCTATGCATTCTTCCACTCAGAGCTCGCCATTTGAGACATGCTTTGGGTACTTGCCAAAGACTCCATTGGACTTGACTTATGGGAGAGAGGTTGATTCAAGCACTTCCAAGGATGAAGACAAAGCCCGCAGGTTCATTCAGAGAGTTCAACAAGTACATCAAGCAGTGCAAGAGCAGTTGGAGAAGAGTCAAGCCCAGTACAAGGCTCGCCATGACAAGCATAGAGTTGATCATCAGTTTTAGGTGGGAGATCAAGTGTGGCTTCACATCAGTAAGGAGAGGATGAAAGGAGAAGGCAAGAAGCTCAAGCCCATTAGATATGGTCCCTTCACCATCTTGGAGAAGATTGGGACAAATGCTTTTCGCTTAGAGCTACCACCATACATGCAGATCTACTCAGTGGTGAATGTGGAGAACTTGAAACTCTATGAGCCTCCCATGATCATGGATGAAAGGGAGAATGCCTTAGTGCCATCAGTTGATGAATTTGCTCCTGAGTACATGGATGAGCTAAAGGAAGATGTCATCTTGGACAGAAGGACAAGGACTTCTCGCAGAGGTGATGTTGAGTATCTTCGAGTGGGAATCAGAGGCACTCATCCTAGCAAGGCCAAGTGGATCGAGAAGGAGAAAGTGAGGGAGCAATTCCCTCACCTATCTGTTGATTAGTAAAGGCTTTTGGAGGCCAAAAGCTTCTCAGTGGGGAGGAATGATCCAGGAGGATCCAAGAAGGCAAAATTTTGAAGTCCTCCAATCTCAGCAAAACCAACACCAGATCGAAGGGCTCGTCGAGACAATCCCAACGGTGTTCGTTTCACCTCAAACGGACTCCGTATGAGAAAGTTATCGCGTTCTGTTCTATAAGGGAAACAAGCAAATTTGGCAAAATGGGGTGCCACGTGGCACCACTGACAGGGTGACACGTGGCAGCACAGACCCGTCACAAGGTGACACGTGGCAGTATGATCCAAGCTGGCATATGGTGACTGGACGTATGGATGGTGACGTGGCAATACGGACAGTGACTTGGCGGTTGACTGGGCGTGAGGTGGACCAATCCTAGGCCGCCACGTGGCAGCATGGGATTGGCCAATATATCTAAAGCAAAAAAATTATGGCCTCCATGAGGTTTGACCTTGTGACCTCTCTCATATAAGCGCTCTACCTTCACCACTTGGGATACATATCTTTATTGGTATGTTTATTAAGGTTTATTTATTTAACCGTGGAAACGTTGGTAATGGAGCCAAAAGGGGTGAGGGCTTGGTTTTCAATGCACGGGAGTTGGTTGCAACTCCAACCCACAACCCACGTGATATGGTTATATGTTTTATGAGATGGTCACATGTTTTTTAAACAAACTTTCAAATGGATTGGAGCGCCACCCCATCCACGTTACACGCCACACTTGCATAACAAACTTTGGGTTAAGACAAAAAGTGGGTTTGTTGGAGCGCACCTCATATGGCATAACAAACTTTGTTATGGCTTTACCACATGTGTTTTTAAAACAAAACTTTGTTTATGGTGTAAAGTGGGTATAAACAAAAGTTTATTTGTTTGGGTTTAAACTAGTTTATATCTATGGTTAGTATAGTTCCACAACTTACTAACCATATGACTTAAACACAAGAAACCAAAACAAACATGGAGTTGTAACCTTATGCTTATTTAGGCAACATTGTTGTAACTTGAGAAACCATGAGGATCATGTGAGAGGAGTCCATACAAGCTATATAAACCCATTCATTTGCCATTTCCCACTCATGCTTTGGAGTAGAGACTTTGTAGCTAAAGGAGAGAAGGGAGATTGTGTAGCTCTGCAGGAGGAAGGTACGATTGTTTATACTCGTTTTACACCGTCTTCAGGCTTTGGAGTTGCTGGAAGCAGTCTTGTTGTGTTTTGGGCAGCGGTTCTCTTCCTGGCCATTGTCGCCAAGGTATCATTGTATTATTGCCATGTATTTTGCCTTTATGCCGAGATTATAGATCGGCCCTCCTATTGAGAAGCAGGCCCGGAGACGTAGTCCATCCTGGACGAACTCCGTTATCAACTTGTTGTCTTTATGTGTGTATTGTCTATGCTGTTTGGTTCTCTTCTTATGGATTTGTGAGCTTCATTCATACTCTTTATGCAATTCATGTTAACGTCATAGAGTAGCAAAGATCTTGTTTCCGGATCAATGATGTTGTGTTGTTTACCTGCTTAACTATTTATATAGATCTCTTATTGTATAGATTCTCTTTACTCGTTTCTCTTTTCTGTGTCTTGACAGGTCTTGCAGCTTGGATCTGACGACCGTGGGATGTGGAGCAACATAGCAGGAGAAAGGATAGCGACTCAAAGAGGTAAGACATCTAGTACTTGATCCTTAAGTAGATCTAGGAAACAAATTTGTTCTAGACTCGCATTGAGCTAGGGAGATCCGGCTCACCTCTGGTCAAGTGGATTGTCCGTTAACAATAGACTTTCCTCAGTCTTTTTACCAACTTGACCAGATCTTTGGAGATGAATTCCAAGAAAACATGAGCCTCTCAACATTTACAAGTACACCCTATGTCTTTGCAATCGAAGAAAATCTATGATCTTATACCATACCTTGCAAGGTTAGTTCCGAAAAATTTCTACATATAAATGCAGGTCTAGATGAGAGCCAGCAAAAACAATTACTAAAATTTATCAAGAGTCAAACTGGAGCATTTGCATGGGAATACACCGATATGAAGGGTATACACCCAGATACCTGTATTCACCACATTTACACAGATTCAAACATACCTCTTGTCAGGAAACCCCAGAGAAGAATGAATCCATCCCTAAAGGATATAGTCAAAGATGAATTACAAAAACTCCTTAATGTTGGTTTCATCTACCCAATTTCTAACAGTAAATGGGTGTCTCCTCTGGTAGTAGTTCCAAAGAAAGTTACAGGGAAATGGTGTATCTATGTTGACTTTCAAGAATTGAACAAGGCCACCCTTAAGGACTACTTCCCTTTACCTTTCATTGACCAGGTGTTAGATACCTTGTTAGGGAAACAATACTTTTCTTTCCTTGATGGGTATAGTGGATACAATCAAATATTAATAGCACATGAGGATCAAGACAAGACAACCTTTACTTGTTCTTAGGGAACATATGCTTATCGAGTGTTTCCATTTGGCCTATGTAATGCACCTGCCAGTTTCCAGCGTTCCGTTCTAGGAATATTTGATGACCTTATACATGACTGTGTAGAAGTTTATATGGATGATTTTATAGTTTATGGCAATACCTTCCAAGAAGCCCTTGATAACCTCAAAATAGTTCTTATTCAGTTCCAAGAAACGAGCTTAGCCCTTAGTCATGAAAAATGTAAGATGCTACTAACCGAGGGCATAGTCCGGGACATCATGTCTCTCTTCAAGGTATCAAGGTGGATCTTGCCAAGATATAAATAATTGTTAATCTTCCTGCTCCAAAAACCCCGAAGGAAGTAAGAAGCTTTCTTGTCCATGCAGGCTATTATAGATGTTTTATTGAAAATTTCACTAAGATAGCCGCACCTATGTTCAAGCTACTCATGAAAGACACAGAATTGCAATGGACTGCACCTTGTCAACATGCCTTTGAAACTTTGAAGGAAAAGATATCAGTGGCACCGATACTCAGGGGCCCCAATTGGTCCCTTCCCTTCCATATATCCACCGATGCTTCCGACATAGCTATAGGGGCAGTCTTAGGTCAAAAAGAGGGACAAACATCATATGCCATCTACTTTGCTAGTAAAAATTTGACTCCTGCAGAGTTGAAATACATTGTTACTGAAAACGAGTTTCTAGCAGTAGTTTATGCCATCACCAAGTTTCATCATTATATCATAGGATATGAAATTCTTATACACACTAACCACTCCGCCATCATATTTTTAATGAACAAACCTATCACTAATGGCAGAGTGACTCGGTGGCTTTTTTTGTTATAAGAATTTAACATCACCATTGTTGATCGTCCAGGTCGAGAGAATGTGGTAGCAGATTTTCTCTCTTGAATTCAAATTGACAATAGTGCCAGTCTCGTTGATGATAGCTTCCCAGATGAACATTTGTTCGTCGTGTCTGTTCGAACCCCTTGGTTTGAAAACATAACCAATTATTTAGCAACTGGAAAGCTACCAAACTATCTCTCCCCTCTTGAGAAACGTAGGATCATTGTCCACTCTTGGGTCGATAATGACCTCTTTTGTACTGGTCCTGATCTCATTATTAGACGATGTGTACAAGAGGATGAGATGGAGGAGATCTTTCATGCATGTCATGGTGGACCTTGTGGTGGGCACTTTTCTGATAAGAGAACAACATACATGAAAGATGCTGCCAAGTATGTCAAGGGGTGTGACAGTTGCCAAAGAATGGGTAGACTTACGCCATCCGATGAGATGCCCTTACAACCCAAGTTATGATTGAGCCTTTTGAAAAATGGGCTCTAGATTTCGTTGGGCCAATTTCCCCTATGTCTCACAAGAAGAAGTACATCCTAGTATGCACAGACTATGTCACCAAGTGGGTAGAAGCTATAGCCTTATTCCAAGAAACATAGAAATCTGTGGTAGAATTTATATATGAAGAAATATTTACCCGATTCGGTGTACCTAGGGAAATTATAATTGATCAAGGATCTCAGTTCACCTCCAAGTTGATGAAAGAACTTAGTAACAAATATGGTATTAGACATTGTAAATCTTCACCATATCACCCGCAAGCCAATGGTCAGGTAGAGTCTACCAACAAAGTATTAGAAGCCATCCTAACTAAGACTATCCAGTTACACCACAAAGACTAGGAAGATAGGCTTCCAGAAGCCTTGTGGGATTATAGAATAACTTGAAGGAATACCACTAGCCACACACCTTATGAACTTGTTTATGGTAAACAAGTTCTTCTACCCATTGAATTTCAAGTCAAAACCTTTCGTATGGTTGCACAATTAGGGATGAATCTGGAAGAAGCACAGAGACAACGAATCCTGCAGATAAATGAATTAGATGATATTAGACAAGATGTTATCCAATACACAATTTTAATTCAAAACCAACGAAAAAGTGGCATGATAGATACATTAAATAAAAAAAATTCAAAATTGGAGACTGGGCATTACTTTTTGATTCAAGGTACAAAAACTTTAAAGGTAAATTAACTACTCGATGCATGGGTCCATATGAAATTGTTACAACTTTTGATAATGGATCTGTTAAGATTAATACAATTGATGATTCACAAATTTCCTTTGTTGTAAATGGACATAGACTTAGACTTTATCATCAACCAATATATAAACAAGATTTTGTGCAGAATGCCTTACAATAGGAGAAGATGGAGCTGGTAGAAGAGGAAGTCATTCCTCCTTCTCCCGGTTCTTGAATTATTTTGGGTTATCTTCATTTGTATATATGTAAATATATTTTTGTTTTTTAAATAAATAAGAGTCATTTCTAACAATTGATTGCATCTATACAGGAAATTCACTCTTATGATCAACCTCTGGAATTTTGTCAACTAAGACAAGAAGACTTTTTTTTCCCTTCCCTAATTTTAATAAAATTTCATATCATTTTTCTTTATACATTTGTTCTTGTTTAGAATATAATTGAATCATCTAACAAGTGGTTTTGCAGTTTGATTACGAGTACCTTATCATTATAATCAGCTCATGCAATATTATCTGAAAAGGGAAGTGCTCTAAAAGAAACACTTATAATGCATCTTAACTCCTTCTCTTTCGATTATTGTTGAAAATTGAAAATTTATAGTGAAAAGTTAAAGTGTCCTTTATATCATTTTTAACCACTTTCTTCTATGATTCTGTATATGGTATTTGATTCATACATGTACGTTTCTGATTTATCATTAGAACAGTTGCTTAAGACCTACTTCAATCCTCATGATTCTCAAACAGTTCTATCTTACACCTATGGACTACTAGTTCATCCTAGACTCATTATCAAAACTTGTCTCTTAAGCACTTTTAAAAGGTAGCTCAAAAGTGAGTGATATTTATATTTTGTGGGGAACATTACTGATCTTTTATGAAGAAGATAGACTGAGAGGTCAAATAACAACTTTAGGTTATTATCTTTTGACATGATCTATAATTCAGGCTATTATAAATTAAGTTACTCATAAGGTTCACTTTAAAAAATTTGAATTATGTGTTTAGCAGGCTTAGCACACTCTAGTTCCAACCGACTTCTTTACTAAAAATCATTATACGAAGCAAACCCGTCGGGGTACTGAACAGGATTTTTGGCAGCGGGTCCATGCTAAGTAAAATCTTAAACAAGGAGCTCAGTAAATGCAAGTAAACTCGTCGGGGTACTGAACAGTCTCGCTAGCAGCGGGGCTATGCTTGCATGGTGCCAAGATAAACCCGTCGGGGTACTGAACAGGCCTGCTGGCAGCGGGGCAATATCGGGTAAAAGAGGTTCGGTTAACGCATTGCTGTGCACATGGCTCATCTAAAAAAACCTAAGTATACAAATACATGTTTAGGCCAATTATTTATACTGTCATTAGAGAATGACAGTAAGTTGGACTTGGACCCTGTCATCTAATTCAAACAATACCTAGGGTATGACTATCCTAGAAATGGGACTCATAACTATAGAAATCTCACAAACTCTAGGGTGAACTTTATCTGTATTCTTTGGATGAAAAGAGATATTTAAAATGAGTCACGGATGATTGGTTTTCCTATGGAATTCTTCGTATCAATTTTACTATCATTATTCATATGGTCTTCCTAAGCACTGTTATTTTATTTTTATTTATTTTTTGATGAATGTACATATCTGAATCATCTCCATCTATTAGTTAGTATTTCATTATCTTACGAAAAATTATCACAGCATTTTAGAGCTATCAGCTAAACTATTAATTGGAAATATTGGAATATTAATCAATTTTTCCTTGATGGCTTGAGGACACGCCATATTTTTTGGTTTGGGGGAGACTCAAAACTGTTTTTACTTTCCGAATATTTATAAAAAGTTCATTTATATCTGACAAAATGATAGGTGTTTTCAGGATAATGCAAGTAGCAGAAGATTGTTCTAATCCTTGATAAAGAAGAACGTGACTAAAGTTCCAGAAAAGCAGATTACATCATCCTCTTGTGTGCTGACAGCCCCAGAAAATTCTCTGCATAATTAACAGCACGCAGATACAACAAAGTACATTTTTGTATAGAAGGTCCATATGGAGGATCGAATGAAGGGTCGAATGACAATCCGAATGAGGTGACGAATGAGGCAAATGAACGACAATCTAAATGAAGTGCTGAATGAAGTACCGAATGAAGTACCGAATGAAACCATAATCTATAATAGCATGATTAAGTGTGTTAGGGATCTAATTTTTGAATTCTATTGGTAAAATTTAATTGACTAATCATACCAGGGATCAATCAAATATCATCTTTGCATTCGACCTCACTCCTTTGCTCATTTCGACTTCATCAAATGAATCGGTTAATCATGCATTATTACAATTTCCAAGATCATTTTATGGCTATCATATGGTTTTATTTTCTCATTAAATTATAAGCATGCGATATATCATTGAATTAATTACAAGTCATCATGTTCTTTTATGCTAATTATGCTTAATATCTCATGATGAACATTACATTCAACTTGTCCAAAGTTTACTTTGGACATGGTTGAATATATCATTACCATACGAATTCATCAATGCACATATTTTCATGATGGCACACGATTAGAATATCTTGGCATGATGACATGATCGCTCGAGCGTGCTAAATCCCTACTCACGATCGCTTAACCGTTCGAATGAATCTCCATTTAAACCAATGTTGCATGAAATCTACTTCATTCTGCCTGCCCTTATCCTTCTGGAGTCTATCAAGCCACGTCTCCTGCAATCTATTGCATCCCCTGTTCCATTTTCATTCCTCAACCTCTGCTTAAACGATGTCGATCCATTACGATCCTGGCAGCTACCAGGACCTCCTCCATATTCCTGAATTTAAGGCATGTCATGAAGTGTTTCTGCGAGCAGGCTGGGGTCCCTTCCTTCACCTTCTTAACGGCCACGATGACGAGGTTTCACTCCTTTTTTCTAAGGGGTTCGATGGAAAAACAACTAAGGTTGGTCATCTCACCTTTCCTGTAACAAAAGAGTCCATTGCGTTGGCCATGAAACTGCCCAGGGAAGGTGTCCATTGGCACAAACACCTTTTCCTTCCATGGATGGATCACGAATTTGCTCTCAAAGCCGAATACCAACATGTTGCAGGTACAAAAGGATTCCACTGGGAATGGGTGAAGCCTGAATATCTCGAGCCCTTGACTGTCATCATCTGGTTGATCACTTGTGAGGATAAGTACACCATTTTTAAAGCCTGTCACTTCCTATTATTGGCACATTTCATTAATAATCAGGCCCTAAATTTTCCATTCTATCTTCTAAAGAGCCTAGAAAATATGTCTAGCCAGGTTAGGAAAAATGTAGTTAACCCTGCCAATAGCTTATACCATCATTGTCTCATAAAAATCTTGATCACCCATCAGTTGAAGGAAGCAGTGAAAACGTGGGATAACTTTGTGTTTGAAACACTAAACCCCCATCTGGTCAAGAAGCCTCTTGTTAAAACCTCTGCCTCTCATAAGCGTCACCGATTTCAAACCACGTAGATGAGCCCATTCAAACCCATGCCCAAGCAAAAAGGGATGCCAAGTCGGTACGATTTAGTGAGGGTGCCTCAGGAGAAATACACCCTGTTCAGTCATCCTCTCTCGAGCCTGTCCACGAGGACACAACTACGGAACCCCCATTCTTCTCACCAATACCCACAAAGTCAATTATTCCTGAATTTCTCTTCGTTTGCTCAGTGGGACCTGGCATATCTCCGGTTTGGGGGAATGTTGGTGTCCATTTTTGTCACCATTTTGATCAGCAAACATGCTCTGATTGGTGTTATTTTCACAATTTTGATATGATAAGTCATTCTCTTTGCCAATCAGACCATCAAATAGACCCAGGTATGCATTTATTTGAATATCATACGAATCGTGAATAATTATCATCATTTTTATGGTTTATTGACAATCATCTCATATTTCTAGACGTGCTTGGAATTTAGTTTTTGTTCTACAGGTTGTGGTCATCATTCAGACCTTCATTCAGCCATGTGTTCATGCCGAAGACGCCCTGCTGCATCCGAACTGTCGTTTAGACCTCCATTCGTACCCGCGGTATCGTTGGTTGAGATATTTCGGGGCAATAAAGACAAAAATGATGATGTGGATTATGTGAAGGACGTGTCGCTCACGGTTGGTGAGCCTTTATTCCAGAATATTTGTCCTCTCGTTCGCTCAGCTTTCCAGCACATTCTCTACCCACGTCGACGTTCCAGAAGTTCCTCGTCCTCCCATGCCCAGCTTGCCAACACATCCTCTGCCCACGATTGAAGGGAACTAACGCCCAACTGTTTGCGTCAAGGAGAATCAACGCCATGGACTTAGGCAGACGGCCTATGCACTGTCGTGAACCACCCCGCAGCCATTTCTTTAGTCATTAAAGCTCCTATTTTTAGAGAGGTCGACTACGTCGACCTTCTCTCTTATTGTAAACTTATATAAAGACGTTTCCTGTGAAGAAACACATCATACATATACATAGCAATTGTAATACAGAGACGATAGTAGTAATTTTTATATAGACGCTGTGTAATTTTTATTAGTCAATGGAAGTTCCAATTTTTTATCTGTTGATGTCCTGTTGTTGGTGAAGAATTTGAGTTAAGCTTCAATCTCTGATTGCTGAGAAGGGCCCCTCAACAACCAGAGGTTTTGTTGTATATATTCTGCATTTCTTTCCTACAAGTTAATCGTTTTCATTTCTAGTATTTAACTTGTTTCCTGTAGATTATGTTGTTTTATTTCCTGTACATGTCAGTTCTTTATTTCCTGTAGTTGTATCTCGCTGCTAGTTTAATTTATATTCCTAGAAGTTAATGACCGGTCATGCATAAGTCATCTTAGTTTGCTTTCAATCTTGTCATTGCAATTAGATAAAGTCAACTAGTTAATGTTTCAGTAGTTCAAGTTTAATTTATAGTTAGAATTAGTTCTGCTAGTTTTTCCTGTAGCTGTAGGTTAGTTTTATTTACATCTCAGCCTTGCTTATTATGCCATAGAAATAGTTTGTTTTCCCTAGATAATGATTAGTATAGGTTGCCTCTTGCCATTCCAACTTTAAACAGTCCATTTACTGCTTTTCTTGTACTGTAGGTTCATATGCACCAACCAGCTGGTGTTAAGATCATTCAGTTTGCTTCTTTCCTTAGTTTAAATCTTTTTCTTCCACCTAGACTGTCATTCGGACCGTCTTTCAGACCGCCATCCGAATCGCCATACGGACTTTAATATTTTCTGCATTGTTTTTATGCTTATTTAGAATCCAGTTTCTTAAGTTTTCGAACTGTAATATTTCTTGCATTTAATTAGCATTCTTAGATGTAATTAAGGTCTTAATTAAGTTTCATCATCATTCTTGATTTCCATTTTATTTTCCTTAACTTTGTTTTTGTTGCTTTACAGATTATGTTTCTTTTATACCCGATGCATTAATACTTTACTGTTCTAGAATTCATCAATTCCATTCTTAGTTTAGTTATTTCATGTTTCGTAAAACTGATTCCAGATTAGACTTAGTAATTTCATTCTCCAAAATACATTGGTTTTGATAGTTTCTTAGTTCAAGTATAGGATTAGTTTTCCCATTTATATAGCTAATGAAGATGTTCATAGAATAGGATTTGGTTCAGAGATAAAATATATTTATCAAGTTTTCTACTTGCTTTTACATAAAATATCTTTATCAAGTTTTCTACTTGCTTCTCAATCAAATTCAGTTTCAAGTAAATATCTTTATTAAGTTTTCTACTTGTGTCTAGATTTCATTAGTCCCATGTCATTTGCTTATGGATAGAAAATAGATTACAATGTTTAAAATTAGTTGTAATTGGACACTCTTTAGTTTGCATTTATTTGTAGAAGTTAAACTAGATTTGCTTCCATTTTGTTTCCTTGTTACATTTGAAAGTCACTTTGATACCTTCTCTCCCATTCCTATTACATTTGATACATTTACTTAGAATCCTCAAGGAGAATGGAATTAGGTAGTTTAGTTTGATCTTGAGTTGAATGTATGAATAGTCTTTGAATTCATTAAGTAGTTTGTAGTTTTGCTTTAAGATTATATAGTTTCTTGTTTCCATAGTTAATTGTTAATTGAAGCACTTCATACATAGGTTTCTAAACTCATTTACAGTTGTTTCTAATTCCTAGATTAGAGTTTGAATTATTAATCAACAGCTTTCAACTTCATCAAAGTAGTTCTGTTTTTTATTAAGTCTTACTTTTTAGAATAATATTTGTTGCTTTTGTCTTTTTAGTTATTGTCCATAGAGTAGATTAGTATAAATGGATACTATTCTGATCTATTGGTTTAGTTAAGTTTAATTAGTTCAGTAGTTGTATTCTAGAAGTTTGACTCAGTTTTTCATTTTGAAATATCTTTTTATATTTTATTTATTAAACATTTCTAAGGTCTGCCGAGCCAAAATCTTAGGTACCATTCTACCTCAGCATATACTGTGCCACAACTCTAAGATTACCAACCCTGGTCGATAATTAAATATTTTGGTGATTCCTTAAGACAGTAAATACACCTCAACAAGAGGTAGCGGGATGGGATTCATGAGGATCAGGAGTCAGCTGACGATATTCACAAGGATCTGGAGTCAACGATACTATTAGCATATTTAATCAATACTATAAGGATAGAAGGGATCTATATGTAAAAGGAAACCATAAGTATTTGGCTATAAGATGAGACTTGTGTAGGTACAACACAAGGTAAGTTTTGACGAAGTAAGACCAATTATGTATATAAGAGGTGATGAAACTGGATGGGTATTAGAATTAGTAAGCCTCAAGGAGATCATATTAGTTACTAGTATAAGATATAGAGAGTAATAAAGATAAAGAGGCAACAACATCCCATACAATGAAAGAAGTAAAATTTAGATACACCTTCCTATGAATGGCATAAGGGTCCTGTGGGATGAGTAAGGTCAAGCTTCTTCTCATGAGAAGGAATAGAGATATTGCATCCAGATTTTCCTTTGGATTGAGAATGACCATAAATTTGGGACGAAGTTTCTCGAAGGGTGGGTGTATGCAACGCCCCATATTTTGACTAGGCATGTTTATCAATCAGACACCTTGCACTTTATTTGCTTATTATCTGGTGGACTCAACTAGACTAAGTGAACTATACTTCTAGCATATTAGATCTGATTATATGTTTCTATTATGTTTGTAAGGTTACTATGCTTATATAGATACTATGATTATGATGTTATAATATTGCCATTCTCATGATGTTATTATGTTTATGCGGTTACTATGTTGCAGTCATTGTGAGATTTTTTCTTTCATAATGACATTGTATGTTTAAATTGTCGCCCTTGATGAAATACAATATATATATGATATGGTACGTAGATACCAACCCATGATGTGATCGATTTAATGGTTTTGTGCTATGAAATGAAATGATGTTGATAATGTGGACTAGCTAATGAACAAATGGAAATATTTGTTATAGATATATGTTTGCAAAATACTAATATGCAGGACACAGGGGCTACGCGGTAGATTAGTATTTTGCAGACTTATATCTATAACAAATATTTCCATTTGTTCATTAGCCGGTCCACATTATCAACATCATTTCATTTCATCACACAAAACTATTAAATTGATCACATCATGGGTTGGTATCTACGTACCACATCATATATATATTGTATTTCATCAAAGGCGACAATTTAAACATACACTGTCATTATGAAAGAAAATAATCTCATGATGACTGCAACATAGTAACTGCATAAACATAATAACAACATAAGAATGGTAACCTTATAACATCATAATCATAGTATCTATATAAGCATAGTAACCTTACAAACATAATAACAACATATAATCAGATCTAACGTGCTGAAAGTATAGTTCACTTAGTTTAGTTGAGTCCAACAGATAATAAACAAATAAAGTGCAAGGTGTCTGACTGATAAATATGCCTAGTCAAAATATGGGGCGTTACACTAAATACATTGTATTGTTTACAGCTTCGGGTCATATAACATAATGAAGAAGCAAACAAAGGAAACAAGCGGCCATTTATTTCAGGCATGTAGCCAAAGTAAAGAAGCCCTATTGTTTAAGTAACCCATCGTTTATCATCGGGACAATATGTGCCCGAGACGATGACGGGTTACCTGGCTAACCGTGAGAACCATTTGTCCTTAATTCTCGGCATGGTCGTAAGTTTACCTAGCCGCTTCTTCTTTTCCCTGCACATGTATGTAAAGTAAAGGTTATTTTCACTATAATGTAATAAAAAAATAAAAAAAATAAACAACCAAAAATTACACTTGTGCATGGCATTTGATACCCGAGGATAGATGGATGCAGGAGTTGTTTTCAACATCACTATACCTACATAGGAAACAGGTTTGACATTAAACATTGTGTAAAACCTAACAAATAGGTATTTAAACAAATTAAACTTAATTTTTGTATATTCCTCCTTACCAAAACATGCGTGGATATTTCATTGAATCCCTCTTTCACCTTTAGCTTGCACAAATTCGTTGTGGGCTACTCCATTGTGCTTAGGCGTGCATCTTCTGCACTAGGAAGAAGAGCTCTGCGCAGAGCCTCTCGGCGTAAGAGTGAGTTGGCTCGGGGTAACTACATTTCCTAAGGTGAATGCAACCGGTTGGGATTTGAGTCTCACCTCTGAAACCGGTAAGAGTTTACTTAATGCTCAGTTCATCATTGTTATGGGCGCATAACCACACGAAGATCGATGGTGATAGAATGTTTACTTTCTCCAACTTGAGTGCCACGGATCCTTATCGACGATCGAGAGCACAACCGTAACATTTATCAAGCAAGTGAAATTTTAATGTACTGGTAGGGTAGTTGGAGTCGACCTAGTCACTTCTGAGTAATAATTTACTTGTCGTAGAAGTGTATAGTTCACCTGCTAGGTTGGCGTTAACCACAAAGGATTTATAAACGTATAGCATGCGTGGCATCACCTAACATTGCTAAACATTTAAATATATATTGTATTCACAACCAAGGTTAACACATGGTTTATATTATATATGCGCATAGATTATAATATATGTGTTACATATATAAATATAAACAAAGGTTTTAATTGCACGGTTATATATTTGTATATTACACATACAACGTATGTTAATAATAACATTTAAGTTGTATTGTATACAAATGGTAATTTTGTTTTATGTTGGAATTACATAGTTGAAAAATAAATGATTATAAAATATTTGTATGATCATGTTATAACCTTTGTTAAATATTAAGAATGATGACATCATTTAAAAACTCATATTAATATGATAAAAGTAATACTTTAAGTATGGGATTTAAATTGGTTACGAGCTAAGCAAATGGTGTGTCTTGTAATTAAAAAAAAAAATTGACGAAGAAAGAGACATTACAGTTAAATATTAAGAATGATGACATCATTTTAAAACTCATATTAATATGATAAAAGTAATATTTTAAGTATGTGATTTAAATTGGTTGAGTTAAGAAAATGGTGTGTCATGCCATTGTAATTATAAAAGAAAATTGACGAAGAAAGAGACATTACATTTATAATGAAATATTTTTATTATATCTTATGCTTATGATTTGTGATGGATGTTTTGACTTATCATATGTTACATTCTTTGGAAAGACAAGGTGGATTTTGCGGATCAATAAAGGATCAACAGGGTCCACCTATTATTATATATTATATTTCTTTATTATACTTTATTTAAATTGACTTTCCTTATTTGATTAAAATAACTTAACTAAGTTCTTTAATTAAAAGGTAGTTTCCAACTACCTTAACTTATTTTCTAAATCTAAAAGGGAAGCAAGAGGAGAAAGAAGGCAAGAGGAAAGAGAGGAAAAAAACTATGGTAAAAGGTTTGCTCTTATACAAAGTGAGATTTTATCTTCTATTCATTCATTTTATGAGTTATTATAGAGCTGAAATGTTCTTGTTAAAAGCAATAACACTGTTAAAGGTGAAAAAAAGGATCAAAGAACATCATCTCTATTTGTGCCTAAATTTTGTTCACTTGTTTTGGCAGTGATAAATAATAAATAAACAAGAAAACCAAAAAGACCTAGAAATATAATGGCGGAAAGAGGGCATGAGCTCGTTCAAGTTTTATTATTCACATGAACATAACTTGTATACAATGTTTACATATAACTATCTTCAATCGTCAAGTAATGGTAAGGTTGTTAAGTACTTTATGATTAGGGACAATAATGCTAACAATCTCCCCTTTAATCATAAGTTCATACAAATGTATCGGTTAGCAAAAAAAAATAGTGCAAGAGTTGATATCACGTCCAAGTATTCAGCTTGTAACCTATGGTCTAAAACCTCATGGGTGTCGAAGAAGATAAACCTAATGAGAGAAAACCCTTGATGAGAACCAAGTTGGATTCAAATTCCAACACATCTCATAACCTAAAAATTCCTGAAAAATATGAATGCACCAAGCAAAGATGCAAAAGAATAATTTTTCTTCTACAAGATTTGAAGATCAACCCTTTAAGTGAACAAATAAGTTCAGGAAAAAACTCTCAAGAAACGAGACATAAAAAAATGGCCAAAAATCAACTGACATAAAAAGGTGTCGAATGGCATTGAAAACCTGTATCCAGAACCCGTGTCATAAAATCATGTGGGTAGTAAACCAGGTGAATCACTGGTACTATTTCAAAACTGAAATCCAAAAGACCAATCCAAATCATCCAATCTGAATAAAATTCAATCTTGAAGAATCAATCATAAAAGTCAAACTGTATTATGAATCCATCATCGTGTAGCCATAATCCATCCTCAATCATGATAACTTGTAATCATTACTCAAAAAATAATCAAAAGTAGACTTTGAAACTTGAAGTCGACAACCTCATCAAAATTCTCCGGTGTCAACTGAAAGGTGATAAGTTTAAATCATCTAATGTACACCCCATGAGAGTGAAAAGGGGGTAATAAAAAATGTCTTTGAGCGGAGTTTGAAGACTCAATCTTCAACTCAAAATACTAGAGTAAAAAGTGTGGGCCTCAGTCATGCCATGTATCATAAAATCCTGAATCAAAACACTCCTGTCCATCTGCAGTAGTAAGATCACTAATCAATCATGTTTGTACTTGTGTATGGATCCAATTGTAAGATCGCTTTAACAACTTGGCTTCCAATGACTAGTGCCAAGTACATAACCAACCAAAATGCACCTTTTTCCTCCTAATTTTTTGTTTCTTCTAACACTTATCTGAAACATGATTTTTCTTCCCACAAAATCTGCATGGGTGAAGATCAAAACATTGGAATTCCTTATGTCCAACTCGGTGACAATGTTTGAATTGTTTAGGTCCGTCGTTCAACAAACCATCATCATCATTAATACATGTATCATCATCCATATCAACATTTGCATTAGCACCTTCATCATCATCCACTACCTATTCCTATTCCATATCATCCTGTACATGTTCTTGATTATCGCCTTCATATTCATTCTTCCTATCAACATCAAACAAATATCCACTAGTCACAAACTTGATTGGTTTGGAATAATTAGGTATATGAAAAAGGTCACCATAATGATCCTTTTCATGGCCTAAACCACATTTGTTTTGTTTAAATTGAACCTCCTCCCAAGGTCGAACAAAATTAAGTTGATTTTTATGTTGATCCTTGAATTCATTCACTTTATCCACTTTGTTGTTAGTGTCACTAGTCAAAACTATACTAAACTGGTTCTCACAATCAACGGGTACATGTTTGTTGTTTGACTCCTTAGTGACATCATTTTCATTTGATTTACTATCAAACAATGATTTATTTTGAAAGAGAATAAAATCAAGCTTTTGACGTCGAACAAGATTTAATTGATTTGTTAAGAATTTGTTTTGAAATTTTAACATGTCCAGCTTTCTGTGCATGACTTTCAAACATGTAAGTATTGACATTAGATTTCATTTGTTCAATGAAATTATGGGTCTTGAAGTTATGTTTATTAATGAATGTAGTTGATGAAACATATCTTCAATCTTAGCCATTGTAAGTGCTCAAATATTTCCACAAATGTAAAATGATTTGTCCCGTGCTTGTCCAAAGAAACTAGAAGAAAAATGCAAAAATCACCACTACATTAATGATCACAAGGCCTAAGACCCCCTTATTCAATTTCGGGTGGGTTTAGGTAACAAGGAGAAAATTTCAATTTTATTAAACAAGATAAAAAATATTGAAATTGTATGACGCCTTATAATCCTAAAAAAAACACCACACCTTATAACTCCAAATGTACAATTACACCTTTACATAAATATACAAATCTTGCTTATAACTCCATAAACCAAACTCCTATAACTTCACTCCATATAATTTTATAACTTTCTCAACCTTATAACTATGTAAGCACTATGGATTTTTTTTTATTATATTAGTGAATTAGTGTTGATGGATGCTACCAGGCTAAAAATCCTAGGTTGGGGGATTGAAAATATTCGCAAAAATTTATGGACATGAAAAATGGCAGACTTGGAGTTAAGCTATTCCTCTTGGAATAGCCTAGTACCAAGCAAGCAAATAAAGTGGGAACTTTTTTCAATTTTTTTTGCTATTTTTCATCAAATCACTATTGGGTTTTTTCTTTCCTGCCAAATCTGGTTTCTCTCTACTTGTTTTTCTACACTGATTGGTTTTTGTGGTTATATCTTGTTTTTATTTGTTGAATATGATTTTCATTGATGTCAAAGGAGCTCAGTAATGAAAAAGGAATAACCAAGGACATAATGGCAGGGAAAACTCAGTGAAAGACAAAGGAGTGACAAAGGAAGTGATGACATGGCATGTATGATGATGTGGCATGTGTGATGAAGCTGGAAAGACACATGATGGTGTTATGGTGCTATCATTAGGTTAATGTTGCAATCTGACATCATTCTAGAAAAGAATGGCAAGTTTGTGAAACTTTGGAAATTGACTAAGAATGGAAAAATTAGTCAAAACTGCTCTAAGAGAATGCTCGCCATAATTCATGGTTGAAGAAAATGCACACACCATCATATCAGGCTATAGCTTGTTGAAGTGGTTATCTATTCATGGTCTTAGTTTTCCTTAAGCATGTTTGAGGAGAAAGTTATAGGTCTTCCAAAATAGGGTTTCGGGATAAACTTTGGAGAAATTCTTGAAAATGGCTAAGTGTTGGAAAATTGGTCCAGGTGGCCTTGGGAAAATGCCTGTCGTACCTCCTGGGAGAATTATAAAACTTATATGGAACTATCATGCTCTAGCTTGTCAAAGAGGCTATCTTTCCATGGTATTAGTTTTCACAGAAGGTGTTTGATGACAAAGTTAATAGCTTGCCAAAATAGGGTTTCAGGTTGCTTTTACACCAAAGTAGCAAAACTGCCTAAGTGGCCTCAAGGAAATGCCCGCACCATATGGTCAAATTGTAGGTTGTTATTTTGTATACCTTACCATGTTCTCATATTCACTTGAAAGTGCCCGAGGAATAAGTTATGGATCTGCCAAAACAGTGTTTCAAGCATATTGGACCAAGGCTAGGAGAATGCAAAATTTGTCTAGTGTCAAATTCACATGGCTAAGAGGCCATTTGGAAATGCCTACAAGGAGGTGTTAATGTGCTGATAAAATTAATCATATGGCATAGGCTTGTTCTCTGGTGAATTGGTTATCCAACCATGAGCTCAGATCTTCTTATGGAGTTCACATGTGCGAAAAACAAGCCTGCCAAAATGAGAAAAACTTGTTTTTACTGTTCAAATGAAGGTTGAAGAGGCATTTGGAAATGCCCGCAAGAAGGTGTCCTTGTGCTGATAAAACTAATTAGGTCGCATAGGCTTGTTCCTTGATGAACTGGCTATCTATCCATAGGCTCAGATTTTCCTCTGGAGTTCACACGTGCGAAATACAAGCCTACCAAAATGAGAAAAAGGTTGTTTTATTGTTCAAATGTAGGCTAATAAGGCATTTGGAAATGCCTGCAAGGAGGTGTCCTTTTGTTGATAAAATTCATCAGTTAACATGGTCTTGTTCCTTGATGAACTGGTTATCCAGCCATGGAGTCAGATTCCTATTTGGTGCTCTCACGTGTGATATTTTGGCTTGCCAATATAGAGAAAAATAAGGTTAATTACACCTTGTATTATGCTCACAAAGGATTAGGGAAATTCCCGCAAGGGGCTATGTTATGCCCGCAAGGGATTATGGTATGCCTTTAAGGGCTTAAGGGAATTCCCTCAAGGGGCTTGAAGCATAAAGCTCCCAAGAGCTTTATTATGCCCGCAAGGGCTTAGGGTTATGCCTGCAAGGGTTAGTTTTATGCCCGCAGGGGCTGAGGTTAAACCCGTAGGGGCCCAGGGAAGCTTGCAGGGGCTGAGGTTAAGCCCGCAGGGGTTGAGGGATGCCCACAGGGATAAGGTTAAATCCCGCAGGGGCTTAGGAATGCCCACAGGGGCTTAATTATGCCCGCAAAAGAGGCTTAATGAACCAGGGCTAAAAGATATGCCTGCAAGGTGCCTAAGGCATAAGCCCGCAAGAGCTAGGCAATGCTCACAGGTAAAAGAAGCATAAGATTGCAAAGGGTTATGATTTTCCCGCAGGGGATTAAAAGACAATCTCGCAAGAGCCTGTAGTATGCCCGCAGGTGAAGGATGGGATATGCCCGCAAGACAATAGAGGATAGACCGCAGATATATAAAGATGCCAGCAAAAATGGAGGGTTCACAATGAGAGAAGAAGGCCGTAGATGGAAGAAGGTCGCAGGCCTGAGATGTCCAAAGGGGTTTTAATTAATTAATTAATTAAAAATATGCAATAAAAAAAATTACAAATTAAAGATTAATTATCAAATATTTGAAGAGGCATGAAGATGAAAGGGCATGAACTCATTCTAAAAAGATGCAAGGTCTAAAGGATGAAGAATATATAAGTAGAAGATTGAAGTGGAAGAAAATGTGTCTCAGGAGTTCATATTGAAGGTTCAACAAGAACTAGAATTGAAGTGCATGCTGGGTTATGAGATGAATATTTGAAGCAACATTGAGACCAGAGGAAGAGACCAGAATGTGTGCACATTCAAGATGAAGAATTGAATAACAAAAGTTAGAGAATAGAAGGAAAGAATTGAAGCTGTCTGCAGCCCAGATCCATGTAGTAGCAAGAAGACACAGATTGAAGAAAGCAAAGAATTAAATATGACATAAGAAAGATTTGGAAGATTGATATAAACACATTAGGGAGGTAGGGTGGTTCTAGGGAAGGCTACAGGCCTGTAAGGGGGTTGTAGCCTCATTCTAGTGGTAGCTGGTAAATAGGGTGTCGAAGCATCCTTTCAGTTGTATCTGATAAACCAGGGGGTTGTAGCCTCCTTCCAGTAGTGGCTGGTAAATAAGGGTGCAGTAGCATCCTTGTCTATTGTAGTAGGCAGAAACCAGGGTGTTGTAGCATCCTTCAGTTGTAGCTAAGAAACTTGGGGATTGAAGTCTCCAACAAGTTGTAGCTTGCAAAAACTATTGTAAACATAATTTTGCAATATAGAAAGAGTTTGTGGTTTTCCCAATTGGGTTTCCATGATAAAATTTGTGTCCTATGTATCTTGTTGATTCCATGTTTTAATTAAGTTTAATAATTGGTTTAAAATGGTAAAAATTTAACAATACTGATTCACCCCCCTCTCAGTATTGACAAATATTCCAACATTATTGGCCGAGTGGGGCCCTGCAGTTTTCTCTCGCTGGTACTATGGTGATATTTTTAGTATTGTATTTTCCCTTGATGGGGACACTTGTCAAGAATCATAGGAATTTTGTCACAGGTGTAAATAATGGATCTATTGAATTTGGACAGGGTTCTAACCTCAGATCCCCTCCTTTATAGGGTAAATATATTAGGGTTTGGACAAACCCTAATATGGAGGTTGTGTTTTATCCTATCAAACACGCTGTGGGTAGTTGTAAAAGTACTTTAGTCATTGCAAACTCTGTATATTCTTTGTCTTCTCTTCTTAAAGTGGGTGATTTTTCCCTCCCTATCTCTGGACAATTGGCTCTGGACACTAATCCCTTAACTGTACCTAATTCTACTAAGCATTTGAGTGGATAATATCCCTGTAAACGGTGCAGGCTAAAGTTGGAGAAGGCTATGAAAATAAAATCTTTATGTGTCATTGGGAAAGATATTACTAGGGAAATGGTTGAGGGTTTGTCTTCAAGAGCTTTGATTGGAAAGTTCGAGTACATCAAGATGAATCATGTTGAGATTATTGAGTGGATTACTAGGGTTTGGAATCCAATTATAAACTATGTGCCCAGTGGTGCCCAGGGTCGTTATGCTTGTAAATGGTTGGGTTTATTTTCACTTCCTATCGAAGGAAAGCTTGCAGTTCATAGCTAAAAGGTTCTGGGCGGTCGACATTGGTTCTTTAGTTCTTATCAAATGGCATGTCACTTTTGATCCATGGAAGGAGAAAATTAAGAAAATGAATTTGTGGGTCCTATTACTAGGATGGCCTCTCCAATGTTGGAATTATAGGGCTTTTATGGAGTTGGGTAATTCCATTGGTACTTTTATTACGGTAGAAGAAGCTACATTACTATCTATTGATAGGAAAATGCTGAGGATTCTGGTTGAGATAGATATGATGGAGGGGATTCTGGAAGAAATTGTTGTTCAATGGGATGTAGGGATTTTTACTCAAATGCTTGATTACTGGATAGTCCCTTTTAGGTGCTTCAATTGTCATCATACATGTCATATGAGCTATTCATGCAATTTCACTACTAGGATTGAAGTTGATGGGGAAATAGATCTTGAGGATGAGGACGACCTAGAGGATACCATTTCTTTCCCTTTTCCGATGGATAACATCTCTGCACACCATTTCATGGGTAAGTTTTAATCTTTCCTTCCCTTATGATTGAAATCCCTCTCTGCTAATGAAATTATGGGTGCACTGGGATTGACTACAAAAGTAGATGGTTTTTCTAATAAATATGCTACGCATAGATGCTTATTCAATTCTTCTGAAGATACACCTACAAACTTGCATAGGTCTAGAATAAATGATTCTTCTTTACTTATGGATCCTTTGAACCATAACCCGGTCACAAATGCTTTGGAGAGGCATGATGGAGCTGAAAATAACCTAGGGGAAAATTACAGGGTGGAAGCGAATCCTATTGATCTTGACTTGGAAATTCCTCCTAAGACTCTGCCTATTTCAATTTGACAGAATTATCCAATGTTGGACATCAACATCTCTCCATCACCATTAGATGGTGAATCGACCCAATCCCCCTTTGATCAAGTTTGTTTTCCTTTAGAAAATGTGGGTAAAGTTCCCCTAGCAACATACAATGGTGAAGAATTAGATATAAATAGCATAGGTGATGTTGATTCTATAAATATTGGGTCGATTAGACATCTAAATGTTATTGTCAGGAAAAATAAAAATAAGAAGAAATGCCTTTTAGGGTTAGAAAAATTTGTTAACCCTATATTATCCTCCATTGTTTTTGTCTCTTTGGATTTATCTGGTAGTATTCCCTCTCAATCTGAAACTCGGGCTCTTAGAGAAACTATGCCCCATAAGGGAGTTCCTCAATGATACTTATTTCCTTCAACATAAGGGGGATTGGCAGTTCTCCCAAAAGAACTACCCTAAGGAGATGGTTAAATACTCACAACCCTCATATTGTCCTATTACAAGAAACTATGTCTACTGTTGTTGATGCATGTGAATTCTTTCTTAGAATTAAACCTAACTGGAAGTGTTGTGGGGTTGACTCTTCGGTGCATTTTGGTGGCCTTCTTGTGGCATGGAACCCCACTTTGGGTGATTTCATCCCTTTTCAAACTATTATAGATATAAATATTGAAGGGAGGATAAGGGGACTAGGGTCTCCTATCAATATCTTAAATTTTTATGGCACTTACTGCAACAGAAATCCTTTTTGGGATAACATAGTGGAATCTGGTTTATTAAATGATAACTCTTTAATAATGGCCCGGGACTTAAACCTCACACTTTCGTTAGATGATATTTGGGGTTCCAGGTATATTATAGATCCATTGGCTTAGTATTTCAATGAGATGTTCGAAAGAGACGGGTCTAATTGATGCTTCCTCGATTGTCCTTTCTCCTACTCGGACTAATGGTCGTTCTGGTAAGGATGGTATAGGTAAAATATTGGATAGATACATGGTATATGAATAGTTGGGCACAACCTTGGGTAGATTCTGGACTTGGTCAATTCCCATAGGGGTCTCTGACCACAAAGCCATTTCCTTACAACTGGATTTTGAGAATATTTTTCTCTCATATCCTTTCAAGTTTAATAGAATGTGGTTATCAGATCTAGATTTCGGCTATCACGTGAGAAAATGTTGGATCTCTTTATCTAAATCTAATGTTTTGTCTCCCCTTTTTAGTTTATCCAAGAAACACATAATTCTGAAAAAGTTGTCTATTTGGGACAGGAATAAGAAGAAATCAAATGAAAATGAATTGATTCGCATTGAAAGTGATATTATGGATATGAGCAATAAAGTCGATGATCATCTTTTCTCAATGGAAAGAAAGGTAAATTTATTAAAGATGGAACAACAAAGATCCAAGATATTAAACCATATTAAGTCCAACTGGAGACTCGAGAGCAGGGAATTATGGATCAGCTAGGGTGACAGAAATGCAATTTTTTTCCAAAGACATGCCTTGCATAGAAGAAACATAAACACTATTTTGGATTTGAAGAAAAACGATGGGACCTTCATTAATGATCAGGATGACCTTAGAGAAGAAGCTATTTCTCATTTTAGAAACATTTATAAAGAAGACAACTCGAACAATCTGGAAGACCAGCGGAAGGTGATCAAGTTATACCCCATATTTTTCAGTTCTCAGGAAGGCCATGATATTGGGAAGGAAATTGAGATGGAGGAAATAAAAGAGGTTATGAATTTTTTTATGAAAGACAAAAGTTTGGGGCCTGATGGCTGGATTGTCAAGTTCTTCCTACACTTTTTTGACTTGATTGGTCAAGACTTGTATCTTACCATTGAGGAATCTTGGAAAAAACATCTTATTCCCAAAGACTTGAATTCTACCTTCATCACTTTAATACCCTAAAAGGACTTTCCTTATTTTTTCAAAGATTACAAACCTATATCTCTCTGTAATTTGATCTATAAAATCATAACCAAATTCAACTCAAATAAAATTAAACTAGTTTTAGAGAAACATATCTCTCTTGAACAATTTGGTTTTCTTGCCAATCGTCAAATTTTAGATGTAGTGGGTATTGTATAAGAGTGTCTACATACTTGAAAACGAAGCATTTGCATGATTTTGTTCTGAAAATTGATCTCATTAAAGCTTATGACCATTTGAGTTGGTATTTCATCAGGTTTGTTTTGATCTAAAATGGGCTCCCGGTTGATGTAGTAAATTGGATCATGGCTTGTGTTTGTTCTGCGTATTTTGCTGTGTTGATTAATGGATCCCCAACACACTTCTTCAATGGTAGTAGGGGTATAAGGAAAGGTTTTCCGTTATCTCCTTTGTTATTTATTTTGGTTATTGAAGAGATTAGCAAGCTGATCGGGCAGGCGATGGAGGAAAAAAGTATCAAAAGTATACAAATCTTTAGAACCCTTGCTATTACTCATCTTCTCTTTGTCAATGATGTCCTGCTTTTTGGGGCTGGTTGCATTGGGGAATGACAAATTTATAAGTCTCTACTAGACATATTTTGTAAGGAAACCGGTATGATGGACAACAAAGAAAAGTTTGTGTTCTTATATAACTATCCTGAAGACCCTTTGGGTGATCATATCAAAAGACTGCTTCCTTATAGAAATGCATTCCTGGATCAAGGCTTTAAATACCTTGGCTATAGATTAAAGCCAAACTACTACAGGATAGAAGACTGGAATTGGCTCATTCAGAAAATTGACAGAAAATTGAAGCATTGGATGTACAAATGGTTATCATTGGGCGGAAGGCTTGTCCCAATCAACTCTGTTCTTCAAAGCATTCCAGTATTCTAGTTTTCTTTAACACAAGTGCCTGAATCGGTGATCAACTATATAAGACAAAAAATTATCCATTTCTTATGGTCAGGACATCACATAATTCACAAATATCACTTAGCTTCTTGTTAAGCTCTATTGTTTCCTAAATCTGCTGGTGGTTGGGGTATCAAAAGGTTGGACTGGTTCAACCTTTCCCTTCGAGCTAAAAGTCTGTGGCGCAGTCTCTTCGATCGAGGACCATGGAGTATGATGATAAAGGATAAATATCTGAAAAATATCCCAATTCTCCAGTGGATCTGCTTTCCCAATTTAAAGAGAAACAATTCTTCAATCATTTGGAGCGGCCTACTTAAATATTTTCCACTCCTTAGTAGGTGGATGGGATGGCATGTTGGTAATGGAAATATTATAACTTTGGGAATCGATCCCTTCGTGGGTATCTCTATTCACTAAAAGATCTCAAGTCCTCTTATTGCGCAACTTCACAATAGGAACATTTATGTTCTAGCTCATGTTTTAATAAAAGGAATGGAAGATGGTTAGATGCCCGAGACCTTGCACTTTTTGAAGAGGTAATGTTGGAGTGGAATAATTTCATTGCTAGACTCTACAATGTTGGTATATCTCTTTCTCAATCACATGATACATTATTGTGGTTAGGGGACAATTCGGGTGGTAAGTTGACTACAAAAAATGCTTATGAAAGAATTATTGCAGAGGAATCACAAAATAGTTCAAATTGGTGGTCGATCAAGTTATGGAAAAGAAAAATACCACTCAAAATTAGATGTTTTATTTGGTTGTCGTTAGAAAACAAAACTCTAACGCGCGATAATCTTTTTAAGCATGGTTTTGAAGGGCCAAACAAATGTTTTTTATGCTTCTCTATGGTTGAACTGTATCACATCTTTTCTGTGGTTGCTCTTTCTTCAAATTGGTGTGGCAACAAGTAAAAACCGATCTCAAACATGATGAGAATTGGGAGATCATGCATTTTATGGATAATATGACTAAATGGTTTCACTCCAATATCAAATGTAACGACCTACCCTTCTTCATTTCTTGGGAGATTTGGAAATCTCGCAAGAGATTTATCTTTGAAAATACCCAGCATTCCATTACATACATATGCTACAGAGTTATATGTTCATTATCATAATTTTCTTCTATAAATACTAAAAAGTCGCAATGAATTATCAAAGTACCTTGCCATGTTGAAGGTTTCTCTTCTAGATATTTTGATGGCGCTGCAAAAGATGGTGTTTGTGGGGCAGGGATGATAATATTCATCAAAATATATCATCAAATTCATTTGAGAATGGGCGTGGGAAATGGTATCAATACAAAAGCCGAACTTGTCGCTCTATGGGGTCTTTGTGGTTTGCCAGATATAGAGGTATCTTAAGAATTAAGATTTATGGTGATTCAAGGTGATTCAAGAATTGCCACTGACTAGGAAAACAAATAGATCAAATTGAACAACATCCAATTGGAGTAATGGCTGGCCAGAATACATACATTAATGGAATATTTTGATAATATTTTCATTGAGCATATTTACAGAGAAGAAAATATGCAGGCTGATCGTCTTTCGAAGTTGTCTATGGGTCCATTGAATGGCACACTCTTATTTGAAGAATACACCACAAACCATCTTATAAATGTTGGTTCTATCCGGCTCTACTAAGTCAGTTGTCTTTTACTTATTTGATCCTATTTTCCTATTTGGATGACATTTTCTTTCTTTCTTTATGATATGTAATGAAGGCCTATATAGACGGTTGTTGTATCTCCCTAATATAGTTGTCATGCTTATGGGAGATCTTTTTGTAAGTATATGGAAGATAGGAATGAGATGTGAATAGAGAGAGTAGTAAGTCATGCTAGCAGAGACATTTTGTAGCTTTGATTCCAAGATGAATATCAAATTACTATTTTTTTTCTTATTGAAAAAAAGACTATATAATTTATCTTTTTTAATATAAAAAATAAAGTACTACCTTTTTTCCAATGTGGTCATAATAAAAAAATGACACTTTGCTCCTTTATATCGATATTGCCATAATGTTCCTTAAAAAGTATATAACACCTTTAAAGTATATAATATGAATAAAGTAAAATGCCAACCATTTATCACACTTCGATTACTTTACATCGAGGTTACCATTACCAGAATGTCAACGGTATGCATCCATTTCCGTGAGGATTATTTCTCATTCACCCTTGGTAGCATCATAGCCAACAAAATATTGCTTCAATAACTTTCAACTCAAAAAAATGATCTCTCCATTGGCAGCAATATTCAAATGAGGCAGCTCCCAATCAAATCACAACGAGGCAACTTAGCAATGTCTTCACATAAAAATAAATCATATCGAGATCGATCCTTTCTTCACACGATTTCTTTGCCAATTCCTTCAATTTGCTCATTTGGTCACCAAATCGGTCATAGGTACAAAGTGGGTAGTTTGCATCTTTAGAGCGATGAATTGCGGTGTGATCCATGACTTGGCTAGCTTTACGTGACTGTGCTGAGAATGTCTTCAAAAATCTCATAAACAAGTCAAGCCAAGCCTGTAGTTTTGATATTTAAAATGGCCAAAATTCTACATAAATATTGTGATTAGCTATAATTGGATGTACAACTTGTACAATGTACAACAGTAAATCCAATCAACTACAGAATTGTATGTTTCAAAAATAAACATTCATCCCCAGCTAAAAAAGACTCACTTTGAATATAAGGGCAGTCATATTGAGAAAGAAGACTCACTTTGAATATAAGGGCAATCATATTGAGAGAGAGACAAAGAACACCATTTTTAAATTCAAATGATATTGGATCTTTTATTTGATGACTATCGTATGGATTGCATTAAAGAGTATGAATAAAGCTTATGTGAAACATAAATGAAGAAGCATCAAAGAAGGGCATACACATGAAGACAATAAAACAAAATGGCACATAGGCTTGATAACGGAGTTTGTCCCAAAGAAGAGTTTCCGGGCCCACTTCTCAATCAAGAGGCGTTTATATTATCTCAGCAAAATACATGGCACTAACTCAGAGCTAGCGATGGATAAAATACGCTACTCGGATCGAAATTATGACTGCAGTAGTGACTCCATAACGAAAAATCGATGAACAATGACTATACACTTCCGCCCTCTTCACTTTAGGACAACCACACCAGTCTCCCTCTTTGCACATTAATGCAGGGTTCATGCCTACCAATTTCATGCCATGGGCATGTATATCCTCTCCCATATGCATATGGATCTCCCCGCTTTTGTGTTGGCAAACTAAGCTTAAATAGAGGGGGGGTGGCAGACTTACCAAGTCCCCCTCTTTGGTGCATTGGCAAGTGGTTGTGGTAGTTGGAGGGAGACCTGGGGTCAAACCCACAGGCTCCCCACTTTGGTGCTTATTGTAATGGTTTTGTATATAAATAAACATATGGAAGAGTAGGGATAATTCCGTGAGGTTTGAAAAGGTGGCCATCAAAATCTTTCAACATGGTCATAGGAGCAACTCACTTCATGTGATCCTATAGCCTTCCAACATGACAAAGACATGACACATGTAGAGGCACCCTCATCAACAAAAGTGCAATGTTTTTTGGACTCTTCGGATGAAACCTGAATCTGGAATGTTACATGATGGGGTAAGTAAGGCTTCCAATTTTCAAAATAAAAAGCTATTACCTATCTGTTTGTGGGATCTATTGCTCCTAAAGCTAAGAGCAAGGTTTTCCATTGAGTTGGACAACCCTGGAGGAGTATTTACTGTACTAGAGTTTGATCAATTTGGTGCAGTTGTATGTTGCCACACCGTGGTTGATCAGTGTTTGCAGTTCATATCAAATCAAGGGGATAATGTTGTGTAATTTGTCCCCCCCCCAAGATGAGTTTACGAGGGGGTGTTGGAACCAATGGTTCTTATGTAACCTCACATAACCTCAACTTGTTGGATTGAAGGGAGTCGACCGCTGACTAGATTTTTTTCCACATTGGATTTCAGATCCACTTTCTATGGAAAGTTATAAATAATATGGTCTCGTGGATATTGGTTTAGTCCATATCCAAACCTATTTATAGATGGTCTCTTAGATTGGTCTATAACCACACATGGGATCATGGCTTATTGTGCTTAAGTGTTGTAACGGTGTCCTTAGACACCACCGCTCTCTTGGAATCTTTGTTATTTCTCTCTTGCTATTTATTTTCATGTCCAAACAATTAATTGAATTTGAGCTAATATTTGTGATTTATATGAAGATTATGCTTACTTTTCCATGATGTAATGAGTTTTTTTATATGAAAGCAAATATATTTGTCAAATATATACAAAGTAAATACATTTTTATTTTTGATGAAATGCTTCATAATTCTATTAAATTACAATTATAAGAGTACATGAGCTTTATAAAAAACGATTTGAAGATAATATAATAAATGATAACTTTGTTAATGTCCAACACATAACCATAAAGAAGGTCAAGGGGATTGATAAGTACAACAGTGTCAATATATTGTAAAGCATCAAGAGCAACTCCTATACAAAGAAAGATGAATAATGCATAACAATGATCTAAGATAAGACCTTAATATTGAACACTAATAGTGGAGAGAAAATATAGAAGAAAAATGAAGATGGAGAGTGAAACTTGGATATGAAAAAGAAATAATGCCAAGGGTGGATTAGGGTCTACTAGAGATAGCTCCCCTAACAATCACCATGAGATAATATTGTATTAAAAGTTTCCTAACAAAGCATCCAAAATATAGTCATAAAGAGGCACAGAGTTCAATATAAACAATAATAAACATAAATAAAAATGGCCAACTTGAAAGAGCAAGCGATGAGACCAAGGAGATAGTTGGAATTAAATCAATAATACAATTATATTAATAATGTGTACATTGGTAAAATTAAACACTAGAGAAGAGAACATTTGTTTATACTTAACATGATATTCTTCTTTGCAATTATGATGTATATGAAAAATAGTTAACTGCTTGACAATATCCCTTGCCATTGAATGCAAATGCATAATATTTGTTGCCTTGACTTTCTATTCACCCAACATATGTTTATAAATTAGTTCCAAGTTTGTAAACATTGCACTTTCATTGACCTTGTGCATATTTTCTATGCATAAGCTTTTTATGAGAGCATTATAATATGCTTTTTTGTTTGTGGTGTCATTCTTATTTGAGATCCTCATTGTTTCCTATGTCATTCTTGTTTAAGAGCTTCATTGTTCTTTGAACCTCTAAATTTCAGTCGTTGTACAAGCTGAAGGCAATTCCAACTTTCCTTAAGTTTCTAGAAAGATTTATCCCTATGGACAAGCACTACAATTTCACAATTATGAAGCAATGATAAAAATTAGTTACCTCTTCCATAATATTTGTTTCCTTAATTGTAGATGCAAACCATCAACTATTATCTGCACATCATCCTAGTCTTGAGGCACGCTTAAGCTATTTTCTAATTCCCATAGATCTTAATTAAAATTATCACAAATATCAATAATTATTTATATCTTCCATGAATTCAAATGGAATATATTTAACTTTTATTTAAAATTTTCAAGCGATATGAATATATTTAGAATGAAAAATAATTTTAATTAAAATTATCACAAATATCAATAATTATTTATATCTTCCATGAATTCAAATGGAATATATTTAACTTTTATTTAAAATTTTCAAGCGATATGAATATATTTAGAATGAAAAATAGTTTTAGTTTTTAAAACCTTAATTGGGTAGAAACTTTGATATCCTCTCCTCTCTTCTCTTATATACAATCTCTTCTACTCTTGTGCCCTCTCTTCTCTTATACACAATCTCTTCTACTCTTGTGCCCTCTTTGGAGTGGTGGGGCACTGATCCTCTTTCAAATGTTTTACTATTTTGTTTATTCGACATTACATTATAAATGCAAACTATCTCTTTCAAAATACTCACTCTATAAGCTTTATATGTTTTTACATACATAAACAAGCAAGGATAATTTTAGGGGCGAAATTTAGCCCATGGGCTATTTTTTCATGTTTTTTTCCAAAAAATGATTCGCCAATTTGCATTTTTTGAAGCCCCATTTCGCCCAAGTTTGATGGGGTAATCTTTTTTCACTCTAAAAATCGCCAAATTATTATATAAACTATATAAAATCCTTATAAATTGAAATAATTTTAGAAAAATATTGCCAAATATTTTATAGTTGACATTTTAAAAATTGGTAAGATTCGCCAAGGTTTATACACTTTTAAATAAGTATGGGTCCTTAAAATTATCCCTGTAAACAAGCTTTTAATCCACTTTTCTGGCATTTTTGTCGGCCTATATTATGATAGATATTATGACATATATTGTTGACCATATTTTCAATGGGTACAAAAATAATTACTAATATCTATGAAATTATATTGGAAATTATTTCATATGCTAAAATGGTAGAAAATATGATAAATTTTAACCTAAACAGGGGAACAAAAAACATCCAGTAATATTAAAGTTAAATAATTGGTCAGTGTTCTAGTGATTACAAAAAAATCCAGTAATATTAAAGTTAAATAATTGGTCGGTGTTCTAGTGATTGAATTGTGTGATTTATGAGAATTCATTGTTTTGGTATGCTAAGAGGTTCACTTCTAAATACATGATAGTGGAGTTGAATAGAGAAGATAGTTGTATATATCATTTATTCCCTCCACCCTCATGAAAATGTTATGGCTTCTAGAGCCCTTAAAGATTTTTAGGATACCTAACCATTATTCTTTCTTAGATGCACATAGTGGTGGTTTTGGTATCTTGAATAAATGGCTTTTACAGCCTAAAGCAGAAGTTGTGAAGATGTGTTGGGTCAATATATTCAAATTGGTCAACTCTTATAGAGAGGTGTTATGTCTTTTTGTGCATCTAATTAAATAAGAATTCACAAATTCTATGTATAGGTGTGTGGCCTATGTGATTTACTAAATCCTTCATTAGAAAGAGATATTCAATTGGGGAGATATGATTCCATTGAGGTTTCACACCAGTTGTTGGAATTCTAGAGGAGCAAGAGATTCTACAAGGATACATACTTTATTTTTTCTTTGTTTGTAATAAAACCTTTAAAAAATTGACTAAATGAGCTACTTACTATTATTAACTAGGAATTGACCCTATGCATTTGTGGTATCTAGTCATATGTAGGAATAAGGCCCCATTCCATTTCTATGAAATTTAGCAAATTTTCATGAGTGTTAGGAAAATGATCACGGGAAGAGAACCCAAGTCTTTCACACTTGAATCAAGGACCTTTCTAATCAATAAGGGCACATTTTTCAATGAATAACAATAACCCTATCTTGAGTTACACATTTTTTAGGTAAATCATTTTTATTTAAGCAAATTTGTATGTGATTGATTCTTGATAGTTGAGATTCATAGATAGTATGAGAAATGGGGTGATTTCCTTCACCATAAGAAGAATAAACAATTCTTGTATGTGCCTTTTAGATTTGTTGGAATCCTTGTGAAGGATATTAGACAACTAAAGGAAAGGTCTCGAGGGCTATGCTATTTTAACCTAAAGGAGGCTATGTGTTTCTAGATATGACCCATAATAGTTGCTTACAATAAACTTGTTTTCATTTAGTTATACTAGATGTTTCCTTTAATTTGAAAATCTTAATAGTTGGGGGAAAGGGGTGGATGAGACAATGAATATAGTGTTGTTGACCAGGGTGTCATGGATAGGAGGTTGATGCAAGTTCCAACCCTCTTTGTAATGTTACAATCTAAATATCCCAGAAAATTCTCATACAATGATAACTTGATAAGTTAACACTCATATGTAGAGTAAGAAAAAGTGGGAAAGGGTCCTTGAAGATAGTGAAAGATATGGATTTTATACTTGAGACCAAAGAATAAGAAACAATTTCTACCTCATTTGGAAGTAGGAATAAAAAACAAACCAAAAATACTTGTGGATACAGTGGTGGTGGAGAAGAACCTAAAAAATCAATGAGACATAACAAGAATGCTACCCCTATGAACCCTATTGTCTCTTTGGAACACTACTCCCGAGGCTTCATTCTCATTTGCAAGTCCACTCACCCCCCTAAAGAACACCTGAAGTACTATTCATGTCCTCCCAAGATGTTTTTCAAGCAGAAAAATATCTGAGAGAAACATGATCATCATATCTCAAAGTATCATGGTTTATGTCTAAGTGTAATAAGTGGTTGGTATCCACCCCTCCTAGTGGTTTTTCATAAAAAGGTAAAAATCCAATGAAGGAAAAATAGTCAACAACTAGGATTAGATATGCACATTAGGTGATAGGTCAGTGGTCCAAATCTCCCCCACCAAATTTTAGATCAAGGAGAAAGCCTATTGAGGAAAAACCCATTGATGGCCAAGATTTACCCCCCGCTTCTTTGGCCTTTGGTCTAGATGTCATTGCAGGAATTTCAGATAAAGGGGAAAGCTTGATCGAGAAAAAGTTGCCGACAACCAAGGTTTACCCCACTTTGTTAATCTATGATATAGATCTCTTCACTTGATTTTGGATAAAGGAAGGAGCCAGATGGGAAAAAGACGTGAACAACTATGATTTTTCTTGCTATATTGATCTACAATCCACATCTTCTTGTGGGATTTTAGATAAAGGGAAGAAAGTGGTAGGGAAAATATACCAACAACCAAGATTTACCCCACTTTGACCTATGGTCGAGATCTCCTCGTGAGATTTTGGACAAAGTGAAAACCCCAACCAAAACAAAGAGGTCAATTACCATGTTTCTTGCTCAACAGATTAATGGTGGAGGAAATTTAGTGGGATTTTGTTTCTTCAATATTCAAAATTTTAGATTTCCTCCATGAATATTCTTATAAATAATAATGGTTAGCGTGAATTATTGGTCATGAATGCCAATCCATATCCTCCATTTTGGAAACTCCTTGGGTATTGAAATCCGTTTAATGGAGGAGTGTAAGAGAATGTAACTCAGTGTAACCCCGGGCTATAGAAGACACAAACTTGTGAGGATGGTACCAAGGTCAAACTATATTTTAGACTCATCCTGAAGCAGGAGAATAATTGGGTTTAGGCAATCAGCATCACCCCAAAATGATTTAGTTTGGTTAGTAGATGTAGGAGGAAATAAGTGGCTACAGAAAACTGTTGCAGAAAGTCTGTAGCGACGGAAATTCTGTGGTAGCGGTGGAAAGTCTATAGTAGCGATCGAAAGTATGTAGCGGTGGAAAGTCCGTTTGGATACGAAAAGTCCATTCGGCTGCAGAAAGTCTGTTTGGCTGCAGAAAGTTTGTTCGGCTGCGGAAATACTGTAGATTATCGTTCATGATTTCAGAACATACGGACTACAGATCAGATCCAATCTACAAGTGGAATGAGGTGGAATAATCAAGGCTGAAAATATGAGTTGGAAAACGATTCATTGGTGGAATTGTTGGAAGAGAAATGGTTACAACCATCCACCTCCCCATGGAAAAATAAAGAGACACAAAAGATAGATTGAAACAGGGGAATTTCAAAGGATAAGAGTTCAGTTTTTAACTCAGTAGGAAGTGCAGCGTGGGCTTGGAACTTGGGGACGTAGTTTAGCCTGTATCAGCTCAATTTAACAACAGATAAAGGGAGTTAGTTCAGATCGTTACAAAAGGCTAAAATTCAGATTTGAAATTAATTTCTATTGTAAGTAAAGTACATAAAACTGTTATTTTCTATTTGTAATTGTATGTGTACTGATAAATTTAAATAAAGAAAGCATTCTACTATTGCTCTGAAATTTTTGTTAGTTGAAATTAGTGATTCTACTGCGATGCTGAATTTTTGTTCTCTGCTATTTATTTAAGAAAATTTTATAGCTGTGCATCTATTATGGGCAGTAGAAATATGTAGCCCTGTTTAAGAGAGTTCCACGCTACAGGATTGCACCAAGTGGTATCAAAGCGGGTTCCTTCCTTTAGGGATTTGCACTATGGTTTGCTCATGTGAATAGGGTGATAAAAAAATGCCTTAGTTGGTGGTTTTTCAGTAGTGTAATGAAGACACAAGTTGGAATACAGTACCTATAGTTGAGGACTGTTAATGTTGGTAATACATTTTCAACTTGGAGTGATGCCGCAATGAGGAAGAGGAGAAGGACAAGGAGGTGCAGGAAATCAAGAACTAGAAGATCTAATTTGAAGGATATAAGAGTTGGAGAATCACAGAAATCAAGATGTTGAGATAGATTCAAAATTGGAAGAAGAAATAGAAGAAGAAAATGATGCTGAAGAGAGAGACCCAATGATAAGACCGATTTCATATTTAAGTAATAGAGGCAGTGAAAGGGCTTGGGTTTCCTGTTATGATGGTAATCTGAAAGCTGATGTGCTCATTGATTGGATTGGATAACTCGAAAGATACTTCGAGTATGAAAATGTTCAGGATCCAAATTAATAGAGTTATATTTTCCATTATGAATTTGAAAGGACATGCTGCACTATGGTGGGATATGATGCAAAAAGATAGAGTGAGCAATCGACTAGAAAATATTAGAACTTGGAAGAAGATGGTCACTAAGATTAAGGAGAAATTTTTACGTGTTGATTACCAAAAGAACTTGTATAAGTAGGTGCAGAACCTCAGGCAAAGGGAGGCATCTGTTCATGAATACACTGAAGAGTTATTTAGATTGTCACTTCGATCATGCATTAAAGAACCGATAAATCCTATTAAGTTGCCTTGAAAGTGGAAGAAAATATTGATAGGAAGACATAGCAGAAAGGTAGAGGAAGAGGTTCTAGAGGTAGAGGTAAGACCAGGATTGATAGAGAAAATGAAAAGGAAGAAGAATCCAGTAGTGGTTAGCGTGGTAGAGATGGAAACAGTGTTGGAAGAGGCAGAGGAGGATTCAGAAGAGGAAGAGGCAAGTATGTAATTACTTGTTACGGTTGTGGAGTAGAGGGACACAAGAAATATGAATGTCCGGAAAGACATAATTTGGGGAGAAGAAGTGAAGCACGAACACAAGTTATACACGCTGACGAAGCTACTGCTATTGGGGAAAATGCGATTGTACTTCAAAAAGAGAAAGGAGAGAATTTGATGTTTAGGAGGGTGATGCACAAGCCTGAAAAGTAGAAAGTGGAAGAACCGAAACAGAGAAATAAAATTTTCAAAACTAAATGTAAGGTCTAAGGAAAGTGTTGTAATTTAGTTATAGATAGTGGAAGTACAGAAAATTTGGTGTCCACTAAAGTTATGGAGAAGTTGAAACTTAAAATATTGGTCCACCCAAATCTCATGGCTAGAAAGAGGGCATCATGTGTCTGTGACTGAACAATGCTTGTTAAATTTTCAGATTGGAATTCTTTAGGAACAAGTGTTGTGTGATGTGGTGGATATGGACGCGTGCCACATAATCCTCGGAAGACCATGGTTGTATGACAGGTAGTTTTATCATGATGGTAGAGAAAATACATATGAATTCAGGAAATATGGACAACGGTATAAGCTTACACCAATACATGAGAATACAATGGAGGCAACACTGACTTTTGGAGAAACAGGTACTAGTAGATCAAGATAATGCTCTGTTTAGATAATGAGTTTTTTCAAGAAGAAAGGAGAGAAAAATTCCGCTTGGCTATGATTCCAAAAGTGGTTAAAGAGGAAGTGAAACCAAACAACATGCCTACAGAAATTAAATCCTTGTTAAATAAATTCAAGGAGATTGTTGTTGATGATTTACTGAAGGGGTTACCTCCCGTGAGAAGTATATCTCATCAAATTGACTTGATGCCCTCATCAATATTTCCCAACAAGGCCCTTTATAGGATGAATCCAATAGAGAGTGAAGAGGATGACAAACAAGTACAAGAACTGCTAAATAGAGGACTGATTCGAGAGAGTTTGAGTCCATGTGCAGTACCAGCAGTTTTGACTCCAAAGAAAACAAGAGAATGGCGAATGTACACAGATTCACAAGCCATTAATAGGATTACTATCAAGTACCAGTTTCCTTTTCCAATATGGATGATATTATGGACTATTTAAGTGGGGATGCATACTTCATGAAGATATATTTGAAGAGTGGCTATCACAAATCCAAATAAGAAAAGGTGATGAGTGGAAGATTGCTTTTAAAACTAAATATGCACTGTTTGAATGGTTGGTTATGCCATTTGGGATAACTAATGCCCCTAACACATTCATGAGGCTTATGAATGAAGTCTTGAAACTGTTCTTGGGTAACTTTGTTGTTGTGTATTTGGATGACATCTTAATTTTCAGTAGGAACAAAGAAGAACATTTGGAACATATAAGGCAAGTGTTGCAGCGATTGAAGGAGGAAAATTTATTGATCAATTTGAAGAAATGTACATTTCTACAGACATAATTAGTATACCTGAGATTTTTATTTCCAAGGAAGGCTTGAAGATGGACCCTGAGAAGTTGAAGGCTATTTTGGATTGGCCAACACCTCAATCTACTTTTGAGGTGAGAAATTTTCATGGATTGGCAAGTTTCTACAGGAAATTCATCCAAAATTTTAGTCAAATTTGTGCACCTCTTACTGAGTGCATGAAGAACGAACTTTCAAATGGACCACAACAACGATGAAGGAATTTGCAGATCTGAAAAAGAAGGTGACAGAAAAACCGTTCTTGGCACTTCTAGATATTGATAAGGTGTTTCAAGTGGACTGTGATGCAAGCGAGACAACAATTGGGGAAGTTTTAAGTCAAGAAGGAAGACCGATAGCATTCTTCAGTGAAAAATTGAACGAGGATAAGAAAAAGTATTATGTATATGACCAATAATTTTATGCTATAGTGCATGCTTTGAAGAAGTGGAGACACTATTTGCTACCCAAAGAATTTGTCATTTTTATTGATCACAAGGCGCTGCAATATATCAACAGTCAAGGTAAGTTAAATCAAAGACACTCTAAATGGGTTGAATTTATGCAAAGTTATTCATTTGTATTGAAACATAGGTCTAGAAAGTCAAATAAGGTTGTTGATGCTTTGAGTAGGAGAGTAATGCTGCTTAAAACTTTCTCGTGAGTTTAGAAATTATGAAGGAGTTATATGAGGAAGATACAGATTTTAGAGAAGCATGGAGTGCTTGCAAGGCACCATGGAGTGTGGATAGAACAATGTTCTTAGATTATCACCTCTAAGAGGGATTCTTGTTTAAGAGTCAATAGTTATGCATTCCTCGAGGTTCGATGAGGTTGAATATTATTAAGGAGCTACATGGTGGAGGATTGGGAGGAAATTTTGGTATGGATAAGACCACAACGTTGGTAAGGGAATGATATTTTTGGCCTCATGATTCTGTGATGGTTGTGGTAGATCGGTTTTCAAAAATGGCCCATTTCATAGCATGCAAAAATACAAGTGATGCTACTCAAGTGGCTTCCCTATTCTTTAAACAAGTTGTAAGACTTCATGGTTTTCCAATAAGCATTACTTCAGATAGGGATACACAATTTCTTGGTCACTTTTGGAGGAAACTCTGGAAGAAAATGGGATCAAAACTGTTGTATAGTTTATCCTATCACCCATAGATAGATGGATAGACTGAAGTAGTGAACAAAAGTCTTGGAAAACTACTTAGGATTTTAAGTGGAGAAAATCCCAGCAAGTGGGATGTGGTCTTGGAACAAGCCGAGTTTGCCTATAATTATTCGGTGAATAGATCAACTGGTAAGAGTACTTTTCAGATTGTTTATGGAAGATCCCTGAAGGGAGTTGTAGACTTAATAAAGTTACCACCATATTTGGGAGAATGAAAGAGTGTTGAGGCAAGTGATTTCACAAACAACATATATGAAATGCATGTGAAACAAAGGCTGCAACAAAGTAATGCCAAGTATAAAAAGGGCAGATATCAAAATAAGGATGAAATTTTTTGAAGAAGGTGAGTTGGTAATGGCATATTTGAGAAGGAAATATTTCCCAGGGGTACCTACAGTAAGCTAAAGTACAAAAAGATAGGCCCATGTAGGATTTTAAGAAAAAATTCTGAAAATGTATACAAGCTAGAATTACCAGAAAAATTGGATATCTCTTCGATATTCAATGTGGATTATTTATATGAGTTCCATGAAGGTGAACATAGTGATGATGCATGTGCTCCATATCAATGGAATAAACAACTACCAATTAAAACAATTGAAGAAATGGAAGAGATTTTGGCCACAACGGTTGGGAAGAGGACCCACCAAAAGGAATATCTAGAATATTTAATCAAATGGAAGAACATAGGACCTGAAGATGCATCATGGGTTTCTGAGCAGGATTTAACCCATATACAATGTTATCCAACCTCTAAAGAAATCACCACATGATATGGAAGCTCGTGTGTTTCTTACCAAGGGTGTCTGATGGAGTAGCATCCTTGGGTTTGGGCAATCAACAACAACCCAAAAAGATTGAGTTTGGTTAATAGTTGTAGGAGGAAATAAGTGGCTACAGAAAACTATTGCGGAAATTCTGTAGCGGTGGAAAGTCCGTTTCCTTGCAGAAAGTCCATTCGGCTGCAGAAATCCTATAGATTACCGTTCGCGATTTCAGAACACACAGAATACAGATCAGATCTGAACTAGACGTGGAATGAGGTGAAATAATCAACACTGAACATATGAGTTGGACAATGATTCATTGGTGGAATTGTTGGAAGAGGAATGGTTATAACCATCCACCTCCCCATGGGAAAATAAAGAGATGTACAGGAAAGAATAAAACAAGGGAATTTCAAAGGAGAAGAGTTCAGGTTTTAACTCAGTAGGAAGTGCAGCGTGGGCTAGACAGTTGGGGACATAGTTCAACCTGTCTCAACTCAATTTAACAAAAGATAAAGGGAGTTAGTTCAGATCGTTACAGAAGGATAAAATTCAGATTTGCAATTAATTTTTGTTGTTAGCAAAGCACATAAAACTATTATTTTGTGTTTGCAATTGTATGTGGACTGATAAATTTAAATAAAGAAAGCATTCTACTACTGCTTTGAAATTTTTGTTAGTTGAAATTAGTGATTCTACTGCAATGCTGAATTTATGTTCTCTGCTATTTATTTAAGAAAATTTTATAGCTGTGCATATGATGGGCAGTGGAAATTTGTAGCCCTATTTAAGAGAGTTTCAGGCTACAAGACTGCATCACATCCCCATTGTTAGTATGTTAGGAACCCATGTCAACCCTTCTATTTACTTTGCTAGTATATTGTTGTTGGATGCATATGCTTTGTAAGTCATCCCGTAGTGTTTGTTGATCCATAGTTTGTCTTATTGTTGTTGGACACATATGCTTTGTAAGTCGTCCCGTAGTAATTGTTGATCCATAGTTTGTATTCACCCATGGTTTGTATTGACACATGGTATTGACCCATGGTATTGGCGCCTAGACTTAGTATATAAGTTTGTGTTGAGACCAATGAAGGTACCATGAAGCTATTTGTATTGAACTTGCTCAAAGGAGGTTGCCCCCTCGAAGTGGCATGTGATCAATAAAAGCGATTCTGAGTTCTGTTATTTCTTCTATCTCGTGTATTTTCATTAATTAATTGTTGCAGGTTCTTCACATCTCATATCAGAGCACTTTCTTGGGATCGTTGGGTGAAATTTATGCCAATTTTTTTTTTGCATCTGTTGTAGCTTTGGATCTGGGAATAATCCCTATCCGCTTAACTGTGGGAAGTTGTTGGGCATAAGCCCTAAAAATCATTGTGAGGAGTACCACAGGAACCCCAAAGTAGCTGGCCCATTGAGAGGACCTGCAAGCGAAAAGGGCAACGACCCCTACCTGATTGACTAGTTCCCACCCATGAGGTAAACCAAGAGATGTAGTTTGTGGCATAGCGGTTATCAATTTTACCTGAGTTGTGGAGTGAGGGGTACTACCCCAATACGCAAGCCGTCAGACAACATTGGTGGCCGAGTGAATCCCATGAACCGATAGGAAGCTGAACATACTTGGGGTCCATATCTATTTTCAGCTGAACTATTGTCGATCACTTCCACGCCATTCCAGATCCATCTGTTTTCGATCACTTCCGCGTCATTGCAGATCCATTCTGAAAGTCGGTTCAGATCCATTCTACCATTCATTTTAGATCCAATCGTTTCCGATCCATTCTGAGCCATTCTAGATCTCGCTGTTTCTGATCCATTCCGAAATCCGTTTCAGATCCATTTTGAAAAAAGGAGTATAAATTATGTTTTTTCGCCATATCTCCCTTGTTTTAACTCTATTTTCCCTGAAACTTCACTAACACCCATGCAATCCCATTCTACATATTTCATTCCTGAGGACCCTATCCCAAATTCCATTTCCCAAAGCCAGAAATCCCACATTTGTCTATTTTTAGGGTTTGCCATAACTTCTTCAATTTTCACCCACTCACCTCCAAATTTTGCCACCGTGTTCATTCCCTATTTCTGCTTCTTTGTCCCTCTTTGAAAAATTTTCTCATTCTTTCACCTGCTTTTGAAATCCCCATTTTTTTGCTTCCTTGTCCATCAGAAAGTGTCCAAAACCTAGTCAAACCCCAATTACCCCTCTGAGTTTTTCCCAAATCCAAATTTCCCTTTACTAAATAATCTTTTGTTTGTGTTTTTCTATCCATTCCCCCCCCCCAAAAAAAAAAATCCTGGTTATGGTTGTCACCCGTGCAGGAGCAAAAACCATGGAGGAAGCACTTGCAGCCATCCAAACCAAACTCCTAGATCTGGATGAAAACTTTCTCAGCCTCCATCTTCAGCAATAATCTTCTGCAACCAATGGGTTCTCTTCTTCTGGCAATTTTCGTGGTTCGAAGCTTGAATTTCCTTGCTTCAATGGTACTGATCCGACTGGATGGATCTATTGTGCAGAACAATATTTCAGTCTGCATAATACTTTTGATGTCCAAAACGTTCAACTTGCATCCTTTCATTTGGAACATGAAGCCCTTCAATGGTATTTTTGGTACATCAAGGCTCATGACGAGCCAAAATGGATAGATTTTTGCCAACTCCTTTTGCAACGATTTGGTCCTAGTGCTTTTGATGACTTCACCGGAGCACTCACTAAAATTCATCAAAGTGGCACTGTGAGAGAGTATCAGACAGAATTTTAGAAACTAGCCAATCACACATAAGGATTGTCTGATGAATTCTACAAGAGTTTTTTTATCAGTGGTCTTAAGGATGAAATACGATCGGAGGTTAAAATGTTCTATCCCAACACAATGATGGAAGTCATAGGGTTGGCTAAGTTGGCAGAAGACAAGATTGCATCCCAACAACACTCCAAACCCACTGTTGTTCCCTTTTGAAATATGGGTTCTCAACGACCTCCCATCCCGCCAGCTCCTTGACCAACTCCTATCAAGCATTTATCTGAAATAGAGATGTAGGCATGCAGAGAAAAAGGATTTGTTATAATTGTGATGAGAAATTCACTCGGGGACATAGATGTGTTCAACAAAAGCTTTATCTCTTGGATATGGATTCTTCGCCTGCCTCTACAGTTGGTGAAGAAACTCTAAATACAATGGATGATCAGGTCGACATTCAGGAGCCACCTATTGACCCCCCATCTCAGGATGAAAAACCAGAGATATCTCTCCATGCTTTATCCGGCGTCACCACCCCACAAACAATGCGGGCCAGGGGTTACTTCAAGAAGCTTCCTCTTACAATACTCATTGATTCTGGTATCACTCATAACTTCATTGACCCTTGGATTGCCAAACATGCTGATTGTTTTGTCCATCCTTGATCTAACTTTGAAGTCATGGTTGCCAATGGGGGCACCTTACCCTGCAAGGGGAAGTGTCACAATGTGCGTATCTCTATGGAAGATTATAACTTGCGCTCTAACATGTTTGCCTCGTCCCTAGGCGGATGTGATGTGGTTTTGGGCATTCAATGGTTACGCACACTTGGCCCCATATTATGGGATTTTTCTGAACTTTGGATGCAGTTTTCATTCAATCGGAAACAACATAAATTTAAGGGCTTACAACAAGGGTCTCTCCGCATCATCATTTCACATTTCCTGGAAAAGATCCTTAAGAAGAATTCACATGGTGTCATCGCTCAACTCCATTCCATTCAGATGGACCCATCAACGGTCTCCCCCACTTCCTTGGATAGATATGCAGGTGTCCTTGCTGAACCAATGGGCTTATCGCCTTCAAGAGACCTTTCCGATAAGAATTTAGCCGCATCTACATCTCAGCAGGAAATGATGACTATTTTGCATGCATTACAGAAGTGGCAGCCATACCTATTATGGAATTATTTCTGCATCAAGACTGATCTCCAGAGTCTGGAAAATTTCTTGGAACAATGGGTCTCCTCCCCAACACACCTGAAATGGGTTATCCAACTGATGGGTTATGCCTATGCGATCACTTACAAGAAGGGTAAGGACAATATGGTGGCAGATGCTCCTCCTCGCACATTTGATGACCCAGTTTCTCTTATATCTATTTCTTTGCTTGTTCCAAATTGGTTGCAATCTGTTCAACAAGGATATCTCTTCTATGAAATCCATGCTTCTTCATCAGCCGGGCACTCTGGGTGTTAAACCCAAAATATACTCATCATAAGATTCAGTGTATACACCCCTGAAGATACCTGGACTAAGTAATCATCCTGGGAGGATTTGTACCCAACTGTGCTAATTTTTGAAGGGTCGTCGCAGGCTGCACACTAGCAACATGCGACGTCGCACCCTGCCCCATTACAGGGTGTGACAAAGTCAGTTAGATGGAAAAAATAGCTTCTTCGAGGTCCATTTCGAAGCTTGCTGACTTGGGACCCTATCCATGACCTCTTGGAAGAGCTGCCACTCGGTTCCTAAACCTTTGGAGAGATCCCTTAAGCCTCTCATACCATCTCTCAACCTATCCTATCCATACCCTATCCACTTAGTCCTATATAAATGAAGCTCACTCCCATCCCAAAGGGAGGAAGGCTATGGTATCTACATGCTAGTGAAATCACTCTTAGAACATCTCCACTCACCCATTGGAGAACTCATACTTGGAAGGATATGGCAATTGGCTTCGTCGGAGAAGGGCTACAACGTTAAGCCTTGGTTGTAGTCCTATATCTCTATTATATACTCCTCTATTTGCAGTAATACAAATGCTTTCCACCAATATTGTTCATGTGTGTAATGATATTGGGTAGTTTTACCTGCTTAACTATTTACTTAGATCTCTTATTGTATAGGTGTCTTTTACTGGTTTCTCGTCTTGATAGGTCTTGTAGCTTGGATCTGACGACCGTGAGGCATGGAGCAACATTCAGGAGAAAAGGATTCCGAAATGAAAGGTAAGGCATCCAGTACTCGATCCTTAAGTAGATCTAGGAAATGCATTAGTAGTCTGTTCTATTTTCTCTAGACTCACTTTGAGCTAGCGAGATCCAGCTCGCGTCTACTTGAGTGGATTGTTTGATAACAAATTTGGTGACCATACTAGGGAGTATAGAATCTGGTCAGTAGTTGTCAATTTGAGAGTCATTTTCATTTGATTGCTTAACACAAGCCTTTTTATTTTTGCCATTTACTTGTTGAAGTTGATTTCACTATCAGATCTTCATATTGAAGAATCTGATCTACTTCCTCTGAGTTTATACAACTTATTCCCAAAACATTCCATGGTTCATTACTGAGAGATCTGATTCGTTTTTGAATTTAGACTTCGCCTGTCGCACCTGGGCAGTTGGAACAGAGTGACACTGTGTCATTTTTTGGTCTATGTTCTTTACCTGTTAGTTACTCGTCGCATCCCTTGCATTAGTAAACTGCGACATCGTCGCACTTCCCATGTAAGTAAACTGCGACGTCGCACTGTGTACAAGCACAGAGTGCGCCAATTTGTCAAAATTTGGCATGCAGGTATCTCCTCTCCATTTGACATTTTGGACTTTGGTTTGCTGTATGAACTCCCTCTATGCTGCAAGATCCAGCCAGAGATCCTGTTTTGATTTGCGTTTTGAGTGTTTGGTTTTGTTTGGATTGATTTTGGGTTCCATTTTGGACAAGTTTTAAGACCGGTAGTGGTGGATACTCTTGTCTTCTCCACCTTCATCCTCTCACCCTTGCATTCCCTTCCTTCCATCCCTGATCTGATTATTACATTAGATCAACTTCCAAACCTCGTTTTCATTTTGTTTGAGCTTTGCTTGCTTGGTTTGCTTGCTGCTGCTTGATTTTGAGTTAAGTGTGTCCTTCAACTTGATCGAGTGCTTGTCTTTTCTCGAGTTTTATGAGTGTACTGAGTGCTGCAAGTAGTGTCTTCTTTTCAGTCATTTAGATCTGAAATCTCAATTGCTATCGAGTTTATTCTTTGGTGCATACATTGAAAGTTAAAAAGTGCTTCTTTCCCATCATTTCTTGAGCATTATTGAAGAAAATTGTTGTGCATTGGAACGTTTTCGTTTGTTTTTTGGAAAAGTTGAATGAATGTATGATCTATTGTGTTTTTCTCGAACTATGAATCACTCATTTTCCTGAGAGACTCAAAGTACGCTTCAATTTTTGCAAAATTGATTCCATGCTAAGGAAAGATAGATGCATTTTTAATTTCTGTTGCTTTTAGACCTTTGAAAGTGAAATTGAAAAACTTGCATATTCCATTTCAGAATCCTCTCTTTTCATTACCTAGTGTCGTTTTGATTTTAAAAGAAAAAGAAAAGGAAAAATGTTTTGATTTAGATAGTAGTGTTGTGATTTTTTGTGTTTCGTCGAAAAAGGAAAAGAATATTTTCATAGTCAAGTTTTGTTTGAATTGGGATTGTGTTGCATTGAGTTTGTTTTGGCAATACTATTGGAAAATTTTTTCTCCTTCCCATAGCTAGAATTCATTGAAAGAAAAGAATATTTTGTGCATGTATCCAGGGCTTGCATTATGTACTCACCTCATGCATTCACCTAACTGTCCAAGATAAAATTAACGGTAGAACTAGGTAAAATTTTTAGCAACTTGTGTGTAAGTTAGAGATGTGTTCCGGTGTCGTTAAGCATGGCAGCTGTCGTTATTTGCCAGCACTGTATCCCGGGGGTATTGTAGTCTTCCATGTACTTATCGGTATATCAAGCTCCTTCACGTACCCACCAAGTACCATAATCCGTACTTGGCATATATCGAAGGGTGTATCATGTACTCGCTAGTATATCGGAAGCTCTCTTGTCGAACGATTGTGCATTAGACATCACCACTACGGATTTGAGCTCCCACGTACCTTGCGTATATCGGGAGACACCACTAGGATTCCTGAAACCAACCGAGTTAACCATTTGGCCATCTTGGCAAAGCAATACACCAAGAACAATCCCAATCCTCCTTGTCGCGTCATATTGTTGGACCTTGTAGTATATCGCACTTTGCGATGCCTTGATAATCCCGTGAGGTTCCATACTTTTGAATCCACTCTGTCACATAAGTTTGCTTATTGCCTTAGTTTGAGTAGGTTTTTTTGGATTGCTTTTCTTTTAGCATACCCTTAGGAGAAACGTTGTTTCAGCCATCCTAATGCTCTGGTGGATTTTCCCTAGAGAAGATCCCGTAGGATCTTAAACTTATCACCCGAATATCCCCTTAATCCAGAGGTTATTTCGAGGGTAAAAATGGATCAGCGTAACACGGTCGTAGTTACTGAAGTGGAAAACCCCACTCTAAATATTGGAGGACTTTTGTTTCCACAAAATCCTCCGGATTCACCTGCCTCTCATCCATCGCAGGATGAAGGAGCACAAATCCCCACTTCACAAGACCTTTCTCCCGTCATCCCGGGAGAACCTGGATCGTTGGAATGGAGAAACCGACCCTAGGATGACCCTACAGCAACTGTTGGTCCTCCAACAACTTACTGGACATCTTCTACAGACCACCCAGTGGCTCATTTTTCCATCTCATCCCCACCCAGTGGGACTACTTCGGACGACACTTTAGCCTACTTTCGTGGCCAATTAGCTCACTTTCGTTCCATGGCTGAAGAGTTTTGATAGTCAAGTCTCCAACGACGGGTTCAAGACCCATCATTACCCCCTTACCGACCCATCCCAGATCGTCTGATATCTTTTGGATCACCGGAACAACCTTCCCACCACGAGACCACTAATAAGATTGGGCAACCCTTACAAGAGCCCAGTCTTGCACCTCAAGTGAACCAACCGGTGGAAGGACAACAGTCCAACGCACCCGTCACTACCACAGTTACTTTACCAGTTCCTCCCCCACCTCAAAATTCAAGGGGAGGGTATTCCATTCCCCCAGATTATCTTATTGGTAATGTTATTACTACGGTAGCTAGTCAACCACCTACGTTGGTTCAACCTTTGAATAGTGGTCAACCTGTTGTGGCTGGGGGGAAACCCCCGTTTCCTAACCAGAACATAGGCAGTGGAATCCCCAACGGACCTTCCATTGGACCTTCTCAACTCGCTAAACCATCCACCACGGGATTATCTCATCTTGGGGGGCCATCCAATGTAACTCAACCCTCATGGAGTCAAGCGTATCCAGGTTTTGTTAACCCTGTGCCGGGCCAATCTAATCCCGGAAATGCACCATACGGGATACCTTATCCTGGGAATCCATACACTCTATGGGGGCAACAACCTGTGTTGCAACACGGACCCCAACCGACTATCCCTCAAGTACCACCACCCCCGATTGGCCCTCCCCCACCTCCTGCTGGAGGCAGCGGGCCCCCACCTAACCTTGGTGGAGGTCCACCTCATTTTACCAACAATATCTATCACCCTTCCGGCAGTGGAGGGAATTGTCCACCACCCCCTCCCGACGGAGGCAGCGGGGGACCACCCTATCATGGTGGAGGAGGACATTTCCCTTCAGGTGGCGGAGGTGGTCCACCACCTCCACCAGGCGGAGGCGGTGGAGGACCTAATTACTATGGTGGTGGCAGTGGTGGTGGAGACCCTAATCCTTCCGGCGGTGAGGGTGGTGGGGGCCCCCATCCTTCTGGCGGCAGAAGTGGTCCACCACCCCCTCCAGGAGGAGGTGGTGGTGGGCTGCCTTATTACGGTTATGGACCCCCACCTCCTCCCGGTGGTGGTGGTAGACCTCCACCCCCTCCCGGTGGTGGAGGTGGACCCCCAGCTTATTGGAATGGACCACCTTATGGTGGCGGACCTCGTTATGGTCCGGGCGGCACACCCCCCTATGGCCAGTTTCCTCCTGGTACACCTTATGGTCAGTTTGGTCCTTACATGCCTTATCCGTATTATCAATACGCGCAGCCTAACCCATAGCTTCCCTTCCTGGATACTTTGGACATGCCTGACCTATCCCGTTTAACCAACGATCCTATTCACCACGGATCTAACTGACCACTAATTCCGGTGAAACTTCCATTTGATATCCCCAAATTTGACGGCAAACCGGGTGAAGACCCTAAAAACCACGTGATGACATACCACTTATGGTGTTCATCTAATTCCTTAATGGACGATTCAATTCGTCTTAGATTGTTTCAAAGGACTCTCACCGGTTCGGCTGCCAAGTGGTACATTGAGTTTCCACCCCACTCTTTTCCTGATTTTAGTTCTCTTGCCATGAACTTTTTGACACATTTCCAGCTACCCATACGGTATGAAACTGGTACCAAGCTTTTAACCTCGCTCCGTCAAAATACTGCCACTCATATTTCGGATCAGATCCACGAATGGTGAAGGAGACGACGTCTAATTAAAGCTCCTATTCCAGATCAGCTCCTAACAGACTGGTTTACAAAATCCCTCATCCCTACCATAGCAAGAGATGTTTCCATGCGAGGTGCTTTCACCGAAGAACAAGCCATCGCAAGTGCCTACGTACTAGACCTAGATTACACTCAATCCAACACTTTGTTTGATATTCTTCCTGATGCACCCCGTGACTTTAATGACCCTGTGAAACCACATAAGGGAATCCAAACTGATGGAATCATTGGTTCCCTTAACACCTAGCCTGCTTCTAGCACTGTTGGATCATCCAACCTTCACGGTTCCTCCCCATTACCGACTCAGGCTGGCCACAGTACCTCCAAATCCACCACTCCTACTCTAACTGAAGAGGTGAATTATGTCCAATCAACTTCATCTCAGAAGTCTAGCGGTAAAAAGAAGAACAAGGGGAAACCCAAAAAGTCTTCCACCTAGCAGGAACAAAAGAGCACTCCTGACGATATCAAGTAGAAACAGAAACTAAAGTATCCTTGTTTACTGTGTGGAGATGACCATTTCTCCAAAGAATGTCCCCATAGAGACGAAGTACAAAAGTTTCTTCGGGGTAAACCAACTCCCGCAGTCCTCAATGATTCATTTCCTACTCAGAACCAACCTAGGGGGAACCATCCAATACCATGCATGTTCTCATGGTGCGTAACGAGACCATCAATTTGAACACTCGCTCGCGATCTTATGAACTGGTCCCTTCGAAGGAATCCACTGGAAGTACTGCTGAAAATGCTTTCGACTCCTTAACTGATGTCACTGTACCATCAACTTCTCTCACCATTGAGAAGCCCTCCTTAGACTCGATATTGCGACTGCCCAGGAGTATGATTCGAAAAGCTGTTTTCAATCCTAACGCTCGGGCGGCAAAAAATTACAATATCGTAGAAGACTTGGCACAAGATCCTTGCGTCATGTCTACCCTGGAAGTTTTGCAGAATTGTCCTAATCAATGCAAAAATCTCCTTGCAGCCATCGGTGGAGTCGACCCCGATTCCTCGAATACCATCATGTTTCGACTTGACCACTTCAAGTTGAGGCTCTCTCACCAGCTCGCATTCCAAGTTTCTGCGAACATTGCTGGGAAAATTGTCCATCGTACCCTTTTAGACGAAGGTGCCTCCACTTCTGTCATGTCGATCGCCTGTTGGAGAGCCATTGGCTCCCCCGAATTGAATCATTCTCCTACCACGTTGAAAGCATTCGACGGGCGTGGCTTTCAACCTCATGGGATCTTACAAGCTCTTGCAGTTGAGTTGGGCGGAAAGACCGTAACCGTTAACATGGAAGTGGTCTCGACCCCAATAGATTATAATCGCTTGCTTGGCCGCAATTGGTTTTATGCCATGCAGGCAGTAGCCTCTTCAGTCTTCCGCATAGTACAATTTCCCCATCAAGGATGAATTGTTACTATCGACCAATTAGATTTTTGCGCACCAGACGCTACTACTCATCCTGGTGACCATGTTCCTTCCATTGGACAAATGTCAAAATAGTATGAGAGTATAGGGGTTGTCCTTTTGAAAGATTCATCTCTCATGGGCGTTTTTCCGGCAATGAACCCCCCTAATCATGTCGCTACGGTGAACATGATCTCCACAGAGATTTTATCTCACTCTACCGATGCTTGGCTTGTACTGGATGAAGCTAGAACACACCTGCTTGGAGATATAATGCCTCTTTCACCCGCTGAACGTATTTACGAGGCTATCCAATCAGCACCAGAGGACAATTTAACCGTGGCCTCTCCATCTTGTTCTCTAAGATAGACGTCATCTCTACCTGATCTCTTACTTTGGACTTTTCATTCAAACAAGTCCATCATGGAAGTTATGAATGTTGACGACGGTCCGTGGGATGATCTCCACCATAGGTCATCTTTTATTCCTCCTTTGGAGTACATAGAGGACAACATCCACACCCTCTTTTCACCAGATATCTACCCGTTCCCTCATTCCCCCATCCTTACATGTCTTACGGACACGGAGGGCAACCTAGCCAATATTGAGCCAACCACCCCAGTAGACATCTCGGTGAAACTTGGTATAGTGGAACACATTCGCAGAGGCCAGAAGTGTTCCCCTGAAGAAATAGTTGTTGGCACGGCCTTATTCAAGCAATTTCAAGACGTATTTTCTTGTTCCTATGAGGAGATGCCTGGGATAGACCCCGTGATTGTTTCTCATGAAATAAAAACCTATCCTGACGTCAAACCTGTACGCCAAAAGTTGCGACCGGTACACCCCCGGAAGACTGCAGCAATCAAGGTAGCGATTGAAAAGCTCTTAAAGGCTGGTTTTATTTATCTTGTCCCATTGATGGATTGGGTCTCAAACGCCATCCCTATGAACAAAAAGCAGGGTACCATTCGCGTCTGTGTCAATTATCGGGACGTTAACTGGGCTTGTCCAAAAGACAACTACCCGACCCCCTTCATCGACCAAATTATCGACAATTGTGCCGGAAGCGTCATCTTCTCATTTATGGATGGCTTTTCTGGTTACAACCATATTGAGATCAACCCCACTGACCAACATAAGACGGCTTTCATCTGCCTGTGGGGAACGTTTGCATATTGCAAACTCCCTTTTGGCCTTAAAAATGTTGGCGCCACGTTTCAGCGGGCTATGTCGTATGCCTTCCATGATATTAAGGACTTTGTGGAACCTTACCTGGACAATCTCCCTAGTCATTCAAAGCAAGACGAGTTCCACATTTATCATCTAACGGCCATTTTCCTAAGATACAGACGGTACAATATCCGTCTGAATCCTCATAAGTGTATCTTTTGTGTTGAGTCTGGATGCCTCTTCGGATTTATCGTTTCGAAGGATGGGATCCGCATTGATCCCTTAAAGGTGGAGGCCATCATCAACCTGCCACCCCCAATTGATGTAACGGAACTTCAAAGTCTCCAAGGGAAGGCAACTTATTTAAGACGTTTTGTTTGCAATTTCGTGGAGAAGACTCAGGGGTATATGAGACTGCTCAAGAAGGGCGTCCCATTCATTTGGGACAACCAAGCTCAAAAGTCCTTCGACAGTATCAAACATGCCATCACGCATGCCCCCGTGCTCCAACCGCCCAATTATTATCGAGATTATATCTTATATCTCGCCGCTTCTGGTACCACTATCGCTATGGTTTTGGTACAGGAGGATCAAAACACCCAGGAACATGTAATATACGATGCAAGTAAGGGTCTTGCTGATGCTGAAACTAGATATTCACATATCGAAAAACTCGCATTCGCGGCAGTCATCGCCGTCGAGAAGTTTCGGCACTATGTCTTTCTCCGCACCACCACCATCATCGCAGACTCGAACCCCATGTACCATGTCCTGACATGTCAAGTGCTTGGGGGCAAGTATTCACATTGGATCGTGATACTACAAGAATTTGATCTTCTTTTCGAGAAAGCCAAGTCAAAAAAGTATTTGGTGTTTGTCGAGCTGATCTGTGACATTCCCTGTCCTGATGCAGATTTTGAGCACAATGACTCTTTTCCGCATGAATCATTGTTTCTTATCAGTACGACTAATCCAGGGTATGGAGATATCTCATTATATCTTCAAACCCAACGCTTCAACCTTCAACTATCTCGCGATGATCGTCGTAAGATACATCACCATGCGAAGTATTATTTAATAATTAATGATACTTTGTATCTCCGTGGCATTGATTCAATTCTTTGACATTATCTCACTCACGATGAGGTTGAACACATTCTTAATGACTGTCACGCTGGGGCATGTGGCGGTCACCTCTCTGGGATGGCTACCGCCCAGAAGATTTTGCACACAGGATATTTTTGGCCTACTATCTTCAAAGATTGTATTGAGGCCGTAAAAAATGTCTTCCTTGCCAACACTTCCATACGAAGAAGCGCACCCATCCTGCCCCTTTACACCCGGTTATTGCCGTGGGCCCCTTCGCAAAATGGGGCATTGACTTTATGCATTGTAAGCCTACCTCGGACGGGGGGCATAGTTACATCATTGTGGATATGGATTACTTTACAAAGTGGGCCAAAGCTATGCCTACATACCAAAACGATGGCAAAACTGCCGCACTCTTCATTTTCAATCATGTAATAGCGCGGTTCAGAGTTCCTTAGGTGATTGTTACCGATCATGGTTCCCATTTTCAGAACCATATGGTTGATGAACTGAGTGATAGGTTGGGTTTTCGCCATGAAAATTCGACACCCTACTACCCGCAGTCCAATGGACAAGTCGAGGCCATTAACAAAGTCTTGAAAACCATGGTCCAAAGGATGGTAGGTACGCAAAAATCCAATTGGCATAACATGCTCTTTTCAGCGTTATGGGCCTACAGAACCTCCGCTAAAACTGCCACAGGTTTCACTCCTTTCCAACTAGTCTATGGATTGGAGGCTGTCCTACCTATAGATTGTGAAATTCTGTCTCTACAACTCGTTGTCGAACTTCTTCCTAATACTACTGCTGAGGAAGAACATCTCCTGCACTTAGAAAAACTTGACGAGTCCTGCCAAGATGCCGCTCTTGCTAATGAAGCGCGCAAGAAACACATCAAATCCCAATACAACAAGTCAATTGAACCTCGTATCTTTAACGAGGGTGACCTGGTCCTCACTTATGACCAGAAGCATGACAAACTAGGAGCAGGAAAGTTCGAATCCATGTGGCATGGACCTTACATTGTCAAACGTGTTTTGGAAAAGGGAGCTTACGAGCTTGAAGACTATGGTGGAATCTCTTTGGGTGAACTCCGCAATGGGCTTTACTTGAAGAGATACTATGCCTAAACTCGTCACGCTTAGACTTTCTTGTATATACTATACATGGCGTGTTTTTTGTGTTTTTGTGTGCTGTGACGCTTTTTATTTTTTAGTGTCTTTAGATCTTGTTTCCGCTCCTTATACCATGTTCTGTCTGCGTGTGCAGATGGCAATGTGCTATGGATTCGTGGATGACATCAGCCAGCATACTCGTAGCCTTGCTTCAGCAGCCTGGGTACTATATTCCCCAACAGGTGAGCTCATTAGCTCAAGAGGAAGTTGCCTAGGGTTTGCGACCAACAATGCCGCAGAGTATCAAGCAGTAATCAGAACCCTAGCTAACGCCATTTCCTTGGGTATGAACCACATTGTCATCCACATGGATTCTCAATTAGTGGTTTCCCATCTTAACTGGGTTTACGCCATCCGTGATCCCACCTTACTCTGTCTCTTCAGATGAGTACGTCTCCTGGAAAGGTCATTTGAATCCATTCAGTACCTACACATTCCACGAGAGTTAAACACAGTTGCTGACTCGATGGCCAACTTCATTTTGGATTGGTACATCACACACACATAATATTCATAATATGTAAAACCATTCACAACATGTAAATAATGCAATGTATAAAAGAAAACATGTAAACAAGATCACATCACTCATCATTTTAAAACACATAATGTATAAATCGCCGAGAATGTCTGTATATATATATATCGCTCAAAAGTAGTGCTGGTACAAAATCTAAAGCACGGTGGCTTTCAGTGAGTCTCTACAAAATCTGAAGCATCGTAGCTTTCAGTAGTACAAAATCTGAGGCCTCTACGATCTCAGTACAGGTATAATAGTGTCATCAGGCCTGACGCCTGACCCATACACAACCCCTAGCTCGGACAGCCCGCTGTCACTGAGTAAGGAAGCAATCCATGGTCCTCGCTACCTTGCGGAGTAGGGCATTGAAGCATACAGACGCTCCAACCCCAAACGTCTACATAGGTCTCGGTAGGTCATCTATCGCTGGCTCAGGAACCTCCACTGTCAACTGGGACAAGTTCCTGTATACCTCCTCCATCTCCTCAATGGCAGCATGAGCACCCGGGGGCACAACTGCTTCCCCACCTCTGTCTCTCCTCGCTAGGAGGGAAAGTCCTACCGGCCGTACGGGCCCCACATCTGCACACACATGTTATATACTTGTCATCACTGCATCAAAAAAATGATAAATATACAAAACTAAAAGTACAAGGGCTTTTGTTCTCACCTATGTCACCCCATGCTGCATCCTCGGGCAGCACCAAGTCAGGATCCTCTCTGAAATCCGTACCGCTGTACGGGAAGTCCTCAACCATGAGTAACTGGCCTTCCAACTAGCTGAAGAACTCAGGACCAACGCTGATGATAGGTCCTCCACCATGGCGGATCATCACCTCAGCCCATCTGAGCATGTGGGGATCTCTAGGCTCCCTGTCATCTAGTACTACCTGTGGACGCAAGAGAGGGATCCACTCCAAGAGGAATGATACCACGATCGACCCATAACCAAACTGCTTGATCTCTCCCTGCCGACAATTGGTCAACTGAGCTCGGAGGTTTGTGAGGAGACCCTCGCACCAGTTGAAAACCATGGGGGACATGCAGTCCTCTGCATAAAGCATCTGAGTCCGAGTATCCATGTGTGGGGCTTGGCTACTCGCCACTCTAGTAATAATAAACATTATGGTACGCAGTGGGCGGCTCACCACATCCTTGATAAGAATCTTCCCACTGGAAGATCAAGCAATAGCGGTACAATGCTATGACACCATGTCATCAACTGTGCGGTCACTGGCCCGTGTTCTAGTAAGAGCTACAGGGTCCCCTCTTCGGGACAAACCAGTAAGGAAATAGATGTCCTCAACATCTATTGCGAGGATGTGCTCACCAATCATGAAATGTTGTTGGGCCGCATCCCAACTCTGGAGCATGTGTGATAGCAATGGGATTTGGGATCTCATCCCCTGAATCTCGGAGAACTTGAGAAAACCGCAGTTCCTCAAGGAATCCACGCATTGTGGATCATTGGCAGCTTGTTCATCTTCTACTTCATGTTGTCACTCCCGCCACATTAAAACCATGTTGGCTTGCTAGCAACCTGCCAAAAAGGACATTTAAACACTGTTAGATCCTACTTCAACCACAACAAGTTTTTTTTTGAGTTCATTTTGATGTTTGGGAAATACAACTCCATCGTCGCACTATACGTTTGCATACAGTGGCATACAGTGCAATGTCATCGCACTTCATTCATTCGGGACTTGCGCTGAGTCGGTCTCGTCCCAGTTCCCGAAAGGGCCAATTGCGATGAGCCGAGAGGACAGTATCCCTCCATGAATTCATCAAAAAACCCAAAAATTGAACCTAAAAACAAAATCTAATCCACTGGAAAGTTGCTGGATGAAGTTTAGGCTTATCTACTCCTGATGGTGGGTGAAATGGCGGATCGTAGCTCCCGAAATCGGCAAAAGAAGTTTTGGCTCCAAATTGGTACTTCTCCTCCCAAATTGGCAAATGAAACAATGAAATCTATTTTTGGCCCATTTTTCTATTTATAAATAGAATAGAATATTCCTTTTCAAATATTTTGATGCTCTTGGGCCATTTATCATAGTTTTTTACCATTTTTTTCATATTTGAGGCTATTTGACACATTTTCTAGTGTGCAGGAGTTGTAAGTACTCTTTCGTGCCGTTTCTCATATCACAACGGTCATCGCAGGTATGAACACTCCCTTGAGTGTTTTGTCATTATTTTTGCAACGGTTAGTCTGTAATTATTGCGTGATGATGAGTTTACTCTTTGTTTGTTCTTGTACTCACGAAACTATGAGAATAAGTACTGAGTTATGATTTATCACTTTTCCAGGCTCGTTAAACTTCCACGGAAAAGGACACCCCCCGGAGTCTACCGTTAAGCTCTTTTCAGGCTCTCGAAAAACAAAAAGATTTCCAAGCGAACTTGTCGCGTTCACGCTTGTTAAAGTATTTGAATGGTCGTCTTCCTGGTGATAGTTTACCCCTTTTTCGGACCAGGAGGAACTAATTACGAAAAAGGTATATTCCATCCAATCATGACTGGAAGAGTCCTCTCCCGCATTGTTTTACCCTTTTTCGGGCGATGAGGCTAACTTTACAAAAAAGGACCGTTGGAGTCTTCTTTAGATCTTTTCAGACTCTCTAAACATGAAATGACGACCGAGTTTACCTTCTATGGACTCGTTAAAATTTTTAGATTGAAGGGCCCATCATGGGACGAACCCCTCCTATCCCAGGTTCGGAAAATATTTGGGATTGGACTCATCTATGAGATGAGCTATACCGAGCATCTTTTTACCCTCATCAAGCTCGTAAAAAACACATGAGGCACTCATCATTCATGATGGGGAAAAAGGAAAGTGTTTGTGTTACATACCTTATTAGTGGCAGTATGTAGTCGTTCTTGAACATGGCACTCATTTGCATTTGCATACAACACTTGGATCATCCGTTTGTCCTCGAGTTCCACTTATTTCCTGAGTCTTGTTACTCCTTTGAGTCATTCAAAGAAAAGCTTACATCATCAGTCGCTTTGAGAATTTGTGTTGCACTTGTCATGTCAATACTGCCAAGTCATGCCATGCCCATGTTCAAGAATATGTCGATCATTTATCATATGTAGTCAGTACACCCGCCATCACGTTGGTCTACTCTGAGTCAGTCTTGCATGTTACTGTACCATCCGATCTACCCTATACATTTTTTGTCGTGTTTCATTTCGATTGATGGGGGATTCATCATGGTCCTCCTTCGACGAATTCATCCTTATTGAATTCAACACATCATCCGAGGATTGAATCTAGAAACCGATCGAGTACCTTGGCCCTGCATGCCTCAATGGCAGGTTAGCTCGCTTTCAACATGATTTTACATCATTGACTCTTGATTGAAAGATTTCTTCTTGCGTTCGACTTCAACTCATTTATTCATGCTTGATGATATGTACTGTGATACCTTGGGAATCATTGACATCAATGGTGATCTCCCTCGCACTTGTTAACAGTTTACATCAATAGCCGGTAATCAAGTGGTTTCTACCATGTTCAACATCAAGACATTTGTAATCACATGGATAGATTCGTATAATTGCGGGTTTAGCTTGAAGACCCTGGGGAGTCATGTTTTACCCAGGTTGCGATGGAGTTTGTATTGAGTTATGTCACACGGATCCACACTTGTATTGGTCGTGGCTGTGTTATCATCTCATCATGGATCTGCGCTTGTGTTTAGTAGCCAGGATTGTGTTCAGTCGGTCATTACTACCATGGATCTGCAATGTATTGGTCGGCAGCCATGTTGTACTTCATGTGATATTGTCAGTTCAGAGTCAGTTGTACTGCAGCAGCATCCTTCGCCCGACAAGTCTATTGCCATTACTTCTATCAAAGCACTTCACCTGTCTATCTTCAATAGCTTCATGCTTTGGGAGGCATTCTGTTACACCCAAAATATACTCATCATAAGATTCAGTGTATACACCCCTGAAGATACCTGGACTAAGTAATCATCCTGGGAGGATTTGTACCCAATTGTGCTAAGTTTTGAAGGGTCTTCGTAGGCTACACACTAGAAACATGTGACGTCGCACCTTGCCCCATTACAGGGTGCAACAAAGTCAGTTAGATGGAAAAAATAGCTTCTTCGAGGTCCATCTCGAAGCTTGCTGACTTGGGACCCTATCCCTGACCTCTTGGAAGAGCTGCTACTCAATTCCTAAACCTTTGGAGAGATCCCTTAAGCCTCTCCTACCATCTCTCAACCTATCCTATCCATACCCTATCCACTTAGTCCTATATAAATGAAGCTCACTCCCATCCCAAAGGGAGGAAGGCTATGGTATCTACATGCTAGTGAAATCACTCTTAGAACATCTCCACTCACCCATTGGAGAACTCATATTTCCTTGGAAGGATATGGCAATTGGCTTTGTCGGAGAAGGGCTACAGCATTAAGCCTTGGTTGTAGTCCTATATCTCTCTTATGTACTCCTCTATTTGCAGTAATACAAATGATTTCCACCAATATTGTTCATGTGTGTAATGATATTGATTAGTTTACCTGCTTAACTGTTTACTTAGATCTCTTATTGTATAGGTGTCGTTTACTGGTTTCTCTTGTTTCTCATCTTGACAGGTCTTGCAGCTTGGATTTGACAACCCTGAGGCGTGGAGCAGCATTCAGGAGAAAAGGATTGTGAAGTGAAAGGTAAGGCATCTATTACTCGATCCTTAAGCAGATCTAGGAAATGCATTAGTAGTCTGTTCTATTTGTTCTAGACTCACTTTGAGCTAGGGAGATCCGGCTCGCGTCCGCTCGAGTGGATTGTCCGATAACAATGGGTTCCTCAAAATGTATGACTGGGAACAATGTAACTTCTTTTGGTAGGGACTGAAAATGACAATTCAACAAATGGTGGCTGACTGTGATACTTGCCAAGTCAACAAGGGTGAAACAACACTCCTTTATGAATTGCTCGAACCCTTGCCCATCCCTACACAGATTTGGACAACTATTTCTATGGATTTCCTAGAAGCGCTGCAGTGGTACAATACCACATCTAAAAGGACACCATATGAAGTAGTCTATGGAAAGGCACCACCAATTCTTCTTCCATACACCCTTAGCAGCTCCCCAGTTCAGGAAATTGACTCGGTTCTTCGAAACTGCAATAAGATTCTTCTCATTCTGTAGGACAATCTTCACATGGCAATAATTCGACTGAAACAACAAGCTGATCAGCACCATTCTGAGAGCACTTTTCACGCAACTGATATGGTTCTTCTTTGTCTACATCCTTCCAAGAAACCCTCCCTGAACCTCACCAGGCGGCAGTGGCCCGAAATGCAACCCGAGGATGCTACAAGGGAACCACTCCTTCAGATTATGCATCAATTTCCACATCTAAAGCTTTGAGGACAAAGCTTTTTCTAAGGGAGAGGGGCTGTTAGGAACCCATGTCAACCCTTCTATTTACTTTGCTAGTATATTGTTCATGGATGCATATGCTTTGTAATTCATCCCGTAGTATTTGTTGATCCATAGTTTGTCTTATTGTTGTTGGACGCATATGCTTTGTAAGTCATCCCGTAGTAATTGTTGATCCATAGTTTGTATTCACCCATGGCTTGTATTAACACATGGCTTGTATTAACACATGGTATTGACCCATAATATTGGTGTTGATGTATATGTAACTTCGGAATGTATTTCACATATATGTATATTGTATTCATATAGAGATGTTATTATTCCTCTATACAGAAGTGTCGTCATTTATATTGTAAGTGTCATAACTTATACTTGATGGGTTATTAGACCACCTTGTTGGGGTCGGCCCTGTATAAGTCATGTGGGTCAAAGGGTTATTAGACCACCCTATTGGGGGTCGGCCATGTGGGTCAAACGGTTATTAGACCACCCTAGTGGGGGTCGGCCTAGTCAGCATTATGTTAAGTGGTTAAGTTGAGGACGACCTAGTTGAGTAAAGGTCAAGTCAAGTTAGTGTATAAATAGAGAGTGTGTCTCACTCATTTTACACATTCTATTCTCTCACTCACACTTGGGAGAGTGGCGCACTTGTGGAGGAGGAGGCTCTACCACTAGGAGAAGACTATCTCTTGTATTCAGGTTGTATCATTGCTCTATCTATCTCTGAGGAAGTTATTGGGGTTTTTCACCTTTATGGTTTTCCCCAAGTAAACTCTATGTCTCTTGTGTGCTTGCATTATTGTGTCCGTGATTGATATGCTGTAGATTTGCTGTACATGTTGTTCTTTCAGTTAAGATCCTAGATCAGATTGAAGTAAATTCTGAAAATTTAACATGGTATCAGAGCTAGCCTGAAAGAAGGCATGATATGGCATGTATGACACTTGTTGCACTTACGATGCTAGGGCTTGATATAGCAAAAACCAGTCATCGTAGCTCTTTCGCTATAAATCCGTTTTGGCGAAGTTTTCGGATCTAAAAATTTTACAGGTCGAATATCAGATGCTCATGTACCTTGTGTCTAAAGGAAACCCTTTAATTTGTTGTACTTTGTGATTTATGATCTGTACAATATAGGGTTTCTGCCTCTTCCAGATTTGAGTCAAAATCAGGTGACCTTGGTAAAAAGGTCATAACTTGGGATAGGAAGCTCCAAATGAAATTTCATAAAAAGTGACAGGTATTACACAGACTGTACTATCTTAGGAAAATTATTCAGAGGCCGAAGTTGAACCAGTGACACGTGGCACGTCGTACAAGTTCGCTCTCCTGTATTATCCCATAAACAGGTCACGTTGCGACACTTGGAATAAATCCCTCTTAGAGAATCCAATTGAGGTCAGACCTATTAGGATGGAAAGATAACAGGTTGGGCTATCTCAAGAAAATGTTTCAGACCCTGTGGATTGAAAAGTTTGGAGTTACACCAGAAACAATCAGGTACATATTTCTGTCAAAACCGAATTATTTTTGAGTACCTTCATTCATGGCTTCCGCAATTTAGGGCTTCAGAGAAAGTTGGAATTTTTGTAATCGGAGACCACGACCGAATGATACTAATAAAAATAGAAATTTAGAGACCAAGATCAGAATTTTTGGTTGGGCAGAAGGCCGGGCTTGATCAAACCTTAGTTCGGGACTTTGATCAGAAAAGTGGAAAATTAGGGCTTCTGCAAAAATGGGAGTTTTTGAAATCTGTGACCACGGCTGGAAGCTCCTCATAAAAATAGAAGCTTAAAGCTTTGGATCAAAGCTTTTGATTGGGCAGAAGAGTGGGATTCATGAAACCCTAGTTCGGGGTCACATCCAGTGAATCCGAAAGTTTCAAAGGCAAAATTGAGGAGTGAAACTTTGCAGTTTTCAAATTCTGAATATACCAGCTGGATCAGCTCATCAAGGCGCATATTTCTATCGTTTCGGAAGTTTCAAATTCAAAGTTTGAATTTTTGGGGTTTCTCTGACAAACCCTATTACAACTCTAGATCCAGTTCCTGCAAATCAAGTGGATTGGGTTAATCCTAGAAGAGGATGGATTGGTCACCTGCATAAGTGAAGAAGTTCCTGTTTCAGAGGGAGATGAGGCTAAGGCCTTCCATAAGAAGATTACAAGCAATCTTGACAGGTATGGCTTACAGGTATGTTTCATGGTTAAGTTTATCATATGTTTGTCTTCATATCATTACAGTACAATCTTGATTAATTACTAGACTTGTCGTATCACCTTAATAGAAGATATTCATTGATTAAGGTTTTGACACTTATGAATGTACTAATGCATTGTGATGTTGTATGAGGTTTAATTTGTTCGCTAACATAAAAGGTACACCAAGAAAGACAAATCATGTTGTACTTCAAGAACATATGATCATGGTGACATGAAGACAAAGATTCATCCATTGTCATGGATCACATAGAAGATCTACTTTTGAGGTATGTATAACTAGGTCCTACAATGGTTAACCTATGAGACATGCAGGTTACTAGCAAAAGTCACTGAAGAGAACCAGAAGAAATTATGCGGGTATGTTAGACATAACTAGCTAGCATGCTAATCCAGGTATGTTTTTACTATATCAAGCTAGAATCCTACCTTGTGTTAGGATCTTATACTCTTGTGTTGTTGATAGTGATTATTCATGAAGTCATAGGTTTGAATAGTCATGGTTGTATGCATATTATGTTTCTTACCATAATTGATGATATGACTAACCAGAAGAATCATGAAGGTATAGGTTTGAATAATCACGCGTTTTATGCATATTATATCTCTTATCTTGATTGATGATTCAACTAACCGGAAGAGTCCTATGATCAAATAAGAATATGTATGAGTAAAAGAAGACTTCCATAAAACCTTGAATACTAATGCTTATTATTTCTGTTTGAAATGATCATGACTATACATGCTTAAGATTATTGTGTTTCGATAGTATTGAGAATATACTAATGAATGTATGAGATTACAAGGATAACACAATGATGATACTAATAAGCATGCATAGTGATGAAGGATGGATGTAAGTTCAAGGATAGGTAATCCAGGAAGCAAAGATCAAGAGGGAGAACACTCCAGTTGTTCCTGCAAGAAAGCAACGGAGCACACTTCAGTAGTTTCTACAAGGATGCAGATATTCAGAGAGAGTTGACCACTTCTCACAATCCACATCAGAATGGAGTTGCAAAGATTCAGAGGGAGTCCTCCTAGCAACCATACAAAGATAAGTATTTGGATTGTCATTTCTTACATAATGTTATTCAATGATGTATATGCTTATGTTCCTAGAATTAGGTTGTGTATTATGCATATTAGAATAGTTGCATTGATGAACAATATACTACTAATATACATAGGTAAGTGGCCTATGGCACTGTACAACATTCCATTGCTACTTATCTAGAATGAAACCTCTTTGCTTACATGTTAGGAGTTGTGCACACTCTTAACAATGTTCTGGTAGAGACTGGAAGGCATATAGAAAGTTACGGAATATGGATAAATGTTGTATTGGCTAAGATAATTGCATGACTGTATGACATATTTCTTTATGTGTAAGAATTTGTTCTGAAAACTATGAGATGTTTTCTAATCATGCAATTTAACTTGTTGTGTAGGAAAGATCGTATACCATCACCTACAAAAGAAGAACTACAACATTTGTTCAGCAACAAAATTATCTATTGAAGATATTGAAGTTCCCAGGATATGGGAAGAATGCCATGATCAAGGAGTACCAGTCGATCATGAAGATGTTTGGGATGCAGTCCCAAAGGGTAGTCTGTAGTGACTTCCAAGAGGATCTACAATATCAAGCATGTTGCAGGTGGTAGCATAGAGACTTTTGCTCCTGTAGCCAGATACACTTCCATTAGATACGTACTTGCTCTGGCTGCAGTGATGAAGTGGAAGATACACCAGATGGATTTCAAGACAACCTTCTTAAATGGTGTAGTTGAAGAAGAAGTATATGTGGAGAAGCCACTTGGTTCTGAGACACATGACAGGGAGTCATATATGTGCAGAACTTGGTATGGTAGGATAGACAACTTTCTATCTAGTTTGGGCTTTACCATGAATAAAGCGGATTCCAACCTTTACTACAAGGTTGAGGAAGGAAATCCAGTGATACTACTATGTGGATGACCTGTTTGTAACAGGTGAGGATAGATTGATTGCCGACATGCAGCGGAATCTTGCTGCCGAGTTCGAGTTGAAGAACTTGGGGATGATGAACTATTTGTTTTTGGCATGGAGGTGTGGCAGAGTGCAGATGGAATCTTCCTTGGACAAGGGAAGTATGTAGTAGAGATATTGAAGAGGTTCGGGATGATGGATTGCAAGGCCATGGCCACACCTATGGAATCAAATTTGAAGCTTCTTTGTGATGCTTCATCTGAGCCAGTTGATGTCTCTATGTATCGTCAGATGATTGGGTCCTTGATGTACCTGACGAACACGAGACTAGATATTTGCTTTGCGGTGAACACATTGAGCCAGTTCGTGACGGATCCAAGGAGTGTTCACCTGGTTTCTGTAAAGCATGGTTTGAGGTACTTGAAGGGTACAGTGGATTATGGGCTCAAGTATGAAGCGAATCAAAAGTTTAACCTACAGGGTTATGTTGATTCAGATTGGGCTGGCAGTGCTGTAGATAGGAAGGGAATATCTGGATGCTGCTTCTGTATGGGATCATGTGTGATCTCTTGGTTTAGCAGGAAGCAGTCCTTCGTAGCATTGAGTACAGCTGAGGAAAAGTATGTTGCAGCCTGTTCAGCTAGTTGTGAGGCAGTATGGCTACAGAAGCTACTGTCTAAGTTATTTGATCTCCCATTGGATGCTATTGGTATCTTTTGTGATAACCAGAGTTGTGTGAAGCTATCTGAGAACCCAGTGTTTCATGACAGGTCAAAACACATAGAGATCAAATATCACTATATCAGGGATATGGTGCAAAGAGGAGCTGTGAAGCTCCTGTACATTGCGATGGACGAGCATATTGCAGATGTGTTGACGAAGCCACTAGCCAGGGTGAAGTTCGAGTACTTTAGGGTGAGGCTTGGTGTTCTTCAGATTGATGACACTTCGAGGAAGAAGTGATGGACACATTTGCAGAAGCCATTCCAAGCATGTTGGAAGGAGGATCCTTCACATGGCTGTGGATGTAAGCATTGGATGATGAGCATCAGGACGATGCTCCAGTTACTGCTCTGTATATGCATCAGGAGGATGATGTATATGATCAGTTGGATCATTTATATGTATATGTATGTATGCATCACGTTGGATGCTGGATATGATCAGTTGGATCATTTATATGTATATGTATGTACGCATCATGTTGGATGCTGGATATGATCAGTAGGATCATTTGTATATGCATCATGTTGGATGCTTGGACCATGTATCTGTATATGTATTAGGTGGATATTGTGTATGATCAGGTAGATCATGTATGTTGATATATATCAGGTATAATCAAGTGGATCATGTATTTGTATTTGTATCAGGTGGATACATTGTATGATCAGGTGGATCATGTATGATGATATGTATCAGGTAGAGGCATGATATGATCAGGATGATCATGGATGACGAGCTTCAGGATGTTGCTCCAGATGACTTGCAGCAGGATGTTGCAGTGATGATGATCAGGATGATCATGTATACATCAGGATGATGTATGGTGAGTATCAAGATGATACTCTATGGCCGTGGATCAGGTTGTGTAGATGAGCATATAATTTGGCCCTGGGAGATTTGCAGATAGTCTTTCGAGGTTTTTCCTATGGCATGTAATCTGGCCCTGGGATATCTGGCAAATGCTCTTTCGAGGTTTTGCTCTGGGAGGACATATAATTTGGCCCTGGGAGATCTGCAGATAGTCTTTCGAGGTTTTTCCTATGGCATATAATCTGGCCCTAGGATATCTTGCAGATGCTCTTTCGAGGTTTTGTCCTATGGCATATAATATGTCCCTGGGAGATACGATAGGTTGGGCTGTGTGCCCGTAATAAGTCCTTGGATGCTCTTGCGAGGTTTTGCCATGACCACATATAATCTGTCCCTGGGAGATCCTATAGGTAGAGCCGTGTGCTCGTAATAGCCTGGGATGCTCTTGCAAGGTTTTGTGGTGACCACATATAATCTGTCCCTGGGAGATCCTATAGGTAGAGCTGTGTGCTCGTAACAGCCTGGGATGCTCTTGTGAGGTTTTGTGGTGAGGTTACATATAATATGGCCCTGGGAGATCCTATAGGTAGAGCTGTGTGCTCGTAACAGCCTGGGATGCTCTTTCGAGGTTTTGTGACACACGTAATAAGTCTTGAGGATTCCACAGTATGGCCAGTGATGACGAAGACCTGTAGGTGGTGGGCCTACATCCAGTATGAAAAAGGACTGGCTCTGTAGAAATTCCTATGAGGAGTAGATTCAGAGATTGATTGAGATAGCAGCAGCAGTGACGATGATGATGACTTGATGACGATTATCCAATGACGATGATCCAGAGAAGATGACTTGTGCTAGAAGACCTGTGTCGAGAAATACCTTCCTAGTTAAGAGGGAGTGTTGATGTATATGTAACTTCGGAATGTATTTCACATATATGTATATTGTATTCCTATAGAGATGTTATTAGTCCTTTATACAGAAGTGTCGTCATTTATATTGTAAGTGTCATAACTTATACTTGATGGGTTATTAGACCACCTTGTTGGGGTCGGCCCTGTATAAGTCATGTGGGTCAAAGGGTTATTAGACCACCCTATTGGGGGTCGGACATGTGGGTCAAAGGGTTATTAGACCACCCTAGTGGGGGTCGGCCCAGTTAGCATTATGTTAAGTGGTTAAGTTGAGGCCGACCTAGTTGAATAAAGGTCAAGTCAGGTTAGTGTATAAATAGAGAGTGTGTCTCTCTCATTTTACACATTCTATTCTCTCACTCACACTTGGGAGAGTGGCGCACTTGTGGAGGAGGGGGCTCTGTTGCTAGCAGAAGACTATCTCTTGTATTCTGGTTGTATCATTGCTCTATCTATCTCTGAGGAAGTTATTGGGTTTTTTCACCTTTATGGTTTTCCCCAAGTAAACTCTGTGTCTCTTGTGTGCTTGCATTATTGTGTCCATGATTGATATGCTGTAGATTTGCTGTACATGTTGTTCTCTCAGTTAAGATCCTAGATCAGATTGAAGTAAATTCTGAAAATTTAACAATTGGCGCCTAGAATTAGTATATAAGTTTGTGTTGAGACCAATGAAGGTACCGTGAAGTTATTTGTATTGAGCTTGCTCAAAGGAGGTTTCCCCCTCGAAGTGGCCTGCGATCAATAAAAGAGATTCTGAGTTCTGTTATTTCTGCTATCTCGTGTATTTTCATTAATTAATTGTTGCAAGTTCTTCACATAGTACCTAGGTTTGCACCCAGGGTTGTCTACTTTCACGAACTTGAGGCCTTAACCTTTTCAAGCCATTTGAAAAAGTTTTACTAAGTAGACTTTATCCCATGGTTCTATAATATGAATAATTATTCTTGTTGCATTATTTTCTGTTTTAATTTATTAATCAAGTCATTAACATGTTAAGTTGGCACAAGTTTGCATGTTTGTTATTTTGCTAGTTGTGTAGGTACTGAGTGTTCATTTTGAATAAATTCAAATTAAAAGTAGTTAAATTGAGACTGGAGCTATTCTTACAAGACACATTGCAGAATCGTTTTGCAGCAGCGCTGTGGAATAATTTTGCAGCCGCGTTGCGGAATTAGTTGGAAGACACGTTGCAGAATTAATGAACATGGTACAACTGGTCAAAACACTCATTAGCTTTCTCGATTTCTTTCATGTCAATTTTTGCTCAAATACGTGGGAGAGTGGATAATCATACAAGTAAAGGGGGTTCTTCCATTGAATTTGTCGCATCCATAATGCGACTCAAACTAGTTCTTGAAATGATTACCTTATAAGCCTATCATTTTGAGATTTTATCATTACTATTTAATCCAAAAATATTATACTTGGGAAAACCATCAGTTTCTGTGTAAATTTGCATTCTGCTCTTACCACATCAGCATGCCATCGAAACATAGTGGGAAGATGGTCAAATATGAACCCATTGGCTCAGAGGTGTTAAAATATTACCTAGAATTTGGTCAGAATTTTAACCATGTAGGATGGTTTCGATATTGCCAGAAGTTGCAGGGACACTTCACACCAGTGTCTCAAGCATTTTTCCAGAGTTTTAATGGAAAAACTATTACAGTCGGGCATTTGAAATTTCCAGTCACGTAGCAGTCTATTGCGATTGCATGTGAGATACCTCAGGATGGTGAACGATGGTTCAAGATGTAGGGGGTAAGTGTGCTCGATTGCGATCGTTTTTTGTTAGCTACGCATCAAAGTCTAGAGTGAAAAAAGGGGATCCATCGATCGTGGCTCAAACTTGAATATAAAAACCTATTGAAGTTGTTTCAACACTATATAATAGGAGAGGGAAGGTATGAAACTGTATATTTATACCATATGTGTTTTCTGCTACATTTGGATGGTATATCGCCTATGAATTTGCCCTATTTATTTCTCAAAATTCTAACCAAGATGGCCACTAAGGCACAAAACTCCCCAGACTGGCACGGTATTTTTCATCAGGCCTTAATTAAGTTGTTAGTTCTATAGTAGTTAAAGAAATTCAAACACGATTGGGAAGAATTTCTTGTTAATATTGAATTTATTACTCCTGATCTTCTTCCCGAAATGAAGCAGTCGTCCTCTATAAAAACTAATTTCAACAGAAATATTTGAAATTAAAGAGACTGAAAGTTATCCTTCTAAGGTAAGTATTAAAGAAAATGATGAAAATTAGGCAAAAGGAAAGAGAAAAATTTAATTATGGCCCAAGGATTGGGTTAATATGTCATTACAAATCACACCACAGAAGAAAATTACAATCCCTAATTCAAAGGTGGCGGAGGTGAATATCAGATAGGAGAATAAGTTAATGACACGACGGATGAGGGGAGCTCTGAAGCAACCCATTGATGAAATGGATAGTGTGCCCATGAAGGAGAATAAATGTAGTTTAGCTAGGGTTTCAGGTCCCGTTAAAAAAAATCAAAAGGAACCAGGCTAAACCCGAACCATATCCATTGCGAAGACCACATTCAAGGGCTGCTAATAAATTCAGGTTAATTCTAAAGCTAAATTCGAACCTTATTTAAAAAGTAATCAAGTCATTGACCTAAAATCTATTGTGAGTGAAAGTGAGAAGAAACCTATAAAGCATAGAACTACGACCATAACGCAGGATTCAATTTAGGTAAAGAAAAATTCCGCCACTTATAAAGGAAAAGGAAAAGTATGTCATGAAGAAAGCTCAGAAAATGAATCAGGATCATCTCTGTACAAGGAAAGACGAGTAGTGTAATTCATAGTTGGGCTGGAAGATGCCATCAATGCTATTCCATGCTCCCCTGAACTAGAACAACATGTAAGTTCTAAGGTGCTCGAATAAGTAGAAGAAAAACCCATTATAGTATTTGTCACAGGTAAGAAACAAATCTCACATGTTATATTAGAGGTTAAAATTAAGGAGGAACAAGAAGATGAAACAACCCCCCCCATTGGAAGGCCTTAATTCTCCATAATTTGAAGATAAAACATAAGTGATTAGTTTGAAATTGAAAATCAAAAGTTGAAGAAAAAGTTAAAGAAATACAAGAATTATGTCAAATGTTTAAAACATGAGAATCAACCATTATTGGACAGGGTAAGAAAGGTTCGAAACAAAAGAGCTAATCTAATGATTAAATTTACCAAGGCATGTCTCAATCAGAAATTGAAGAAAATCAATAAAAATTTAGTTAGAAAAAATTATGGAAAAAGGAATGTAAACAACACAGGGAAAAGACTGCAGAGAGTAATGTGAAACTAAAGATCTTGACCGATCTTGGTATGCATGTTTTACAGGACACAATGCAAATCCATAATCGACCATTGGATATTCGAGAAAAATGAAGACATAACCTACAGGAAGTGGTTATAGGTGGAGACTCATAATCTTCTACTAGCAGAAAGTGGTTCCATGAGGCAATTATCCATTTTTGAGTCATACACCTTTAGTTTTGTTAAGTTTGTTTTAGATTTGAACATATTATTGTTAATATTTTATTTTGTATATCATGTATGAGACTAAAATCTAAAGACTTTATCCATATGTTGATAAGTGATTACCATTAAATTAGTATCTAGAGATATTTTGGGTCAAAATTGAATCATCCTTTGATTATGAATTCTATTTTTAGCAAAGTGAATAGTCATCGAATCCTGGGAAAATCAATACTTTTGTTATCAAAGTCTATATATTGTAAAAATGTAATGAGAAATGGGTTGGATGTTAGTGGAAAAAGGGTGGTCTCATTGTTTTGTAAGATATAGTATTGTACCTTTGAACTAATGATTATGAATGGAATATGAACTTTATGCCTTCTTAAATGTTTTGATTGATTATTAGATGAGTTACAAAATGATATGCACTGAATGAATTAAATTGCAGAACTGGTGATATAAACGATGTTTGTATTTACTGCCTGTAGTTTATGGTCTGTTCTTTCAATTTTTTTATATAATGTTGTTGTATGAAAAATCATTTGTGAATGCATGAAATAAATATAATGCTGTTATTGCTTTTATGTATTTCCTCTCAATCTTATGGTTATAAATATTGGCACTTTTAGTTCGTAATTCATCCTTGGTTTATAGTTATTCCTGTACTTTATGCTATTATATTTATATGTAGGCCTTCCCTAGCCAAATTCTCAACCAATCATTTGAAAACAACCTTATGTATTTCATTTCCCTTTCCTAAGTGCTCTAGCTTTTCTCTCTAGCATTCCAGTGCAGACCTTAGGGATAACACCCACTATATAGAGCTAAAGAATTCATTCCATATATTCAAGAATCCATTCCCTTATTCTCGATTATCTTGGTGAAAGACAATGATGTTGTAGTGGATGAAGCAATCCTCATCCTTCTTGACCAATTTCATCATACTCTAGTTCCTCCTTTCCATTATGCTGAAGTTATTGCCTAGAACACTTGGAAACAACTTTCTAACTTTAGAATCGAGAAATTATTCATATCTACCTCATACCTAGTTTGTCTATTCATTCACTATCAGAGGGGTTTCTTAACCCAGCTAGGGTTGGATTTTTCAACATGGGGACAACCCACCAGATGTATTAACTAGCTCCATTGGGTAAAAAAGAATGAAATAGATTGTCCATTGTTATATTTTGTTAATAAATTCATGAATACAACATTCCACATTATCAATGGGAAATAAACAATCAAAATGCTTGATGAGATTAAATCATATCTTTATACTAGTACCTAACACATGAGAGGGGATTGATTTCTAAAATAAGGCTATAATGTGATCAGGTTATATGTATCATGGTTGGCACTCTACAGGTTACCCAAATTCCTTAAACACAAAATGTTCATCCTAGAGTATGTCAGCCAACTTTTACATGTTGATGAGATTTTTTTCACTAAATCTAAGAAAAAGAGTCACGTAGTGTACCCCATTTCCTTAAGAGGATATAATACTCTAATCATAAAGGGGCCATATAAGAAACTAAAATTGTAAAGTTAGTCACAGCAGATCTAATGAACAAATAAATCAGTCACAACAGATGAACATAGAAGAAATGGTGCAAAACTGTGCAAAACATGCAGCAGTGCTCTCTATCCCAGAAAGGGTGAATGAATTACAATACAAACTGTTACAATGAACAGAGCAATTCGAATTGCCTAAGGAGGTCATTCGAATCACTGAATGGAGTAGCTTGACTCAATCTAGGAGTCCTCATCAATCATCGGTGTTGCTCATCAATCACAACAACCAGTCATCCAGGTGTCAAGCTGAGTCTAACTGATCATAATAAATGTAACTGAAGTGTGTAGCACTGATATAGGATCTGGAGGCTCAGTGGGGGCGCATGGGAGGCTAACTGGAGTCAGAGCAAGTCACCTAATCGAACTGGAGGTCAATCGGAGGTGAAACAGTCAGTCAGGAGTGAAATCGGAGTGAAATCAATCAGAATCGGAGCTAACTGAATGTAACTGGAGTGAATCTGCAGTGGTAGGTGAGCAAGTGCGCCCTTCTCAGTCAGTAGGTGAGAAGAGGGCGCCTTTCAGCTTAGGAGGGCTAAAACTCTGTGGAAAGTGGCTCCCGGGTGCTAGAAGAAGGTGGATAAGGTGCTGGAGGCATCAAACTGGTGACTGGACTGCATATCCTGAAATAGATCATGCAAGATCCTGAAGTAGATATGTATCCCGAAATAGATGATCCTGAAATAGATATGTATCCCGAAATAGATGATGGATATCCGAACAAAAATATTGGAAGAAATGAAGTTCCCTTTAAAAATACCTTTGAAGTATGACACTTATTGCATCGTATTAATTTTTCTATCAGAGTTCATTTGATACAAAGTTCACTATATCTTAACAATGACCCCTTGTTTCTACATACAAACGTGTTGAAGAATTCCTCTGTACTGCAACATTCTTCATAGTGATCCTACGAAACACACTTTTTGCAAGCATAAGACTTGTTTTCACTCCAACACCACCCAATATTCAGAAGGAAATTCATGTATTGTCATTCACCTTCTCCTTGAATTTCATTCAAATTTCATCATTTTAAGGAAAATTCTAGTTAGACATTTATAGCTACAATATCCTTCAATTCCTTATTCATCCCATTATGTGATATTAATTTTTCCTACTCTTCCTTACATTTTTTGCACCCAACTCTCTACCACCATATCTCGTGTTGTTTGCAGATGGACAAGATCTTCATTTGGGGGCAGTGGGTCCTATGATATAAAACTTCACAGCATGGGTGAGACAATTAGGATGGTTTAATGCAACTACGAATGATGGGAAATTAATAAAGGACTCGAGCATAGTGGGGAAATACAAGAAGCTATATGGGGGAAGACAATGCACGTGTTTATCATTCTTATTTTGCTGACACTAGAAAGTTCTTTTATTTTTGGTTATCCATGTTTTCTAATAGAAAAGGATTATAGAAGACTTCAATTGGATTTGGGGATCCTACTTTTAAGAATTCTCTTTTAGCCCCCCTATGCTATAAACAATTCTTTTACATCTCATTGTTCCATTTTCAAGAAGGTTAGCTAGATGGATGGTAATGATTTTACAATGATAGTGTTGGTAAATATCAACCGCCATTGATGAAAATTTGCTTTATAGTCCATAATTATTGTAGGATCTACCTTTTATAGCACAAATTTTCAACATATCACTAATTTTTAGCAACATTAATTTTTAGTAGAAAGATGGTAGTTATTTTAAGTGTTGCAACATATTTCAACAACATTCATTTTCAATATAGTGGTGGGAAGTGCTATAGAATATTTTACTAGCACTAACTTTAAGCAAAATGATGGTAGTTATTTCAAGTGCAATTGAAAAAAACATAAAAAATCCATTAAATTGAAAACCAAAATGGCTATCTAATGAAGCACCAAGTTGAAAACTTGCAATATGTGAGGAACCTGCAATAATTAATTGATAAAACGCACAATATATTGGATCATAGAATATTTTTATTGATCACGGGCCACTTCGAGGGGGAAACCTCCTTTGAGCAAGCTCAATACAAATAACTTCACGGTACCTTCATTGGTGTCAACACAAACTTATATACTAAGTCTAGGCGCCAATACCATGGGTCAATACCATGTGTCAATACAAACCATGGGCCAATACAAACTATGGATCAACAATTACTACGGGACGACTTACAAAGCATATGCATCCAACAACAATAATACAAACTATGGATCAACAAATATTACAAGACGACTTACAAAGCATATTTGTCCAACAACAATATACTAACAAAGTAAATAGAAGGGTTGACATGGGTTCCTAACACAATATGCAACTTGGTAATGTCGATGCACATATATAATTAAGACATTTAATACCACAAGAACATGGAATTCCAGTTCAAGGAAGCAAAAAAATTGTAGTGATGTGAATTATAATTTCCTTTACCATGGTAATTAAATAATATTGAATTCATTAGAGGATAACATGAGTAAGTTGCAATGGCCCATTTGATAACCTATGATTTCAAGGACCAATGTTGAAGATAATATGGATGATGATTGTTGCACGAGGACATGCAAATCCTTCAATTGTAAGGTATGGTGACCCTAAAAAATGTCTCATTTTGTTCATCTTCTTTTGACATTTTCATGCCCATTTTGCCCCTAAATTTCCCATTTTGTGCCCTAAACATTATAGTTGGCATTTTGTTATAACCATTTGGGTTATATCTAGTGAATCCTTGCAAATTGATGTTTTAGATGGTTTTTCAAATGAATAAAATTTGTTTACTGAAGAAATACCCAATGTAAATTATAAGAAAAAAGGATCGTAGAACAATAGCATAAAATGAGATGTAGAAATAAAACACATAAACACAATACAAGAGAGACACCAATATACATGGTTCACCCAATATGGGCTACATCCATAGAGAAATTTGCAGTCCTTTTATTATACCATCCAACAAATGAAGGGATACAACTTGCAACACATCCGCTGCAATTTTCTCTTCACTCTCTCACAATCTCTCTCACACAATCACATAGATATTTTACAATACTAGAGACTTGACAAAACTAGACGATGTGTTCTTTTAAACATTGAGTAAAAATCTTGCGTCATTTATGAAGTGGTTCATCCCAAAGCTACCTTCATTGGAACTATTTGTTGATGGACATAACGTCTCATTTTAGGCTTCCATACAAGTTGTCGATTTTGTCTTCATACTTTTTCAATGTGGTAGTTGGTTTGTTTGTAAGAAGAATAATGTTTATTTTCCTCTTGACTTTGTTGCCGGTCACAACGACTCTTTGGATGATGATAAGGTATTTGAGTCGCATGTGGAGTGTTTGTAGAAACTTCAACTTTTTGTGCTTCTAGCAATTTATGGGTTGATAATTATTTAATTGAGTGTGTATTTTTCCTCTTTCCACAATTTGAACTTCCATTTTTGAGTATTTTTGTATATACTCGTCTTTTAATTTTGTTATTTATTCAATCAAACCCTGGTTGTGATTTTTTAAGTGGGAATTTTCTTCATCTTTTTTTGATGGGTTCTTCTTGAACACTTTTTCGAGACCTACTTCCTTTTGTTTAGTTTCTCTTGTGTTTCTTGTAACAACTTCCTATCATTCTTTAGCTTCTTAATTTGCTTAAGTAAGGTTTAGTTATATTGTCATAAACGTAAAATTTCTTTGTTATTCTTTGGATTTCTGACTTTGTCTTGAAGGTTTTGTTTTTCTAACGGGTCTTCTTTTAATCTTTTGATTTTCTCAAGCAACCTTTGATTAAGATTACTTAGGTTAGAAACTTCTTGATCTTTTTCAGATAATTTATTTTCTAGACCTTGATTTTCTTGTTCTATTTTTTTTTCATCTTGCTTTTTGTCTTTTGACTTCCTCATTTTTGCTAGTATATTTTGATTGTGATTTTTTAAACGTGATATTTCTTCATCCTTGTCTGATAACTTCTTCTCAAGGTCTAGGTTATCTTGTTCTAACCTTTGATTTTGAAATTTGTTGGCAAGATATTTCTTTATTTTTGTCATATTTTTGTTTCTTGATTTTTAGTTCCTCAATTTGTGCGATGAATTCCTTAATACGCCCTTTCAAGTAGCGATTATATTTCTCTTTTAACTCATTAAAATAATTCTTCTTCTCAATCTCAAACTGTAATTTTCTATTGATCGCTTTATAATGTCCTAATTTTCCCAATACTACTTGTAGTTGTGACTGCATTTATGAATCTACAATTGCCATAATTTTGGCTTAGGGTTCTCTTCTTTGCTTCAATAATAAATTGACACAAAAAAATGAAAGGAATTCCCAATGTAACCCTTATGTAAGGAGCTTTAAATATTCCTTTGACAAGGTTTAATAACTTTTTCTTATATATATATATTAAAGTAGTCTTTTAATAAACACTTATAATCCTTTTGCACTTTATATATGATAATATTCTAATACCTTATGCACTTTATATATGATATCATTCTAACGTGTGGCCAAACTTATTTTATATTCTAATACCTTATGCACTATATATATATATGATAATATTGTAATGCTTTGGGCAATTTGTTTTTGGTTGGTGGTCTATTACTTTGTTATTTCAGTGGGATTATAATTTTTTTTATGACTTTATTAGCGGTTGCAATCTTTACTCAACAGGCACAAATTTATGATGAGTCAAGTCTCGATCATGCCCTTCCACCCTTAGGATGGTTTCTATAAAATTAGTCACAACAGATCTAATGAACAAGTAAATCAATCACAATAGATGAAACTAAGAAAATATGGTGTAAATTGTGCAAAAGCATGCATTAGTGCTCTATAATCCCAATAAGGGTGAAAATACAATACAATACTATCACAATGAGTGAGCAATTCGAATTAACCAAGGAGGTCATTCGAATTAACTGAATGGCATAGCTTGTCTCCAACTAGGAGTCCTCATCATCAATCAGTGGTGGTCATCAATGCACAAGTCACTGTCAAACTGAGTCTAACTAAGTGTAATAAGTGTAACTGATGGTAAGTGGCACTAATCTAGGGATGGAGGCTCAGTGAAGGGCGCATGAGGGCTTAACTGCACTCAGAACTGTCATTCATGTTGTTAGAAAAAACAGGATCGCAAAGCAATAACAATAAACAGAAATGCAAATATAATCACACATACACATTACAAGAGAGACACAGATATATCGTGGTTCACCCAACTTGGGATACGTCCACACTGAATTTTCCAGTCCTTATTATTATTACCGTCCAGCAAGGTGAAGGGATACAACCTACAGCAGAACCGCTGCACTTCCTCTTCTCTGTTTCACAGTCTCTCTCCTGATCTCAGAGATCTTTACAATGCATAAAACCTAATACATCATCGTCCCTAGCCGTATTACAATGTATTTATTTTATAAGGGAAATACAATGGGAAAATACCACGGGATACCCAAAACCATGGGCCCGCAAAACAGCTGGCGAAAACAGCCCCAAAAATTTTCTTCGGGGGCACTGCCCCCGAACCCCTACCAGGGGACCGCTGGCCCCCGGACCCCCCAGCTAGGGAGGATGGTCCCCCCTGGAACCTCTGTTAGGTAGAATTTTGTCCTACGGATAAGTCAAAACTCTCTTAACTTTAAAGCAGACTTTAAACTAACTTTAAAGCAAGAAACAAGTCAAAATAAATGCTACCTTGAATCCCTAGATCTAACAAACATCTCAAGATTAAAATGCTAGGAAGAGTAGAAGAAGTTTAACTAACCTTCTATCCAGACGCTTGTTTTTGTAGTTGCTCCAATCTCCAAGCTCTCACAAATGAACCTGTCAAAATGGAACCAAGACACAAGAATGCACTATTCTCTAGCAACCTGAAACATAAGTTAGAATCTAAATCTATGAAAGATACAAATCATATCATTAAAACAAAATTAACACAAATGATTTGGGAAAACAAGACAAGTTATTCCATTACAACTTGAAGAATACTTACAAAAGGTGCTTGATGTCCAAGCCAATCCTCTAGCTCCAAGTGTCTTCTCCTCTAGCTATCTCCACAATGCTGCAAGACCATATTTTGTGTTGTTGCAGCAACACCCCTCCCCAAAATTTTGGACATGTTGGGGCCCCTCCTTTATTTTTTGTAGAAAATTTGCTCGAGAAGCCATCCCAGCCGTCAGCTCTGTTTTCAACATAAAATTCTGCTTCCCTGCTGAACAGCTTGCCGTCAATCCTTCCATGATTTCCCCAATGAGCCAAAAGATAACTTAGTTTTTTCCCAAAACGTTTTGGAATGATTCGGACATTGTCCCAAAGCGGCGGGAGTCAAACGTCCAACCTTTCCGAAAGGAGGACTTAGATTTTCTTCGCCAAAATCAGCGGAATCCATTGGGCAAGACCACCCGAAACGACGGAAGCTTTCGATCAAGCCTTCCGCAACCAAGGAGAAATTCGAGTTATTCTCCCGAAACGGCGAGGAATTCAACAAAACCACCCGAAACGGCGGAACAATTCAGCTCTGTCTCCCGAAACGGCGGAAGCCATTCGGATAAACTCGCCGAAATAACACAAAGGAATTCACCATTTTCTTCCGAAGTAAAAGACTTGGAAAATTTTCAATCATTGCTTCTGCGGAACGGTTCAAGCTCCGAAACGACTTAGCTCTCGAAACGGCGGAGCCTTTCACTCAAACCTCCCGCAACCGTGGAAAGGTTCCGGCTTTCCTCCCGAAACGGCGGGACTCATTCGCCTTAGCCTCCCGAAGAGGACTTAGATTTCCTTCCGATTAGAAAGTGCGGGAACAAAGGACTTAGAGTTTTTATTTTTTACCTTCCGCAACGGCGGGGGATTTAAGTGAACCATCCCGAAACGGCGGGAGTTTTTCAAGGAACCCTTCCGCAACGGCGGGAGTTTTCGTAAAATCCTTCCGCAACGGCGGGTGAATTCAGGGAGCCCTTCCGAAACAGCGGAAGTCGCCGTGACATCTTCCCAAAAGAAACTAAACGGAAACTTTTGATGAAGCCCTTCCGAAATGGCGGAAGCCATCCCCATATTTCCCGCGGAGGAATTCGCGTTTTCCTTCCGAAACCATGAAAAGGACTTAGAATTTTCTCAAGAAGCTGTCACGGAGGCCTTCAGCCTTTTCTCCCGAAACGCGGAAGCCTTCGGGCTACCCTTCCGAAACAGCGGAAGCCAATCGCTTAAACCGCTCGGCGAAGGTCTCCGAAACAACCCGGGTGAATATGCGGAAAAGTATAAGTTTTGCTTCCGAAACGGCGGAAGCCATTCTCAAAAGCTTTCCGAAACTAGAGGGAGCCTTCGCTATATCGTTCCGAAACGGCAGAAGTTTTGGCGTTACCCGTCCGCTACGCGGCGGTCTCTCGCGGAAGGATTCGAGCTTCCTTTCCGCAGTAAGCCCCGAAACGTCGGAAGCTTTCATCGAATCCTTCCGCAACGGCGGATACAATTCACAAACTGGCCCCGCGAATGACGGTTGCATGAAAACCGAGACCGTTTGACGTGACCGCTACGCGCGGCGAATTTAAACCCCGTTGTAAATACGCCACCTACCGAATTAAAGGCTCACACGTGCCCATTCTTTATAAAATACGGTGGGGGGCTCGACCAATACACCATTGTTTTTTTCAATCAGCCAACGACGTGCGATACCGTGCAAGTCGCTCCAGCTCACCTCGCGCATCCGTGCTCGCAGCCACCTCGCTCAAGCAATCCCCACGGTGCCAGGTAGGATCTTGACCTTGGTTTTCACTACTGAGTTGTCTTTTGGGGAAAGCAATGGTTTTAGTGGGATTGTGACGGGCAAAACACCCGTCAAGGGCTATGTTTTGCCCGTCAGGTACAGTGAACGAAGTTTTCTTTTCACAAAATCGTCGTAGGCCTTCATGAAAAACGTTATATTTTATTTGCTAGTGGTAGGTGCGGGCGGTTAACCATGCCCTGTTTTGCTTTTAAACCCCGGGCCGCGCCCCTCGTCGTGGGTTAAGCTGTCGAAACCCTATGGGCTTTCCATGTCCCGGGCCGTTAACTCGGACTTAAAACCCTGGGCCCTTTCCATAAGTCCCAGCCCCTACGCGCAAGCCGAAACCCGTAAGCGTTTAAGCCACGAGAGCCGAAACCTGAAGCCATGGCCGCCCTAGCACTCCCCGTCAGCATTTCCCCGGCGCCGTCACCTTCGCTCAGACTAAAAGTACCCCGTAGTGACTCGGCGAGTGGCCGCGCGTGACGATAGCATCCATAGCCCTCACCGAGTCAACCCGCGTCTTCCCCGCCATCAACCTCTCCAACCGCAGTTATAACGAAATACATCTCCTTCCGCGAGGCGGAACCGGAAGCCAATTGCTCCCGCGAATCGCCTATCGGTCCAATAAAACCAATAGCTTCCGCAACATAGCTTATCCCATACTCGTCTTTTAAGAGCTTCGAATGTTTCAATATGTGTCTCATGATTAAAATAATGTTTTGCTTCCTAAATATTTGCTTCATTGACTTATCTCATTAATATCAAGCAATGTTACTCTCTGCTGAAACTTTACAGCCTGGTGCTCAAATAATGACTGTGATATGGATGTTATCAGGGATAAAACAAGATGCCCAAAACCGGTAAGAAGAAGGCGAAGATGACAGAAAAGAAGCCTGCCCTTCCCAAGATGGAAACCTCGCTCCAGGACACCAAGTGCACCACTGGTGTCCCTCCAGAAATCAGATGGGATGATATATACAGAATGATCAGGGACCAAGAGATCCCAGATATGTTGCTGGAGGAGGCACCGATCTATCAAAATATCAGAGCCTCAGGCATAACTAGAGCCGCTACCCGCCCTGAGCTATTCCCCTGTGCTGAAGTGATCGGGTGGATACTCCAACATGCAGATGCTGAAGGAAGAGTGATAAATGACAGCGGGAAAGTGGCTATTGCTTCATTTCAACCCGCGTATATTGCGGCGGCCTACAAGTTTCCCCGTGTCCAACAAGCTCTGACTGACGAGTGGTTGGGCCAAATGGATAACGTCGAGATGGCCAAGAAGCTATTGAGGGGAGGGAAGCATTTGAGAAAGAAGGGAAATGATGAATATGACGTGCAGAACCTGAGGGCCCCTTTCAGATTGATTGCTTTAATGCTATGCAGAATATTCGGCATGCCCGATGGCACAGTATACAAGATTCAGTGGGTCCCTATCATTCACTATGTGGCATTTCAGGGGACAGTTTTTGACTGGGCCACTATCTTGTCAGATAGTCTGGCCTCAATGATAAGTGCTGCTAAGCCCGGGCTGGCCTTGAAGAAGGCTGAATTCTTCATGTCTTCATACCTGATAGATTGTATCTTGGCCAAAATAGAGTTCCCCGGATTGGGGTGTACATGGGATAGGGCCACAGCCCCGGTCTACATCGCATTCAAGATGTTGTGGGCTCAGAATTACAAGCCCAGCTACAAACTCATCTGTGAGGGGTTCATCATGCCCCTATACCAGAAAATGTTCAAGGAAGAACCAAGTTGCCTGTCACAAAACGCTTTGGAAGTCCTTGAGGATTATGGGGACTTCTACTTTTCAGAACAAGGTACCTACTTGAGAATGTTCGGAGGGACTAAGCCCCCATACATATTGCCGCAGTATGCCACGGACTATGTGGTGCTCAAGGAAGCAGTAAGACAGCTCTTCTTGGATGGGATTGGAGCATTCCTCCACAAGCTACACAAGGCTTCCTTTCCTCCCCTACCTTTCTGCATAGGCGCTTACAAGTTTTCAGGGGTGGCCTCTGACGACGAATTTGTTCAAGAGTTGAGGGCCTTCCATTTCGGTGAGGTCATCTTCCACAGGAACGACAGAAAGGGTAAAGTGGCCGAGCATTGCAAGGGGAATTATGCTAACTTCGAATACTCCCACTACCCCGATGCCGAGGAGGAAGCATTCAGAGGCATCAGCAACATGACTGAGCTACGGATTTGTCGCCAAAGTACTGGAGCGAGCTCCAGCTCAACCAAAGCCTAGAAGACCACCCAGCAAAAGGAGAGAGAAGCCAAGGATGCCCGAGCTCAGGAAGAGCTCAGATTAAGAGAAGAGGCAAGGTTACAAAAGGAAACCGAGGAAGCAAGAAAGCAACAAGATGCTGAAAATGAAAGACTGCGGAAGGAGGCTGAAGAAGCCCAAAAGCAGAAAGAAGCAGAAGCTGAACGAGCTGAAGCAAGGAAGAAGGCGGAGGAAGAATTGAAGACAAGGGAAAATACCGGGGCAGGCGGGTCCGGTGTGCAAGACATGGAGATAGACACCTCTCAAGCAGGTGGCTCTGGTACCCAGAAGGAAGGAACAGACCCCGCTCAGGAAGTCCGGACCCCACCTATGGAAGAAGACATAGACATCATAAACCGACCAATTGTACCATACACTCCATCTGGGAAACGTACGGTGTCCAAATGGAATGAGTTTGTTTATGATAAGAAAAGAAAAGCAATGGTCCTCCAATCAGAAGAGAGGATTAAAAGTCCCTTCCATGATGACATAGTTACTCGCCGAGAGGTCGCTGTCATGCAGAACACAGACGCAGATCCCGTCGCCATGGCATCAGCAGCCATAGCAACAGCACAGGCATCATTTGCCAATGTAGGGGTTATAGTCAAAGAAAATATATTGACAAAGAAGAGAGCACGTACCCTACAACAAAATGTGGCTAATGAGCAAGCCCAAAGAGACCTGGCAGTGAACAAATACAATTGCTTGTACGCTGAGCATAAGGAGTTGGCAAACAAGTACAGCTACCTGGAGGAGGAAAAGGACCAGCTAGCACTCCAAATAATGATTGCAGAAGCGGAGAAGAGTGGAGCAGAAGAGAAGGTCTCTCAGCTAGAAGCAGACAAGCAAACATTAGCCGAGCGGTTAGAGCAGGCTGAGAGCAAAGCAATAGACTTGGCTCCCTTTCACGAGCTGTCCTGCGGCATTCTGAAACAAATAAATGACACGCAGGAGCTGATCACTGACGAGGTTTGCAAACTCAAGGCCATGACAGCCAGATTAAAAGAGGTTAATATGGAAGCCCACAGGCGCAAAGCTAAGAATACCCGTGTCAAGGCAAATGTCATAAATCAGATGGCATGGAGAGAAGGGAGAGGAGGTTTTCCCCCGCATCTTCCTTTTAAGGCTGTGGAAGAGTTTAATGAAGATATAGCCTTGTTGGAGTTTGGCCGGAACTGTGCCAATAAGCTGATGGCCAGTGTGCAGAGGACGACAGATAGAATCAACGTCCTGTACCAAAAGCTCAAAGGAGTTCATGACAACTGCACACTGAGCTTCCCTCAGACCCTAGAAGACTTCCCGGAAAAGGAACAGCGGTTGTCTCAACTGAAAGAAGAGCTAGGCGTCCAGATGGAATATGTGAGAAGGATTGATGTCTTGGCCATGGATGATCTCCAACATTACATTGGTTCATCAACACTTCACAACCATCTGCTGAAGGAAGCTCATCAGGCTGCTGAAGCAGAAGTCCAAGGCATTAAAGCAGAGCTCGGGAAGAATGTGACTTCCCAGAAAATCCTGTTCCCTGCTGCAGCAAACGTAATCATAAGAGACACAGGTGTGTGGCACAGCTACATTGAAGAGGAGAACAGGAAAGCTGCAGCAGCAGCAGGAACATCAGTAGATCCGGCAGCCTCTCTCCCAACAGCCTCTTCCCCAGCAATGACAGAAAATCCGGCCAGTTCATTCCCCCCTTCCCAATTAGGAGCAGCATCAACAGGGGATTCAAGGGCCTCTGCCCAGGCAGCACCGGTGACAATCAACTTGGGCGACCCTTTGCCAGCAGAAGCTCACGCACAGGAATGAAGAAGATGAATTCAATGAGCCACTATCTTCAGCCAGACACGTGCCCAGCAGGGAACGCTTTGATTTTAGCAAATTTTCTGTTATATATATTTTGAATATGTAAGGCGTAAGCCATGGGACAGCTGTCCCTGATTTTGTCAAAATATTTTTGGTAAAAGAAGTGGCCATTTTGGGGGTCGATTATAGTGGAAATCCCTGTAAATGACAGGTGGGGAATGCTAGGTGTCAGCCCAGAGGGCAAATTTGTAACTATAAATAGAAGCTAGGAAAGATTAGACAGGACCTTTTTTGCAGGGAATGAAAATTTTGGGCAAATGATATGAGCTATCTTGTATCAGCTCTGTAAATTGAATTTTTCTAATAGAAGCCACGGGAGATGGACGTTTTGCTTGGAATGTTGGGTTGCTTTATGTTGGATTATTCTAATGACTGCAATTCTGCAATGTGAGATCATTCTTGACTTCTGAATTATTTCTTTGCATTAATGGTTTTGCTCTCATCTATGCATGCATTCTCTCTATTTCATGGACAATGAATGCGTTCCATATTAAATCAGGAGCTACCTGCTGATACTTTTATCATTGCTGTAGATTTTTCTTCTAGATCGAATGGCTAACTGTTCTTTCTTCAGGATAATTCGTATGGCTCATTGTTCATGCTTTTAAGTTGCTCCTTGCAGGGATCTTTTAGTTTAATTCCAGTTTCGTGGCATCTAGATCTGTTTTTTATTCTTGTTGTGTAGATTAAATAATCTTGCTTTTTTCTGTTCATAAGCAATAGACGCGTTCTGTAATTTTCATTATCCTTTAACTTCCCTCTGTTTTCTGAGCAATAGTTGCGTTCCATTTTGAATGAGAAGTTATCTTCTCAAGATCCTCATCTTGCTGTAGCTTTGACCGTGAGAAATAATAGCTATCTGTTCTTTGCTTACGATATCTGTTACAGCTGATTGCTCTCTGCTTAAGCGTGTTCCCCTGCAGGGATAGATAGATGTGTTCCTGTTTCTAGATTCAGATCTGTTTCAATTGCATTTAGATTAAGTATAATTTAGGCATGTGCATCTCATATAAAACACATAAAACCCAAAAGAAAGGTGGATCGGGCCATAACCGGTAGAATCGGATTTAAAGTCCAAAACCACGGTTGCCGGAACCGCTAACCGGACGGATTCCCTACACCAAACGGGAGATAGTCTAATTGGGACCGTCTCTCGGGGAGAATCCCTTTCTGATTGATGCTACGATATCCGAGGCATCAACAGTTTGGTACTCTCAAGAGTCCTCCCCTTCCCAATGGAATGCCTCTCTTTTATAGTGAATGGTGAGGTTAACCAACAAGAGAGATGAGTGGATCTAGGAAGAGATAAGTGGATCAGGGTTTCTAATCGAAGGAAATGAGTTGAGATCGAATCAGGGACCTCAATCTTCCATTATCTTCGAAAATCCAAAATCCCACAAGCCAAGGGAAAAAGGCTATTAAAAGAGTACCCGCGTTCTGCAGTCTTTGCAGAACGCGGGTACTGCCGCGTTTTGGGGAAAGATCATAGCGCGGTAGTGTCTAGTACCGCGTTTTGACAAATGAGCAAGGCGCGGTAGTGTGTGTAGATAAAGTCTTAGGTGGGTCAGAACTTGTCAGGGTAGATTCACCTTCAAGGTTGACTCATCATTTGCCTCTTCTGGATGGCTTAAAACGATAGGGAAAGTGTCGTCAACCCGTTTTGTGATGGAGATGCGACACTGTGAAACATAGAGGTATAACAGATGCCCCCTAAAGTGTGAGGTCAGAAGGGACTGATGGCAGAAAGACTTTACGAATATAGTGTGCAGAGATAGCATCGAGGAGAGCGACACTGAGCTGAAACAGAAACAAAGTGTTAGATATACCACCGAGGCGGGCATTCCCATGCTCGGAAACAGATGACTCAAAGCATGGCTGCCGACCAATACATTGCAGATCCATGAGTACTGAGATGATGTGGACTGTGGACAGATCATGGCTACTATGAATAATCGTAGATCCATGAGACAATAATGACACAGCCACGACCAATACAATAAGTGGATCTATGTGACAATACAAATGACATCTCCATCGCAACCTGGATGCAATCAAAATGTAGAGGTGCATCCAGGGTCTTCTACCCGATCGCAAAAGACACGAATCTAGCCATGTGATTACAAGGTGTTGAAGTCGAACATGGTAGAAACCATTTGATTACCGGTCAATGATGTGAACCGTTAACAAATGCGAGGGAGATCACCAACGATGACGATGATTCCCAAGGTATCAATAGTACATCTCAACGAAATGCGAATGAATGAGTTGATGTCGAGCATCCGAGAGATTGCTTGATCAGAGGTCAATGATGTGAACCTACTGTCAAACACGAGGAAACCTGCCATTGAGGCATGCAGGTACCAAGGTACTAATGGTTGATCTCTGAGTCTAATTCCCAGATAGTGATTTGGTGTCGACAGGAATAGACTCGTCGAAGGTGGGCCATGATGATTCCCACATCATCGACACGAAATCGGCACAAATGATAAGATGATGAATCAATGGAGTATGTACTGACACAGCGGAGGCCTGACACAATGAATGACTCGAAACAATGCAACCCTTTGAACATATAACGACATGTAACAGGACTTGGCAGCAGGGATTATTGATAAATAGAGGATAGACACCGGATGAGTGGACTCGTGGCTAGGGAGACGACTCATGATGATGACCATAACTCAGTGAAAAATGGATACCCAAATATAGACAAGAGACGGACACATGCCATGTTCAAAGGTAACGACTGACAAGCTACCATAAATAAACTTGACTTATCCCCCCATATTTCCCCGACATGATGGACGAGTACCTCTTTCTTGTTTTGCGAGCTTGAAGAGGATAACAGATGCTCGGTGTAGCTCATCTCATGGATGAGTCCAATCTCACATGTTTTACGAACCTGAGAAAGGAGGGGTTCGTCCTAAAGTGGGTCCTTCGATGTTAACATTTTAACGAGTCCAAGGAAGGAAAACTCGATAGTTTTTCATATTTAGAGAGCCTGAAAAACTTAAAGGAAGCTCCATAATGTACTTTTTCGTAAAATTTAGTCCCTCGATCCCGAAAAAGTGTAAAACAATTCCCGAGAGAACTCTCCCAGCCAAGATTGACTGAGGTATACCTTTCTCGTAAATAGTCTAGACGGGCCGAAAAAGGGGTAACCTATCACCGAATAGACGACCTTTCAAATACTTTTACAAGTGTGAAAGAGTCAAGATCACTTGGCAATCTTTTCAATTTTAAGGAGTCTGAAAAGAGCTTAACTATGGACTCCTATGGTCTTTTTTGTAATTTTAAATTATTCTGGTCCGAAAAAAGAATAAAATACAACCAGGATAATACTTTCCTCATCGTTTAACGAGCGTGAGTAAAGCTGACCGTACTCGACACCATTTACTTGAGTTTGACAAGCACAACACGGGTGTAAAAGCGCTTGGAATCTTTTTCAAGTTTTAAATCCAGAGCACGAAAAAGATAAAGTGGGCTCGAAATGAAGGTCAAATCATGAATAAACACCAGTGTGAATGTATCGCATTTTTACCGAGGATCCTGTCAATAAATGCTCAAAAACTGGACATTAGCAATGTGAACAAGGGTTTATTTTAACTATTTAAAATAGTAATTAATTAATTAAAAAAAATGTGAAAAAATGCTATATAAGGAATGGTAAAAAATAGAAATTACTATTCATTTGTGTTTTTTACCCAAAGGAGACATTTTCACCCATTTAGGAGCAAGATTTCAAAGATCCATACCGGGAGTTCTGGGACACCATTTTGACAGCCGTCTGCGCCAGGTAAGAGTGCTTGAGCCCCTCTTTCATTTTATGTAAGAAATTTTTGCTTTCACCAGGAAAAATTTGATTTTTTAGCGAGCCCTTTTGGGCAAGAATCGCCCTTCACACTACCGCGTGGGGGCTCTATCGAAAAACGCGGTATTGTCTAACAGTACCGCGCTGGATCCCCAAACCGAGGCACGGTAGTGTGGACTGCCGCGCGGTAGAATATCCCTCAGACGTGGCAAAGGCGAATTTTTAGTTTAAAAAATCAAATTTTCCCCAATTTTCTGCTGGAACTAAGTTGCTAAATAGTTACTAATTGCTTTGTTTGACCTTTTGCAGGGATTTGCAACTTATTCGGAGCAAAATGGTAAGATGGAAAGAAAGAGAGCACGAAGCGGATGATTTTGCAGCCGAAAATGACTTACCAACCGTGACCGCATTGCGAGAATGTGGTTTGCTAAAGTTCTTCAAAACCAAAGGGATTCGTCAGCAACCCAAGCTTCTCACTCATCTCATCCAATTGTGGGACCCTGACATTCGAGCTTTCCGAGTGGGAGAGCATGTGCTTGAAATTCAACTTGAGGATATTTATTTCCTCACGGGCCTCTCGAAAAAAGGGGCCCGGGTGAACTTTACTGGATACTCAGCTTCAGAATCAAGCACCGACGACTTGATTGCTCGGTATTGCCACGCGGGTTCGAGTAAGAAAAGTGGGAAGGTGGCCATAAAGGAGGTCATAAATCTTCCTGTAAAAACCGTGCTATTCACTATCACGCGTGCAGCAGGAAGCGTGAGTCCACATCAGGCATCCCGCACACAAGTGAATCTCGCAGCAGAGTGCATGGGGGGAACAGTTTTCAACTGGTGTGAGGCGGTGTTGTCCAATCTGAAAGAACAAGTGCACAAGTGTAGGACTGGGGAAAATACCCAGTTTGGCTATGGGAGCATCCTGGTCACTTTCTTTTTGGCGAGGGTGCCACTACTGCATCCACAGATATCTATGCGCCCTCGTCCACCTACCGAGCCATGGATGGCTCGATGGAGTGACTATGCTGGACGCCTCGGGGGACCTCACCGGCTAGCCTTTGGCGAGGACTTCTTCTCTTGGTTAGAGGAGCAGATAGTTATGATTGATGACTATCCCTACTCAGGGGTAGATTTCCGTGAGGACATTGACTTGGCATTGCCAGAGGATGATGACTGGGATGACTCTGGTACGACCTTCATGGATATGTATTTTTTCTTTTTTGAATATTTGATTTTTATTACTTTTTTAGAATGTGTAAAAGACGTCTAATGCATAATCGCATGCGTGTTGCAGACCGTGGACCACAGAGACCAGCTGGGTACTCTCCACTCCGTCGTGGTGGTGTCGATCGTCAGGCTGTTCCTGACGAAGAGGAAGATGAAGACGAGGCAGGAGGCGTTCGGGACATTGAGAGGAACCTGCAGGGATTGACTCATGGTATCCCTGCTATGCGGATGGATGACGTGCCTTACCACCTCCAGCGGCATACTGTAGGTGTGCCGGGTCGTATCAGTCGACTTCTTCGCAGGGTGGTTCGAGCTGTAGTATGTTATCACCAGCAGCGGGAGGAGTCCGATGAGGGACATGATAGGTCTCCTAGATCTCCATAGATGGTCTTTCGATCTTTTTGCGGCATGTACACGATATGTAGGCTTTGAGGGCCAATTTTTGTATATGGGATTTGATCCCCAATTTTGTCTTTGACACAAACTGTATGTATTTTGGAAAAAACACTCTTATATACAGTGATATGGACCTATTTATGATCTAAATGTTTACAGTGACTTGTGCATTTTATTTTTTATGATCTTTTTATGTATGGGCAAGATGCCAATCCAAAATGTAATTAGCCAATGAATCAGCAATACAATTGAATTATCTCGGTATGTGTTGATATGTGATAAAATTAAATGACCGTTCCAAGAGGCGTACTCTTCAAAATAAACGAAGTAGTGTAGGATCGCAAACTGTGTAAACACGGTTTAGATGAGAAACCACGAGTTGGGAGTCTAAAAAGACTGATAAGGAGTCAATCCCGAGTGAAGCAACCTCTGTCAAGAGACCAATGACTGCATGGTACTCCGCGATATTGCTGGTTGTAGGACCTAAACAATTGGCTCCTGAAGAAATCAACTCGCCAATGGGGGAATAGATTACCCATGCTGCGGAAGCAAGATTCCGGGTATGTCGGCTTGCACCGTCGACGAATCCAAAGTAGGCAGACATCTGCGCATAAAGTCACAAGTCAAAGTAAGAGTGGATACATGAGGTCCACGTGCACACCAAAAAGAAAGCAAAAAGCAAACTAAGTACATTATGTACAACAAGTAACCCGCGTAGGGTAACCTCACGCGTAGAAACGTTTGAGGTATAACCCGTTGCGGGGCCGTGCCAATGGCGTACCATCACAATCGATTAGTTCATAGGCTCCTTTTTCTAAGACACGTTTTACAATGAAGGGGCCGTACCACATAGATTCAAGTTTACCTTTTCCAAGCTTATCATGCATCTGATCATATGTAAGTACGAGGTCAACCTCATTGAAGATCCGAGGTTGAACGGATTTGTCGTATTGAGCTTTGACGCGTTTTTTGTGAGCTTCATTAGCCAAAGCGGCGTTGCGGCGGGTTTCATCTAGCTTGGCTAGGTATAGAAACCGTTCCTCTTCGGAAGTAGTGTGTGGAAGTAGCTCTATGGCTATCTTGAGTGATGGAATTTCACATTCAATCGGCAGAATTGCTTCTAGGCCATACACCAGTTGGAATCATGTAAACCCGGTAGCACTTTTCACTGAGGTCCGGTAGGCCCATAGTGCTGAGAATAGAGCTGAGTGCCAATTAGATTTCTGGGTACCCACAATGCGCTGAATCATTCATTTCAGGACTTTATTAATGGCTTCAACTTGGCCATTAGCTTGTGGGTAATACGGGGTTGAGTTTTCGTGGCGAAAACCCAGTTTGGCACTTAGTTCTTCGATCATATGGTTCCTGAAATGGGAACCATGATCAGTCACAATAGACTGTGGGACACCTAATCTAGCTATAATATGATTGAATATGAACTGCGCTGCTGTTTTTCCGTCTTCAGCATATGTAGGCATCGCTTCAGCCCATTTTGTAAAATAGTCGACAACTACTATGACATAGCTATGCCCCCCAGCTGAAGTGGGCTTACAGTGCATAAAATCGATGCCCCATTTGTAAAAGGGGCCGACGGCAATGACAGGATGGAGTGGAGCAGGATGCGAGTGTGCTTTGCTATGAAAGAATTGACATGGTGGACACTTCTTGACTGTTTCAATGCAGTCTTTGAAAATTGAGGGCCAGAAGTATCCCGCTCACAGTATTTTCTGGGCCGTAGCCATCCCAGAGAGATGACCACCACATGCTCCAGCGTGGCAGTCGTTGAGAATGCGTTCCGCCTCATCTAAGGTCAAACAGCGTCGAAGGACAGTGTCGACACCATGTCGATACAGAGTATCGTTCACTATAAGGTAGTATTTTGCGTGATGTCTGATACGTCGCCGTTCATCGCGGGTGAGATTGGGACGGAAGCGTTGGGTTTGGAGATATAAGAGAATATCCCCATACCACGGATCATACGTGCTAATGAGGAACAATGATTCGTCGGGAAGAGAATCAATGGGCTCGGATTGCTCAGTAGCACGGGGCAAGTTACAAATTAACTTAGCGAAGACCAGAGATTTCTTAGACTTGGCTTTGACAAATTCCAAGTCAAACTCTTGAAGGATGACAATCCAATGGGAGTACTTTCCCCCAAGCACTTGTCGTGTGAGGATATAGTACATTGGATTGAAATCGGTGATGACGGTGGTCCGGCGGAGTAAGATGTAGTGACGGAATCTCTGGACAACAAATACTGTTGCCAGAGCCAGCTTTTCAACATGTGAGTAACGAGTTTCAGAGTCAAGAAGACTCTTGCTGAGATAGTACACCACATGTTCTATGTCGTTGTTGTCTTCCTGGACTAACACCATACCAATGGTGGAAATCGAGGCTGCGAGATAAAGGATGTAGTCCTGTGTGTAATTGGGGGGTTGAATCACAGGATCTTTCGTTAAGGCTGCCTTTAAATTGTCAAAGGAGCGTTGGGCTTCATCATCCCATATGAAGGGAACATTCTTCTTGAGAAGCCGCATGTAGCCTTTTGTTATCTCGGACAGATTGCAGATAAAACGGCGTAGAAAGTTTGCATGCCCTTGCAAACATTGAAGTTCTGGAATATTGGTAGGTGAAGGTAGGGCTAAGATAGCTGCTACCTTTGCAAGATCTAAACGTATCCTGCCTTTGGAGACTATGAAGCCCAATATTTTTCCGGCTTCTACACAAAAGATGCACTTATGCGGGTTCAAACGTATATTGTAGCGCCGGCACCTTTCGAAAATGGCACTCAAATGGTCTGGATGGTCTTCCCGCGTCCGAGAGTGAGCGGGAAGATCATCAAGATATGGTTCTACAATATGTTTGATGTCATGAAATGCGTATGACATCGCCCGTTGGAAAGTTGCCCCGGCATTTTTCAGGCCAAAAGGTAACTTTCTATATGCAAAGATCCCCCAAGGGCAGATAAAGGCCGTTTTGTGCTGGTCGGCTGGGAGGATATCGATCTGATTATAGCCAGAGAAGCCATCCATAAATGAAAAGATAACACTTCCAGCACAGTTATCGATGATCTGGTCAATAAACGGAGTTGGGTAGTTGTCCTTGGGACAAGCCTTGTTCAAATCACGATAATCAACACAGACTCTAATCGTTCCCTGTTTCTTGGCTACAGGAATGATGTTGGATACCCATTCTGTCAATGGGACAGGATAGATAAAACCAGCACGCAAAAGTTTTTCAACTTCTGCTTTAATGGCGGCTGCCTTACGAGGATGAACGGGTCGAAGCTTTTGCCGAACAGGTCGGGCGCCAGGGAAAGTTGGAATTTCGTGGACCACAATCGAGGGGTCAATTCCTGGCATCTCTTCATAACTCCAAGCAAAAACATCGCGGAAAGTTTTAAAGTAGGCACTATAGAACTCCGTTTCGAGGGGAGTACATGTTTTGCCAATGTGTACGTTTTCCACGATACCAGGCTTCACTGAAATATCGATGGGAGTGGTTGCCATAAGGTTGGCCAAGTTTCCTTCGAAAAATACCTCATGGAGGGAAGTGGGGAACTTGGTTTGAACCATCCCAAGTGAAGTGCTGGATTTGGTATCAGGCTCAAGTGGCTGAATATTGGGGAAGGAAGATCGATGATGAAAATCTCCCCATGGTGGCTCATCACCGCACATAACCTCCATGATTGATTCGTCAGTAGGAAAAATCAAGTTGAGAGGATCAAAAAGTGGGTGTGGATGAGTTTCAGCCGAGAGCTGTGCCACGGTGTGATCGGTAGAACAGTCGACCCAATCTGTGGTTGTTTGGATCGCATGATATGCTGCAAGGTTTCTGTTCAAAGGCATGGAATTGCCATAGCCTTGAATCTGAGTGGGACTCGGAATCACCCATGAATCATCGGGAGGGGTGACATGTGATGAAATCATGTTGACTGGTTGAAGATGGGTTCCTAGCTCTAGAAAAACTCCAATGAGGGATGAATCCTTCATGAGACCAACACCTATGTCTTGGAACCGGTACCGAGGTTGATCCAATAACGGGACGGTATTGGTGGAGTTCGGATGGGGGTCTGGGATACAGTAATCCAGTTGATCAATAGTGACAATTTTCCCTTCATGAGGAAATTGTACAATCCGGAAGACTGTAGATGCTATGGCGGTCATGGCATAGAACCAGTTCCGACCAAGTAGGAGGTTGTAATCCAAAGGTGCATCTACGACTTCGATGTGTACGGATACTGTTTTGACCCCCAGTTCAACACCGATTGAGGGAATGAGTCCATATGGTTGAAAACCATGTCCATCAAACGCCCTGAGAGTAGTGGGAGAAGTTGTGACCTCGGGTGAGCCTAAGGCTCTCCAGCAGTTCAAAGACATAATCGACGTGGAAGCACCCTCATCTAACACAGTGCGGTGGATGACATTTCCACGGATTTTTGTATGCACCTGGAAGGCTAACTGGTGAGAAAGCCTAGGTTTAGCGTGCTCCAAGTTAAACAGGATGGAGTTTGAAGTATCTGGGTCCATTGCCCCCAGTGCTGAAAGTAGGGTTCTGCGCTGCGTGGGGCAGTGTTGGAGAACCTCGAGAGTCGACATAGTGCAAGGTGCTTGAGCCAAATCCTCAACAATGTTGTAGTTTTGGGCAGCTCGCACATTCGGATTAAATGTTGCCTTTCGTATGGTGCCCTTGGGTGGGCGTAGCACTGTGTCCATGAGTGGTCTCTCGATATGGAGATGACCGTTAGGGGGTGGGATAGGAATCGGATCTTCAACAGGAGATTTGCCTTTGGCTATCTCCGATTGTTTGTTTGAACTTGGAGGGTTGTCATAAGTCTTTGAACGAGTGGTGATATTAATCTCCTCATTACTTGTCATTAGGATTTCGCGGTTTGTGGATGTCTCTCCGCGGGTGGGATTGGTCGGGTTGCCCCCTTATGGGGATTCCTGGGCAACCATTTGCTGTTGCTGTTGTGGGAAAGGGTCAGTCAGCACTGCTGGGCGAGAGGATCCTTTAACGAACTTGTTGACCTCGTCCTTGTAGGGACAGTCACGCATATAATGATCATCTTGACAAATCAAGCAGGGAAACTTAGCTTTCCGACGTGGTTTCTGGTCATTCTGGGTAGGTTGTGGCTTGGGGTTCTCCTGCTGGTTCTTTTTGGTTTTGCCACGATTGTTTTTATTCTTTCCTCCGGATGGTTGTGACGTAGATTGAACTGCATTCACTTCGGAGGAGACAGCAGGAGAGGTGGAAGCTTTTGAAGTGGCTTGGGTAAAAGCGGGGGAAGCAGAAGCTTGCTGTCCCATCGAGTTGGTAGCAGGCTGAGCCTTGACTGAACCAACAATACCATCAATGGGTGGTTCAGTGGTAGGCTTTGTTGGATCAGTGTGAACGTGGGAGGCATGTGGAAGAAGTTCATGTAAAGTACCGGATTGAGTATATAACAAATCCATGTATTGTGCTGCCGAGATGGCTTGTTCTTCTGTAACCGGTCCGCGCATAGCGATATCTCTGGCTATGGGAGGCAAAAAGGATTTTGTAAACCAATCAGCAAGTAGCTGATCCGGAATAAGTGCCTTTATTAGCCTACGGCATCTTCGCCACTCGTGGATGTGATCCGAAATATGTGTAGAAGTGGTTTGACGCAGTGAAGTTAGTAGTTCTGTTCCAGTCTCATACCGGATGGGGAGCTGGAAATGTGTCAGAAACTGCATAGCCAAAGTGTTGAAATCATGAAAAGAGTGTTGTGGCAGCTTGATATACCATTTTGCTGTCGTTCCGGTGAGCGTGCGTTGGAAGAGCCGAAGTCGGATGGAATCATCCATCAAGGAGTTGGATGAACACCAAAGATGGAAGGTCATCACGTGGTTCTTGGGGTATTCCCCGGGTTTGGCATCGAACTTAGGAATGTCCGATGGTAGTTTGGCTGGAATAGGTGGCCAGTGAGGTTCATGCCATATAGGATCGTTGATAAGCCTCAATAAATCAGGTAGATCAAGTGTGGCCAAAAAGGGAAGTTGACGGTTGGTCTGCGGGAATGAGTAATAACCATGCGGTGCCGAGAACCCTGGAGGGCCCTGCATAGTATACTGCTGTGTGTTATACCCATATGAGTTTCCCGCGGGATACTGCTAGAAATTCTGTGGATGGTAAGCCATCTGGTTAACCGGTTGATTGTAAGCAACCGGTTGGTGGGTGTTCTGCTGAGTGGGTATAGTACCTTGGGGTTGCTGGAACCCAGGAAAAGTTGATGTTCCTTGTTGGGGAAAAGTTCCCTGGAATTGTTGTGTTACTGGGATGTTACCACTATACTGTGTAAGTGGAGGGTTTCCCATAGCAGGGTTGGGGGGTGGCTACGACGGTGGTGTCCATGGAAGGCTCGTTCCTGCTTGAGGAGCGAGTGGGAATTGGAGTGATGGGTTCCATGGAGTTGTAGCAGCTGAAGGATAAGGGAAACCAGAATTCAAGTTGGGGGGAATCTGAGATTGCCCCCCAGCTTGATTCCAGTTTCCAAAAAATGAGTACCCCCCACTCTGTGGGATTTGAGTATCCCAAGAAGGAAGTATGCCTGATAGGGGTTGTTGAGAGTAAGGCCCGGTTGGAACGCCGGAATAAGTTTGCCCACTGCCAGGTGGATTGTACATACCGAACTGAGTAGACGCTGCTGGTTGGGAAGCTTGTTGGATCGAGCCAATAGGTTGCCCGCCAGCAGTTAGGTTGGATGGCCCTATATGAGGAGGCTGTTGACTGGGAACTGGGTTCCCAGCAAAAGGTTGTCCTCCAACTGGTTGGGTTGATGGCCCACCAGTTGGAGGTTGTTGACTTGGAACGGGGTTCCCAACAAAAGGTTGTCCACCAACTGGTTGGGTTGATGGCCCACCAGGGGGAATTTGGTAGTTAGAGTTGGGGACCACTGTAGTCGGTTGTCCACCTCCTGAGATAGTGTAAATGGTGGCTGAGGGTGATCCTCCGGTCCAACCGGAAGATCCAGTAGTGTGACTAAGCGTTCTTCCGCCGCTGGTCAAATATGATAATGTGGATTGGCCAACGGCACCAAAAGTACCGATTTGCGGAGGGGGTCGTCCATATCGAACAGGTGAGGACGGGGAAAAAACTGGGTTATCCCTCATAGAATGTGCACCAAATATAGGTGATGACAGCAAATGCGGGGAATTTAGCCCAGGGGTATTAGCGTCGTCCATGACATGTTCAATTGTGGGAGGACCCTCGAAAACTGGGTCCGAGTTCATGTCCTGGAAAAGGTTTTGGGGATCCGACAGGAACCTAGGTATGGTAACATCCGAAGGTCTTGCGCCGTCTGCAAAGGAGTGTCGAAACTCCGTGCTAGATGGGATGTTGGGATCCCTATAGTCAGAAGGACGAGTGTCAGGGGGATATCGAGAGGCTGACGAGAGCATTTGCTTTGTGCTGCGTCTGAACCGTGCCGATGCTAACGGAGAGTTCGCTAGGCTAACCATACAAGACTAGATGGAAGCCATGATTTTGTGTCCCGGTGGGAGGTTGGGTAGAGCTATAGTACGAGGTATGTTGCTAGAAGAACTCGTTTCCTGCAGGTGAACACTGGGTGACCTAGTGATAACAGGCGGAAGATCCATCTAGGAAGTGATGAAACCATAATCAGGTTCAAAGGGTGTGTCAGGGAGTCGATTATCTTCAATGATTTCAACGTACCTGCCTGGGACTGAAATCAAGCCAGGTATGTCTTGGTTGGACCCTTCTGTGGTGCCAACAGATCCATCTGTATCATTGTGGAAAGTGTCTGATGGACGGGAAGTGCTGACATCTGGTAGAAGGATGACCTCGGGTCTAGTACTTTGGGTTGTACTAGGTTCAGTTGCGGTAACTGTGTCCACTGTGATAGATAAATCTGGAACGACAGTGGGTGAAGTGACAGTGGAGGTCTCAGATATGCTAATGGTTGCAGAAACTGTAATAGATTCTGAGACTGTGCTGTGAGTGGCAGTTACGGGTGGAACTGAAGCCGTTGTACGTATCGGCGGTGGAATGTTCCCTCGACCAGCACCGCGGCCAGGAGGAGCAGGAATGCATGATGCAGGTGGACTAGTAGTCCGTGGCGGTGGTGGTGGTGGAGGGCTTTGGCCCTGTTGTATTCGTGATCTTCGTGGTAGATCTGACATGATGACAGGAAAATGAAAATCGGGGGCAGTATTGTAAACAAAGAACTCAAAAACTCTAATGCAACCGAGTGTGCAGAAGAGGAGCTAGAAAAAGCAAGGCTCACAGGCCAAAAAAGCAAGCTCTAAAATCTATACTGAGACCGGTGTCTCAATAAGCGAGCTGATCAACAAAAATGGCCAGAATGCAAACAAGCAGCCCCTATAAAGAAAAAATGACCCTCTACAAAGATGAGATAGCAAGCAAACTCCTAACTAAGAGCTGGAGACCTCAACAGGCTGTATCCTTCGCAAGGTGATGAAATCCAAGTCGAACAATACAACATGAGAGACCGATATAAGAAGGATATCCCTCTACCGAAAGGGATCCTGGGTAAAAGAGCCCTAGTAGAATAGATACTAAGCCACCTCGTTCATGACACGTCGGAAAAGGTTTTGGGCACTTCAGCCTTCCGAAGAAGACAGCAATCGATGTTGCCTTAGGGCTAAGTGGAGTGCGGTATTCCACATAGTCCGTCCGGTTCTCAATCTCGCGGCCGTTTAACCCCTGAAAGTTGGGAACAGTCAGGAGGCCCCTCCACAAACTGGCTGTGACCGTGTCAATAAGTACTAGAGGATTTTAGTTCCCTAAAGACAACGACTATGTCTCAGATGAAAGCGACAAGGGGGAATTATTTTGATGCCTATCCCCGGTGTCCTACCTAACTACCAAATTCTTTTGATTTCCTCAAGTGAGGTTAAAGTTGGTTTAATTAGGGTGATTAATTTTAGTGGCTGTCTTACTCAATCGGGTAGTGGACGTGAAACTTGATGGTGTTATGGCGACTCAAACCATACAAATGAGAATGAATCACAAATAAGCCTTTGTCTTCGATGAAATCTAGCTAGGGTAAAGATAGAGGTTCTTCGATCAAATATGCATGAAATTTTTCGCAAGCAAACATCAAAGCAAGAGATTTTTCCTTTTCGATTTATAAACAAAGCCAAACTGAAGTAAACACTCTTTTCAATGCACTGATTCTACAATCTACAATGCTTCTACAATGAGAATTTCAGTGGCAAAATCAATGGTTCATTTCCCTATGCAAAATACCACTAGACTTTTTCAATTTAAACAACAAAATTGCTCTCAACTAATGATCTTTTTAATTTACTGAAAATGATAATGATAATATGACTGTAAAAGCTACAGTATTCAGTAACAGAGAACAGTGGTGTTGAGTTGGTTGTGGTGAAAATATCAAGTCAATGCAATCAAACTGGAAAAATGACCAATATGTCAAAAGTGCCACTAATTCAATCAACAATCAAGCTCACAAACTGGGTAATAAGCACACCATGCAGACTGGAAATTGACCAGGATGCTAACAGGCAACAGTAAACACTATCTAAGGCAGAGAGAGACTCTGGAAACCAAGCAAAGATAAAAAAATTTAAAAGCTTGCAGACACTACCGCGGGTGATGGTCTAACTGGAGCGCGGCACTGTGACAGTACCGCTCTGGTATTAAGGAAGAGAACGCGGTACTACCGCGCTGGAGGCAGTTCAGCGGGCGCGGTACTATGGCAAGGTAAGGAAAAAGCGCAACTTGAGAAAATGAAATGAAGTTTTCAGGGTTGTTGCTAACCCAGGGGACTCAGTAATCAAACAGGGAGATAAATACTGTGAGGAGGGGTGAATAAAGGTCAAAAAGGACCAAGATTCAAACTGGTTTGAAGTGCAACAAAAACTCACAATGCAAAGATAAATGACTGTGAATTGAATCAATCAAGCAGTAATCAAAACCAGCGGAGTCGCCATTCTTGTTATGTAGAATTTTGTCCTACGGATAAGTCAAAACTCTCTTAACTTTAAAGCAGACTTTAAACTAACTTTAAAGCAAGAAACAAGTCAAAACAAATGCTACCTTGAATCCCTAGATCTAACAAACATCTCAAGATTAAAATGCTAGGAAGAGTAGAAGAAGTTTAACTAACCTTCTATCCAGACGGTTGTTTTTGTAGTTGCTCCAATCTCCAAGCTCTCACAAATGAACTTGTCAAAATGGAACCAAGACACAAGAATGCACTATTCTCTAGCAACCTGAAACATAAGTTAGAATCTAAATCTATGAAAGATACAAATCATATCATTAAAACAAAATTAACACAAATGATTTGGGAAAACAGGACAAGTTATTCCATTACAACATGAAGAATACTTACAAAAGGTGCTTGATGTCCAAGCCAATCCTCCAGCTCCAAGTGTCTTCTCCTCTAGCTATCTCCAAAATGCTGTAAGACCATAAGTTTGGTACTCTCAAGAGTCCTCCCCTTCCCAATGGAATGCCTCTCTTTTATAGTGAATGGTGAGGTTAACCAACAAGAGAGATGGGTGGATCTAGGGAGAGATAAGTGGATCAGGGTTTCTAATCGAAGGAAATGAGTTGAGATCGAATCAGGGACCTCAATCTTCCATTATCTTCGAAAATCCAAAATCCCACAAGCCAAGGGAAAAAGGCTATTAAAAGAGTAACGCGTTCTGCAGTCTTTGCAGAACGCAGTACTGCCGTGTTTTGGGGAAAGATCATAGCGCGGTAGTGTCTAGTACCGCGTTTTGATAAATGAGCAAGGCGCGGTAGTGTGTGTAGATAAAGTCTTAGGTGGGTCAGAACTTGTCAGGGTAGATTCACCTTCCAGGTTGACTCATCATCTGCCTCTTCTGGATGGCTTAAAACGATAGGGAAAGTGTCGTCAACCCGTTTTGTGATGGAGATGCGACACTGTGAAACATAGAGGTATAACAACCTCGTGGGGGGGCGATGCCCCCCCACTAGGGTGATTGTACAGTCCACCTACATATCATATAAAACTGGGGTACAAACACAGCTGATACAATATCATCTATGAGACTAGAAGATCTGGCTCCACAACCAACACATGTCTCATCGGAGGTCAATCGAAGTGATAACATTAGTTATGGGTCAATCGAAGGTAAATTGGAGTGATAACCGAAGTGTAACTGGACTAGTAGGTAAGAAAGGTGCCCTTCTTCAGTGGAAGGTGAGAACTGGGCTCATGACAGGCTAGGAGGGCTAAATCCGAGTGGAAAGTAGATCCCAAGTGTTGGGAGACTAAGGACTAGGTGCTTGAGGTACCATATTGATGACTGGGCAGCATGCGGGTGCATGCAAAATGCATGCAAAGTAAAAAAGTGAATGATGAGATATCCTAACACCCCCCCTCAAGCTATACTATGATGTAAAAAAAAAATGCAGGTCCCTGGTTACTAAGACCAAAGGTCACCCCAATACAATAATCCAAAAAAAAATGCTGAAATAAGCTAAGTGAGGAAAGAGGGAAAACCCAATGGGAAGAAAGCCCCCCCTCAAGCTAAACATAAAAATGGATCTAATCTGTCTCCACCATGATGGAACTCACCCCCAATAGTGAACATAGGTAAGATAAATTCTTCTCAGTGAAGCTCTTGGTGAAGATGTCTACAATTTGCTCATCGATAGGGCAATATTGCAGAATGATGGTGCGATCATGCACCAACTATTGAATGTAGTGCATATGAATCTCAATGTGTTTGGTCCTCTGCCACTGAACTGGATCGATGGAGATATTAATAGCACTTTGATTGTCACAAAATAGGACAGTCGAAGTAGTGCTACCAAAATCAAACTCGGAAAGAATACCCTGCAACCAAACTGCCTGAATGCAGGCATTGACTGCCCCTCGATACTGTGCCTCTGCTGAAGAAAGTGCAATGGATGCCTGATTTTTTCTTGACCAGAAAATAGGCCCATGTCCAATCATGAAAACATATCCAGAAGTGGACTTCCGATCTATGCTATCACCTGCCCAATCTAAATCAGTAAAACTAATGAAATCTAGCTCAGAATCTGCAGCATAATGTATGCCAAAATGTTTCGTACCTTGCACATACTGCAAGATCTGCTTGGCTTCCCACCAATGAATATCATGGGGCTGCTACATATACCTTGATACAGCACTCATGGCATAAGATATATCATTCCTTGATTGTGTCAAGTAGAGAAGTGAACCAATCAACTGTCGATACATAGTGCAATCTGCAAGCGGTGTAGTATTTCCCTCTTCAAGATTGATTCCTGAGAGGAATGGGAATGGAGAAGCCTTACATTCTGCCATATTAAAATTTAATAGCATGTCTTTAGCATACTTTTTCTGATATAATGTGATCCCATCAAATTTTTGAGCTATCTCCAAGCCCAAAAATTGCTTGAGCAAGCCCAAATCGCTCATATCAAAAGCTAGATTTAAAGCGGTTTTCAGCTTGTTAATTGTAAGGAGAGTGCTACTAGTAATGAGAAGATCATCAACATATAAAACCACAATCAAAAAATTACCTTTAACTTGCTGTAGGTACACATTAGGATCATATTTGCATCTTTTGAAATTCTGAGAAAGAAGGAAGGAGTCCATCTTTGCGTACCAAGCTCTTGGGGGCCTGTTTCAATCCATACAAAGATTTCTTCAATCTGCAAACTAATGATGGATCTGATATGTATCCTTCTGGTTGTTTCATATATACCTCCTCATCAAGGTCTCCATGTAGAAAAACACTCTTTACATCCATGTGGTGCACTTCCCAGTGCTTGGATGTGGCAATGGCCAAAACTAGGTGGATGGAATCCATCTTTGCAACCGGTGCAAAAGTCTCAATGTAGTCCACACCTTGGACTTGGGAGAAACCTTTTTCCACCAAGCTAGCTTTGTATTTTCTGATAGAGCCATGAACAACAACCTTCGTGTGGTAGATACACTTTCATTGAACTAATTTTCTTCCAGGTGGAAGAGAAACTAGCTCCCATGTATTGTTCTTTTGAAGAGAACTGTACTCTTCATCCATGGCGGTTTGCCATCGTGGATCTCGATGGGCATGATAGTATGATTTGGGATCTGAACCAATCATCAAATAAAATTTCTCAGATAATAATGGATCAGAAAAATAAAGAGCCATACCTGCTCTTTGATAGTCTGCTCTTGTTCTCCTTGGATCAGAGTGTTTTGGGCCCACTTTGGTAACTAAGGAGGATCATTATGGTATGATTCCAAACCTGATATTTCATGTCCATCAAAGTATGATATAATATCAGAGATATCAGATCCAATGATTTCTTCATAATCACTCGAATCTTCTTCTTGTGGAGGGTGCAAATCGGCAGTGTTTTCCTCAACTAGTTTCAGATCTGGCAGTGGTTCTTCAAACTTCACACTTCGCTCTATGAATACCTTTTTGGATATGATATTCATGAGTTTATATGCTTTTTATTCTTCCCCATATCCTATCAGGATACATTCAATACTTTGTGGATCCAAATACTTTCTCTTATCAGAAGGAATTCTGGCCCATGCAGTGGAGCCAAAAACCCTCAAATTGGACACATCCGGTTTGTGACCAAAGAATGCTTTGAAAGGAGTTTTACCTTTCACGGATGAATGTGGAACTCAGTTCTGAATATATGCAACAACATTAATGGATTCATCCCAAATATTTGCATCCAAACCTTTTGACTCAAGTATGCAGGTAGCCATCTCTTTCAGTGACCGATTCTTCCTTTCCGCTACACCGTTCTGCTGGGGTGTGTAGGGAACTGTATGTTGGATTTGAATTCCTCTTTTGGCACAAAGTTGAATAAAATTAGTATTTATATATTCTCCGCCATTATCATATCTAATATCTTTGATCTTGCTCTTAGTGGCGGTCTCAACAGAAGCCTTAAAATCCTTGAATTTTCCAAGCATTTCTGACTTGTTTTTGAGAAAAAATACACAAGTAAAGTGGGAAAAGTCGTCGATGAATGTAAAAGCATACCTTGAACCATTCATGGACATATTGGGTAGTGTACCACTGATATCATAATGTATGAGGCCCAAAATGGTGGAAGCTCTGCTAGCTTTGCCATGGTCGAACTTGTGCTCAGGGTGCTTCCCAACAATGCAACCGGGGCAAATTCCCTTCGAGGAACGGAGTTGTGGAAGACCATCTACCATGGATTTCTATTGTAGAAGAAACAAATACTTGTAATTAAGGTGTCCAAACATTTCATGCCAAATCCTACTAACCTCGTTTCCATGAGTGAGGAGAGCAATGGGCTTTTCAAGCGGCACAAAGTGAGAAAACTCATAGTATTTTGCAGTGTGGTTTTCCTTTCCGACTTCAATAAGTCTTCCACTTTTGATATCAGAAATTTTGACATTGTTAGGGTTGAATCTAAATTGCTTCAGTTCACCAGTGTGTGTCATTTGATACACAGAAAGTAGATTTGAAGCCAAGGAAGGCACATAGAGAACATTCTGGAAATTTCCATGCTCTACATGGATGGTACCTTTGCCCTTCGAAGAAATTTTTGAGTCATCTCCCAAATGGATGGAGATGGAGCTACTTAGATCGAATGAAGAGAAGGAGTCAATGTTTGCAGCCATATGATTCGAGGCACCGAAATCTATCAGTGGAGTGGTGGCTCTGATACCATGTAAAATTAGTCACAGCAGATCTAATGAACAAGTAAATCAATCACAATAGATGAAACTCAGAAAACATGGTGTAAACTGTGCAAAATCATGCATCAGTTCTCTATAATCCCAATAAGGGTGAAAATACAATACAATACTGTCACAATGAGTGAGCAATTCGAATTAACCAAGGAGTTCATTCGAATTAACTGAATGGCATAGCTTGGATCCAACTAGGAGTCCTCATCATCAATCAGTGGTGGTCATCAATGCACAAGTCACTGTCAAACAGGTGTCAAACTGAGTCTAATTGAGTCTAATAAGTGTAACTGCTGGTAAGTGGCACTAATCTAGGGATGGAGGCTCAGTGGAGGGCGCATGAGGGCTTAAATGCACTCAGAACTGTCAGTCATGTCTCATCGGAGGTCAATCGGAGTGATAACATCAGTTATGGGTCAATCAGAGGTAAATCAGAGTGATAACTGAAGTGTAACTGGACTGGTAGGTGAGAAAGGCGCCCTTCTTCAATGGAAGGTGAGAACTGGGCTCATGACAGGCTAGGAGGGATAAATCTGAGTGGAAAGTAGCTCCTGAGTGCTGGGAGACTAAGGACTAGGTGCTGGAGGTACCATACTGATGACTGGGAAGCATGCGGGTGCATGCAAAATGCATGCAAAGTACAAAAGTGAATGATGAGATATCCTAACAGTTTCCTCAACGACATGAATCTTCAAGTGTGTATGATTTTAACCTCAACAAATTGATGCACGTGGGCAATGGAGGAGGCGTGAAGTAAGTGAAGAGAAAGAGGTGAGAGGTGGAGCTGGGAGGGATGTGATAAGGGCGTAGGAAGTGAGTCAAGGATTGATGTGGAGGAATGGCCTGGGTGCAAGTCTGGAAGGGAGCACGTGCATGCTTTATTCTTCACAGAAAATGATTTTGAAATGGCTAAAGGCCTGTTTTGGTCAAATACCTTTAAAAAAAATAAGAGAAACTTTGATTTTGGGTGTGGCCAAAAGCCAGGTCAGAGAAAATATGATGAAGGTTTGTGGTCGGGATCAAAAAAATGAGGATCTAATACCAATGAGCATTAGATTTCATTTATGTTCCCTTTGGCATTTTTTACTCATGCCTTCTTTGTGGAGATGTTTTTGAAAAAACTTTGTAATTTGAACCAGAATATTTTTTTATTGTATGTTGAGGGTGATGGAGATATGAATTTTTTGATCCATTACATCACCAATTCCAGATATTTCATCTCATCACATCATGAGTAGCTTGGAGATTATACATTTTTCTTGCACCCTATAGGAGTGTGCAGTCCCCATATGAAGCTAGTTGTTACCACCTCAATATTCATGAGACCTTGAGCACCTGGACTAGTGTGTTACACCTAAAATCTTACCATTAAGAGACTCAGTGTATACATCCCTAAAGTTTCATTGGATAAGTCATTAACTTGGAAGAGATGCCATTGCATTCATGCTAGGTTTTGAGAGGTCGTCGCAGGCTGCACTCATGCAACATGCGACGTTGCATCTTGCTCTCTTGATGGGTGCGATGATGTTAGTTAATAGGAAAAAATAGCTTCTTCGAGCCCATTCTCGAAGCCTACTGACTTGGATCCTTATCCCTCACCTCTTGGGAGAGCTGGCACTCGGTTCCTAACCTCTTGGGAGGATCCACTATCTCTCTTCTACCATATCTCAACCTATCCTATCCATATCCTATCCACTTGGTCCTATATAAGTGAAGCTCTACCCCTCTCCAAAAGGAGGAAGTCTATAGTGTCTACATGATGGTGAAATCATCATTAAGAGATCTCTACTCATCCATTGAGAGACTCACACTTCCTTGGGAGGATATGGAATTTGGATTGGATGGAGAAGGGTTGCTTCGTTACGCTTTGGTTGTAGTCATTCTTCTATGTACTTTCCCTATATTTATAGTAATATAAATGCTTTCCACCAATATTGTTGTGTTGATAGTATTGCGTAGTTTACCTACTTAACTGTTTACTTAGATCTATTATTGTATAGATGCTCTTTACTTGTTTGCATTGTTTTGTGTATCTTGATAGGTCTTGCATCTGATATCTGATGACCAAAAGGCGTGGAGCAGCATTTAGGAGAAAGGACTTCAAGTCTAAGGTAAGTCATCTAGTGACTCGATCCTTAATTAGATCTAGGAAAGTGGTTCATAGTCTGTACTATTTGTTCTAGACTCACATTGAGCTAGGGAGATCCGGCTCGCGTTCGCTCGAGTGGATTGTCTGTCAAACAAATCTGGTGACCATACTAGGGAAGAACATTGCTTTGTAGTGTCAATTTGAATGTCATTTTCAGTTGATTTCTTAACAAGCCATTCTATTTTTCATTTTCCTCTTAAGCTGGTTTCACCATCAGATCTTCACTTTGAAGAGTCTGATTACCTTCCTCTAAGTTTGTACTTCTTATTTTCAAACCAGTTCATTTCTCATTACTTGGATATTTGGCTCATTTTTTAACTTGGATCTCGCCTGTCGCACCTGGTCAGTATACACAGAGCGACACTGTGTCTTTTTTGATCTTTGTTCTTTGTCTGTTGGGTTCTCGTCGCAACCCTTCCATTGGTATACTGCGACATCGTCGCACACCTCGCATTGGTGAACTGCGACACCGCACTGTGTACAAGCACAGAATGCGCTGATCTTTCAAAGTTGCCATACAGACACCCTTTCTCCTTTCTGCTTTTGAGTGTTTGTTTGTATGCAAACTCTCTCTGTACTGCAAGATCCAATCAGAGATCCCATTTTGCTTTGTGTGATTGAGTTGTTTGGTTTTGTTTGGAGTTGTTTTGGGTTCCATCTTAGACAAGTCTGGGATTTCGTAGTGGTGGACACTTTCGTCTCCCCCACCTGCATCCACTCACCCTTGCATTCCCTCCTCTCCTTTCCAGATCTGATCATTGCATTGGATCGGTTTCCAGATTTGGTAGTGGTGGACACTTTCGTCTCCCCTGCTTGCATCCACTCACCCTTGCATTCCCTCCTCTCCTTTCCAGATCTGATCATTGTATTGGATTGGTTTCCAGACCTCATTTGCATTCATTCGTTGAGCTTTGCTTGCTTTAGTGCTGCTTGTTACTGTTTGAGTTTGAGTGTTTGTGTGTATTTTCGGTCCATTGAGTGCTTGCTTTCTCTTGAGATTTTCTGAGTTATTGGAGTGTTGCAAGTAATCTTTTCATTTCAGTATTTATGTTTAAAAGCATCGCTGTTATCAAATTGTTATTTTGATGCATCCATTGAAAGATCAAAAGTACTTTATTTCCATCATTTTTCCCGATCGTTTGAAAAACTGTACATGCATTGGAATGTCTCATCTATAAATCTTTTGGAAAAGTAAAGAAAGTTGCATTATTTGTGTTTTTCATGAATTATGAGTTGCTCTTATTCTTGAAAAATTCGAATAGATATCAAATTGTGCAAAAATAGTTCCATGCTTGGAAAGTTAATTGTATCTTTTGATTTTTATGCTTTTAGGCCATCATAGTGAAAGTGAAAAGCTTGCATACTCTAATTAGGAATTCTCTCTTTTCATTACTTAACATCATTTTCGTTTTGAAAAGACAAAAGAAAAAGAAAAAACATGCTTTGATTTGGCTTAGTAGTGTTGTGTCAAAAAAATTTGTGTTTCGCTGAAAAGGAAAAGAATGCTTCATTATCATTTTTCATAGATTTGGGATTGTGTTGCATTGCATTGTTTTGGTAAAATTGTTGGAAAGAGAAAGAAAATTTCTCCTTTCCATACATAGAGTTCATCAAAAGAAAAGTGTATATTTTTGCATGTAGTTAGGACCTACATTATGTTTACGATTATGTACTCACCTCATGCATTCACCTAACCGTCCAGATAAAATTAATAGTAGAACTAGGGTAGAATTTTTAGTAACTTGTGTGTAAGTTAGAGACGTGTTCCGGCGTCGTTAAGCGTGGCAACTGTCATTATTTTCCAGCACTATATCGCGAGGGTATTGTAGTCTTCCACGTACTTATCGGTACATCGAGCTCTTTCACGTACCCACCAAGTACCACACGTACTTGGCTTATATCGAAAGGTGTTTCACATACTCGGTAGTATATCAGAAGGTCTCTTGCCGAACGGTTGTGCATTAGACAACACCACTATGGATTTGAGCTCCCATGTACCTTGCATATATCGGGAGACACCCTTACGATTCCTGAAACCAACTGAATTAACCTTTTGGTTGTCTTGGCGAAGCAATACACTGAGAACAGAACTCGGGGAGATTACTACGCATGTACCATCCAAGTAATCGAGTGTTCAGGAAAGGGTACAGCCCCAATCCTCCTTGTCACGTTTTACTGTTGGACCTTGTGGTATATAGCGATTTGCGAAGCCTTGAAAATCCTGTGAGGTTCCAGACCTTTGAATCCACTCTTATAACATAAGTTTGCTTGTGGCCTTAGTTTGTGTAGTCTGCTTTTCTTTTGTGTAGCTTTCCTTAGGAGAAGCTTTTTGTTTCAGTCACTCTGGCTGCATTTCCTTGGAGAAGGTCTCGTAGGATTCAGAATTTGCCACTCGAATATCCCCTTAACCAGGAGGTAATTTCGAGGGTAAGAATGGATCCACAAGCCAGGGTCGGGTCACATGAAGTGGAAAACTCCACTTTGAATGTTGGAGGACTTTTGTTTCCTCATACTCCTCTAGATTCACCTGGCTCTCACCCCCCACAGGGTGAAGAAGCACAAATCCCCACTTCACAAGACTTACCTCCCGTTTCGATGGGAGATCCTGGATTGTTGGAATGGATAAATCAACCCCAGGATGACCCCGCAGCAGCTGCTGGTCCTTTAGCAGCTTATTGGACATCTTCTACAGGCCACCCGGTGGCCCATTTTGTTGTTGCATCCCCACCCAGTTGGGCTAGTCTCGACGACTGCTTAGCACCTTATCGTGAGCAATTGGCTCATTTACGTGCTATGGGTGAGGAGTTTTGAAGTCAAAAATTTCAACTAAGGATCGACAACCGACCAATCCCAAGTCGCTCTTTATATTTTGAGTCACCAGAATCATCCACGCAACATGTGACCATGATAGAAGTTGGTCAACCATCCATTCCTGCACATACGTCCCCTAGACAGGAGACCAGTTCAGTGCCTCTAATGACCCAACCTGTTGAAAAACAATAGTCCAACACACCTGTGGTCAACACGGTTACGTTACCTGCTCGTCCCCCACCTCAAACTTCAATGGGAGGATACTCTTTACCCCCTACCTTCCTTACGAGTAACGTTAATCCTATGGTGAATGATCACCAACCAGTGTTGGGTCAACCTTCACTTAGTGGTCAACAAGTTGTTTCTGGGGGTCAACCCCCGCCTCTTAACCATAAAACTATAGCAGGAGTTCCCATCGGGCCTTCCTTTGGAAATTACTTACCTCCCGGACCTTCCACTACAAGACTATCCCATATTGGGGGACCGTCCAACGTAGTTCAACCTCCATTGAGTCAAGCATATCCAGGTCATCCTAACCTTGTGCCGGGTCAACTTAATCCCAGAAATGCACTCTACGGGTACCTTACCCCAACAATCCTTACACTCTATGGGGACAGCAAAATGTTTTACAACATGGACCCCCACTTACAATCCCTCAAGTCCCTCCACCCCCGTTTGGTCCACCCCCACCTCCCATTGGAGGCGGCAGGACCCCACATAACTCTGGAGGAGGCGAACCTCTGCCTTCTGGTGGAGGACCACCTCATTTCAGTCATTATGGCCCACCCCCTTGGTGGGGGTGGTGGAGGACCACCACCCCCTCCTAGCGGTGGTGGTGGTGGAGGACCATCCCACCCCGGTGGTGGTGGTGGAGGACCTTCTCATCCTGGTGGTGGTGGTGGTGGCCCACCACCCTACTATGGTGGAAGTGGTGGAGGAGGCCCTGACCCTTCCGGCGGTGGCAGTGGCCCACCACCTCCTCCCAGCGGAGGTGGTGGAGGCCCTTCCTATTCTGGTGGTGGTGGCGGTCCATCCTACCCTGGTGGTGGTGGTGGACCCCCACCATTTGGAGGCGGCCCATCTCCTCCCGGCAGTGGAGGCAGGCCCTCACCTTATGGTAATGGGCCACCTTATTAGGGTAATGGACCACCTTACTATGGTGGTGGACCTACATTTGGTCCGGGCGGTTCGTACCCCTATGGCCAGTTTCCTCCTGGAACACCCTATGGTCAGTTGATACAAGGTCTTGTTGGTCCTTACATGCCTTATCCGTAATATCACTACTCGCATCCTAACTTGCAGCTGCCCTTTTTGGCCACTTTGGACCTACCTGACCTGTCTCGCCTCACCAACAATCCCATCCTACCACGGAACTAATTGGCCACCCATTCCAGTGAAACTTCCATCAGATATCACAAAATTTGATGGAAAGTCGGGTGAGGATCCTAAAAACCACGTGATGACATACCACTTATGGTGTTCATCCAACTCCTTGATGGACGACTCGATCCGTCTTCGGTTATTCCAACAGACTCTCACTGGTTTGGCTGCCAAGTGGTATATTGAACAACCACCTCATTCTTTTCCTGATTTTGGTTCTCTTTCTATGAACTTTTTGACTCATTTTGAGCTGCCTATATGGTATGAAACTGGTATAGAGATTTTGACCTCTCTCCGTCAGAATACCGCTACTCATATCTCAGATCATATACATGAGTGGCGGAGGAGACAATGTCTCATTAAGGATCCTATTCCAGATCAACTCCTAGCAGACTGGTTTACGAAGTCTCTCATTCCTACCATAGCACAAGATGTTTCCATGGTTGGCGCTGTCACTGAGGAACAAGCCATCGCTCATGCCCATTTGCTAGACTTAGTCTATGCTCAATCTGGCACGTTGTTTGATATTCTTCCCTACGCGCCCCACAACACTTACGACCCCGCGAAACCACCCAAGGGACCCCAAGCCAATGGAATCATTGGATCCCTTCACACCCAGCCTTCCTCTAAAACTGTTGGTTCGTCAAACCCCCAGGGTTCTTTCCCATCACCAACATAGGCTGGTCACGGCACCACCAAATCATCCACTCCTGCTGTCACCAAAGAAGTGAATTCTATTTCATCAGCTTCACCTCAAAATTCTGGTGGTAAGAAAAAGAACAAAGGGAAACCTAAGAAATATTCCACCCAACAGGAACAAAAGAGCACCCCTGATGATACCAAACAGAAAAGGAAATTGAAGTATCCTTGCCTATTGTGTGGTGATGATCACTTTTCTAAAGAGTGCCCCCATAGAGACGAAGTTCAAAATTTTCTTAAGGGAAAACCCACACCTCCAGTTCTCAACGACCCCTTCCCTGCTCAAAATCAACAATCGATCGCTCACACTTCTTCTTCCCAAGGAGAAGCATCCACCACCGCACATGTTCTCATGATGCGTAGCGAAACTATCAACTTGAACACCCGTTCTCATTCATATGACTCTATTTCGACCAAGGAACCCGTTGGAAGTAATACTGAAAAATATTCCACTTCGATGTCTGACGTCACCGTACCGGCTGCTCCTCTCACTATTGAGAAGCCCTCGTTTGAGTCAGTGTTGCGTCCACCCAAGAGCACGATTAGAAAATTGGTTTTCAATCCTAATGCTTGGGCTGCTCAAAACTACAACATTGTAGAGGACCTAGCATAAGATCCTTGTCCTATGTTGACGCTCGAGGTCTTGCAAAAATGTCCGAATCAACGCAAAAATCTCCTCACTTCCATCGGTGCAATTGACCCGGATTCATTGAATACCATCATGTTCCGGCTAGAATACTTCAAACTAAGGCTCTTCCATCAATTGGCCTTTCAAGGTTCTACAAAAATTGCTGGGAAGATAATCCATCGTACTGTTTTGGATGAAGCAGCCTCTACGTCAGTCATGTTGATCGCATGTTGGAGAGCCATTTGTTCTCCCAAGTTGAACCGTTCTCCTACCACTTTGAGAGCCTTCGACATATGTGGCTTTAAACCTCATGGGCTGTTACAAGCTTTACCAATCGAGCTGTGGGGAAAGACCACAACCCTTAACATGGAAGTGGTCACTGCCTCGTTAGATTATAACATTCTGCTTGGTCATAATTGGTTTTACGCCATGACTGCGGTTGCATCATCTGTCTTCAGCATAGTACAATTCCCCCATCAAGGCTGAATTGTCACAGTCGACCTACTAGATTTCTGTACACTTGAGACCACTACTCACCCGAGCGATAACGTTCCTTCGATTGGACAATCTTCGCAAAAGTATTGGAGTGTGGGGGTTTTCCTCCTTAAGGATTCATCCCTTATGGGCGTCTTTCCTACTTCAGATCCCCCAAACCATGTTGCCACGGTGAACATGATCTCCTTGTAGATTTCATATATCCCTAACTCCACTGATTCATGGCTTGTAACTGATGAAGCCTACACACACCTTATTGGAGAAACTATGCCTTTATCACCCACTGAACTCACATACGAGGCTATCCAATCAGCGCCGGAGGACCCCTTAGCTGTGTTCTCCACCTCATGTTCTCTACAATGGACATCATCCGATCCTCTGCTACGAACTTTTCATTCTGATGAGTCTATTAAGGAAATCATGAGTGCAGATGATCCTCTGTGGGAAGACATCCATCATCGTTCGTCTTTCTGTCCCTTGTTGGATACTGTGAAGAACATCATTCACACCATCTTTACATCGGATGTCTACTCTGGCTCTCATTCTTCGATACTCGCATGTCGAACAGACTCTGAAGGAAAATTAGCCAACATTGAGCCTACCACTTTGATAGACATTTCGATTACTCCTGGTGTAGTGGAACACATTCAGTTTGGCCAGAAGTGTTCCCCTGAAGAAGTCATCGCCGCCACGACCTTATTCAAGCGATTCCGAGACGTGTTCGCTTGGACCTACGAGGAGATGCCTGGGATAGACCCCTCCATTGTTTTACACGAAATTAAAACCTATCCCGACATCAAACCCGTCTGCCAAAAGTTGCGATCGGTACACCCTCAAAAGACTACGGCAATCAAGGCAGAGATTGAGAAACTCTTGAAGGTCGTCTTCATTTACCCTGTCCCGTTGACAGAGTGGGTCTCAAACGTCGTCCCTGTTAATAAAAAACAGGGGACCATTCGTGTCCGTGTCGATTATCAGGATCTCAACAAAGCTTGTCCTAAGGACAACTACCCGACTCCTTTCATCGACCAGATTATCGACAATTGTGCTGGAAGTGTCATTTTTCATTTATGAATGGCTTTTCTGGATACAAGCAGATTGAGATCCACCTCGCTGACCAACACAAGACTACTTTCATCTGTCCTTGGGGAACATTTGTGTATTGCAAAATTCTGTTTGGTTTTAAAAACGTTGGTGCCACATTCCAGCGGGCCATGTCGTATGCCTTCCATGATGTGAAGGACTTTGTGGAACCCTACTTGGACGACCTCCCTACTCACTCAAAGCAGCGCGAGTTCCACTTAGATCATCTGAAAGCCATTTTCCTCAGATGCAGGCGGTACAATATCTGTCTGAATCCTCACAAGAGTATTTTTTGTGTCGAGTCCGGACGCCTCTTAGGCTTTATCGTCTCGAAAGATGGGATCCGTATTGATCCCTCAAAGGTGGAAGCCATCGTCGCTCTTCCACCTCCAACCAACATTACGGAACTTCAGAGTCTGCAAGGAAGAGCAACTTATTTATGACGCTTCGTTTGTAATTTTGTGCAAAAGACGCAAGGATACATGATATTGATGAAAAAGGACGTCCCGTTCATTTGGGATGACCAAGCTCAACGATCTTTTGATAGTTTGAAACATTCCATTACGCATGCCCCTATGATCCAACCACTGAATTACTGTCGAGATTACATTTTATATCTCGTCGCTTCTGACACCACTATCGCCATGGTTTTGGTATAGGAAGACCAGAATGCCCAAGAACATGTGATATACTATGCCAGTAAAGGTCTCATTGACACTGAAACTCACTATTCACATGTTGAGAATGTTAGGAACCCATGTCTTTACTTTGTTAGTATATTGTTGTTGGACGCATATGCTTTGTAAGTCGTCTCGTAGTATTTGTTGATCAATAGTTTATGTTACTGTTGTTGGCGCATATGCTTTGTATGTCGCCTGTAGTATTGTTGATTCATAGTTTGTAGTGGCCCATGGTTTTGATCCATAGTATTGGCGCCTAGACTTAGTATATAAGTGTGTGTTGAGACCTATGAAGGCACGGTGAAGTTATTTGTATTGAGCTTGCTCACAGGAGGTTGCCCCCTCGAAGTGGCTTGTGATCAATATAAAAGTGATTATGAGTTCTGTCATTTCTGCTATTTCGCATATTTTTATTAATTAATTGTTGCAGGTGCATCACATCTGGTATTAGAGCACTTTCTTGGGCTCGCTGGGTGAAATTTCTGGCAAAATTTTTTTCGCATCTATTGCAGGTTCGGATTTGGGAATAATCCCTATCCGCTTAACTGTGGGAAGTACTTGGGCATAATCCCTAAAACTCATTGTGAGGAGTACCACAGGAACCCCGAAGTAGCTGGCCCATTGAGAGGACCTGCCAGCGAAAAGGGCAACGACCCCTACTTGATTGACTAGTTCCCACCCGTGAGGTAAACCAAGAGCTGTCGTTTGTGCAAAACAGTTATCAGTTTTACCTGAGCCGTGGAGTGAGGGGTACTTCCCCAATACGCAAGCCGTCAGACAGCATTGGTGGCCGAGTGAAACCCTTGAACTATTAGGAAGCCGCACATACCTGGGGTCCATATCTATTTTCAGCTGAAGTGTTGTCGATCGTTGCTGTACCGTTTTAGATCCAGTCGTTCAGATCCATTTTGCAAGCCGTTCCAGATCCAACCATTTTCAATCCATTTGATGCCATTTCAGATCCCTTCCGAGCCATAGCCACTCCAGTCTGTCAAAAAAAAAAAAAAGAGTATAAAATTCAGTTTTTTCTCCATATCTCCCTTGTTTTCACTCTGTTTCCCTTGAAATTTTCGGGGAACCCCTGTCATCCCATTCTGCATATTTCATTCCTGAGGACCCTATTCCCAAAGCCTGAAATCCCACATTTGTCTATTTTTAGGGTTTCCCATAACTTCCTCAGATTTCACCCAATCACCTTCAAATTTTACCACAGAGTTCCTTTCTGAATTCTGCTTCTTTGTTCCCCTCTACCAAATTTTTCCATTCTTTCACCCGGCTTCTGAAATCCTCATTTTTGCTTCCCTGTCTATTCAACAGTGTCCAAAACCTAGTCAAACCCCAATTACCCTTCATATTTTTTCCTAAGTCCAGATTTTCGTTTACTGAAATAGTTTCTGTTTTTGTTTTCCTACCCATTCAACCGAAAAAAAAAGCCCATGGAGGACTCCAAAACCATGGTTATGGTTGTCACCCGTTCAGGAGCAAAAACCATGGAGGACACACTTGCAGCCATCCAAGCCAAACTCTAGGATCTGGATGAAAATTTTCTCGGCCTCCATCTTGAACATTCAGCTATGAACAACAAACGACAGTCCGAGTCTTCATCAGACAATGGGTTCTCTTCTTCCAACAATTTCCATGGTCCGAAGCTTGGTTTTCCTCGCTTCAATGGTACCGATCCAATTGGATGGATCTATCGTGCAGAACATTATTTCAGTTTGCATAATAATTTTGATGTCAACAAAGTTCCGCTGGCATCCTTTCATTTGGAACAGGAAGCTCTTCAATGGTACCATTGGTACATCAAGGCTCATCGAGAGCCCAAATGGCCAGACTTTTGCCAGCTCCTTTTGCAACGATTTGGTCCTAGTGCTTTTGATGAATTCACAGGAGCCCTCACTAAACTTCGCCAAATTGGCACTGTGAGAGAGTATCAAACCGAATTTGAGAATCTAGCCAACCACACCGAAGGATTGTCTGATGACTTTTACCGGAGTTGTTTTATCAGTGGTATAAAGGATTCCATCCGCTCTGAGGTCAAAATGTTCTGTCCCAACACAATGATGGAAGCCCTAGGGTTGGCTAAGTTGGCAGAAGACAAGATTGTAGCCCAACAATGCTTCAAGCCCACTTTTGTTCCCTTCCGAAATATGGGTTCTCAATGACCATCTATACCGCAGGCTCCTCGACCAACTCCTATCAAGCATTTGTCTGAAACAGAGATGCAAGCACGTAGAGAAAAGGGGATTTGCTATAATTGTGATGAGAAATTCACTCAGGGACATCAATGTGTTCAGAAAAAGCTCTATCTCTTGGATGTGGATTCTCCGCCTGCCTCTGAAATTGGTGACGAAGATCCAGAAACACTGGATGCTCCGGTCGACATTCAGGAACCGCCTATTGACCCTCTGTCTCAGGATGACCAGCCAGAGATATCTCTCCATGCTTTAGATGGAATCACCACCCCCCAAACAATGCAAGTCAGGGGTTACTTCAAGAAGCTTCCTCTTACAATACTCATTGATTCTGGTAGCACTCATAATTTCATTGACCCTCGAATCGCCAAACAAGCTGATTGTCTTATCCATCCTTGCTCCAACTTTGAAGTCATGGTTTCCAATGGGGGCACCTTACCTTGCAAAGTGAAGTGTCACAATGTGCGTATTTCTATGGGAGATTATACCTTGCGCTTTGACATGTTTGCCTTGACCTTAGGTGGATGTGATGTGGTTTTGGGAACTCAATGGCTACGCACACTTGGCCCTATCTTATGGGATTTTGCTGAACTTTGGATGCAGTTTTCCCTCAATGGCCAAAAACACACCTTGACAGGATTACAACCAGGTTCTCTCAGCATCATCAGTTCACATTGCATGGAAAAACTCCTCAAGAAGAATTCACATGGTGTCATCGCTCAGCTCCATTCCATTCAGATGCAACCTTCAGCGGTCTCCACTACTCCTTTGGATCTACAACAAATTCTGGATCAATATACAGGTGTTTTTGCTGAACCAGTGGGATTGCCACCTTCCAGGCCAGAAGACCATCGTATTCAGATCCTTCCTGGCAGCGTTCCTCCCAACATCAGGCCCTATTGCTACCCATTTCACCAAAAAATGGAGATTGAAATGCTCGTTCGGGACTTATTAAAGCAAGGTATTATTCGCCCAAGCACTAGTTCCTTTTCTTCTCCAGTTATTCTTGTCTGCAAAAGAGATGGGTCATGGCACCTCTGCATTGAATTCCGAGCACTTAATCACCTCATCATCAAGGATAAGTTTCCAATTCCTGTTGTTGATGAGCTTCTTGATGAGCTTCATGGGGCTCACTTTTTCTCCAAGCTGGATCTTCGTTCTGGGTATCATCAAATTTGGGTTCATGAGGATGATATCCCTAAAACAGCTTTCCGCACACATGATGGCCATTATGAGTTTTTGGTCATGCCCTTTGGCCTCACTAATGATCCTTCCACATTCCAGGCATTAATGAATAAAATATTTCGACCCTACTTGCGGAAATTCATTCTGGTATTCTTTGATGATATCCTCATCTACAGTAAAACATGGGATGAACATCTCCAGCATCTGGATCTTGTCATGCAACTTTTCTCTGACCATTATCTCCATGCCAAGCAGTCTAAATGTGTTTTTGGATAGAAGGAAGTTGAGTTTCTCGGGCACATTATCTTATCACAAGGGGTTCGAGTGGATCCTGCCAAAATCGATGCCATGAACAATTGGCTACATCCTCAGACACTCAAGAGCCTTCGTGGTTTTTTGGGGTTGACTGGCTACTACCGCAAGTTTGTCAAGGATTATGGGAATATTGCAGCTCCATTAACTGCTCTATTGAAAAATGATGCTTTTACATGGACACATGCTGCTCAGTGTGCATTTGACAAACTAAAACAAGCTATGTGTACTACACCTGTTCTAGCTATGCCTGATTTTTCCAAGCCCTTCACTATTGAGAGTGATGCTTGCGGCAATGGACTTGGTGCTGTTCTCCTTCAAGATGAACACCCCATTGCGTTCACCGAAAAAGCCCTTTCAGGTAAGAATTTAGCTGCCTCTACCTATCAAAAGGAAATGATGGCTATTTTGCATGCAGTACAGAAGTGGCGCCCATACCTATTAGAGAATCATTTCTGCATCAACACTGATCACCAAAGTCTGAAATATTTCTTGGAACAACGTGTCTCCTCCACGGCACAACAGAAATGGGTTAGCAAACTCATGGGTTATGACTATGAGATCACTTACAAGAAGGGTAAAGACAATATTGTGGTAGATGCTCTTTCTCGCACATTTGATGCCCAAGGTTCTCTTTCAGCTATTTCTATGCCTGTTCCAAATTGGTTGCAATCTGTTCAACAAGGTTATGTCAATGACTCTTCCTTATCTCAAATCATCCAACGCTTGACCAACAACCCTTCTACTGTACCACATTACTCTTGGGATGGTGCTTCTCTGAGATACAAGGGTCGTCTGGTGCTTCCCCAGAGCACAGATCTTCAACAGGCTGTCTTCTATGAACTCCATGCTTCTCCATCGGCAGGGCACTCTGGGTTCCTCAAAACGTATGAACGGGCACGGCGTAACTTCTTTTGGTAGGGCATGAAAAGGACAATTCAATAGATGGTGGCCGAATGTGAGACCTGCCAGCGCAATAAGGGTGAAACATCACTCCTTCCAGGATTGCTCGAACCCTTGCCCATACCTACACGGATTTGGACATATATTTCTATGGATTTCATTGAAGGGCTCCCTAAATCTGGCGGGAAGATAGTGATTCTCATTGTGGTTGATCGCCTCTCCAAATATAGTCATTTTTGTGCTCTCATCCATCCCTATACAGCCTCTTCAGTCGCTCAAATTTTCCTGGACCAGATCTTTTGTCTTCATGGCATCCCTTCTTCCATTGTCTCGGATCGTAATGCGACTTTCACCAGTCATTTTTGGACTGAATTATTTTGCCACACTGGCACCAAACTGAAGATGAGTTCAGGGTATCACCCACAAACAGATGGTTAGACTGAAATTATCAATAAATGCTTGGAAAATTATCTTCGTTGCTTCACATCTGAACAACAACATCAGTGGGAAAAGTGGCTCCCTCTCGCTGAATGGTGGTACAATACCTCTTACCACACTGCCTCTAAAATGACCCCATATGAAGCAGTCTATGGTCAGGCACCTCCAGTTCTTCTTCCATACACCCCCACCAGTTCACCAGTTCAGGAAGTTGACACGGTCCTTCGAAACCGTGATCAGATTCTTCGCATTTTGCGGGACAATCTTCACATGGAAAGAAATCACATGAAGCAACAAGCTGATCAACACCATTCTGAGCGCACTTTTCAAGTCGGCGATATGGTTTTTCTTTGTCTCCAGTCGTACAAGCAGTCTTCCCTGAAACTCAAAGGGCATCTTTAGCTCGCTCCAAAGTTCTATGGGCCATATCGGATTCTTCAGAAGATTGGGTCCGTTGCTTATAAATTGGAACTTCCTCCTTCTTCCCGCATTCATCCAGTCTTTCATGTCTCTTGTCTGAAGAAAGTTCTTGGCACCAACATCAGTGGAAAAATGATTTTACCTGAACTGGATAATGAAGGATCCATCCTTTTGGAGCCGGAGGCCATCCTCAATCGGTGTACTCGTCAGCTTCGCTCTCGCTCTATCACAGAGGTCTTAATTCAGTGGCACGGCATGCAACTGGAGGATGCTACATGGCAACCACTCCTTGAGATTCAACAACAATTTTCACATCTAAAGCTTTGAGGACAAAGCTTTTTTTAAGGGGGAGGGGATGTTAGGAACCCATGTCTTTACTTTGTTAGTATATTGTTGTTGGACGCATATGATTTGTAAGTCGTCCCATAGTATTTGTTGATCAATAGTTTATGTTACTGTTGTTGGCGCATATGCTTTGTAAGTCGCCCGTAGTATTGTTGATCCATAGTTTGTAGTGGCCCATGGTTTTGACCCATAGTATTGGCGCCTAGACTTAGTATATAAGTGTGTGTTGAGACCTATGAAGGCACGGTGAAGTTATTTGTATTGAGCTTGCTCATAGGAGGTTGCCCCCTCGAAGTGGCCTGTGATCAATATAAAAGTGATTCTGAGTTCTGTCATTTCTGCTATTTCGCATATTTTTATTAATTAATTGTTGCAAGTGCATCATAGAGAAGCTCGCTCTCGTGGCAGTCATAGCCGTGCAGAAGTTTCGACATTACATTTTGCTTCGCACCACCACCATCATCGCTGATTCGAACCCCATGTACCATGTTCTGACTCGTCAGGTACTTGGGGGAAAGTATTCACGTTGGATCGTGATATTGCAAGAATTCGATCTTCTTTTCGAAAAATCCAAGTCGAAAAAGTCTTTGGTGTTTACTGAGCTCATCTGCGACCTCCCCCGTACTGATGTAGAATTTGAGCCAAATGACTCTTTTTCAGATGAGTCATTGTTTCTTATCAGTACGTCTTATCCGTGGTATGGAGATATCACATTGTATCTTCAAACCCAATGTTTCATCCTCGAATTGTCTCGTGACGACCGTCGTCGCATAAGCCACCATGCAAAGTATTACCTGATCATTAGTGATACTTTGTACCGTCATGGTATCAACTCTATTCTTCAACGTTGTCTGACTCATGATGAGGCTGAACATGTTCTGAATGACTGTCACGCTGGGGCATGTGGCGGTCAAATCTGTAGGATAGCTACAGCCTAGAAGATTTTGCATGCAGGATATTATTGGTCGTCTATCTTCAAAGATTGCATCAAGTCCGTAAAAAAATGTCCTGCATGTCAACATTTTCATACAAAAAAGCACACCCATCTCGCCCCGTTACACTCGGTTATTACCGTTGGCCCTTTCGCTAAATGGGGCATCGATTTCATGCATTGTAAGCCTACCTCGACCGGGGGGCATAGTTACATCATTGTAGCTATGGACTACTTTACAAAGTGGGTCGAGGGAATGCCTACATACAAAAATGACGGCAAGACCACCGCACTCTTCATGTTTAATCATGTAATAGCGTGGTTTGGAGTTCCTCAAGCGATAGTTACTGAGCATGGCTCTCACTTTATGAACCATATGGTTGATGAGTTGAAGGATAGATTGGGTTTTCGCCATGAAAACTCAACACCATACTACCCACATCCGAACGAACAGGTCGAGTCCATTAACAAGGTCTTGAAAACTGTGGTCCAATGCATGGTGGGTATGCACAAGGCCAATTGGCATAACATGCTCTTCTCTGCACTTTGGGATTATCGAACCTCCATTAAAACCGCCACTAGATTTACTCCCTTCCAATTAGTGTATGGATTGGAGGCGGTCCTTCCTATTGAGTGCGAGATTCCATCCCTCAAGCTCTCCATCGAACTTCTCCCAAACACTACTTCCAAGTAAGAACGCTTCCTCTACCTAGATAAGCTCGACGAGACTCGCCGAGATGCCGCTCTTGCCAACGAGGCTCATAAGAAACACATCAAAGCACAATATGACAAGTCAGTAGAATCTCGCACCTACAACGAGGGAGATTTGGTCCTCACATATGACCAAAAACATGATAAGATGGGGCAAGAAAGTTTGAGTCCATGTGGCATGGACCTTACATAGTGAAATGCGTCTTAGAGAAGGGAGCTTATGAGCTTGAAGACTACAACGGGATATATTTGGGTGAGCCCTGAAATGGGTTCTACCTAAAGAGATACTATGCCTGAATATTTCACGCATAAGTACTTTTGTATATACTGTACATGGCGTGTGTGTGTTTTTGTGTGGTGTGACGCTTTGATTTGTTGCGTGTTTAGATCTTGTTTCGTTTCTTATACCATGTTCTATCTGCGTGTGCAGATGTAAACGTGCTATGGATTCACGGACGGTGCTAGCAAGCATACCCATAAAATTGCTTCAGCAGCCTGGGTACACTATTCACCTGTTGGCGAGCTCATTAGCTCAGGGGGAATGTGTCTAGGTTTTACGACCAACAATGCTGCAGAATATCAAGCAGTCATTGGAACCCTAACCGACGCTATTTCTTTGGGTATGGACCATGTTGTCATCCATTTGGATTCTCAACTAGTGGTCTCTCATCTTAATCGATTCTATGCCATCCGCGATCCTACCTTACTCCATCTTTATAGATGAGTCCATCTTCTGGAAAGGTCCTTTGAGTCTATTCAGTACCTGCACATTCCACGATATGTTAACACAGTTGCCGACTCTATGGCCAAGTTTATCTTAGATTGGTACATTGCACACACATAAGCATATTTATGAATTGTTAAAAGTAGACATAACATGTAAATAACACATTTTATAAGAAAACACATAAACAAGATCACACCATTCATCCATTTAAAACACATAATGTATAAATCACTGGAATGTCTCCCTATATATATATCATAAAAAGTAGTGTTGGTACAAAATCTGAAGCACGACGGCTTTCAGTGAGTCTCTATAAAATCTGAAGCCTCATAGCTTTCAGTAAGTACAAAAATATGAGGCCTCTAAGCTCTCGGTACATGATAACAACATCAGGACTAGCACCTGGAATGTAAACCCCGGGTCTAATAGCTCTAGCTTGCTGAGTGTGGAAACAGTCAACTACTCTCGCAACCCTGCGAAGCAGCACGTTGAAGCGCGCAGATGCTCCAACCGTATACACCTACATGGGCCGTGGTACCTCATCTACTGTTGGCTCTGGAACATCTAATGTAAACCCACTCAGGTTCGCATAGACTCCGTCCATCTCTACGATGGTGGCATGTATGGTTGGAGCCATGACTGCTCCCTCTCCTCTCTCTCTCCTCGCAAGAAGAGAGACTCCTACCAGTCGTACGGGGCCCACATCTGCACACACATGTTGTTAACTCGTCAGCACTATAACAAAAAAATCATAAAAATACAAAAATAAAAGTACAAGGGTTATTGTTCTTACCTATGTCTCCCCATGCTGCTCCCTCAGGTAGTGCCAAGTCTGGGTCATCTCTGTAGTCCGTACCGCTGTACGGGTAATCCTATACCATAAGAAACTGGCCCTCTAGCCAGCTGAAGAACTCAGCACCATATGAGATGATGGGGCCCCCAACATGTCGGTCCATCACCTCTTTCCATTTAGCCATGTGAGGATCCCTAGGATCCCTGTCATCCAACGGCACCTGCGGGCGCAGAAGGGGAACTCGCTCCAATAATAACAAGATCACTATCGACCTGTAGCCGAATTGTTTGAGCTCTCCCCACCGACACTTGGTCAGCTAATCTCGAATGTTCGCGAGGAGTCCCTCGCACCAGTTGAAGATCTTCAAAGACATACAGTCCTCCACATATAGCATCTTAGACTGAGTAGCCAAGTGAGGAGCTTGACTCCCTGCTATCCTCATAATTGGTGAAGAGAATGGCATGCAACAGATTCTCTTGCACATCTTTTATGGGAATCTTCCCACTAGAGGAACGAGCATGAGGAATGCAGTGCTATAGGATCATGTCCTCCATGGTCTAATCACTTCCCTGTGATCTAGTAAGAAGCACATTGTCCCACCTTCGGGACAATCCATTCAGAAAGTAGACATCCTCGACATATATAGTAAGTACGTGCTCACCGATCACAAAATATTGTTGAGCCGCATCCCAACATCTAAGCATATGCGTCAATAGGGGGATTTGGGATCTCATTCCCTAGATCTCGAAGAACTTTAGAAGACCACAGTTCCTCAGCACCGTCACACACAATGGATCGTTTTCAATTTGCATATCATCTACCTCATGCTCCCGTTCACGCCACTCCAAGACCATTTTGGCTACTTGTAACCTGCCAAAAGGAGAGTTTAAACATTGTTAATCCTCACTTCAACCACTGAAAGGTCTTTTTTTGGGTTGGGATTGTTCGTTGGGTTGGACGTTTCCGCTGTTGCACCCCGCCATTTATGATAGTGCAACGTAGTCGTAGTCCATCTTTGCGGGAGTTGTGATGACCCAGGTTCGTCACAGTTCCCGTAATGGCCACCTACGATGACTTGAGGATGCAATAGCCCTCCACAAATCCACTCAAAACCCAAAAAAATAAACAAAAATAAAAAAAATGTAAACCACTACAATTATGCTTGATGAAGTTTACAGTTACCTACTTCGAACGGTGGGTGAAATGGTTGCTCGTAGCTCCTGGAATCGACAAGTGAAGTTTTGGCTCCAAATGGCACTTCTCCTCCCAAATTTGGCAAATGAAACAATGGTGACTCTATTTGACCCATTTTTCTATTTATAGATTAAAGGAATATTCGTTTTTCAAATATTTGATGCCTTTAGGTCATTTTCTATAGTTTAAATAATTTTTAATTGCATTTGAATGCTTGGTTGACTATTTGACGTAGTTTTCACATGTACAGGAGTCATTAAGTGTCTTTTTACGCCGCTTTCGTGTTGGAACGATCATCTCAGGTATGAACACCCCTTGTGTATTTTGTCATTATCTTTTCATTCATTAGATTGTAATTATTTAATGATAATGTGCTTACTCTTTGTTCTTTCTCGTTCTCTTGAAACTATGAGAATAAGTTACCGAGTTACGATTTATCAGTTTTTCGGGCTCGTTAAAATCCTACAAAAAAGGAACCCCCCGCAGTCTTTCTTTAATCTCTTTTCAGGCTCTCAAAATACGAAAAGATTGCCAAGCGAACTTGTCGCGTTCACACTTGTTAAAGAATTTGAATGGCCGTATTCCTGGTGATAGTTTACCCCTTTTTCGGACCAGGGGGGCACTACTTATGAAAAAGGTATACTCCAGCCGATCATGACTGGAAGAGTCCTCTCCCGCATTGTTTTACCCTTTTTTGGGTGATGAGGCTAACTTTACGAAAAAGGACCATTGGAGTCTTCTTTAGTTCTTTTCAGACTCTCTAAACATGAAATGACGACCGAGTTTACCTTCTATGTACTTGTTAAACTTTTACATTGAAGGGCCCGCCATGGGATGAACCCGTCCTATCCTAGGTTCGGAAAATATTTGGGATTGGACTCATCTATGAGATGATTTATACCGAGCATCTGGTTACCCTCATCAAGCTCGTAAAAAACACATGAGGTACTCATCGTTCATGATGGGGAAAAAGGAAAGATTTTGTGTTACACCCTTTATCAGTGGCAGTACCTACTCATTTCTTGAACATGGCACTCATTTGTATTTTCATACTACACTTGGATCATCCGTTTGTCCTCAAGTTTGACCTGTTTCCTGTCTTGTTACTCCTTTGAGTCATTCAAAGAATGCTTCCGTCATCAGTTGCATTAGGAGTTGGTACCATAAGTTGTCAAGTCAATAATTCCAAGGCATGCCATGCCCATGTTCAAGAATACTCTCACTATTCATTATCTGCATTCAGTACACCTTCCATCATGTCGGTCTACTCTAAGTCAGTCTTGCATGTTACTGTACCATCCGATCTTCTCTACACATCCTTTGTTGTGTTTCGTGTCAATGATGGGGGATTCATCGTGGCCGTCCTTCGATGGATTCATCCTTGTCGACTTCCAAACATCATCTGAGGATCGAATCTAGAAACCAACCAAGTACCTTGGACCTGCATGCCTCAATGGTAGGTTACCTTGCTTTCAACATGAGTTTACATCATCGACTCTTGATTGAAATATTCCGTCTCGCGTTCGAATTCAACTCATTTATTCACGCTTGATGATATGTACTGTGATACCTTGGGGATCATTGACATCAATGGTGATTTCCCTCGCACTTGTTAATAGTATACATCAATGACCGGTAATCAATTGGTTTCTACCATGTTCAACGTCAATACATTTGTAATTACATGGATAGATTCGTATCATTGCGGGTTCAACTTGAAGACCCTGGGGAGTCATGTTTTACCCAGGTTGCGATGGAGTTTGTATTGAGTCATGTCACACGGATCCACATTTGTGTTGGTCGTGGTTGTGTTACCATCTCATCATGATCTACGCTTGTGTCTAGTAGCCATGATTGTGTTCAATCAGTCATTACTACCATGGATCTACATTGTATTGGTCGACAGCCATGTTGTATGTCATATGAGATTGTGTACTCAAAGTCAGTTGTACTGCAACAGTGTCCTTCGTCCGACAAGCCATTTTCGTTCATTCTATCAAAGCATTTCACCTATCCAAATTTCAACAGCTTCATGCTTTGGGGGGCATTCTATTACACCTAAAATATTACCATTAAGAGACTCAGTGTATACATCCCTAAATTTTCATTGGCTAAGTCATTAACTTGGAAGAGATGCCATTGCATTCATGCTAGGTTTTGAGAGGCCATCGCAGGCTGCACTCATGCAACATGCGACATCGCATCTTGCTTTCTTACTGGGTGTGACGATGTCAGTTAATAGGAAAAAATAGCTTCTTCGAGCCCATTCTCGAAGCTTGCTGACTTGGATCCTTATCCCTAACCTCTTGGGAGAGCTGGCACTCGGTTCCTAACCTCTTGGGAGGATCTCCTATCTCTCTCCTACCATATCTCAACATATCCTATCCATATCCTATCCACTTGGTCCTATATAAGTGAAGCTCTACCCCTCTCCAAAAGGAGGAAGTCTACAGTGTTTACATGCTGGTGAAATCATCATTGAGAGATCTCTACTCATCCATTGAGAGACTCACACTTCCTTGGGAGGATATGGAGTTTGGCTTGGATGGAGAAGGGCTACTTCGTTAAGCTATGGTTGTAGTCAATCTTCTATGTACTTTCCCTATATTTACAATAATATAAATGCTTTCCACCAATATTGTTGTGTTGATAGTATTGCATAGTTTACCTACTTAACTGTTTACTTAGATCTATTATTGTATAGATGCTCTTTACTTGTTTGCAATGTTCTGTGTATCTTGACAGGTCTTGCAGCTGAGATCTGACGACCGCAAGGCGTGGAGCAGCATTAAGGAGAAAGGACTTCAAGTCTAAGGTAAGACATCTAGTGACTCAATCCTTAATTAGATATAGCAAAGTGGTTCATAGTTTGTACTATTTGTTCTAGACTCACATTGAGCTAGGGAGATCTAGCTCGCGTCCCCTCGAGTGGATTCTTCATCAAACATAGTGGAAGATAATTCCCATGATTTTAGTAAAGACAACCTTTCCTTGGAGAAGAGTTATTCATATTTTGGTGTATGTTTTAAAATTTCTAAAATATCTCTATTGAAGAGCACCTTGAAGATGATTATAGATCTTATTGCATGTTAAATCCATGATCTTCAAACATATTCTATCAAAAGTTAAATCAAATAATATTCTAAAGGAAGTTCCCCCATAGTCTAGAACACATTTTTATTCACATAAAGAGAGGAGCCCCACATAGAAGCATCTAAACACCTTTCATTTGATGTATTTAATGTTAAACTTTTAGAGCAACCAAAGAAGAGACATAGAGCAGGTGGAAAAGGATTAAGCCATTCTTCAGCATTGATCTTCAAGCCAATGATGGTATTATATAGTATATCAATCATAGTCACCTCAAAATATAGATATGACTTCCAAGTCATTAGTGGATAGGTATGACAACTCAAAATGTGATAAGAATAACAACTCACATGAGAGGTGATGTTGGACTTTGTGATTACAAAGGGACTTACAGTCCCCCTCTCAATCACAAGTCTGAATAATTACACTAGTAAATTAATAGGAACTAGTATCATCTTCAATATGAAACTTCTGAATTGAGATTCGATGAAGATGGGTATAAAAACACGCCAATATAGATGTTGAAATTTGAATGAGAGATGAAATTTTGGAAGTGAAAAATTTTCGTGTCTGAACATTCCTTAATTATGCTAGAAGAAGCTAGCGTCTTCCGCTGATTTTGGTGAACAAATAGGATCATTGAGCACACTTTGAATTTGGACATAATTAGGTGTCGAACATCACACAAATAGATGAATAGTATGTTGAGGAGACCTATTTACATGTTGGAATTCCCACATCATGATTTGAAGATTTGAATATGTTTTGAAGAGGAGATCAGATGCCATGTTGAAATTCATTGATTTGAATTTTAGATAGTTACTGACCAATTGTCTAATTTAATTGATAATACTTTGATTCTTGAAGCTTGACTATCATCGTTGATGTTCCCATCCTATTAGGTGCAATGTGAGAATAATGTGGAAGGGATCCATGTTTAAGCTTTGAATTCTTCTACAATAGTTGATTTAGATGCCATGCATCTAGTGGTTTGGGTTGACCACCAACCAATTTTCATTTCATCAATGTGGTGGTTTAAGTTGACCACTAACCTTTTCACTTGATCTTATTCTTGCATTAATTTTTGTAGTCCCCCCCCTTAAGGTACAAGGGAGTACCAACTTTTATTTCAAAATACATGTAGAATGGGGCCCCAATCATGCCCAATCATGCCCAAAATCATCTTGAATCACTGATTGAATTTTGTTTTCTTTTGTAATTTCACTATTCAAATGTTCCTTTACCCATGTTTGCACTAGACGGTAAGAGTTCTTCAACTTCTTGAATTCTTGGTTCCATTTCCAAGAACTTATCTATCCATGATTGATTATTTTATTTTTATCCCTTTTCTTCTTTCACATTTGTTTGAATGGTGATTTGTCTTCCCACAATGAAGACAAAGATGGAGATCAAAACAAGTTGTCTCCAAATGGAAAAATCTATGACAATGTTGACATTTAGGAATTTATTCCATGTTTTTGTCATCAACTACTTAAATAACTTCTTCATTAGCTTCTTGATCGTTCAAATCTTCATCAAGAAATCATGCACTCACAAACCAAATTAGTTTGGAGTAATTTGGAATATGAAAGATGTTGTCTTTTTCACATCCTAAACCATGTTGATTTATGTTGGAGTGTAATGCTTCCCAAGGTTTGATGATCGTCTTGGAAAGATCATGTTGTACTTGATGATGTTCTTCATTAATGTTTTCTTCAAATTCAAATTCACATTCACTGCGGCTGGCATCATTATGAGCTTCTTCTTCTGACTCATCTTTAGAACTTATCAATTCACTAAATGATTCATTTCCATGACCAATTAGGGAATCCTCAATCATAATATCTTTATCAACTAGTTTTACTAGATCACTTGTATCACAAGTAGCATCAATATTTTCCATTAGGTTATTTGTATCACAAGCTGTATCAACCATTTGAATTAGGTCACTTGTGTCAGAAGATGCATCAACCATGTTTTCTATTAGCTCCTCCTTTTCAATTAATGTTGTTCTAAGTGCTTTAATCAATTGAACTTTCCATTCAATTTGTTAGTGAATATTAGAAAGCTTATTCTCCAATTTTTCTAAGGCACCTTGTCGTTCTTTAATTTCTTGATTTGCATTTTGTAACCACTTTTCAATTTTACCCATGTTTGATTTCCAATTTTATCATGCTCACTTACTCTTATTTATTTTCATTCTCGCTTGATTTGATCTCAACTTTAGGGTGTCGGTTACTATTGATCATGCACCCCAAAGCATGATTTTACAATGATTTGACTTTGATTTTTATGATTCACTTGAACTCCTTATTCAAATTTCAGGTAGGTCCACTTTTACAACATGTTTCCAATTCAACCAAACAAACTTTGACTTAATGACTCAACATATGATTGAGCCAAAGAGAAAACACAGTTATAGATTTACAACAATTTTCAATCAATAAATTTATCTTTCTTCAATTTTGTTATACAACAAATTCCGCAAAAGAGCACAAATAGATAAGAAAGAGTAATCCACAACTTATTAATGAATAAAAGAGATTAATATCAAGTATCTTTAAGGGGGAAAACTCCTTATACAATGTACTAAATACACAAGACAAGACAAGATAAGACAAATGATTCAAATGAAAATGTCTCCTTGATATATATATATATATATATATATATATAGAGAGAGAGAGAGAGAGAGAGGCACAATTACAACTAATGGACTCAAGCCGACATCAATAATATAACAATAATAATGTAAAGTACCCAATTTAAGGGGGAAAGGGCCACAATTTTAGGGATTAACATGCCCCTCCCATTGATACGAGTGTTGTCCTCAATGCTTGGTTAGTTGTGTATGCTTTTGTATGAAGGACTCATATTCCCATTTAGAATCTTCTACTGGTAATTTCTTCCACTTGATGAGGCTCTCATTAATAACCCGATATCGTAGTTGTTTGGTCCTTGTTTTAGTGGTTTTTTTTAGGTTCCTGTATGAATTTTCCTTCTTCATCAAGCTTTTGAAAGATAATTTGAATTGGGATCGTGTCTCCTCTTACCTTCTTTAAGAAAAATACATGGAAAACAGGGTGTACCCTTGAAGATGAAGGGAGCTTCAATTTGTAATCCATACTACCAACCTTGTGCAACAATTTATAAGGACCATAGCACTTGGGTGCTAATTTATTGTCCTTATTTAGTTTCCTGAGGGAATTCTCTTTGTAAGGTTGTAGTCTCAAAAATACCCAATCCCCTTATTCAAAACTCCTTTCACTGCGATGTTGATATACTTGTTGTTTCATCTTGTTTTTTTATATAACTAGGTTGTCTTTCAATATCTAGAGAATTTCTTGTTGGTGCTCAAGGTGATCTTCCATAGGTTGAAATTTAGATTTTCATTTCAAGGGAGATGTGATAAATGGAGGTTGATACCCATAAAGTGCCATAAATAATGACATTTTTTATGACATGTGGAAGGAAGTATTGCACCACCATTCTACCAAAGATAACCATTTCACCCACTATGTTTGTTTAGCAATTGTAAAGCACCAAAGATATCATTCCAAACATGTGTTCACTATCTCAGTTTTCCCATCGGATTGAGGATAATAATATGAATTATGAACCAACTAGGTACCCAAACAAGAAAATAATTTAATCCAAAATTTTCTAGTGAAAATTGGATCTCTATCACTTACAATAATCTTGGGTTTCCATGTCGTGTTTGAACTATTTCAATGAATGCCATAGTTACTGTACTTGCATTAAAAGGGTGAGAGAGTGGACAAAAGTGTGCAATGCTTGGTGAGTCTATCAACAACCACCATAATAACATTCTTCCCTTCTGACTTGCGTAGACTTGTAATAAAATCCATTTGGACTTCCTCCCAAAGTTGATAAGGTATGTATAATGGTTGTAATAGACTTGGGGTCTTAACTGTTTCAACCTTATTTTGTTGGAAAACCAACATTCTGCCATGAACCTTTGAACATCAGATTAAGGCCTTCCCCAAAAAAATCCTTCTTGACCCCATAGTAGGTTTTTAGGAATCCCGAGTGCCCTTTTATAGGAGAGGTGTGTAATTCCAAAAGAACCTTTTGTTTCAGTTGGGAGTTCTTACATATATATAATCGATCCTTATACCATAGTGAATCATTTCTCCACAAAAAAGTATCTAATACAATGGGATGCTTTTGTAGCTTTTGAATGAGCGTCCATACCGATAGGTCATTCTTCCACTCTTCTCTTGCTTCTACTATATAATCGGTTTATATAATAGAAATAGCACAAAGTAATGCCTCAACATCCTCATATTTTCTTGAGAGGGAATCTACCACCATATTCTGTTTCCCTTTTTTATAGATGATGTTAAAGTTGTATCCCAACATATGGGTTACCCATTTTTTTATTCTCTTTTGAATATAGTCTTTGTTCCAAGAATTATTTAAGAATATCATGATCTTTTTTGACCTTGAAGTGCCTACCTATTAGGTAAAGACACCATTGCTTAAGTACATGTAGTATTTCAAAAATTTTCTTCTCATAAATGGGTTTGTGTAAGTTCTTTCCGATTGGGATATGGTTTTGGGACCAATTTTGGGAACTATGCAATGAGTAGACCGCAAGATAGGTCGACCAAGGGACAACATGTGTAAAAGAAGGAAGTTAGTTAGAAGTCATTAGGAATTTTGGGTTGATTTGTTGGGATAAAGACCCATTGTAAAATGTATAAATATGTAACTTGGATTTCGGGATAGATAGCATATATGTTTTAGGAGAGAATGCATATATGAGTGAGGAAAGGAATTGGGTATGTCCGAGGCAGAAGGTATGAGCACAGTGCCCATGTTTTGTAAAGACTATTCTGAATAATAATAAAGAAGTTGGCCATTTATGGATGAAATGACTATGTGTTATGATCTAGATAATGTTCTGTTTACTGTGCACATATCATGTGTTTTCTTTCTGTTGTTATTATGAATGAGTTATATGTTTTTGTATAAGGATTATGAATGCTTAGTAGAATGGTAAAAATGAATGCCTTCCATCCCTTTAACATTGCGGAAACTTGGATCCTAGAGCCCCCATAGATGCCTCGAGTGAGATTGCATCTACTTGCAAGTGATTCCGAAAGAATTGATATCTAAGGGTTTTGTTGGTGAATTAATGTTGAACCTTGGGTCTACCCACTACGCACCAACAAGTGGTTCCATTATTGGTACCTCTTCCCAACTACATTTTCATAAATGAAAGGGATTGTTGGGGAGCTAGGGGAAATGAATATCGCGTCTAAGCTCAATGCCAACCTAGTAAAGCGGAGAGCATACCGATTGAACCTTATATATAAGTTGAAAGTAACAGCATAAACCAATAGGATGCTGGAATTTGGGATTATTGAACCTATTGAAGAGTCAAATGGATCAACCTGATGGTGGTACAAGAAAAGAAAACGAGAGGAATCATAATTTTCATGGATTTGTGGAAATTGAATGATGCTTTCTTACATGATCCATTCCCTACCCCATTCACATATGAAGTTTTGGATAAATTTGGAGAACAACAAGCTTACTCATTCACTGATGGATTCTCTGGGTATCATCAAACCAAGGTTGCGTAGGAAAATAGGCATAAGACAACCTTTGCAATGGAATGGGGGTGCTATCAGTATACAGTCATGCCTTTTGGACTAAAGCATGCGCCAACACTATTTTCTCGAGTTGTTGTTCTAGATTTTAAGGAATTCATTCATAAATTTCTAGAAGTATATTTGGATGATTGGACAATGTTCAGTTTGTTGAAGGACCATATTGAAACTTTGTGCTTAATGTTAGACAAATGAAGACAGTTCTATATTTTATTGAACTTGAATAAGTGTATTTTCTATGCACCATTTGGTATCCTATTGGGTCATGTAGTACGTAAACAAGGAATTTTGGTTGATCCTACAGAATTGATGTCATTGTTGATCTACCACCACCTACTTCAATGCAAAAATGATGAGAAACTTTGGGTAATATGGGGTACTACAAGATATTTACTAGGGGATACACATAGATCACAGCCCCGCTAGAAAAACTATTGAAAAAAGAGGTCAAGTTTCAATGGAATGAAGAATGTTAGCAAAGTTTGGATACCTTGAAGCATAAACTGTTTACTACGCCAATTTTAGTATTTCCATATTGGAAGAAGGAATTCCATGTCCACGTAGATGCATCATCGATGACATTAGAGGTTGTTCTGGGTTAGACATGGGAAGGAGACTTGGATCATCCCATTTCCTTTGCTAGCAGGAAGTTGTAAACTACTGAACAAAATTACACTACGATAGGGTATGAAGGATGGGAAATAGTGTACGCACTATAGAAGTTTAGGAATTATCGAGATCACACTTTAATATGTACTTTGACCACTCTACACTACGATATTTAGTCAAAAAGCCAATGTTGGGGGGGTATATATGCAGATGGTTGTTACTATTTTAGGAGTATGACTTTGAAGAGATTGTGAAACCAGGAAAATTAAATTCAACACCTGACCATTTGTCGTGCATATTAACGGGGGAAGATGTAGGAAATCTAGATGACAACCTACTAGATACGAACTTGTTTGCAAAACAGATGGTTGATGATTACTTTACAAATATTACATGTTCTTGAGCACATGAGTAGCCCTGCTGGAATTTACAGTTGCAAAGAAGAAACAATTAGTAGTAAAAGCAACAAATTATCATCTTATAGCAGGAATTTGTATAAGTTAGGCGCAGAAGGTATTCTACAACAATGTCTATTAGAGCACGAAATGCCTATGATCTTATCATAGGAACATGAAGGAGTTGTGGGAGGCCACTATGCAGGGAAAGCAATGTCTCAAAATATCTTTCATGTAGGAATTTGGTGGCCCACCCTTCATAAGGATGTGAAGGAGTTTTGCAAGACCTGTGATGTATGTTAGAGAGTTGGGAAGTCATCAATAAGAGATGAGATGCATTTAATACCACAAGTTACATTGCAAGCTTTTGTTAAATGGGAAGTGGATTTCATTGGACTGATTAACCCACTAGAAAAAGGGTCAGGAACAAGATATATACTTATTGTGATAGATTACTTGACTTGATGGGATGAAGTAGAACCTTTTAGAGATTGCAGCTCACAGAAAACTACGTGGTTTTTATTTGAGAATGTTTTCATGAGGTTTGGATGTTCGAGAATTCTTATGAGTGATCAGGGGACCATTTCCTAAATAAAACAATTGCTTCATTGAAAGAATAATTTCATATTTATCACTAGAAGAGCACACCTTATCATCCTTAGGAAAACATAACCGTGGAAGCGTTTAACAAGATCCTAGAGAATGCATTGACAAAAATATGTAATGTGAATCGAGATGATTGGGACCTGAGGATTCCTGTAGTATTATGAGCATACCAGACAACATGTAAGAATTTGACATGATAGAAACCATTCCAATTAGTATATATCCAGGGGGAAATTATTCCCATGGAGTTCATAGTGCCGAGTCTGCGCATTTTTGCACTGAAAAAGCTCACAGATTCTGGAGCATTCAAGACAAGACTGTCAGAGCTAGTGGAACTAGAGGAAGAACATTTCATCATAGGATTTCATCAGCAGGTTTAGAAAGTGTGTGAAAAGGCATGGCATGACAGACATATTAAACATAAGAAGTTCCAGAAATGAGATATAGTTTTGATATATGACAATAAGTTTATGAAACACCCAAGAAAGTTTCAAACTCACTAGTTGGGCCCGTATGTGATAGAATTTGTGATAGACACGGGTGTTGTTTATTCGGGAAAATTGAATGAGGAAATCATGTAAGGATTTGTCAACATAAGTCAGTTGATATTGTATAGGGACAATTTTCCTTGCGTGGAGTATCCTGAGTGAGTAGTAGGATGAGAAAAAAAGAGATAGAGAGTAAAAAAAAAGATCAAGAGAATAAAGATGGTGAAAAAAAGTTTTTATATTTTTGTGAATGAAAGATAGAGTCTCTCTTGAGAGCTCCAAGAACTTAGGGTTTTTAGGATGAGAGCGCAGCGTAAGGGCGATGGCGGCTTGGGGAACTAGGTTTTCTGAACTATGGAGGTTCCGGGATTCAGTCCTACGGTGAATCGGCTGGCCTAGCATATTTTTGGTTGCTTCTTGAAGCTGTGTGGTGAAACTGACGGGGTTTGCTGGTGATGGAACTTGAACCCTTGTTGTGGCAGCGTGACGGACTATACGGGGAAGCGCGGGGATCTCTGAGGTCTGCGAGATGATGATAGCTATTTTCCTGATCGGTGGATAGGGGACCAGTCCCTTACATTCTGGGTTTTCATTCTGGGGTCTCTATCCTGTCAGTATTGTTGATTGTTTGGTTGGGGTTCGGAGATATGACTGATTTGAGGGACCATCTGGGGCGACATGGCAAGCGGCATAGAGCTGGAGGTGGATTACACCTCGGATGGGGATCGTGATAGAGGGATTTTTGATGTTGGAGATGTCAATGCTGCGGTATATGGGTTGGGGGCTTTGCTTGGACCCTTCATGACAGGCGGGGGGCCAGGGGTCTTTTCTGGGCCCATGGGTGCGATGGACTTGGATGGGCACCTTATTGCACTACCTACATCTGCCAGGGTTACTTCGCTGGTCATCTCTCTGGGGCTGGAGGGCTTAGAGGCTGAATTGGAGTCCTTTCGGTCATCTGCTGGTCTGGATACTGACAGGCCCGACATAGCTGGCCTTTTGGGGCGGACTCTACAACCCCAATAGGGGTTATACTCTAACTTCCCCTTTAGTTCGGATGCCTTGCATGTGGAGGGGCTCGAACCACTGTCGGGGAGTGGCAGAAGGCGGTCGGATCAGGGTGGCGGATTGGCTTCCTTTTCAGTCGGCAATTTGGTAAGGTCAGTGGAATATCGTGAATCTGATGATCGGGGACAGGGTAGCGGTGGACCAGGTTACTCTTCCAGTGGACATGTAGCGGTAGCCCCTGGCGGTGGAGACAATATACCAGTAGATGAATCCCTGCTTGCTCCATGAGCAGGGGTTTTTGTGAAGGCTGATTCACATAAAAATACTACTAAAAAGGTTAAAGAACGGAAGAGGAAGGATAAGCTTGTGCTGGGAGTGGATGTTTCGATGGAGGAGGCGGAGGATTTCTCACATATTGCAGTGGTTGGACATGTTCGGGGTAAGAGATTTGGTCACGGATTCCTCCAGCAATGGGCAGCCGAGCAGTGGAAGGATTTAGTGTCTACTGCACCTGAAATTAGGGTATTGACGAAAGGATGGTTCTCCTTCATCCTGTCGAACATTGGGGAGGTTGACGTTGTTTTATGCCGCCATTGGTCGATGTTGGGCGTCCCAATTGTTCTGAAACGCTGGTCACCCTTCTTCGACTCTAAAACGGAGAAAATTGACAAAGAACCGCTATGGGTGAAGCTTCCTGGGTTCCCCATGCATCTGTGGAACGAAACACGGTTTGCCGAGATTGGGAATTTCCTTGGCAACTATGTGTGTCCTGATTACTCTCATAATGAGACAGGATTTTATACGGTGGCAAAGATTTTGGTTAAAATCGATCTTCGACTGGGGCTATCGGCTGAGATCAATATTCAATCAAAGGATGGGGCCTTTGTTCAAATACTGGACTATGTGGGTGTGCCGTTTAGGTGCCACCGCTGCCACGTGCATGGACACTTGGTAGCCAATTGCCCATTACCGTTTAGGAATAGCAGACCGCTAGTCATTGCTGAAGCTGATGTTTGCACTGATCCAGAGATGACGGTGAACCCACAGGCGGTGGGGGATGAAGGTTTTGCACATGCTTTTGACAGCGGGGTGGACCATGATCCTGTGGTACCAGCCGAACAGTGTGGGATGCAGAGCTCCGAGACACATTTGGCACCTTTGGTGAACACGGGAATGGATATCTTTGGGAGAAAGGATCCGGTTGACGTGGGGGCTACATTTTGTACAACGACACCTTTGACCCGGGCAACCTCCAGGAAGCTACAAGAGCAGTCCTTTATTCATCGGGGTACATCCTCGAATCCCCCAGATATGTCACACCACATTTCTTCTGCTGTTTCATTATTTGCTGTCTCTAATGAATTGGGGGGGGGGGTTGTCTTGGGTCTCCTCCTCCAGTCTGTACAGATTTACAATGCCCTGTAGCTCCATGTATGCTGCCTGACACGGATTGTGTATTCACACCGTCCATTGTATCCACAAAACACTCTCCCAGTTCTGCGGGTCGTTGTATCCGTTATGCTCTTAGAAATAGGGTGATCTCTGCTGATGGATCGGGGGGAAAGGGACTTCCTGAATTGGCTTATAGTGTTGGGGGGAAAGGTCAGGGTCGAAAATCCCTTTTGTCAAAAGCACAAGACCGGGATAAAGTTGATTTAGTGATGGGTACACAATCCTCTATTGAATGGGCACTTAGAGCAGCGAAAGCCCTAGAAGGGGGTTTCATATGAAAATATTGTCCTTCAACTGTCGTGGGTTGGCGAGTCCCATTAAAAAATCGTCACTTTCGGAGGTTGGTGGACTTAAATCAATCGGATATTTTACTGTTGCAAGAAACTTTGGGTGGAAGTGAGGAGGTTGTTCGGGCTTTGGAAAATTTGCTACCTGGTTGGAAGTTTGTAGGAGTGGATGCTCGTGGACGCTCTGGAGGGTTGGCCTCGGGGTGGAAGGTGAAGAGTTGTAGATATGATAGTTCTTGGGGCATTTCTTCTAGTATAGGGTTGGAAGTTTGGGATGCAGGGATCGGTAGGATGATCACGGTTCACAATATCTATGGGCCCTATTTAAATAGGGTTGGATTCTGGGATTCCTTGTTAAGTATGAATCTCTTTGAAGGAAGGGATGTGATATTGGGTGGGGATCTCAACCTTTCTCTAGGGTCTTCTGAAGTTTGGGGGCCTCGGGCTGCTCCGGATCCATTAGCTAATTATTTTATACAAGCCTTTGCCAGGAAGGATCTTCTTGACATACTACCAACCAGGTTAACCCCTACTTGGAGGAATAAGAGATCTGGGGAACAAAGGGTGGCTAAAAGACTGGATAGGTTTCTGGTGGTTGATGTGTTGGCAATGGGGGTTGATGTTGTCAAGCAGTGGGTAGGATCTGGGGGGGTATCTGACCACTGCCCCATTCTCCTGGAGTTAAGAGGTGGTAGAGATAAACCCCCTAGTCCTTTCAAATTCAATCCTAGCTGGCTGAAGGAGGAGGATTTTCTTAAATTGGTACAGGCTCAGTGGGTACATTGACCTTCGGATTCTCTGGAGCATGCAGGCGCACACTTTCATCTCAATCTCAAGCGTATTAAAGAGGCCACTATTCTCTGGGATACTGCAAAAAGGGTGAAAGATGAACAGAATCTGAGGGCTGCTGAGCTGAATATTGATAGACTTCTACATTGTCAGGGTATGGGTTATCTGGATGAACTGAAAAAAGGAGAGCTGATGGAGTGGGAAAGATGCAGGAATGTGATTCTGTGTGAGAGAGAAGAGATGTGGAGAATGAAAAGTAGGGAAATTTGGCTTCAGTGTGGGGATGAGAACACAAATTTTTTTCAAGCATATGCTAAGGGGAGAAAATTCACTAACTCCATTTGGGAAATATCTTCTACTGAAGGGGAACTGGTCTCCAGTTTTGATGGATTGGCAGAGTTGGGTGTTCGACACTTCGGAGACTTATTCACCGCTCAACCTGGAGCCTCTATAGCTGAGGTTATTAGGATGGATCAGCTCTTCCCTCGTTTTGTGGGGGAGGAGGAGAAAAGACTATTGATGGAGGAGGTGTTGCCGATTGAGCTCTCGCAGGTTATGCACTCCTTCCAAAAAGATAAAAGCCCGGGGCCCGATGGCTGGCCTATTGAATTCTTCTTGGGATTCTTTGACTTCTTTGGGGAGGAATTATTGAATGTGGTGGAAGAATCAAGAAAGGCTGGGTTTGTACATGGTCCCTTCAACTCGACCTTTATAGGTCTCATTCCAAAAACGGACAAGCCTGAAAGATTTGATGAATTCAGACCTATATCTCTCTGCAATTGCATCTATAAGATCATCTCTAAGGCTATGGCAAGGCGACTCAAGAATATTCTGTCTCAGCATATTTCTTGTGAACAATTTGGGTTCTTGGAAGGTCGTCAAATACATGAGGCCATTGGTGTTGCACAGGAAGGATTACACACTCTGAAGGTGCAGAAGCAGAAGGGTGCAGTGATTAAGATTGATCTCTCTAAAGCATTTGATCGGGTTAGTTGGCTCTATATCCGAATGCTTCTAACACACCTGGGCTTCTGCTATGAATTTATACGATGGATTATGGCCTGCATCACCACGGTGAGTTTTGTTGTACTGATCAATGGTTCTGCTAGTCCATTCTTCCACGCTGGAAGGGGTCTATGACAAGGATGCCCACTTTCTCCACTGATGTTTCTCCTTGTTGCAGAAGGCCTCAGTCGTTTTATTCTAAAAGCAAAAGATGATGGTTCCTTTCGAGGCATATCCATTTCTCAGGTATTGTATATTACACATCTCCTTTTTGTTGATGACATTCTGATATTTTGTGATGGCTCGAGACAGGATATTGATAAGGTGGTTGAAGGTCTCAATTTACTGCAAGATGCAGCGGGTATGTTAGTGAATATTGACAAATCATCAATCACATGCTCGCATTTAACCGAGCAGGAGATTCACAGATTGGCTATCAGACTACCTTACAGGACTTTGGATATTGATGATGGGTTAAAGTACCTTGGCTTTCACTTGAAACCCAATGCATATTTGAAGGCTGATTGGCACTGGTTAATAGCAAAATTAGAACTGCGACTTCATGGATGGAGTCATAAATGGCTCTCGTGGGCTGGGAGGCTGGTACTGGTTAAATCAGTTTTGGAAGCTATTCCAGTGTATTGGATGTCACTCGCTTGGATTCCCAAAGGAGTCTTGGAGCAGATCCGTAGGTTGTGTTTTGCCTTTCTTTGGAAGGGTAAGGGTGATAATCAAGCTTTGGCGTGGGTCAGATGGGAAAAGATTGCGGTTCCAAAAGCACTGGGAGGATGGGGGTTAAAGAATATTTTTCTTTTTGCTAAAGCCTTGGGGGCCAAGGTGGCATGGCGACTTATCCATACACAGAGTCTCTGGACTAGAGTGGTATATCATAAATACATTGCTCCACTAACTCTACTCGATTGGATTAGGCAGGGCAATAAGTCAAGGGCAATTTGCTCGGTGGTCTGGAAAGTGGTGGTGCAGCATTTTCAGTTGGTTGGATCTGGATTAGTGTGGAGAATTGGAAATGGGCGATTTATACGTATTGGACTGGACCCTTGGGTTGGATGTAGGGGTGGACATGTCCTTCCTGTGGACTTAAGGACTTTTTTGGCAGCTAGAGGTTGTCATTTTCTGGCTGATATTGAGCATCCGGGATCATCCACTCGATGGCATCAGGGGTGGACCTCTGCACAGCGTCTTGAGATTCCTGATGACATGCTTGGAGCTTGGGAGGATTATATCTGGAACTTAAGATACTCGAATATTCGACTGACAGATAGGATCGATGAACTAATCTGGGATCACCATCCCTCTGGAATATACACCCCTAAAAATGGATATATCCAGCTGAATGTGGAAGTACATAACAGGGAATTGGTGTGGTGGTGGAAATATCTGTGGAAGTTTAAGTGCCCGGGTAAAGCTAAATTACTCTTCTGGGCTATATTGGAAAATAAGGCTCCAACCTGGGACATTCTGAAGAAATGATTCATCCAGGGCCCGGGGTTCTGTCCTCTTTGTAGGAATGCGGAAGAGACCATTTCTCATCTTTTTGTTCACTGTCGGTTTTCTCAGGCTGTTTGGGCTGATATTTGAAAATATTTGGATTTCAATGTGAGGTGGTGGGGAGAGAGTGTCCTTGACGCGTTCCAATTGTGGTGGTCTTATCAAAAGACCTCTTCCATCTGGGCTGCTCCATGTATCTTCGCCTGGGGTATTTGGATTACCCGAAATAAGATCATATTTTAGGACTGTAGGGTCCCGATGGAGAGTGTAGTGGCACAAGCTGTGGCTGTTATACTACACTACAAGGAAACTACCCAAGCGATTCGAACTCGTCCGGTGATCGTGGAATTGATTGATAAATCCATGTCGTGGGCATATTTCGATGGTGCTTCACTTGACCATCAATTGGTGTGTGGTGGGGGGGGCGTACTTTACAAATCTGAGTCCCATTATTTTCATATCGTGGCTGGTTTGGGGTGGGGTTCAAATAACTACGCTGAACTTATGTCACTTAGGCTGCTGATGTTATTTGCACTTGAACAAGGCTGTCTATCTCTATAGATATTTGGAGACTCCTTGATAGTTATTGATTGGGCAAAGGAGCTTACACATTGTCATGTGATGGTACTCTTACCTATCCTGGAGGAGATATTATGGTTAAAGCAGACATTTAATCATATTACATTTACTCATGTCTACAGGGAGATAAATGGGATGGCCGATCAGCTTTCCAAAGAAGCGACGCAACAACATATGACATTCGGCACTTGGAGGATTACTATACATTCCACTGGAGGCACCTACAGTTATTACCACAGGCCTTTCCATGAGGATTTTGAGGACCGGATGGAGCATTAGATCAGCTACTGTTGACCTATGATGGATACCTTCATTGCTTCTGTTTATGTGTTTGTTTATATATACACGGGCTGTATGGACCGATATTATTTTTTTGTTGACTGGAGATGGTCACTTCTTCATTTTTGAGACAGTATATGTTATATGTAGCCAATATATGAGGGTTGCATGTACAACCATATTCATTTTATTGATTTTGTATGGGACTTTAGATATGACAGTAATATGGGACAGTATATATGTGACAATGTAGGGATCTCAGTGATTCTATTACATGTGCAGAATGTAATTTTGTTCATCTTTTTGAAATAAAATTACGACTTTTTCCAAGGAAAAAAAAAGATGGTGAAAAACCTTGAAATAAAGAAACAAACAGATATGGTGATGATATAAGGGAAATAGAAAATGTCCCATAAGGAAAGAATAATCTTAAGATCAAGTAGAAAGAATGTAGGAAGAAGAATCAAAGTGTGGACAAAGAAAGTCAGGATGAATACCTGTGCAGTAGACAAGTAGAAGCATTAAAGAGCAGGCATAATCGCAGGACAAGAAATGCAGGGTCATAAATGCAAAAAAAAATGGCATTATTTTGACAAATTGGAAAATCTAGACTAAATCCAGACCATGATCCTCAAAATCAAGGCAAGCATTGAATGCACATTAAGGCCTGAAGAGGAATGACATAGATTACAGCAGGCTATAAAAGCATGTAAGGAGCGGCAAGAAAATGGCATATTCATTTGGACATTTAGAGTAGAGTGCCAACAAAGCTAAGTTGTAGATCCCAGTTACAGAAAACCATGGCGCCCCCAAAGGAAACCACATTTGTCTCACAGAAAAAGAAAACGCGCACTACACAGGGATTAGTTCCAATATAGGAAGAAACCTCAGGAGCAAAAGCATTAGGTTCAAGCCAAGCAAGATTTCTTAGGGAATATGTGTTATCGAGGAAGCCAATAATGAAGCCAGTTAGACTAGCCAAGTTGCCAAAGTATGACCTTGTGACACCAATGATCCCACCTGAGGTCATTATTGCGGGGGATATGTTGGGCGTAGCAGGAAATCTGTGGTATGAAGATCATGATATTACAGAGAAAAATAAGTTACCAGATCTACTAGGGGAGAAGTATATGTGCACCAAAAACATCCTAGAGTCACACGTAGTGATGTTTAAGCTACAACAATGGGAAACAAGACTGTAGTGAACATGAATATTGAACTTGCTGGAGATTCCAAACTTTGGAAAAATCCCGAAAATTAGCATCTGTGTCCAGTTACTGTTGAGTTGTGTCCACAGAGGGATCTTCTAGTTGGACAGGATGATGTTGATAAACACTCAGCTTATCGCACAGATCATAGGATTGCTAGTAGCAGGGGAAGACCCACTACCTTTGTTTAGGGACAAGATTCAAGAGAAAGAAATAACATAGAGGATGAAGGAAAAATAAAATATGCATAGAGTAGCACGTGGGTTGGACATCGAGAGAATTAATGATCATGTTGTCAAGTTTGTGACACAAGTCTTAGCTTTCAAATTACTCAGGAAATCTTGCAAAGACCAGGTGCCAACAAGAATGATAGAAACAACATAAAAGTGCACAATAGGAGTACATATGAACTCGACAACATTTTTGGTGAGTGAGTTCTTAATTGATTACAAGGAAGCATGGGAAAAAGGTACAATTTCATTATGCTTGGTTATTAATTTTGATTGCATTGGTTGCTTGTAGGGAGTTGGAAGAAACCTAGTTTTTGGACAATACACAAAGACCATGTTTTGCAGCATGATATGTTATCTTGTGGCATATCGTACACAATATTATGAAGATGAACAACAACATCACATTTTACATTTATAAGGAGACAATTCAGTAATGTATTGAGAACACACCACACATCCAACCCTAGATTATTGAAACCTACAAAGGGATTGCGTGTTTCAAATCAGGGATGCATCATATGTACATCCAAGCTAAAAGGGTTCCAGATGAACAATGGTTGCTGAAAAAATATAGACTAATAGAGCAAGATGTCAATATCATTGTGATTGACTAGGATGTAGAATATATAACTTCAGTACCAGAACCAACCCAAATAGAGACACAACAAGAAAGAGAATGGGAACAAGGAGAACAAAGAGAACAACAAAATGGTGTGCATGTGACACCATGTAGGAAAAAAGTACATGATAAGGAGGCCTCCTCACAACAACAAAAGAAGAGGGAGGAAACAAAGGAAACAATGACCCAATCATTAACTGAAGATGACTTGGAGAAGATTGGAGAGAAGGTCGTTGGAATTGATTTAATACTGAGAGGGGGGGTGAATCAATATTAATGCAGCTATGAACAATTTTAGCTTCTTTAACAGATTATTCTGAACTTAATCTTGATCATCAATTATGCACAAGTAAAGCATTCATCCACATATGCGCAAATCAAAGAACACAGAACACACAAAATTTTTATGTGGAAACCCAAATGGGAGAAAACCACAGAATTCTCTTTTATAATGAAAAATATTACATTTGAGGAAGCACCGACTTCCTGTGTACATCACCCATCCAAATACCACCATATAGACATTCAAAAAAATCCAGAGATGAAATTGAAAAGTCCATCCAAGAACTCTTAGAGTTGGGACTCATTAGACCAATCTCTAGCCCTTATGCCTCTTCAGTAGTGTTGGTGAAGAAAAAAGACGGAACCTTAAGGATGTGCATAGACTTTAGATCTTTGAACAACAAGAAAATCAAGAATAGGTATCATATCCCTAGAATTGATGAGCTCATGGATGAGCTATTTGGGGCAAAATATTTCTCCAAAATTGATCTTAGATCAAGTTACCATCAAATTCAATTGAAGGAAGAAGATGTGCAAAAGACTGCCTTTAGATGTCACTATGGCCACTTTGAGTTTCTTGTTATGCCTTTTGGATTAACTAATGCTCCAGCCACATTGCAAGCATGCATGAACAGGATCTTTTGCAAGCAGCTTAGAAAGTTTGTTTTGGTTTTCTTTGATGACATTCTCATTTACAACAAAACTTGGGAAGAGCATTTGCATCATTTAGAGGTTGTGCTGAAAACTTTGCATGAAAAGTCCTTGTTTGCTAAGTTGTCTAAATGTGAATTTGGTATGAAGGAACTCTTGTATATTGGGTACATTATTGGACAAGAAGGAGTGAAAGTGCACATGGAAAAAATAAGGGTTTTCCTTGAATGGCCAACACCAAAAAACATCACAGAATTCATAGGCTTCATTGGAATATGTACCTATTATAGGAAGTTTGTGAAAGGGTTCTCCAAATTGACTTCTCCACTCACTGATTTGAAAAATAAATATGCTCTCAAGTGGGATGAAGAGGCTGAAAATTCCTTCCAAAAAATGAAAGAGGTAATGAGTAGTTGTCCAGTACCTGCATTACCTGATTTTACTAAACATTTTGTTTTGGAATGTGATGCTTCAGGTGAAGGGATAGGGGCTATCCTAAAGAAAAATCAACACCCTATATCCTTTGAGAGCAGAAAGTTGTAACCACATGAGAAGATTGACTCCATCTATGACAAATAAATGTTGGCCATCATGCATGCCTTGGCCAAGTTTAGACAATACTTGGTGGGAAACAAGTTTGTGATGAAAACTGATCACAATAGTCTAAAGCACTTCCTCACACAAAAGGATCTTAATGAAAGGAAACAAAAGTGGGTAAGCAAGATCCAAGATTTTGATTTTTTTATTGAATATGTAAAAGGGAAGAATAACATTGTAGCAGATGCATTATATAGAAGACCTTCCTTTTCTCTCATGGACATGTCAAAAGATTGGAAAAACATGTTAATGGTTGAATATGCCAAAGATAGTTTTGCTTGTGATGTGTTAGATGGGATCAAAGGGGATGATAACTACAGGATTTTGAATGGGATGATATATTATAAGGGAACAATTTATTTGATTCAAAATTCAAAACTCAAGTACAAGATTTTGCAAGAAGCACATGATTCCCCCCTAGTTGGCCATCCGAGGATCTTCAAAACTTATAGGCAATTAAGGCAAAGGTTTTTTTGGAAAGGGATGAAGGAAGATGTTCTAAAATATGTGAATGAATGTAAGGAATGTCAGCAAAACAAATTTGAACTGACATGCCCAACTGGTTTATTGCAACCATTTCCCCTTCCAAAGAAAAAATGGGAGAGTATCTCAATGGACTTCATCACAGGTTTGCCAAAATATTTGGGAAAGGATTGCATATATGTGGTAGTGGATGGGATGAAAAAATTTGCTCATTTCTTTGTTGTTACATCATCTTTTAGTGCTGCACAAGTGGCTGATGTTGTTTTTAAAGAAATATTCATATTGCATGGGCTCCCCAAGAACATTGCAAGTGATAGAAATAGTAGATTCATGGGTTCTTTTTGGAAAGAACTTTTCAGATTGGTGGGCACTCAATTGACTCCAAGCACAATCTATCATCCACAAACTGATGGCCAAATAGAGAGAGTGAATCAATGGTTGGAAGGGTACCTAAGGAACTATGTGGGAGAGCAGCAAAAAGCATGGGTAAAGTGGCTACACTTGGGTGATTTTTGCTACAACACCACTTTTCATATGTCAATAGGAATGTCTCCTTTCAAATAATTATATGGTTATGAAGCACTCACCTTTGTTGAGCATATCTTTGGTGATAGTAGAGACCCAAAAGCTAAAGATTGGGTGGAAGAGATAAAGGTTTTGAAAGACAACTTGCAGGTTGCCCAAAATCAGCAAAAACAATATGCAAATCAACATAGGGAAGAAAGGACCTTTCAAATCAATGATTTGGTATATTTGAAGTTGCAGCCATATAAACAAACATCTTTCAAAAAGAAGGGAGCAAAGAAGCTAAAACCAAGATATTATGGTCCATACAAGGTAGTTTGGAAGGTTGGGGAGGTAGCATATGAGTTAGAACTTCCGGAAGGAAGTAAAATCCACAATGTATTTCATGTTTTATGTCTCAAGAAGGCTATTGGTCAGAAAATTGTCATTTCAGAAACACTTCCTCCTTTGGATAATGAAGGTCAGCTCATACTTGTTCCAGAAAAAAAAATTGAAGACAAGGGAAAGAAGATTAAGGAGCAAAACTATCAAAGAGTACTTGGTACAATGGAAGGATCTCCCAAGTGAAGATGCCACATGGTAAGAGGAACAAATTTTGCAGCATCCAAATCTGAAATTGCTTGAGGACAAGAAATCTTAGGTGGGGAGGATTGTAATGTCCCCATTCAAATAAATTCATGACAGGAAAATTCCACCAATCTTACTAGTTCCCTAGGTTGGATGGAGACATTGGGATTTGCAATAAGGGAGATAATAAATGATGTTTAGAAATTAGAATGGCATAAATATTTAATAAAGGAGCTAAATAAATAAATACAATCGAAAATCAAAGTGGCAATTGATCATGAAGACACATGGAGGATGTGGGACCCACACAAGCTAGATTTTCTATGCCACATGGCATCTTCCTCTTGTCAATTCGAATCCATAAGAAGTCAAACATTATTGGGATGAGTTGGAAGGCTCATACAATTGGAAATATGCATCATAGGTCGAATTGGTATGGAAGTGTAACTCCCATGGAAGAGGAAGAGTCAAATGAGAAGTTCTTGGACACTTGGGCTAGATTCCCTAACCTCTATGACAACAATGATGAATATGCTATGACAACTATGAAAAATTTCAGATCTGATTGCTGACATCTGATCAATATGACATGTTAGGCCTAAAAATATCCTCCAAGGGAGCGCTCATGGGAGTTAGAGAAGCTCAATATATTCCTAATCGAATTGGTGGAAGGTGGAAGGCTAGGAAGTGGAAGACAAGTGGAAAATCTTGGATCCTTCCCTAATTTGAATTGGCTTGGACCCTATGGATGGAATTCGAACCTTAGAATTCTAAGGATGTTTATAAAATACAGGGATCAAGTAAGAGAAGGTATTGTTGATCATTTTCAGCATTTGCTACTCTACTTGCCTTAGCACCAATTTCGAGGGTGAAAGATTCCCATCCTAGTTGGTAATTGGAAAGGCCATTCAGACATTTCATTTGGAGATTCAATGGAGTCTTATGTTGCAGGTGAAATCTAGAGGGCAGCTTCTGGTCACTTCTAGTTCATCTTGTTTCTCCAACCATTTCCAGGTTTCTCAACATATTCATGATCTTTGAGGTGGGGCACACTTGGTGAGCTGTTGTTCTCTTTAGGGGAGCTTCTAATGCACCATTATTTTATCATTTTATGTAAATGATATTTTATTCATATTCATAATATCTTCAAGTCGATATTCCAAGTGGAATTATGTAAATCTGATCATTAATGAGCAAATGGTGCCATTTTCCCCACTATGTTGATGTATGCCAATGATATGCTGATATATTCGAATGGACAAGTGAAAAAATGATGAATTAATGATGTATGGACTGTTAATAATGTGTTATACAAGTTTCATGTTCAATGTATAAGCTTTTGGAGTCATATTGTTCAATTTCATATCATTTGGAGAAGATTGCCTATCATTTCCCTCAAGGTCGAAACTAGTCTTTTTGTATCTGATTTGAGAGGGTCGTAGCAGACTTAATGAACTGAATGGTGCTTCATATGATACCATATTGATGTTCCCTAGATATCCTCTTATTCTGTTCTGAAATTCGAGAGGGTCTCATAACATTTGGAGAGCCATTTCTAGCATCTACCCAAGGAATTGAACCCCAAATTGCTAGTCTAATTCCCTACCTTGACCAGAATTCAAAGGAGAGTCGTAGAAGCCTTTTGAAGAATATAAAGCATCTATGAACCTCATAATAATGTCCTAATATCATCCATACACCTTCTCTAACAATTTGGGAGCATTTGGATTCATTTGGAGACCAAGAAACCAATACTAGTTAATGGTCGAACTAGTGGAAAAATTGAAATTTTCACCATTTTAATAAATTTATAAAAAGGGACATTACATCAAAGTTGGATCATCATCATCACTGCTTCTTCTATCTCGACCATCAATCTCCAATCTACTCATCATAGGAATTTCTACAGAGCCAACCCTTTTTCATGTTGGATGTAGGCCTAGCCTCCATGTAGGTCTTCATCATCTCTGTGAGCAAGCCATCAAGTAGGTACATCTCAGGACTTATTATATGCCTCTGCAAAACCTGCAAGATCTCCTAGCACTGATTATATGCCTTTGGAAAACCTGAAGGAGCATCTCAGGACTGATTATATGCCACTACAAAACTTGCAAGATCTCCCAAGACTGATTATATGCCTTTGGAAAACCTGAAGGAGCATCCCAGGACTGATTATATGCCACTGCAAAACCTGCTGAGATCTCCCAGGACTGATTATATGCCACTGCAAAACCTGAAGGAGCATCCCAAGGCTGATTATATGCCTCTTGAAAAACCTGTGTACCCTACTATGGTCTCATCACGTCCAAATCATCTCAATGTCAACGAAGCATGGCCCAGATGCACGTTACATAGCACTTACATCACCCGACATGGGAGAACAAATCTAATACCATTTGGAAAAAGGCTCTAGCCCTTACATATACACCATGGTAGGACACACCTACCACCATGTGAGAATGGCTCCTATGCATCTGCGTCTTCCGGACCCATCACTTCCCCCTGGAAGGAACCTCGATCTGGAATGCACCAAGCTTCTCTCTGGAGTACTCAAACTTCACTCTGGCTAGTGTCTTGGTCAACACATCATCTATCTGCTCGTATGTCACAACATATTGGAGGTTCACTACTCCTCTCCGCACCATATACCTAATATATTCATACTTGATCTCGATGTGCTTCGACTTGTCATGGAACATTGGGTTCTCAGACAACTTCTCACAACTCTGGTTGTCGCAATATATACAAGTACCATCCAACTGGAGATGAAATAAATTAGACAATAGCTTCCTCATCCATACTTCCTCACAACTATCCGAACAAGTTGCAACATACTCTGCTTCAGCTGTACTCAGTTCCATGCAGGACTGCTTCCTGCTAAACCAAGAGATCATAGCTGATACCATACTTGAAGCAACACCCTGAAGTGCTCTTCCTACAAATGGCACTACCTGCCCAATCTGAATCAATATAACCCTCCAAGTTAATCTTCTGATTCACATCATACTTGAGCCCATAATCCACCGTACCCTTCAGGTACCTCAGAATATGCTTTGCAGCAATCAAGTGAACATGTCTCGGATCCATCAGGAACTGGCTCAATGTGTTCACAACAAAGAAAATATTGGGTCTCGTATTCGTCAGGTACATCAAAGATCTAATCATCTGACGATACATCATGGCATCAACCGAATCTGATGAAGCATCACTCAATAGCTTTAGGTTCGATGTCATAGGTGTGGCCATGGCCTTGTAGTCCATCATCCCGAATCTCTTCAGGATATCTATTGCATACTTCCCTTGTCCAAGGAAGATTCCATCCACACTCTACCACACCTCCATGCCTAGAAATTAGTGCATCATACCCAAGTCCTTCATCTCGAACTCGAAAACAAGCTTCCTCTTCATGTTAGCAATCAACCCATCCTCACCTGTCACAAATAGGTCATCTACATAAAGTAGAAGTATCACTGGGTTCCCTTCCTCAACCTTGTAGTAAAGGTTGGAATCCGCTTTACTCTTGGTAAATCCCAAACTAGTCAGGAAGCTATCTATCCTTCCATACCATGCCCTGGGTGCCTGTTTCAATCCATATAGGTATTTCTTCAATATTCACACATGAGTCATGTGTCTCAAATCTGAGTGGCTTCTCCACATACACTTCCTCCTTTACTACACCATTCAAGAACGCTATCTTGACATCCATCTGGTGTACCTTCCACTTCATCACTGCAGCCAGAGCAAGTACTGATCTGATGGAAGTGTATTTGGATATAGGTGCAAATGTCTCCTCATAGTCTATCCCTTCTGTTATCACTAAAGTTAACTCTCGACTGCAAGAGAGCCAAGCTTAGAGAAATATTAACAGTATGTAGAGGATAGGAATGGTAGTTTGTAATCAGGTAGAAACAGGACAGAAATCATGATATAATACCGGACATGGCCGAAGCAAATATACATATAAAAGAGCTACGAGCATAACTTTGTGAAAGAAGTGAATCAGGTTCTGTATTCAAGCATTAAAGATTATTGCATATTAATCAGGAGAATCATGGTATGGATTGATAAGACCACACACAGAAAAAATAATGATAACATGTAACACAGTTATTAAAACAGAACAGGCTCATATGATCACAATCATTTCAAAGCAGTTATTTCATATAAAAGGAAACAATATACAAGCCTGTAATTCCAGTATCAGACTGTTCTAACCCTGCCTTAGCCATCTTGGCTGTAACTCCCCTAACTTTTACATTACAAATGATAAGATTTATATAATGTACAATATATGAGCTTTTACCAGCTTCTAAAAATAAATAAAAACAGTCTCTTCTTTGTCATAGGAAATGTGGAACTGCTCAAGTCAAAATCTATCAAGTGTCATTAAATTTGGATCTGATCCACCTTCTAATTTCCACATATATCCTCGAATATTGAATCACTAGAAATCTGGGATGATGTAGATAAGACTAATTGATCTTGATGTTAATCCTTTGCCTCTCGATGGAGTCTTGAATCTGCTCTCCAAAATAACATGTAAAGATAAACTTCACTTGTTGACTCGATATTTCTGTTTTAAAATTGTTGTCTACCTATTCATGATTTGGAGAGTTTAGGTGAGATTTATATCCCTTTGCTATCGGGTACTCTGCCACCAGCCTTGTCACCTATTAACTATTTGTATTCGAATATGATCTTTATCACCCTGGGCTTTTGTATTAAATTGTCTACGTGTAGCAAGAAGGTTGATGTTGTTAATTCCCACAAAATATTGGGCCAAAGGGAGTATCAAAAGAAGACAGATATGCATGTGACTGCTAATAAAATCCATAATCAGTTGCGGACCATTTTTAGGACATGATGTCTCTAATTTTGGACCATTAATACTCTGCCCATATATACTGCACCTCAAACAATATGAAAGCTAAACCTTTGATTACTAATCTCCTTCCTTCTACATTCCAGTTGATCAAAAACTTGACACCAAATTGTAACTTGGCCTTATCTCCAGCATCCTTTAGACAAGGTCTGCAAGAACTGGACTTACTTGTTTTTGGAGAATTGTATGACCAATTGCATTAATAAGCATATTTGCAGTTTCAATCGTGATGTTTAGATCTGAGAAAAACTAAAAAATATAAGGACCAGGCTGCGTGAATCCTGAATCCTCTGACTGGAATGGAACTTCATTGATCCTCTTTTCAAGCTTGAGTAGAAGTTCTTTTAAAATGGAAAAATTATCTGGATCAATCGATGAATCTGCTACATTTTCAGCTGTAATTCGTACATGTGCCATATCTATACATTGTTCTACTTCTTCAATACATGTTGTCAGATGACTAGAAGATAGAACAAATGAGGTTGCATCTGCACAGATGCTTTCCATGTTATGGGCTTCATTGAATATGAGTATTGTATTCTCCCACTCAATACCTGTGAGGGAGTGACAATTTTCTTTATCAATGAGATAATTGCAGGGGGCAAATAAAATATCCGCGGAAATGTGAAGTTCTCGTGATAAGTAATATAGACACAGGCCCTGAATTCTTCCAATGCTAATCAAATATTCAATGTTAATTGTCTCACCTCCCAGTTCCGGATGTCTCTTAAGATATTCACTAACACGATTTTGATGATAGCAAGCTCAAGACTTGGAAAGTGAGCGACAGGCATTATTTTGAGCTCTCCGTGGTGTTTTAAACATAAAGCAAACATAACCAATGAGCAACCAGTGGAGATATGAAATAATAAATGTAAACAACCATAAATTGTAGTGCAGTAGAACTCATCCAATGGACTTGTGTACAAGATCCCTCTCAACAATTGGTGATTTTGGATAAATAGTTCACTATCTGTGGCTCAGGAATACTTGTATATTTTCTGGCAATGAAGATCAAGATATGTGCTATCAAAATTTGTAACTTTTGAGTGACGGTAATTCTGGTGACAACATCTGGCTCCATCTGGGATGGAGACTTCCCTGTAAGGCTCCAAGAACCTAGTAGTTCCAGTCGCCTTTACCATTGGGATACGGAGTCATCTAGCCTTTACAGCTGATTCTCTGCAAATCTGTAGCCTGCTCTACTTATTTAACAACCAACAATTGAAAAAGTCTACTTGCTCATAGAGCGAGCTTATTTCTTATCTACTCCTACTCTAACCATTGTACTGCTTCTTAATCAAGTGAACTCATGCATCCAATGAAGCCATGTCAGAAACTGATTTACTGAACCTATTCTTGATCTTAACCCGAAAAATAATGGAAGCCATATCATGTAGAAATATAGTTGATAACATAAATAATCTTTGTCTGAAAAAAATGTTTTGACATTCATGCTACTCATAGATTCCAAATAATCGGAAATAGGGTCATAATTGTCACAAAGAAATACCTCTTTACGCTGATCGTTTCCTTCACTGATGTCAATGATGAATGTGGACCACTCAACCTCTATCAGAGAAACATACATGATGGATTGCTGATCTGAACCTTTCTACTTCCCTTCACCATATCTCTATAATTTGAATTCATCATGATGATACGCCGGCTTATCAAGGCTGATAGTTTTTGAAAGAAAAGAAAAGGTATATTCTTGATCTTCTACATCATTGTCTTGATCGAATATAGGAGCATCAAGATAAGATCCTAATGACAAAGATGAAATTTTTTGTATAGAAGTATCAGCAATAAAATCTTGAAACAGATTTGGAAAAATATCACCTTGTTCCTTGTCATAATTTGAAACAACATATTCATAAGGGGAAGGAGGATTTTCTTGATGCTCTAGATGGATATTAAATAGTCCCTGAAAATCCCGTTCCTCATGACTACTGCAACTTCCCTTGATCAGCAAATCTGGAAACTGTGGGTTGGCTCCTGACCAAACCAAGTTATCATTAATTTTATTCAAAACAATATTCGTAGTTGATTTGGATGTCCTAGAAAGTTGATTACTGATAATGCTCCTGCATTCGAGTCTAGAAAAATGATAAAATTTTCTGAAGATAATAATATTATCTTGAGACAGTCCACACCTTATTACCCCCAAGGTAATGGATTAGCAGAATCCAGTAATAAAAGCATTGTGACTAGTATCAAGAAAATGTTATTGGAAAATAAAAGAAATTGGGACACCAAATTGAGATTTGCTCTATGGGAAGACAGTGTCACTATTAAAAAATAAATTGGAACTTCCCCTTTTCAGTTGGTATATGGAGTGGATGCATTATTTCTTGTTCAATTAGTTTCTCCAGTAATCAAGTTTGTGCAGGAAATTGGGGAAGAACTTGAAGAAAAAAGAAGAAGAATGTTTCAAATAATCTAGTTGCAACAAGAAAGAGAGGCCATTATGGAAAAAGCTGAAGTGCACAAAAAAAGGTGAAAGAGAGCTTTGATAAGAAGATCAAAACAGAGGTGTTCTCAGTTGGTGATATAGTGTTGAGGTGGGATTCCATAAATGAGGACAAAGGTAAACATGGGAAGTTTGACAATTTATGGTTGGGACCATTCATAATTGTTAAGATTTTGGGGAATAATACTTTTGTTTTGCAGACTTTGAGTGGTAATGAACTTGCAAGTCCAGTAAATGGACGATTTCTAAAATTGTTTCATACATATTAAGGTGGACATGTTCAGTGTATATATTCATTGTACATATCATTTCAGTTAAGCAGACTCCATCCCAATAAGACATAAATTTGACTCTAGCACATTTCAGAAGGCACAGGTCAGAGTGTTCTTAAAGTCTCACAGGGAGGACTTTATCCCCAATTGGAGCTAGATGTTATCTCTAGGGTTGTGACCTAGATTATTTTTCTTTACCTAGTTACCATTCCTAATTTCATCCAGGTTTTCCTTTCTCATTTTCTCATTTTCTTTATTTTTCTTTGTCCCAGGTTTTACCCTAGTTGATTTTTATTAAATTTTTCATTATTAAAACAAAAGTAAGGCTCATATTTTGTATTGATATTCAAAAATGAATGGCTCATATTTCATATTGATTAGTTGAATGACATTTCAAATAAATTTTGATGCTTAGGACATGGATGTTATTCATATGATTGATGAATTAAAGCCTGGCAGCATATATTAAAGTTTTAAATGTAATAATGTTGCGAGTGATATGAAATGCATATTCATTGATGATATGGGTGGAAAGACCTCGTATTATGATTTTAATGCACCATGACTATTCATTAAGGCATGAACAGTACATTCATGCACTATGGGAATCATGGTAGTCTCCAGGCATTAAGTGGTCATTTCAAACTCATAACCATAGCCATCGAAATTACCATACATGATGGACATAAATGGTATAGTTGATTTTTAATGTAATCCTGAAATACGTTGTTTAACCCTGTTTTAAGTTTGCATTCTATGGAGTTTTTAGGGTAAGTATGGATGAAGGTTCACAGAGCATGGCGAAGAAGAAACCTGGAGGGTTGATTTGTAGGATTGAGCCGGATAACATACAGTGGATCACCCAGTTTCCTAGGTCAACATAGCTAATGAGAGATGCTGGATGGTTTGCATTTTGTGAAAGGTTGCAGGGTTATAACATTCAGGTGACCAGAGCTTTTATAAATAATTACAGAGATGGAATGGTAGATTTTGAAAGCTTAAAGGTCGTGGTTGATGGGGAATCTATTTCAGAAGCTATCGGTGTCCTTGCACAGGGAGAAAAATGGTTTAAACAACATGAGTTTGAAGGTGATTATGGTGAGTTTCTTTTACCAGGTTTTGATAAATTAAAATGGAAAAATGGTATACACATCAGCAAGGTTAAACCAAATTGGAGAATTCCATTGGAAATGGTTCAAAACTATATCACCTGTGAAGGGCGATATGACAGGGTTTTAAGGTGCCATCTACGACTGTTAATGCATCTCGGTGGAAGATTGAAGCTAAATTTACCATATTATTTGTTAAAGAGTTTGCAAAGAATGATTTCATGGATTCATACTCATCCTGAACATACAACCCGCTCCATTTTCCATCAGGGTTTGATTAAGCTACTGCTAACTTCTCATTTGAATAAGAGTGGGTGAGATTGGGACAGCTTTCTTCTTGAATTAGGGTTTGAATCTAAAAAGAAAAAGCCGGTTAAAGGAAAAGGGAAGCAATCAAATTGTTCATGCAAGCAGACGCAAACAGAGGATTCAATGAAACTAGCAGGTGACCAGAATAGGGCCGAGCAAACCAAGTAGGTTGCAGACAAAGATAAGAAGATTGCTAAAGAGTTTTATGTTGTAGAAGAGTCTAACATGCTTAGCATTGTTGTGAAGAATCCAAGTTTGCAGGAAGAAACCCCAAATGCAAAAAACTTGACAATCAAACCAAGGACCAGGTTAAGAAGCAAGTTAGAAGGAGAAATGAAGCTAATGCACAATCCTGTAAAGGGTATTGAACTTATGGTTGTGAATGACTCTTTTAGTGAAGAAAGTATACAAGTGTCAAAGGAGAATCATTTCTCAGACAATGAAAATCTCATAGATCTTCAGGGAAATGCAAGAGATATGCCTGAAGTATTTTGCTTGAACAAACAAACTCATTCTGAAAATGAAAATGGATCAGTATCGAAATCCTGGCAAGTAGATGAAGTTTCTATGGAAGTAGAAGAGATCGAAATCCAGAGTTAGATTAGGTTAAGAAGTCTTTACAGTCTTACAAGGAGCAAAGCAAATACCTCCAAGACATAAATGAAAACCTGATATCTGCTAACAAAAGACTATGAGAGGATCTAGAAGAGAAAGAGGCTGATTACCAAAAGTTGGTTCTCATATCCAAAGATATATTAAAGAAGAAGAGGGCCATTCAGAAGCAGAATGAACAGATGAAGACCCATATCAAGGAGCTGCAGAGTCGAGAACAGAACCAAGATATTGAATATATCAAATTGCAAAAGAGGCCCTAGGTTCTTAATGATCTGACTGTCTTGGTAGAATCTTCTAGAAGTGTCTAGTTCGTTGATGATCTAAGATAGTCTAGTCATAGAAGATTAGTTTGTTGATGATTCGATAGCTAGCAGTAGATAGTATTGCTTTTATTTTGTCTACACTTGTCTAGTTTAAGAGTTTGAAGTTAAAAAAATTTACTATTTTTGAAAAGGTCAATCCATGAAAATAGGATCTTGAAACAATTTCAAACTTTGAAGAATTTTGTATATATATCAAACAATGATGAAGTAGAAGGGGTTGGAGTATATGATGGAAGTCAGACTTTAAGCTGGATTTGCAGGCATGTATATGGTTCTGCTTTATATTGATATGAAATAGTTATTTTTGAAATGATTGTGATCTATGAGCCTATTCTGTTTTAATAACTAAAGTACATGTTATCATTATTTTGTCTGTGTGTGGTCTTAACATTCCATACCATGATTCTCTTGATTGACATGCAACTATTTGTAATGCTTTGAAAACAGAATCTAAATCATTTCTTTCACAAATTCATGCTCATAACTATGTTCAGTTAATATCAGTGATTGTAACACTGATATACTCCCTGCCATTTGAATATTTGATTTTTTTTCTGATTTCTGTAATATGTTTACCTACCACCAAAGCCCATAGAGTTGTTTTTCAGTTACCTTATATCTACTCTTAATATTTCCCTAGGCTTGAAATCTTGTAGTCTAGGTTCAACTCTAGTGATAACACCTTCTTTCTGGGAGAAGCCACGTGTCACAAATCTTTCCCTGTGTTTCTCTATGCTGCCATTTGCAACATGCTTGATCTTGTAGATCCACTTGGAAGTCACAAGAGACTTCCCTACTGGTCTCGGGACCACATCCTAGACATCATTCTTCATGATCGACTGGTATTCCTTGATCATGGAATCCTTCCATTCCTTCCTTTCTTCCGCTTCTTCGTAGCTAACAGGTTCCTTGTCAATGATGTCGCACAACAGGACTACATAACTGGAGTATGGCCTCGGTCTCTTGCTTTCTCTGTGCATTCCTTCTGAACCTCCATATCTCTCTGCATCTTGAATTGCTTCTCGTACCCATGTTGGTTTCCTCTTGTGAGAATTCTTCTCACGTGGTGGATCTACAGTTTCCTATGGGTCTTCCATCTCGCGTTCTTCATATTCTTCTGGAATCGCTTCTTCCATTACTGTATTTCTTATCCTGGGAACTTTAGGTTCTTCAATATATTCAATAGGTAGTTTTCTGATGTATGTTGATTCTTTGTTGCTTGTTCTTCGAAACAAGTCTTTCTTGTAGGTGATGGTATACGCTCTTTCCTACAAGTCAAGTTCAATTGCATGATTATAAACATCTCATATTTTTCATAACAAATTCTTACGCATAAAGACATAGGTCATATAGTCATGCAATTTTTTGAGCCAATGCTTCAATACAACATTTATCCATATCGTGTAACTTTCTAGATGCCTTCCATCTCTACCAGAACATTGTTAAGAGTGTGCACTACTCCAACATGTCAACAAAGAGGTTTCAATCTAGATAAGTAGAAATGGAGTGTTGTACAATACCATAGGCCAATTACCCATTACTTGCATATTAGTAGTATCTTGTTCATTAATGCAACTTTTCTAACATGCATAATATACATACTAAATCTAGGAACATAAGTATGTACATGACTGAACAACATCATTTAAGTAATCATATATACAAGAAATGACAATTCAAATACTTATCTTTGTTTGGTTGTTGGGTGGAATCCCTCTCAATCTTTTCTTCCTTGCAGAAACTAATGGAGTGTGCTCCGATAGTGTGCACCTTAACCAATACTCAAAATGGATGAGAGGTTCTTCCATAGATTATTGATCTTTATTTGTTTTCCGGAGTCCAACTTTGCAGTAGCTTCTTCTACTCCTTTCATGTAATACTGAAAGTCATCTCTAGCTTCACCTTATGAGGTGGAACCTTCTAAATAAACCCTTGTAGTTGGTTACCTTCATTACAATACATATTCTTCATCACTTGAAGAATATTCATTGTCTTCTTTGGTTCTTTTCCTTGGAGGTTCATGTAATGCCCACCTCGGTACCTTAACTATTTAGAATAATGAGGTACTAGTTTTGAGATGAACCAGCTAAGTAAAACATGAACCATTTGAATTTACTTTGAAAATGCTTGAACGACGGTTATAGAAACTATTACTTTACTTAATAAATGAATTCTCGACTGATTGAGATAGAATGATTGAATGTTAGATATGCTCGACTGATTGAGATAGAATGACTAAATGTTAGATATGCTCGAATGATTGAGATAGAATGACTGAATGTTGGATATGCTCGACTGATTGAGATAGAATGACTAAATGTTAGATATGCTCGATTGATTGAGATAGAATGACTGAATGTTAGATATGCTCGACTGATTGAGATAGAATGACTGAATGTTACATATGCTCGAATGATTGAGATAGAACGACTGAATGTTAGATATGCTCGACTGATTGAGATAGGATGACTAAATGTTAGATATGCTCGACTGATTAAGATAGGATGACTAAATGTTACATATACTCGACTGATTGAGATAGAATGATGAATGATAGATATGATTTACTGATTGAGAGAAAAGGATGAATGAAATATATGCTCGACTGACAGAGATATTATGATGGATGATGAAATATTTCATAGTGCAGTGCTACTAATGTGCGCTTGAGTGTGTGTGTGTGTGCAGTGGCAGGTAAGATGATTTACCGACTGACCCATAATGGAATTATACGGGTCATAAGAATGGAAAGAACACATAGGGGTACGGCGACTGATTGTCGAGCCTGGATTAGCAATCCATGCATGGGTGAAGCCGTTTCATCTCACCCAGGGAAGCGTATGCCGTACAGGAAAGACCATAATGATTTGGTCGTGTACGATGAGTTGAGGGGCGCATAATAAGGAGAGCCTTATCCCTCAACCTCCCTTGTTTCCAAGGAGCGTAGTTGAGAGATCGCGGTAACGATTCCCAGTCACTACATAGTACTCCCCATAAGAAGGAAAAAAAATGAAACTGTCAGAAGGGCTCGCCGAAGAGGTACCTAGACAAGAACGAGAGGAAGAAAATTAATCAATGGTATAAATGAAAATTTCATATAAGATTTAAGAAATACTCTATTTCATTTTACTCTATTTTATTAATTTGAATAATTCTATTCAAGATTTTATTTTTAATTGATTTCATTAATTTGAATTATTCATTTTAATTGATTTTATTAACTTGAAAAAGAATTGAAGAGATTGATTTTATTCAATATTAAATTTGATTAATTATGCTGATTGAAAAAGATTAATAATAAGAGAATTATTTTTATTCAAAGATTTTAATTTTATGGATTTTATTATTTTAAATCATTCTATTAAAGATTCTATTTAATTGACTTCATTATTTTGAGAAAGAATTGAAATAGGTCATTAATAAAAGAATTGTTTTCTTTTATTATTATTCAAGATTTTACTTTAATTAATTTTATTATTCATTTAAATTATTTTATAAAGAGGAAATTTAAAATAGATTATACTTTTAGTAAAAGGAATCATCTTTTAATTCAATCTTAATATTAGGAAAAGGAAGAAAAGTAGAAAGCAATAAGTCTAACTAAAAGATTGTTAAGTAAACTAAATGAGAACAAAAGAGAAGTAGAACTCTTCTACACCTAACTCCCACTGATTTGGGGATTCAGGTGCACATTAAAGACATTAAGAAGACACATGTGTTTTAGAATATTGGAAATTAAAATATTAAATTAAATTAAATATGTACATGGACAGACACATGGCACACAGGCTTTTGCTATATAATGAGGGAGGAGAAGGAGAGAAAGACATCTCTTTCTCCCTAATGCTGGATGGTCATCATAATCTTGGATTATGTTATGATCCTTGGAGTTGGGATTAGCCGGAACGGGGATTAGGAGATCCTTTAGGGAGGCTAGATTGTGTGTTCTTACAACCCCATTAGCTCGGGGGTTCGGGGTGAAGAAGAATAACCCCGATATGGTAGGCAGGTCAACCGAGGGGTCACTCGGTACTTCGTCAGGAGATTGGATTGGATCATGCGGAAACCACTTCGAGGACTCCATCGATTCACTGGACCAACCGTCGAAAACAGGTTTGAAATATTTTTATTTATTTATTTTGCTAAATCTTTTTTGAGAATTAATAAATCTGAGTATATAGTTTTATATATTGACATTCATGCACTACGATAGATAGAACTAGATCTGTGGCTTCTATATCTTCTTCTGAAAAATCGTACTAGAAGTTTTTTTTGGGGGGGACCCCGAAAGGGGGTCCCTACATTTGGTATCAGAGCCGTTCGAGCCTTGAGGGCACCGGACTCATATTATCGAGGGGTTGTCAGTATTTTCGTCCAGCATCGGATTGCTCCGGATAGCTGATTCAGCCACTACCACAAACGATCTACCCACTCCGAATTCGGCAACTAATCAGGTCAATAGTAGATTTGAACCCAAAATCCGACGATCTCCGACGAAATGGACTATGTCGTCGGATTTTTCTTTCAAAATTACTTTTTTTTGTTTTTTTTTATAAATTTCGAGAGGTGTCTATCGGATATCCAACGTACTTTTGAATATCTGACGAGGCTCATAGGCTATCCGACGGCTCTGCGAATATCCGACGCCTATTCGGGTATCCGACACTTTAGATGTCGGATAACCGACTCCATTTCGAACCCGAAGAGGTTGAATATCCAATGGATTTTTTCCCAACGGTAACTAGATTAGTGTCGTCGAATATCTGACGTAGGTTTGACTTTTTGACTTTTAACATTTATAAATATCAAACCATTCCAACATGTTTGCCATACTAGCGACGGTTTGCGAATGTTTTTTTTGTTCGAAGGACCATTTTTCGTTGTTTTTGTTATTCAAGTGAACAAAGTACTCTGGAGCTTCATTTTCTAAGATCGATAATCTTCATTTAAGCTCTTTACAAGAAAATGTCAACTACAAATATTCTAGATCCAGACGAACAAAATCGACAATTGCTTGCTAGATTGTGGGAAGGAGTTGAAAGAAGGGGTGATGGTAAATGCTATTGTCCATGTAATCAATGCAGAGGCTTTAAGAGGAGAATAATTTTGATCACAACAACCACAAAACATTGTAGGGAGCATGGGCAAGCTGAGGGGGGACATGAATACCATCCATTTGTAAGTTTTGCATATGTTTTTATTTTGATTGCTTTTGTAAATTTATGTATTATTATAATATTTCTTATGTATTATTATAATATTTCTTATTTTTGACCAACAGTACAATTGGTCGTTGTTCTTTTCATCCCAACAGTACAAAATTTGTTAAATTTTTAATGTATCACATAAATTTTTACATTTTGCATTTGAATTTCTTATATTAACTTTTATCTATTGATTGTTTCATGTAATTATAAAGGAAAGACATCCTATAGCATATCGTCTGGATCAACAAGTGCTTCCAGAACAAGTACCGAAGGAACATGGAGGTATGAATATTAATGGAGAACAAGTTAATGATCACATTGAAGAAGATGATCATACTGATAACATAGTTGAAGATGATGTTACAAATACTTTGATCCATGATTCATTTAATGTTGGAATGGATGATGATGATGAACATTTTGATGATATTCATGATATACCTCTTCTTGACAAGGCATACGAACCCCTTTATGATGGCTCCAAGACAAATCCTCTCTCTGCTATATTGTTGGTAATGAACTTGAAGGTTATGAATGGTCTTTCAAACATATCAGTCACACAGATGTTAAGGTATGTAATATATTCCATAACAAAATATATATGATTGTCATGTATTTATTGTTAATTCATATATAAGTCAAATTACCATGGATGAAATTTGTTTCATTAATATTATTTCTATATTATATTAACTAGATTTTTATTTTAATTTGTTGTAGCATGATAGGTGAATATTTGTTACCACCTTAAAATATTTTACCTTGCACATATCGAGATTTATCTGTCATCATGAAAGAAATTGGAATGCAGTATGAATCAATTCATGCATGCCTTGATGATCATGTTCTTTATTACAACCAGCATGAATTTGCAACAGAATGTCCTGAATGTCATATCAGTAGATATCGCACAGATCAAGTAACTAAAAAGGTGCCTCTCAAGGTTCTACGTTATATTCCCATTATTCCCCGTTTGCAACAACTGTTTAGGTGCAAAAACATAGCGTAGTTTATGGATTACCATGCACGGAACATAAGTCAAGACGACATTATTCGGATGCGTGCAGATGGGTCTGCATTTAGAGATATGGAGGAAAAATGGCCTCACTTTAAAGACGAACCTTGTAATCTTAGGATTTCTTTGGCAACAAATGGTTTCAATCATTTTGCAGAGATGAGATCTGTTTACTTGGTGTGGCCTATTTTTGTTATCAACAACAACATTCCTTTATGGTTGACAATAAAGATGGAGCACATAATGTTGTCGATGATTATTCCAGGTACAAACACAACAGTTTTTTTTATTGCAGTTGTATATTCTCATTTGTCGTTTTTTGTCTCATAATGTTATATATATATTTAAAGTTTTTCTATTGTGAAATATGGTTTATATATCTAAATGGTATGTCTCATAATCAAAATATTTATTTTATATGTTCAAATCAATCAGGTAAGTACCAAGTCAAATATATGAATGTATATATCAAACCTCTTATTGACGAGCTACTGGAGTTATGGAATGGCATCACTATGTATGACTTATCTAGACCAATACGACAAAGGCAATTCCAATTCCATGCAATGCTTGTATGGACAATACATGATGCCCCAGGGTTAACCCAATTCTATGGTATGTAATTATAAGTTCCACTTTAGTTGCATTTCATTTTACGAAGTACTAGTTAATATAATACGCATGCATGTTTTTCTAAATAATCCAGTCATTTTTTATATAATTATAATAGACATTAATATTGATATTCCATCTTTTTATTTAGGTCCTCAGACAAAGGGAAAATTTGCATGTCCAGTTTGTGGTCCTAAGATCAAATCTCGTCGTTCAAAAAGCTTAGGAAAGGAGGTGTTTGATGAGTATAGGCACTTCCTCTCCAAGAATCACAGGTATCGAACTACCGAAAAACATCTTTTCAATGGCAAGCAAGAGACTGCATTAAAACCAAAGAGAATGACACCTCATCTATGGAAGTTGCAATATAATAGAAATCGTCAAGGTACGTATAATCAATCATTGTATATGATCATATTGTATTTTATTATATTGTGTGTTGTTTAGTGTAATTGACATTGATTTAATATTTAATTTCATCATTGACGTTCATGTGATCATCATGAAGGCATTAATGGGCTTCCACGAGGAATGAAAAGTTATCCCAGACAATTTAGTAGGTTGCCCTATTATGAGCACCTACAAATTGCTCATCTATTTGATACAATGCATATCGGAAAGAATGTGACTGAAACATTATGGCGAATATTGGATGGAAGGAGTGACAAAGAAAAAATTGTCAAAATTTGCAAAGACATTCAAGATAACAACCATGCAATGAAAGACGTCATTCAATTTCATAGCAACAGAGAGCAAATTAATATAAACTCACTTCCATGGATGTTAACGGACCAGAAAAGTAATGTTGTAAAAGAAGTCATTCGAAAAATTAAATTTCCCGCTGGATTTTGTGCAAACATGAAGAATATCATAACAAAGAAAAGTGATTTCGCGGGGGTGAAAACGCACGATTGGCATGTCTTCATGAAGGTAATAATTAATATGGTATGCATTTAATAATTTTTTTTTTCTTTTTCTAGTACTCTTTTTCGATATACTGAAACTATTTGTATATTATTGTTACAGTATGTTCTACCTCTCTCTATCCCGGACAACTTTGAAAACACTGTCAAGCAAATAATATATAGTTTCGGGAAATACATGAGGTAAGTGGTGATTTTTCCATGTGCTTACTATTTGTTTAATTCAACATAGAACTTATTCTTAATTTGATTTTCATTCTCTACTTCATGTTACGTAATATAATGACTTTTTTCTTTAATCTCTTGATTGGCTGGTTGTCATGTCACTTGTAGATGGTTGTCATCTAAAGAATTCCATAAAGAAGACATAAAGTATTGGAGGAGAGAAATTCCTCGTCTCATGTGTGAAATGCAGAAGCATCTACCTTCAACATTTTTCAATGCACAGGAACACTACCTCATACACCAAGTTGAGGAGATTGAACTGTGTGGACCTGCGCACTCAAGGTCCATATGGATGGTTGAGAGGCACTTGAAATTTATGAAGGGTTTGGTCAGAAAACAAGCATATGCTGAGGGTTCTATGATGGAGGGATATAGAGTATACCAAAACATGTTGTACATTAGTGAATATCTTCCTATATTGGCATCAAAGCTCAATTTACGTCGCATTTGTGATCCAGACTCCAAAAACGATTTCGAAGGGGGGTACTCGAAGGGGAAAGGTAGATCGAGGAAGGTGAAAGGTAATATAACACATTTCATTGGTGATTTTTATGTTTACATATCATACATATATATTCTATTTTTTTATTTAGTATTTTGCATCATTTTATAGTGTAATTATATACTTTTTTAAGTGACTAATATACATTTTCATTGAATTCCAATAGTATGACGCCTCATTTTTCTGAAGTAATTCTAAACAAGTTTGGCGGGTCAGATCAGATTGGTTGGTTCGATCGATCAAATGAAGCACTAACTTTCCCTTAATGTAATATTTTATTACCTAATGAAATTCATTATAGGAGTCATCAAATTTCATTTGTTTTTTCATAAAAATTAATTGATTATTTTTTAAGCAATTCCTTATTAGTGGTCTTAAAGAGGAAATTAAATCCCACTTAGAGGTGAACCACCCTACTACTTGGTTGGAGGACAATAATATTTATTGTCATGCCTGTGTTATATCCTATGCTCAGTCCAAAATCCCCAACTTTATTTCATTTCCTTTCCCCAACTATGGTGGCTCTTCAACAACCTCTTCCACCTTTCAAGGTCCATAAGTTGGCATAGGACAAAATGGAGGAACATCAACTCAAGGTTCTATGCTACAATTGTAATGAAAAATATTGTATTGAGCATAGATGTAAGGAACATCAATTATTTGTGGACATATTTGAGAACATTTATGATGATGAACTTGATGGAATAACTCAAAAGGAATCCCCTCCCATCATTGAGGAAGTTTTTCTTCCTAACCCTGTGAAGAACCCTATATCTCCCTTAATTATTTGACTAGTATTTATTCTCCTCATTAATGTTAAACATGGTTGGCTATATCAAGAAGAGAAAAATCATTATCTTGATTAATGGCAGAACCACCCATATTTCATTCATCATTGCGTTTCCCAAGAAACCAATTGAAATCATTGTTACTAAGAAATTTCAGATAATGATTATTGATGGGAGATCTATGAAATATGGTGGAAGTTGTGAAAATGTGATGCTTCAAATGGGTGATTACTCCCGGAAAATGTCACGTCCCCATTTTGACCCCCTTTTCATTAAATCGTAAATGATGTAAATATTGTTATTTAATCATGGTGAAGAGCTCAAGGCCAAGGCCCCACCATTGATTTAGCGTTTTATGTATCGGCAATTAAAAAATAGATGCCTATGGTTCTTGTGCTAGATAGGCACAATGTAAATTAAAACATCATGTAAATACAAATTTTAATGAAAAACCCACAACTAGCTATGCAATGCAACAAAGAGATGGGGGCATGATTCTACAAGGAATAGGGAGGGAAATTATTCAAACCCTTGAGCCAATGGTGATAAGCCAGATGTCAATGAATAAACCCTCAACTACCCATTCTGACTTATGCACCCAATCACTTAATTCTTCCAGAAATTGGTTGAGGCAGTTAATGCCTTGGGAATGAAGAGGCATGGAAGCCAATTTCGTGCATGGGAAAGCCATCAACCTAGGAAAACGTACTTTTTCTTCTGGGGCAAGAAAACACCCACGAAATGGTGCCCAAAGCCCTTATGAACCCATAGTCTTTCCTCTCTCACGCAGTCTGAGCTAGCTGGGCTTTCCCCATCACGTTTTTTACCAATTTCCTGCATTTTTCCATAGCTGGGAGCTCGTTTTTGTGTTGCACAGTGGCTGGGAGAAAGGGAGTCATGTTTTGGGGGTTTATAGAGGTCCTTTTTTTCCCCTGAAATACAGAAAAACATTTTCTGAAAACGAATTTGCTCTCCCAGGGTTTATTCCCCATCTACCAGTTCGTTTTGGTTGCCCACATTTTTCAGCACTTGTGTTTTGTTGTAGGGTGCATCCCTGTGTTGGTTGAAAATTATGAGCAAGAATTAGGAGTGGAAGTGGACCAGAATTGGCTTGATAAACCTAGTCAGGAGGTAACCTCTTAAGAGTATCAAAAGGGCTGGTTTCTCTTCTATGCACACCTTGAAGAACACTAGAATGGGAGGTATGGCCTGAGGGACTGTGTAATAGTGAAGGGAATACTTCCTTGTGCCAGGTGTGTAGGTATTGTGGAGACCAAGCTAGATAGATCTTGCAGAGGGTGCCCATATCTCTATGGATGGTCCCACTAGCTTAGCAATTCTTCCTTCCATTTCCTAACAGCCTGATAAACCCAACTGTAGCTTGGCTTGGCTGATTTGGTGTATCTTTGAGCTATGTGTGAGTGTGATGTTCCCTGATTCCTTGTAGAGATCATGCCTAGCTCGGGGGTGGCAGTGTGTTGAGATATTGATGATCACAACTGGCCTATGGTTGGGTGGAACGTTGCAGTTGCATAGCCAGTTGCTTGGGACTACTTTGTTATAAGATAAGTATTCTCTTGTGTTAACTTTGCAATTATTTATTTAATAAATATCTTGAATGTATGATGGATGTGTAATTGAAATTACTTCCGTTGTGTTTTCTTATAATTATACGTTTCCATATGTATTTTTATATTATGTGAATGCTTATTCAATAAGTTCATGGGGATAGATGCCCAGTTTTAGCATCACAATCCTCTCCATCGCACTGGTATGATGGGAGGGGACGTGACAGAAAACTAACATGTTTTCCATTGAAACAGGTGGGTGTGATATTGTTCTCGGTGTGAATGGATAATAAGATTATGTCATATCACCATGGATTTATTGGAATTACAAATGAGAGAGCATGATCATAGCATCTCATTGCTTCATCGTATCCTCCCATCCAATGTGTGATCATATTGTCATACTTTTGAACAAAATAATATATGAAATTAAAAATATTGTATCGTTGTTCTTAACTATTGGTATCATTCATCCTAGTACCAACCCGTACTCTTCTTTGGTTGTCATGGTCCTTAAAAAACAAGTCACTTGGCACATGTGTCCCAATTTTTTATCTCTTAACTCCTTGATAGTGAAAGATAAATTTCTCATTCCAATCATTAATTATCTCTTATATGATACATGGAGATAAATTCTTCATTGATCTTGACCTTCGCTCTAGTTATCGCTAAATTCACATGAATGAAGAAAATATTCCTAAAATATCTTTCCACAGTCATTAAGGTCAACATGAGTTTTTGGTGATTCCTTTTATCCTTTGCAATGACCCTTCCACTTTTTAGAACCTGGCATGAACCATATTTTTTAAGCCCCTTCTTGAAAGTATGAGGAGGAAGGGTGCATATTTTCCTTATCTTCCCTAGTAGCCAATTGGCTATAGGAGGTAGTTAAGAATGGTCAACATATACCAAGATCATGATGATGGCAATGATTATGTAACAAACATTAAAAAAAACATTATATATATAACAATTAGATAATAATTAAAAAAACATTATATTTAACAAAAAAAAACCAATTAAAATTTAAAAAACATTATATATAACAAAAAAAAAACCAATTAAAATTAAAAAAACATTATATATAACAAAAAAAAACCAATTAAAATTGTTGGCTGCTTTTTGGACAGACCCGGGTTTTAATGAAGCGCAGCAACAAAACCCCTTGGCGCACTGGCCCTCTCGGCAACGAACTACGCAGCAGCTCGAGGTCTCACCCGAAGTGGCTATGGGGGGCTAAGGAATAAAGCTTCCTTAACCTTGGTGATGCGGAGACTGCAGTCTTCTCCCCCATCGCGGGAGTTCTTGGGCGGAATGTCTTACTCCTCTGTAGCTCTCAGCGCGACAGCGCTGCAACTCGTACCAGCGTAACCCCGGGGTCCCTCATTCCCAGCGCGGTGAGGCGATTACCCTCCGCGTCGATACCCTAGGTATCGTTCCTGCTCATGCGCCCAACGCAGTGATGCATGCTTCGATTACTGCAGCGACAACGTTCTACAGTTTTCTTCGACACTTAACAATTATAGCTATCCAGAAAGCTTGCGAACTTACTTAGCATATTCATGAAGATAACGCAATGTTCATATATGCACAGATAGTGAACTAAAACATGTAATTACACAACACAGCGTCGCAACAAGGGAAATTATGGAATTCGCCTCCATGGGGAAACCACGTCCACCGGGAGAGTATCTTGTATTAATCACAGTATAGGAATTACAATCATGCTGCGCACACAGCTGCAGCCTTAGATCTTTCCAGGAAACTCCACGCACACAGCTAGGAGCCCTTCTATCAATCTAGTCTCCTCCTCTACAGAGATTACAATAGTTCAGACGTCGACTCAGACTGTCTGCAACTCAGGGATTAACTCCACATCTATCCTGGCTCTAACTCTTCTTCTAACAACACAATAGAAGACTGAATGGCTAGCTTACTAGCTGACTAACTAACCAACTAACATCTATCCTTTACAATTACACATATATATAGATGGCCATGGCGGCCACACCTTTACAAAACTGTGGGCCTTTCCCAGCAGTATTCCCCAAAAACCCTAACCACGGACATGGCTAGGTGTACTGTAGGTGCCGCTTGCAGTCATGTCACCGTTTCCTGCAGGTTCCGTGACTTTCGGCGCAGATTGCGGGTATGGGCGCCGTTTCATCGTTTACCACTCCTTGTCCTTTGCCTTCAATGCTTTGGTCCATTGCTCTTCCTTGGTTAGAGCAACCATAACTTCTGTACTTAGCCTTAATGAGGGTAGCTGAGCCCTCTACTCCGTCGCTTCATTTATTATGGTAGCTGAGCTCTCTACTTGGCCACATTTATTTTCCTTTGACGTGTGCGCGCGAGCTCCGCGATTTTCGGTCCGTAATCTGCGCTAAGCTCGTCCATCTGGCACCGTACTGCACACCGTCTGCTTCTACCCAAAAATTGGTGTTTGTTCCAAATTAGCACTTTCCTTCAATACTTGTGCTTTTTCCTCAAAATTCGCAGCTTTACCATAGCTACGACCTAGGCTCCAACAGGCCCCTAACACTTACTTGTGGCTCACCCTCTAGCCACTCGCACTAGCGTGTGGTCACTTTACTTGCGCATCTGCTTTTGCTTGGGCCTCCGCGAATGCTTTCTTCAACTGCGCAATAGCAGAGTCCACTTTATCGACGCACTCCACAACTATCTGCACCATTTCTGCAGTGGCGTCTTCTTCATTTATGTCATCGACCATCTGTTGAGATTCTACAATTTCTTTGATCTTTGCCTCGGCTTGGGCAGCAAGCTCAGCATACTCATCCATAAATGGCTGAATGCTGTTAGTGAGTTTGGCATCTTCATTTCTAAGCTTGTGCAGTTGTTGTTGTACTCTGCGCACTTCACTCATTTTCCTCATTTTTGCTAAGCCTCCTAAGGCCTTAGCTTCTTCATTCAGAACAGTTAGGGACTGTTCTGCTGCTTGTACTTGTTCCAAAAGACCAACTTTGAAAGGGAGCTTCTCAAGCTCAGTCCAAGCCTCCATAGCTTGGGTCATCAGGTTCTCGGCTTCGACTGCTTGGCTCTGCATTTGTGTGGAAGTTCTGCGTAGCGCTTCAAATTGTTCGTGCCTATCATCTGTAGAATGCGCGGCAACACGAGCTTCCAATTCAGCGATCTGCGTTCTATGGTCTTCAGCCATAGCAACTAGTTCTTGCTCTAGGGCTTTCACCCTTCCACCAATAATTTGAACTTTCTCAACCAGAGGAAGGTCTGGTTGAATTTCGCAGGCCGGCAACTCCTGGGAAATTTCATCAACTACGTTTCTTATCCCAGTGTCTTGTGCCTCATAAAGTGCAAGCTTGTCAGAGATGTTCTTATAGCCCGTCTTCAACTCTATCTCCTGCGATTGGAGTCTTTGGTTTGCCTGGAATGTGGAGAGCACTCTAGCTCTCAGCTCAACAGAAACTTTCTCTTGCACTAGCTGCAAAGTTTCTATAGGAATTAAAGACAAATTTACTTCAATGGGGCCAACTGCGCTTACCTGTAGTGCGGCCAAAGGATCCGGAAGTGTCATGCTTTTATGCGGGATGGGCACAACAGTATGCCTTTCTACAAGTACTTCGACTCGCTCAGTGCTTGTGGTTGCTTGTGGCACCTGTGAAGTAGATGCTGGCGCATGGGTCTGCGCAACTCTTCCTGCGAGACCTTTTAATTCTACGAACTGTAGGTCCAGAGCACTTCTGAGGTGAGCGTGCGCAGTCCGCAGCTCACGAAATTGCTCTTTCAAATACTGGTCGATCCCCGAGGGAATGGCCTCAGAGGGATGCGACACCTTTTGTTTCTTGGTTGCTGGTTCTGTGGAACCTTCATCACTTCTTTGCTCAGGGGCTTCCTTGCCCTTATCCTTCTCTTGCGTAGCAGCGGGTGGCATCGCAGATGCGATTTCGGCAGCCTCCCTCCATTCATCCGACCAAGACTTGATAGTTTCTTCAACGTCTTTAGTGGTCATCCTGTAAAGACCTACGGCCCATTCCTCTTGAATGCTGTAAGGGCGGAGGTAAAGTTGATGCAAGTCGGCAGAAAAGGCCAACTTTCCTTCATATAATTTTGCTGTCTCCTCACTCAGCCTCGGCATTTCCTGAATGGTATCCTTAAGGAGATGGTAGTATTCACAAAATACAGCGCGGTTCATCTTGCGCTTCGCGGGATTATTGGAATCCCAGAGGTTAACATAGCGGATGCCGGCAGGTTCTCCTGCGCGGCGCGGAAGGAACTGAGTGTTCAGGGGTTCCTTCCACCCGACGAGAGGACATAAAATTAAAAGCCAAGAAAAATGGAACAACTGACCGGGGGTGTCTTGGACGTTCCGGCAGTCTTCCAAGAAAGAATTGAGGAGGAAGAGAGACCAATTGTACTGCTCTCCCTCCGCAACTGCGATAGCGAGCTCCACGACAGCTCCAGTAACTTCTTTAGGTCTGCACTTTGTAAGAAGTCTGCCTGCAAGCAGACTGCCTGTAAATCTAAGTGCTTCATCCTCAACTATAGTGAGGTCATAAGCTCGACCTCCTCTTGTTAAATTATATTTCTGCACCAGCCGTGCAGCCAATTTTCTGTCCTTCTCTTTTTTGACAAAATGAATATTAGGGTCCTTACCAACCTTAGACAGGCCGGTAATACGATGAATCAAATCGACATTTAAATCAATTGGCCTCCCCAGCCAAAGGTAACCACCATGAACGCAAGATAGCAGTGTCTTAACAACTGCGTTCACTTCATTGCTACGCCCGAAGTGCGGTAGCTTTAACAGGTTCAGGAGTCCAGGCTGCTCAAGATTTGTTGCGAAATCTTTTGGGACGAATTCATCAAGCTTTCTATCAGTATTATAGACTACCGTCAGATAACGATCTGGCGCAAACTGAGGATATGTTCTGTAGTCTCCTAAGTTGAAATCAGAGAACTTGACCAGTGGAAGGTGTCCAAGCAGGGACCCTTCTTGTCGCACGCCCACGGGAAATGGAGGTAACGGAATCGGATACTTTGCATTCTTCGGGATATGCACTTCTGGTGCATCATCTGGGTGCGACGGAATATAGTTCACCATAGTGGGTAACGGCTCTGGAACGGGCTAGTCCTGCTGCTGCTGAGATGCCCTCGTTCCAAGAGATTGTCTTGGGTCAGTCCAACCAGGGTTTACATAAGTTGAAGCCGTCACCGGAGTAGTCATGCCGAAATCTAAGCCTCGGCGCAGGAACTGACAAACAACTTCTTCAGTTGACAGGTTCTCCGTCGTGAACCGGTATAGACAACAAAACTTGTACAGACAAATGACGAAACAACATGAAATACGAACGTTGAAAACAAAGGAGGCAGTCTGCACACTCGGCTCTGAAAACAATAACTTAGATTCTCAAACAAGACTATGCAACTCGAGAAAAGTAACCCGAAAATAGACAAGTGCGGAGTATTTATAGCCAAAGGTGATAGTAAATGCGGGCAAGTGGGGCTACTAGCTGTAGGTGCCTATTAATGAGTTGACAACCCCTCTATCCCCCTCACCTCTGCGGTGCATTAATTGTGATGGACGGGCTCTGACAGGCTTCCGGGAGAAGCTAAAGCTTTCGGCGCATGAGTTAAATGCAAATCTTACGGAGATCAAGTCGAATCCATCAGAGTGGCTAGAATTAAATGGCGGGCTTATCCTGCATTAATAGTCATGCGCGGCTACATAACTGCTGTAATTCAAGTTTTCCGGTGGGTCCTTTCAACGTAGGGAACTGTGCATATAGCGGGGTCCACAACGAGAACTCCTCAAGCGGCCAATTGACACAGGGAACTTCGCAAGAGCGACAGTTCGACGACCCGGGGAAAAACCTCGCAAGAGCGCAAAATAGGGTCGCTCCGAACAAAATTTTATAGACATGCGCGGATATTTCAAGGAACTGCGTGGGAAGCCGGAGACTGAAAGTGTCTCGCAACTTCCATGTAGACTGTGAACATGCGATGCCTCTTTCAACTACACTAAACATCTGCACTTCTCTTAGCAATGTATTAAGTCGACTGGGCGGAGTGGCCGTCGCAATAAAGCTTGAGCCGACTCCCGTTGATCATTGTGGGCAGCAATTCTCCATTGAACTTCGCAAGCTGAACTGCTCCTCCTTCTGTTATCTTGATGACCCTAAAAGGGCCTAACCAATGTGCACGAAACTTGCCTGGGAACTTGATGAATTTACTATCATAGAGGAGTACCAAGTCGCCTTCTTGAAAGACTTTATTCTTAATATGCCTGTCATGCCAAGCTTTCTGTCTTGCCTTCTGTACTTGCTGATGGAATCCGGCCAAAAGTTTGTCTTCTTCTAAGGCAAGCAATTGCGAAAGTCTTTCACTCATAGTACCAGTATCTGCCATTTCTGTAATTTGCACAATTCTGAGACTAGGAACAATGTATTCCATGGGCATAACTGCTTCTTGTCCATACACCAAACTGAAAGGTGTGTGACCTGTTAGTTTCTTGCATGTGGTTCTGTAAGCCCATAATACAGCTGTGACTCTAAGGTCCCAATCATCTCTTTGTTGATTACAGATCTTCGTTAGGGCATTCTCGAGAATCTTATTGAATGCCTCCACCGTACCATTAGCTTGGGGGTGGTAGGGTGTACTCTTATGGTGACTGATGTGGAATTCCTCAGTAATGGCCTCTATAGTGTTGTTCAGAAAATGCGTACCCTGATCACTCATTAGAATTAGTGGGCATCCAAACCTAGTGATAATGTTCTCAAAAATGAACTGCGCGGCAGTAACAGCGTCACAGTTCTTAACTGGCTTCGCCTCAGCCCATCTGGTGAGGTATTCAGTAGCTGTGATGATGTATCTTGTGCCGGTTCTCTTTTCTGGTGGGTTGATAGGTCCTACAAAATCAATGGCCCATTTATCAAAAGCACGTAGTGTTATCTGGGGTCTTAGCGGCATTTCATCTCTCCTTGAGGGTCTTCCTGTCCACTGGCATACATCGCAACATTTACAGAATTCCTTAGTATCCTTGTGCAATGTCGGCCACCAAAGACCTGCGGCTAAGATCTTTTGCGCAGTCGGCTTTCCTGCAAAATGGCCTCCTGCGGTTCCTGAGTGCGCTTCTGCGATGATGGAGTTCTTCTCATGTGATAGGATACATTTGCGAAAGACTTCATCAGGGCCCAAATTATAGAGCTAGCCTGCTATCAGAGTGAAGTCTGCTGCTTTGACCACAAGTTGCTTCTTCTGCTAGATTGTAAACTCAACTGGCGCTTGCCCGGTAGTGAGAAACTCAAGAATATCGGGATAATATTCATCGGCTGCTTGAATAGAAAACAACTGCGCATCAGGCAGATTGTCCTCTAGATTTGTAGGATCCTCTCCTGACTCGATCCTAGATAAATGGTCAGGTCTTGCATTCAATCTACCTGGCTTCACAATAACCTCAAAATCATACTCCTGGAAGAGAAGTAGCCATTTGCAAATTCTTCCCCCTAACATTGGCTTATTGACCAAATATTTCAGAGCAGAATGGTCAGTATACATTTTAAAATGTGCGCCCAACAGGTAGTGTCTGAACTTCTATAGGGCATACACCATAGCTAGTCCTTCTCTTTCTGTAGTGGTGTAGTTCTTTTCAGCTGTAGAGAGTTTTCTGCTAGAGTAAGAAATGGGGTGGTCTATACCTCCTTCTCCTGGTTGTGTCAGCACAACCCCCAATGCTATGGAAGAAGCATCTACATGAACATGAAAGGGTTTTCTCCAGTCCGGGAAAACTAGAATAGGCGCAGTGATCATCTTTTCTTTGAGTGTATCCAAACTCTATTGGCATTCTTCTGTCCATTGGAACTTCGAATCCTTTTTCAGCAATCTTTCCATAGGTGCAGTTATCTTTGCGTAACCTTTAATAAATTTCCTGTAGTACCCTGTATGTCCCAATGTGGTGCACAATTGCTTAACTGAGTTGGGCGCAGGTAAATTAGCAATGATGGCCACCTTCGCAGGATCCATCAGGAGTCCTTGTCTGCATACAATATGGCCCAACAAAATACCAAAAGGAGCACAGAAGATACATTTTTTTAAGTTAAGGGAAATTTGATACTGTCTACATTTTTCTAACATCATGCATAGGTTTCCTATATGGTTTTTTAGTAAACCAAACACAGTCCAATCATCGAAATAGACTTCGAGAAACTTATGAATGAATTCTTTAAAAACAGCAACAACAACTCTAGAGAAGATAGCAGGTGCGTTTTTAAGACCAAAGGGCATTACCGTATACTGGAATGATCCCCATTCAGTCGCAAAAGTGGTCTTGTGACGATCTTCTGGATGGATTCTGATCTGATGGTATCCCAAAAAGCCATCAGTGAAAGAGTAAGCCTCTTGTCCTCCAACATTATCAAGCACTTCGTCGGTAAAGGGAGTAGGAAATGGATCATGCGCTGATGCATCATTCAGCTTGCGCAAGTCCATGCAGATTCTTATTTCGCCTTTTGTCTTCTTCTCTTGTACCACCATAGGACTAATCCAGTCACTTTCCTCTACTGGTTCAATGATACCTGCTGCGAGCATTTTATCAATTTCTTCTCAAACCTTTTCTTTATAGCGCGGGTTCAACCTGTACGGGCGCTGTTTTACTGGCTTGGCGTCTGCTTTCAGAGGTTTGCGCATCACTCCTAACTCTCCTAGGATGCCTTTCATTTCTGTGAACTTGGTAGGAAAGATATCCTGGTAGTCACGTAATAAATCTGAAATATGGCCAACAGTTTCATCATCCCAATAATCACCTATAGAAGCAAACTTGGGTTCGGCTTCTGTTCCAATGTTAATCTTTTTGAGCTTGATGTGTTCTGTAATGGTAGGAATATCAAGCTGAGGACCTTCAACATTGCGTGTCCCTTCTGATTCTGGAATATTGATGTTGCGAGGATCATCCTCCTCTTCTACTGTAAAATTATAGCATTCCAGGGCATGTTCTATCTGGACAGCCCAATCTGGTTGGGAATATTCTGGTAATGGACATTGTTCAAATACCTTCTTTTTAATGCACTGTAAAGCGTGGTCGATGCTCGGGTATTCTGACTCAAAACTAAAGGTAAGCTGAAAACTTTCTATCATAAGAGGCCAAATGACAGTGCCTCTACGCAATTCTGTTTCAGTGTACCAGTTCCTTGGAACTGTATCCAGTGTGTGGATGAATAGGTGAACCCACTCATCTTCCGGAATATCTGACCATTGCTGAATACATGCTTCAATGTGTGACCTGGGGTCACTCTGTCCCTCATATTTGCACAATACTTCTGCTGTAGTTCCATGAAATCTGCGCAGTATCAATCTGCGACAGTCTTGCCATGTGTGAATATTCTCTTTATGCGCACCCCACCATCTTGCGGGTGTAGCGCGCAGTGCTACATCCAATGCTTGTATGCGCTGCTCTTCTGGGATCTGTTGTTCATATGTATGTATGAATTCACTTATTTCAGCTAAGCCATCAAAAATTGGAGTGTCATTCAATTCTGTACCAATCCATCAAATGGATTTAGTCATCATGGCGCAACGCCTTGCAGAAACCTCATGTAAACGGTTCTGCCAGTTTTCCAAACCTGCTTCTGAATCTGATGTGCATGAACTATCACATCGCCAGCTGATATGGCCGTCGGCTGTGGGATTGACATAGTCACTATGACTAGCAGTCATCTGATACAAACTTTCCATGTGGCGCACTTCTTCTTCTGCCCGAATGGGTTCAATATATCTTGGTCCTTGAATGGGATCAAGCGGTGCAATGACCCTAATCTGGTCATCCTCAAAGGTCATCTGTCTTTTCTTCAAATTAATGACAGCTAAATTATCAAATGCCCAGTCTATACCTAAAAGTGTTGGGTATGGTCTACTATCATCCAGAATTTTGATTACTTCAAAATCTGCAGAACTTCTTACTCCTTCAATATCAATAGGTACATTGGGTAGTCTTCCCAATGGAGAGACTCGTTGCTGATTGGAAAGTCTAAGCTGGATAGGAGATCTTGTAAGCTGAGGGCTACCCATTTGTTCCCATGTCTGCATGGTGAGAACATTGACTTCTGAGCCCAAGTCTAAAATGACTTCGTCCATTTCAAATGCTCCAATCTGCGTTGTGAGCCTCATCTCTTTTCCAGTTCGAGTATGACTTCCAATATGGTGAACAGCACGCTGCGGTGTGTTCATCGAAGCAGATTGTTGACATTTATCCAATAGGTGTTGAAGTTCCATAGCTGATTTTTCATTGCGCAACAACTTTAAGCAGTTTCTGAGGAACGCATGGACACTACCTAGTGCATCCTCTTCATCATCAAGCCTTCCAGATGTAGTGGCTTGTTCTTGTACTAGGTTCTCTTGTCTTAGCATTTGCGGTCTAACGGCATTATGCGGAATTGCGACCGAAGTTGAAGATCTCGGGTCTGAGAAATACTCTTGAGCTTGCTTGAATGCTTCTTTCTGCTTCTGCAGGTCAAGCGGGGATGGTTTAATATTAGCACGGCGCACCCATTGCGTCGCTTGCTTTCCAGTTCCCAACTCTAGCGCACCAGTGGTTGCTCCACTGCGCGTCACTATATTAATTGTAGGCTCTGGTTCTCTTGTTTCTGCTCCTATCAACTGAATGTTCTGATTGACCTGTGGCGTCTTTGCTTGCATCTTAGCCATCAACTGAGGGAATTCTTCAATAAGATTTACAATATCTGCAAATGGTTGTAGGATTCTGGCAATCCCTTGCAAAATGGCCTTGAGCTCCACAATTGTAGCAAGTAATCTGTCCTCTTCCTCGACCAAAACCTGCTGTGCGTCCGCGGCCCCTATAATTTCCTGTTCTTCCTGCGCGATCTGGTTCATACGGTGGACCTGCTGTGGGTCCTTGTGCCTCTGATTGTACTCTATAAACATCATGTTTTCTTTCTATCATAAGATCATATGCTCTACAGTTGTTCTCATCATGGCCTACTGATTTGCAGAAATTGCAATATAGATTCTTTGGAGTTTGTACATATTTCTGTAACAGGTAACATTCTTATGGTCTGTGACCTCTAGTTCTACAGATTTAACACCAAGGCCCCTGGGCCTGTGGTAAAGGGTTAGGCGCTCCAGTTGCAATATACTCTATGAAAACGAGACAATGGTCCTTTGAATGACCTTGCGCTTTACACTTTGTACACCAAATTTCTTCCTTAACTTCCTTGCCTTTCTTAATATCATGGACTTGCAAGGTTAAGTTTGCTAATTGGTTCTGCAACTGCGCAACATCGTTACTTGTTCCAGCAATTGGTGAAGATTCTAGTTTCATGGCCATTTCTAGAGCTTGTTCTTGAGTAGTGAGATTCTATTGCATAAGAGGAAGTCTAATGTGTGGGAGCAACGCAACAATGAACCATTCCTTATGCTGCTGTGGTGCAAACTCAAAGCTTACTTGATCTTTCAAGGCTTTAAACTTTTGATCAAAGTCCCATACTGACTCTGTAGGTAACTGTTTTATGTCTTTGAGCTCTGTTATACACTATGATTCTGATTTAGGTTTCTTGAATTCCTTAATCATAGTGCTTCTTACATCAGCAAGCATCCTATTCTGTGCTGCTGAGTATTTCATGAACCAAGTTAAGGCTCTTTCTCTTAGTGTGGTTGCTAACTGAACAAGTTTAATAGCATCATCATTAATTTGCTTAATTGTCCAAATGGCTTCACATAGGAACCAGTGCTGCTCAGGGTCTTCTAACCCTGTTCCTCTAAAAGTTGGTAGCTTCATGTCATCACCCATCCTTCTTGCGCTAGGTTGAGGTGGAGGTGCTGTAGCAGTGCTTCTAGGATGGTTAAATAAAGGTGGTGCTGAGGTACTAGAAGTACCGTGCGGGCTACTAGATGGTGTTACTGCGGGATTATACTGAGCTCCGTCTGGTTTTTGCGGTGTAAACAGGTGATAAGGGATATGAGCACTCCCTTGCCTCTCTAGGTGACTTGCTCTAGGAACTTGGCTATCTTCTGGGCTAGACTCAAAAGAATGTTGGTCAAGGCCTACTTTATATCGCTTTCCACTACGAGTGCAACCAATAGCTTCAAGATCACTATCAGAATCTACGGACATTACTTGTCTATGCTATTCATCAGAAGCTATGCATAGTTTTCCTTTTTCATACAGAAGCATTTGAATCCACAAGTTCAGAGAATTTAGGAACTTACCCTTGTGTGCTCTGAAGAAGCTCCTCTCAGCTTCGCTAAAGCTCTTTCTTGTATCTACTGCAAACTCGATGATGAAGCCTTCCAGCAAACTGTTCAACCAAAAGTCTACTGCGCAAGAGACAGAATTATCTACCCGCTTCAAAATACTGATTAGCTTAGGCGTCCAAATGACGGGTCGCTCAACATGCACAGTGGGTCTAGTATCTGCTAACTTGGCTACCCACGCATGCAATTCTAGTGCAAACGTGACAAAGAAAATTTCATAAAGGTCAGTATAAATATACTTCTTCAACCAGTCTTCTGTCTAAAGTCTAGAGCTTCTATTTTCTCGTTCAGCGAACTCTCTAGCTTTTAAATCAAACCACTCTTGAATTTCTTTAGCCGTAGGATTCCAATAGCACATTGCCTTCAGGGTAATAGGGTCAAAGTCGACACAGAAGCATTTGTTGGCTTAACCAACCATAAGGCAACAATCTCGCGTCGCCGGAATAACAAGTCTCAAGGCAACGGGATGATTTGTTGGCTCCTTCTTTCTCTGGGTTTCGCATCAGTCTCGTGCGTCACCTAAATAACAAATATCACAGTAACAAATCACAAGGCAACGGAACCATTTGTTGGCTCCTTCTTTCTCTGGGTTTCGCATCAGTCTCGCGTGTCACCTAAATAACAAATATCACAGTAACAAATCACAAGGCAACGGAACCATTTGTTGGTTGCTTTTTGGACAGACCCGGGTTTTAATGAAGCACAGCAACAAAACCCCTTGGCGCACTGGCCCTCTCGGCAACGAACTGCGCAGCAGCTCGAGGTATCACCCGAAGTGGCTATGGGGGGCTAAGGAATCAAGCTTCCTTAACCTTGGTGATGCGGAGACTGTAGTCTTCTCCCCCCTCGCGAGAGTTCTTGGGCGGAATGTCTTACTCCTCTGTAGCTCTCAGCGCGACAGCGCTGCAACTCGTACCAGCGTAACCGTGGGGTCCCTCGTTCCCAGCGCGGCGAGGCGATTACCCTCCGCATCGATACCCTAGGTATTGTTCCTACTCATGCACCCAGCGCAGTGATGCATGCTTCGATTACTGCAGCGACAATGTTCTACAGTTTTCTTCGACACTTAACAATTATAGCTATTCAGAAAGCTTGCGAACTTACTTAGCATATTCATGAAGATAACGCAATGTTCATATACGCACAGATAGTGAACTAAAACATGTAATTACACAACATAGCGTCGCAACAAGGGAAATTATGGAATTCGCCTCCACGGGGAAACCATGTCCACCGGGAGAGTATCTTATATTAATCACAGTATAGGAATTACAATCATGTTGCGCACACAGCTGCAGCCTTAGATCTTTCCAGGAAACTCCACGCACACAGCTGGGAGCCCTTCTCTCGATCTAGTCTCCTCCTCTACAGAGATTACAATAGTTTAGACGTCGACTCAGACTGTCTGCAACTCAGGGATTAAATCCATGGCTATCCCGACTCTAACTCTTCTTCTAACAACACAATAGAAGACTGAATGGCTAGCTTACTAGCTGACTCACTAACCAACTAACATCTATCCTTTACAATTACACATATATATAGGTGGCCATGGCGGTCACACCTTTACAAAACTGTGGGCCTTTCCCATCAGTATTCACCAAAAACCCTAACCACGGACATGGCTAGGTGTACTGTAGGCGCCGCTTGTAGTCATGTCGCCGTTTCCTGCAGGTTCTGTGACTTCTGGCGCAGATTGCGGGTATGGGCGCCGCTTCATCGTTTACCACTCCTTGTCCTTTGCCTTCAATGCTTTGGTCCATTGCACTTCCTTGGTTAGAGCAACCATAACTTCTGTACTTAGCCTTAATGAGGGTAGCTGAGCCCTCTACTCCGTCGCTTCATTTATTATGGTAGTTGAGCTCTCTACTCGGCCACATTTATTTTCCTTTGACGTGTGCACGCGAGCTCCGCGATTTTCGGTCCGTAATCTGCGCTAAGCTCGTCCATCTGGCACTGTACTACGCACCATCTACATCTACCCAAAAATTGGTGTTTGTTCCAAATTAGCACTTTCCTTCAATACTTGTGCTTTTTCCTCAAAATTCGCAGCTTTACCATAGCTACGACCTAGGCTCCAACAAAAATTAAAAAAATGAATATATAATAATTAAAATTAAAACATGAATATATAACAATGGTTTTTTTAATTTGTTTTTAATTAAATATATATATATATATATATATATAACAATTACAATTTAATTGTTATATATAATGTTATATATATATATTTAATTAAAAACAAATTAAAAAACCAAAAAACAAACATTATATAAAATATATATAGAACAAATAGAAAAAGCCCATATGCATTTCATAAACCACACCCATAAACCCTCTGCGATTTGGACCTACTCTCGACCTACTATCGATTTGGAGTGACCTGCTCTTGATTTGGACCTGCTCTCAACCTGAGACCTGAGGCATTTTCTGATTGCGGTGGGGGAGAGGGAGTGACCCTATGAGCAAGCAGTGGGATTGACTCGACAAGCAAGCAGTGGGGGAGGTGGTTTGGACCAATGGATAGTTGGAGTTTTTGAAGGCAGATTGGACTAGTGTTCGATAGTGGAAGAGGTCGTTTGTGATTGTGGCAGGGGAGAGGGAGTGACCCAACAAGCAAGTAGTGGGAGTGACCCAACGAGCAATCATTGGGAGAGGCAGTTTGGACCAGTGGATATTGGGAGAGGCGGTTTGCGATTGCGGAAGGGGGCAGGGAGTCCAAGCAAAGAAACTATAAGAGGAGCCGGAAATGCCTCCCAAGTCCGTGAGTACCAAGCCCTAAATTGTTTTGATTTGACAAATTTAAAAATTAGGTAGCAAATCACTGTGGTTTCATTGCTAATTCGATCTTCCAAGAGGGTTTCATTGCTAATTCAATCTACATTGAGGTATTTTTATCTTATTGCATCTAGTGTTTTTTTTAGTTTGATGGGTGAACCCTCACCTCTTTGTCATTTCCCATGGAAGCTATTATGCTTCTCATCAGCCAGAAAGATGGTTGAAAATGTAGATGTTACAAATTTGGAAGCAGGACTGACAATTCATTTTTCCTAGTTCTGAAAACAAATGACTTATATGAAATGAAAATGACCTTAATATCTCATAGCAAAAAGAATGTAATGACTTTTGTTTATTTCCTTGCATTTTGATTCTGGAAGGGCCTTCATTAGAATGAGAATACTATGGTTGACGAACATAGACTTGTTGTCCTCGGGCAGAGGAATCAATGTTCAACCTTCGTTGAAGCCGAGCACTGTGACCAATATCATGAAATAGATGTATTAGATCAAAAATTTGAGGTTCAACATTCCAAATAGATGATTGCCTATGTTGATTCAAAATAAGATCCACATAGTGTCCAACAGAAGTTGGCAAGTGATCATCAATTTCATTTGCATGCACATCCAAATCAGTTGTGACACTGCTGGAAACATTGCCATCATCTTTCTTTAGCAGTGCCTTTGAATCCTCAGTAAGTGCAACTTGCCATAGTATTTCTTGATGTATCATCCCAATATCAAGAATCACATCCTTGCTATCATTTCCAAACTCTGCCGTTAATGCTACCAACCATCGATTCTCTTTAGTATCATCAGCTAGAAAGACAAAAAATTGTACCACAAACAAGCACCAAAATACTTTCCGATTCAGTCCATCTTTTGCAGCTAATAAATTAGTCCCTACAACATGATCCAAAACATTTAATGTAGTCTTGAGATGTTCCTTCAGATGATCACAAAATACCCTTGCAAGGGCAACTGAGTGTTGTTGTGTGAATGCTTTGCAAACTGCAACCATGTGCACAGCTACAGACATCCCTTTTGAAGATAGCGGAATACTTGGAAGAGTCAAGAACCTCATAGCTATCACATCACACCACTCTTCACTCTTCACTCTAGCTCTCATGCTTAGAATTCATGTGCACCTCCTTCACTTTTGTAGAACAAAAGATAGGGGAGTTACAAGTTACATTTTAAATAGAAATCAGCTCTAGAAAAATCAAATTAGCATACTGAATATGCACCAACAATCACTTGTCTTTCTATTATAGTAGAAAAGAGAATTACATAATCCAAAATCAAAGTCTCCCAAGCTTACTATACAAAACCAACCACCTTCTCACAACCTCATAAAGCAATACACTTTATATAGAATACCCTAGCTATCACATCACACCACTCTTCACTCTAGCTCTCATGCTTAGAAGTCATGTGCACCTCCTTCTCTTTTATGGAACAACAGAGAGGGTAGTTACAGGTAAAAGCATTATACTAGGTCCACAAAAGAGAATGGGTCCACAAGTGGATTAATCCACCTTGACAAGGTCCATTTTAACGGTTAACATAACCAACTCATGCACCTCACATTTGCTAAGGTATGTGGTGACATGAAAACTTGTGCCAAGCATGCTTCTCCAAGTAACTAACTCAAGTAGTTCACCCCACATGTGTCAAGGTGGGAAGCTGAAAGTTTCAGTTATTCTGAAATTGTAAGTGTGTATTCTTAGTGCATAATAAAGGAAAGTGCAGCAATATTTATTTTGTATCATTTCTTCCATCTCCATGTGATGTTGCTGCACATAATATTTTATCTGTGTGTTGTTCCTGTAGCTGCAATTCCATGATTTTTTGTGTAGGTTCCCATGAAGGCTGGGGAGTGCAAGGCTTATCCTCCATAGTGATACATTGCTCCTTGTTGCAATCACTACCCTAGCCTGAATTTTTGTTTGATGTTGGACAATCTATATTCCACACATCAATTTCCCTATCCCGTTTAACTAATGCTCTAGATACAGGTTGGTATAGAGGTATTTTTTGTCCAAGGGAACAATACTAGTGCCTGTTGGCTTGAACCTTGATGAAGTATCATGTCCTTTGTATCCAAACTGCAGAGAATTGTTCTTAGTTTGTTTCCATATGTGCAACTTTGAGTTTTTATCCCATGTATCCTAACCTTACTATCTAAGGATGGTATGTTTCTCCATGTTATTAGCCAAGCCAATAAATGGGAAAGGAATTGAATACCATTCTTGTTAGGAGTGTGTGTGTAATGTGTGAAGTTTTCAAAATGACAAAAGAATAAGTGGACAGATTCTAGGTGTGCATATGAGTGAATAGGAAATGATAGGCCATTTCGGAAACAAAGGGATGAATTTGATTCATAAAAGATCCAAATCATTAAATGGTCTATCCCTTATCTCAAGCTTACATATGTTTATACAACTTGATAGAACACATTGCATCCCAATGTCACTATCACCAACAAAAGCAACACTAAGCCTCTCCATGTGATGCACCTGCAACAATTAATTAATACGAATATGCGAAATAGCAGAAATGAAAGAACTCAGAATCACTTTTATATTGATCACATGCCACTTCGAGGGGGAAACCTCCTATGAGCAAGCTCAATACAAATAACTTCACGGTGCCTTCATAGGTCTCAACACACACTTATATACTAAGTCTAGGCGCCAATACTATGGGTCAAAACCATGGGCCACTACAAACTATGGATCAACAATACTACGGGCGACTTACAAAGCATATGCACCAACAACAATAACACAATCTATTGATCAACAAATACTGTGGGATGACTTACAAAGCATATGCATCCAATAACAACATACTAACAAAGTAAAGACATGGGTTCCTAACATCCCCTCCCCCTTAAAAAAAGCTTTTTCCTCAAAGCTTTAGATGTGGAAATTGTTGTTGAATCTGAAGGAGTGGTTCCCATGTAGCATCCTCTGGTTGCATGTCGTGCCATTGAATTAAGACCTTTGTGATAGAGCGAGAGCGAAGCTGACGCGTGCGCCGATTGAGGATGGCCTCTGGCTCCAAAAGGATGGATCCTTCATTATCCAGTTCGGGTAAAATCGTTTGTCCACTGATGTTGGTGCCAAGAACTTTCTTCAGACAAGAGACATGAAAGACTGGATGAATGTGGGAAGAAGGAGGAAGTTCCAATTTATAAGCAACGGACCCAATCTTCTGAAGAATCCGATATGGCCCATAGAACTTTGGAGCGAGCTTATGACGCCCTTTGAGTTTCAAGGAGGATTGTTTGTACGGATGGAGACGAAGAAAAACCATATCGCCGACTTGAAAAGTGCGCTCAGAACGGTGCTGATCCGCTTGTTGCTTCATGCGATTTCTTGCCATGTGAAGATTGTCCCGCAAAATGCGAAGAATCTGATCGTGGTTTCGAAGGACCGTGTCAACTTTCTGAACTGGTGAACTGGTGGGGGTGTATGGAAGAAGAGATGGAGGTGCCTGACCATAGACTGCTTCATATGTGGTCATTTTAGAGGCAGTTTGGTAAGAGGTATTGTACCACCATTCAGCGAGAGGGAGCCACTTTTCCCATTGATGTTGTTGTTCCGAGGTGAAGCAACGAAGATAAGTTTCCAAGCATTTATTGATAATTTCAGTCTGACCATCTATTTGTGGGTGATACCCTGAACTCATCTTCAGTTTGGTGCCAGTGTGGCGAAATAGTTCTGTCCAAAAATGACTGGTGAAAGTCGCATCACGATCCGAGACAATGGAAGAAGGGATGCCATGAAGACGAAAGATCTGGTCCAGGAAAATTTGAGTGACGGAGGAGGCTGTATAGGGATGGCTGAGAGCACAAAAATGACTATATTTGGAGAGGCGATCAACCACAATGAGAATCACTGTCTTCCCGCCAGATTTAGGGAGCCCTTCAATGAAATCCATAGAAATATCTGTCCAAATCCGTGTAGGTATGGGCAAGGGTTCAAGCAATCCTGGAAGGAGTGTTGTTTCACCCTTATTGCGCTGGCAGGTATCACATTCGGCAACCATTTGTTGAATTGTCCTTTTCATGCCCTGCCAAAAGAAGTTACGCCGTGCTCGTTCATACGTTTTGAGGAACCTAGAGTGCTCTACCGATGGAGAAGCATGGAGTTCATAGAAGACAGCTTGTTGAAGATCTGTGCTCTGGGGAAGCACCAAACGACCCTTGTATCGCAGAGAAGCACCATCCCAAGAGTAATGTGGTACAGCAGAAGGGTTGTTGGTCAAGCATTGGATGATTTGAGGTAAGGAAGAGTCATTGACATAACCCTGTTGAACAGATTGCAACCAATTTGGAACAGGCATAGAAATAGCTGAAAGAGAACCTTGGGCATCAAATGTGCGAGAAAGAGCATCTGCCACAATATTGTCGTTACCCTTCTTGTAAGTGATCTCATAGTCATAACCCATGAGTTTGCTAACCCATTTCTATTGTGCCGGGGAGGAGACACGCTGGTCCAAGAAATATTTCAGACTCTGGTGATCAGTCTTGATGCAGAAATGATTCCCTAATAGGTATGGGCGCCACTTCTGTACTGCATGCAAAATAGCCATCATTTCCTTCTCATAGGTAGAGGAAGCTAAATTCTTACCTGAAAGGGATTTGCTGGTGAACGCAATGGGGTGTTCATCTTGAAGGAGAACAGCACCAAGTCCATTGCCGCAAGCATCACTCTCAATAGTGAAGGGCTTGGAAAAATCGGGCATAGCTAGCACAGGTGTAGTACACATAGCTTGTTTTAGTTTGTCAAATGCACACTGAGCAGTAGGTGTCCATGTAAAAGCATCCTTTTTCAATAGAGCAGTTAATGGAGCTGCAATCTTCCCATAATCCTTGACAAACTTGCAGTAGTAGCCAGTCAACCCCAAAAAATCACGAAGACTCTTGAGTGTCTGAGGATGCGGCCAATTGTTCATGGCCTCGATTTTGGCAGGATCCACGCGAACCCCTTGTGTTGAGATAATGTGCCCGAGATACTCAACTTCCTTCTATCCAAAAACACATTTAGACTGCTTGGCATGGAGATGATGGTCAGAGAAAAGTTGCATGACAAGATCCAGATGCTGGAGATGTTCATCCCATGTTTTACTGTAGATGAGGATATCATCAAAAAATACCATAATGAATTTCCGCAAGTAGGGTCGAAATATTTTATTCATTAAGGCCTGGAATGTGGAAGGAGCATTAGTGAGGCCAAAGGGCATGACCAAAAACTCATAATGGCCATCATGTGTGCAGAAAGCTGTTTTAGGGATATCATCCTCATGAACCCGAATTTGATGATACCCAGAACGAAGATCCAACTTGGAGAAAAAGTGAGCACCATGAAGCTCATCAGGAAGCTCATCAACAACAAGAATTGGAAACTTATCCTTGATGGTGAGGTGATTAAGTGCTCGGAATTCAATGCAGAGGCGCCATGACCCATATTTTTTGCGGACAAGAATAACTGGAGAAGAAAAGGAACTAGTGCTTGGGCGAATAATACCTTGCTTCAATAAGTCCCGAACGAGCATTTCAATCTCTGTTTTTTGGTGAAATGGGTAGCGATAGGGCCTGATGTTGGGAGGAATGCTGCCAAGAAGGAGCTGAATACGATGGTCTTCTGGCCTGAAAGGTGACAATCCCACTGGTTCAGCAAAGACACCTGTATATCGATCCAGAATTTGTTGTAGATCCAAAGGAGTAGTGGAGACCGCTGATGGTTGCATCTGAAGGGAATGGATATGAGCAATGACACCATGTGAATTCTTCTTGAGGAGTTTTTCCATGCGATGTAAACTGATGATGCTGAGAGAACCTGGTTGTAATCCTGTCAATGTGTGTTTTTGTCCATTGAGGGAAAACTACATCCAAAGTTTAGCAAAATCCCATAAGATAGGGCCAAGTGTGCGTAGCCATTGAGCGCCCAAAACCACATCACATCCGCCTAAGGGCAAGGCAAACATGTCAGAGCGCAAGGTATAATCTCCCATAGAGATACGTACATTTTGACACTTCCCTTTGCAAGGTAAGGTGCCCCCATTGGCAACCATGACTTCAAAGTTGGAGCAAGGATGGATAAAACAATCAGCTTGTTTGGCGATCCGAGGGTCAATGAAATTATGAGTGCTACCAGAATCAATGAGTATTGTAAGAGGAAGCTTCTTGAAGTAACCCTTGACCCGCATTGTTTGGGGGGTGGTGATTCCAGCTAAAGCATGGAGAGATATCTCTGGCTGGTCATCCTGAGATGGAGGGTCAATAGGCGGTTCCTGAATGTCGACCGGAGCATCCAGTGTTTCTGGATCTTCGTCACCAATTTCAGAGGCAGGCGGAGACTCCACATCCAAAAGATAGAGCTTTTGCTGAACACATCTATGTCCCCGAGTGAATTTCTCATCACAATTATAGCAAAGCCCCTTTTCTCTGTGTGTTTGCATCTCTGTTTCAGACAAACGCTTGATAGGAGTCGATCGAGGAGCCTACAGTATAGGTGGTCGCTAAGAACCCATATTTCGGAAGGGAACAAAAGTGGGCTTGGAGCGTTGTTGGGCTGCAATCTTGTCTTCTGCCAACTTAGCCAACCCTAGGGATTCCATCATTGTGGTGGGACAGAACATTTTGACCTCAGAGCGGATGGCATCCTTTAGACCACTAATAAAACAACTCCGGTAAAAGTCATCAGACAATCCTTCGGTGTGGTTGGATAGGTTCTCAAATTCGGTTTGATACTCTCTCACAGTGCCAATTTGGCGAAGTTTAGTGAGGGCTCCGGTGAAGTCATCAAAAGCACTAGGACCAAATCGTTGCAAAAGGAGCTTGCAAAAGTCTGACCATTTGGGCTCTGGATGAGCCTTGATGTACCAACGGTACCATTGAAGAGCTTCCTGTTCCAAGTGAAAGGATGCCAGCGGAACTTTGTTGACATCGAAAGTATTATGCAGACTGAAATATTGTTCTTCACGATAGATCCATCCAGTTGGATCAGTACCATTGAAGCAAGGAAAATCAAGCTTCGGACCACGGAAATTGCTGGAAGAAGAGAACCCATTGTCTGATGAAGACTCGGACTGCCATTTGTTGTTCATAGCTGAATGTTCAAGATGGAGGCCGAGAAAGAAATTTTTCATCCAGATCCTAGAGTTTGGCTTGGATGGCTGCAAGTGCTTCTTCCATGGTTTTTGCTCCTGCACAGGTGACAACCATAACCAGGAGTTTTTTTTTTTTTTGTGACTGGGTAGGAAAACAAAAACAGAAACTGCTTCAGTAAGGGAAAATTTGGACTTGGGAAAAAAATCTGAAGGGTAATTGGGGTTTGACTAGGTGTTGGACACTGTCGACTAGACAATGAAGCAAAAATGAGGATTTCAGAAGCGGGGTGAAAGAATGGGAAAATTTGGCAGAGGGGGACAAAGAAGAAGAATTCAGAAAGGAACTCTGTGGTAAAATTTGAAGGTGATTGGGTGAAATCTAAGGAAGTTATGACAAACCCTAAAAATAGACAAATGTGGGCTTTCGGGCTTTGGGAAGGGGAATTGGGGATAGGGTCCTCAAGAATGAAATATGCAGAATGGGATGACAAGGGTTCTCCGAAAATTTCAAGGGAAACAGAGTGAAAACAAAGGAGATATGGACAAAAAACTGGAATTTTTTTTTTTTTGACTGGAGCGGCTACGGCTCGGAAGAGATCTGGAACAACGCCAAATGGATTGAAAACGGATGGATCTGGAACGGCTTGCAAAATGGATCTGAAACGGCACAGTAGTGATTGACAATAGTTCAGCTGAAAGTAGATATGGACCCCAGGTATGTGCGGCTTCCTAACAGTTCAGGGGTTTCACTCGGCCACCAATGTTGTCTGACGGCTTGCGTATTGGGGCAGTACCCCTCACTCCACGGATCAGGTAAAACTGATAACCGCTTTGCCACAAACGACAGCTCTTGGTTTACCTCACGGGTGGGAACTAGTCAATCAGGTAGAGGTCGTTGCCCTTTTCGCTGGCAGGTCCTCTCAATGGGCTAGCTACTTCGGGGTTCCTGTGGTACTCCTCACAATGAGTTTTAGGGCTTATGCCCAAGTACTTCCCACAATTAAGTGGATAGGGATTATTCCCAAATCTGAACCTGCAACAGAAGCGAAAAAAAAAAATTGGCAGAAATTTCACCCAACGAGCCCAAGAAAGTGCTCTGATACTAGATGTGATGCACCTGCAACAATTAATTAATACGAATATGCAAAATAGCAGAAATGACAAAACTCGGAATCACTTTTATATTGATCACAGGCCACTTCGAGGGGGCAACCTCCTATGAGCAAGCTCAATACAATTAACTTCACGGTGCCTTCATAGGTCTCAACACACACTTATATACTAAGTCTAGGCGCCAATACTATGGGTCAAAACCATGGGCCACTACAAACTATGGATCAACAATACTACGGGAGACTTACAAAGCATATGCGCCAACAACAATAACACAAACTATTGATCAACAAATACTACGAGACGACTTACAAAGCATATGCGTCCAATAACAACATACTAACAAAGTAAAGACATGGGTTCCTAACACTCCAAACACTTTACATAAGTACCAGACGACCAAAAGTCCTTATTTTTATGCATACCACTCAAAGACAAACAAAACTGAGTGAGAAGTAAGCATTTTTGTTTCTTGCAATAGTGACTAATGTTGCATTTGTTGTTTCACAATAAAAAAACATAGTACAGAGGTGATCCTAGGATAAGAGCTTGAAGTATCCATAAGGCCTTCCTCTATCACAATGCCTTAATCATTAGGTCTGATGGAAAAACATGCAATTCCTACAAATGTTTGCAAGTTGAGGAGATGATTTCAAGCCCTTTATCTTAATTTTAATCCAATACATGTAGTTGCTGACAATTATAAGCCTAATGTGTAGCCAAGATAAAACTAGAATTTGAGATACAACTAGTGAACTTCCAAATAGATTGGTGGGATATCTTGCCAGTGAAATTCCGAATTTGCAACATATGATAAGCACTTTAACCCCATAGTGCTCATCATTTCCTCCTTGCTTAAGAAGAAATTGTCCCCAGTTTCTATTGTAGATGGAAAAATTGTTGCTTGAATGTGTACTGGGACTTGGGAGATCCATTTATCTTGCAAAGGTAGGTTTCCTTTTCTTTCAATAGAATATGCCTTTTAAAGGAGCCGCTTTTGCACTCCCACATTGTATCAACACCTTTGTACTTAGGGGTCCCATTGACCTAATTTTGTAATTAACTTATCTTACCTTCCAGCTTTGAATTTTCTGTTTCGTAGATGCATGTTTGACTGTGGACCCTAGCAATCATGATCCCTTTTGTTGTACTTATGTCGACTGTGAATGCAAAAGAATGAATTTTTAATGAGTTCAAGTATGATGACTACACCACATAATTTGAGCTATAGTAGAAGTGATTTGAATTTGGTGAATAGATTTTGGATTGTGACAAATATTCTTGGGCTTATACTTATGAGATCATTCTGTAATTTAAGTCTCCTAGCATACATTAAATGGGTTTTAAATTGAAATAATGTGTCCTACCATACACAATTATTCACAATATCACAATGTCATGCTTATGCTTGCTAATTAGGTTTAAACATTGTCATGCATTTTAGTCATTAGAAGTAGAAGAAAGTTATTGTTAATGGATTCATTTAATTTGAAAGAGTAGTTATAGTTTGAAAGAACTCTCTCCTTACCTTAGCTAGCATTCATTGAAAGAAAAGGCTTATTTTATTCATATGCATTTGCATGGTTTGAGTCAATCATCACACCACGAGTTTCACTTCCATCACCCGATTGAGTAATACAACCACTAAAATTTACACCCCCTAACTAAACACACCATAACCTCACTTGAGGAGAAAAAGAATTTGCTAGTTACGTAGGACACCGGGGATAGGCATCCAAATAATTCTCCCTTGTCATTATCATCTGAGACATAGTTGTTGTCCTCTAGGGTACCAAAATCCTCTAGTATTTGTTGACACGGTCATACACCAGTTTGTGGAGGGGCCTCCTGTTGTTTCATGGGTTAAACCGCCGCGAGATCAAGAACTAGACGGACTATGTGGAATGTTGCACTCCACTTATCCCTAAGGCAACATCGATCATTGTCTTCCTTGTATTCTTCGACCACCATATTGGTGATACAAGGGTGATAAGGCAGAAGCGCGGAAAACCTTTTCCAACGTGTCATGAACGAGGTAGCTTAGTGACTTTTCTACTAGGGATCTTTTACCCAGGATCCCTTTTGGTAGAGGGATATCCATCAAATTCGGTCTCTCACTTCATATTGTTCGACTTGGATTTCATCACCTTGCGAAGGATACGATTTGTAGATGTCTCCAGCTCCTAGTTAGGAAGTTTGCTTGCATTTTCACCTTTTTAGAGGGTCTTTTTATTTTTAGTGCTACTTGTTGGCATTCTGGCCACTTTTGTTTCAGCTCGCTTACTGTGACATCGTTCCTAGTATAGTTTTTTGAGCTTGTTTTTTTGGCCTGCGAGACTTGTCTTTTCATAGCTCCCCTTCTGCATGCTTGGTTTCTTTAGGGTTTTTGAGTTCATACACGGTAGTTACCAATATTTATTTGATGATGTGTGATGTCCTCTTCTCCTAGGTCTTCAAGATGGTTGAGTTAGATGGTCTTCTGAAGGTACTAAACACCCCTTCATGGAGCCACTAACACTTGACCGTAGGAGTAGTCTAGAGGACCACGTGATCACATCACCCGTGTAGACTTTTTCGTTTACTGTGATGATGGTCTTTCAAGTTATATGGAACAATGGTACATTTGAGAGAGAGATGAATGGTTGTACCCCACCTTGGTCGATTGTCTTATGGTCCTTTCATTTTGTCAATAATATTTTTGTGGTACCTTTCCTTTTACCTTTTGGGTGTTTTACTGATATTGGGATATCTTGTGATTTGTACCACCTTTTATGTTTTAGGTCTTGTGGGTACTATGTTAGTTTGTCCACATTTGAGGTACACCCACTTTCTCCAAATTGTTATGAGTCTTTATACCCAATGCGTACCACCCTCCTGACCTTAGTTAGGAAGATTGCATGCTATCATACCTTTTGGTGGTACTATTTGAGTTACAAGAGGTAGTTACAAGGAGCTATTGCATATATGAGGTAGTTACAAGGAGATATTGCATATATGAGGTAGTTACAAGGAGATATTGCATATATTGATTTGTACCGCCTTTTATGTTTTTGGTCTTGTGGTTATAACTATGGTAGTTTGTCCACGTTTGAGGTAGTGTACACCCCCTTAGTCCCAAGGGTTATGAGTCTTTATACCCATTCTTTTTTTTTTGACTTGTACCTTACTGGTTGGTCTTTGTACTGAGCCTTTTTACTGTCACTGAATTTCTTTTATTGACCGTACCATAGCCTAGTCATCTCTCTCTCTCTGGTTTGTACTAGCCTTATCATAGGGTCACTTGGTTCCTAGCGTTGACTGGCCTCTAAGAGGCACAGTCATTTCTGAAAGTAACTCTTCTGAGTATATTACAAGAAACGTCTACACTAAGGTAATCAAATATGTGGTAAATAGTTTTCATTAAGTAGACAGGACTTGTAGCATTAGAGGAGCTCCTGTAACGTGTATGTTTAGTGTTTCATGTGTGTTACATGTGTGATGTAGCGTTAAATCAAATAGTAAAAAACAACTCATAAATATTGCATGACTTTCTACTCTTAAGAAAGATAAATTGGTCGTCTTTCGATCATCACTTGAATGCCTACATGTTGACAAAGGGAATGAGGATCAAGTAAAAGTATAAAAGGCAATACACGTCAACTTTCAAGAGATGCTATGCCTTGCGGTTGAATCTAAACTTTTTTCCAATGGTGCAGGTAGAACCAAACAGGTATTTGTCTGATCTGTCTTCCTCGAGCGAGGGGAGTTTACAAAGGCTAGAGAAAAGTGAGACATCCAGTAGGTCTAGAAGAATTGTATCAACTAGATGTCAAAAAACCAAAAGAAGATTCCATAGACGCAATGAATTTTTTCATGGTCAAGGGGGGGCATGTTCCTATGGTGATGAGACAAAAGACGATGAAGAGGTGCCCTTGAGGTACAGACATTTAGTGAAACAATGGGTACCGAAGAATCTTCCTCCATCGAACACTGATTTTTGTGTGAACAAGAGGAGATATCGAATTGCATCGTCGTCGATACATGGTTTCGGGTTTTTTTCCATGGATTGCATCTTGGTCGGTTACGGGACATGTACAGAATTGATGGAGTATGTTGGACCCATATACAACTACAACGATTGGATGCACCTTGTCTGATATACAAAAAGTATGCGTAGCTATGGATTGTCAACAAACTACTTACAATTGAAAGACAAAAATCAAAATAAAGGAGGAACGTTGAACATGGACGGAAGGCCAAAGGCCACAGGGAATATTGTGGGGTTTATAAATAGTTCACAACCAGGGTCTACAATTAAGCAACCAAACTGCGAATTTGAGGGGCGTGAAGGAAACCGTGTTTTTGTAGTTGCTATTAAAACAATATCTGTAGGGGACGAGTTGCTTATTAATTACCCTGTGAACCGAGTATATACAAACAAGGTTACTATAAAACATTTTACCCAACCTTTTAGTAATAAATTAAACATCATAAGGATTTTTTGTTAGTTTATTTCGTTTAAATTTCCCATATTTACTTTGCAGGCCAATCATCGGGATAAATCCCTGCCAACAAATGGTCGGAGGAGTACTTCTTCCTCGACGGAGCAGGTATACATCTTTCTAATAGTACAAATATAATAAGAAAAAAGAGTTTTTATTTGCTTTGTTTTTCCATTATTAATAACTTGGTTTTTTTATATAATGTTATTTATATTTGATGCAGAACGTTGATCGGGAAATACACCCATCGAATGCTGATCAGACGACAACACCCTCGGGGCAATAGGTAGACCTGATTTGAATTGTACAATTAAAATATGTCAAAATGTTTTAGCATTATATTAATGTTTCAATGAATATTTTGGTTTCGTTTACGTAATTTTCTAGTCTATGTTTTTGATGCAGGTCGGTTCCGTAAGTTCGGCCACACCAGGGTCCGCGCAACAAGTATACATCTTTGTAATATTAAAAATATAATATGAATAATAATTTTTTTGATGTGTTTTCTCATGAATAGTTTTGGAATCGTTTAGGTGACTTTCACTATGTTTTTTTATTAGGGTGTTGTTAGGGGCAGCTCCCAGATATTAGCAAATCAGGGCAAGTCGCCTATGACCATTGATCCAATGAGTGGATCGCGATCCTCGAGTTTGCAGGTATAATTCATTTCAATTGTACCAATATAATACGTAGCATAATGTTAATTTTGTTATGTATTTTTCGTGTGTATACTGGTTTCGTTATGATAATGTAAACTGTGTTGTAATTTTATGAATCTATTATGATAGATATGTTACATTAATATAAAATTTGGAATCTATCAATAGAGCACTCAGTAGTGCTTTATATATGTTTGTTGCAACCCACTAGTGAATCGCAGTATGAATCAGCATCGCAAGATTTTCTGTTAGAACCTGAAGTGGCAGAGGTGCTTCACAATTGCAAAAAAATTGGTGAAGCCACACACCCGCTAAAGATGGTAGAGAAATTGTTGAATAGATATATTGTGGAAATCCTTTCTCTACTAATCTAGGTTCCGTAGACAAGCGCAATTACAGAAAGGATTGCATTGTTGGAACATAGATCTAATAACTTGCGAGTAAGTTGAGGAATCTTGAATCATAGAATAATTCGTTTAAATCTTTATAATGTTCTCTTTTATATGATAGTATTGAACATATAAGTCGTGGTGTGTATTTACAGAATTATAAGGGACCACACAATAGTGGTCAAGGTGGTGTTGGCCCCAACGAGGCTCGTGGAGAGACTTCACATCACGACCAAACGACTCTACGTAGTTCAAATCCTTCGCCATTGTTGTCGACCGAACAGTCGACAACACGTTTCGAAACACCTCAGACCCCCGTTGTGAGCGTAGCAGCTGCTACTGACCAACACACAATGGATCGTCCACAAGAAGGGGTCGACATCGAGTCCCCTATCAATTTTGATGTCGAAGAAGCTACATTTCCAGGATCTTCCCATGTCAAAAGCACGGGAACACTGGAGACAACATTTTTGGTGGACGAAGATCTCGTCCCAATAAAGATACCGACGATCCCAGGTAGTTAATCATAGTTGATCAGTTTAATTAGTGTTTATAATTTCATTGTAATATACCGATAAAACGTTTTTTATCAACTAATTATGATCATGGCATGATTGTTGTGCAGGAAACAATGTTTTTTATAAACATATGAATGACTTTTGCTTGGAGATCTTCGGGCCCACCATTCGAACAAGGTAGGATAAACAACCGAAACATTTAAAAGATGAACTCACTAATCGGTTGGTTGGCCTGTTCGGGGAGAAAACCTTCAGTCATGCCAATGTCTTGAAAAATGCTTGTCAATATGTGAAGGTTGTCCGAGATCAATATAGGACACACCTCGAAAAAAACCAGAGGTATGAGCGCCCACCAATGATTCCAGTAATGGAGTGGAGAGCTCTAGTGGAAGATGGAAAGGAGAAGGCTCTGAGAAGAGAAGGCAAGCTAACACCAGGCACAGGGAGGTATGCAATACTTTCCGCAATGTAATTCTAAACCTTATTATCCTAGATTTCTATATCGAACTTGGAACATCTAACGTATTTCAACACTTGCATAGGCTATCAAACACATCAAAGGCCACAAAGGCAAGACTAGAAAAAATAGGTCAGCACAAGCTTGGCCCTGGTGGTTATTCAAATTTGGCGGCACGGATTGTAAGTTTTGAGAAACCAACAATGAATACAAATAATAAATTGAAAATTATTTTTCGTTTTATTGCACCGTAAAATGTTAATTAACGACGATAAGCAAATATGCAGGCCGATCGATTCAATGAAGTACCCACAGAGGAAGACATGAAGCTTGGATTCTAAGAAGGCTTTGGAGCTCTTGTTGAATGTCGAAGAAGCTTATTTGGGCAAACACAGTCTTGTGGTACCAATCCATCCGGTGCATAGGTATATAGAATCTATGTAGTTTAATGAAGATTTGTCGCTTGTTGAATATTTTCATTACAAATACTTGATGTAAAATATTGACTCTGTTTTTATCAAGAAAGCAATGATCCCATTAGTGTCGAGGAGGGACAACAACAAATCGATGATCAAGCTTCGAATCCTGGTAATGAATTTATTCATATGCTACAATTTTATGTATAACATTGCAAATGGTGACCATTAATTGTAGTTCACCGTATTTCAACTGCAGAGCATGTAGAGGGTGAAACTGTACAGGTTGAGACTGGACAAGAACATCAACAACATGATTTGGTCACACCTGGTAAAAAAACACTTTCGTAATGAATTTTTTTAAATGAAAAACTTGTCATTACAATAGCAAAATATAATGATGTAACATTTTCACATCGTTGCAGCAAATCCGAACCCCTTGCCGCAAAATCCACATCTAGAACAACAATCGGCTAGGATATTGCAAACATCACCAAAAGCGCTTGCTAAAGAACCAAGAACTGGAAGAGAAAGTCCAGATGATGTAGATGTTCCTCTTATAGATTATATACCACTGAAGAGAAGAAAAACTTATAAAAAGAAGGAAGGGAAAAACGACGTCTAAATATTTTTGATAACAATATACCGTCCACGATTTTTGGTTTAATGAATGAATGAATGGTTTAATGAATGTTCTAATGTTTTAATGATTCAGTGTAGTAAACTGTTACCTTCATTGAATTTCAACTTTTATTGAATGAATGTGTTGACTGAATGATTAATGAATGGTGTATTGAATGTTATCTTTTATTGAATGAATGTGTTGATCGACTGAAATGATGGTTTAGTGAATGTTAGCATTTATTGAATGAATAATGGATGAAATTTCATGATGAAATATGGATGAATTTGCACATATTTGTTTTTTTCAAGTACATGTATTGGGTATGGAGAATTGAGAGTGATGTGAGGGGGGGGGGCATAAGAGCTTCCACCTTCATGTGGTTGGCCCTGTTCAGTAGATAATATGAAATTATTCTCGAAACAGAGAGGAGCTCAATGAATGGCTACGATGTTGGCTTTCTACAACCCACTCGCGTGTCGTCTAAAATTTGTCAATTTCTTGGAGCTTGTTGTGATTTTTGGTTGCTCTGCATAACCAATTTCGAGTTTCCACATGATGAAATATGGATGAATTTGCACATAATTGTTTTTTTCAAGTGCATGCATTGGGTATGGGGAATTGAGAGTGATGTGAGGAGGGGGAGGGGCCATAAGAGCTTCCAACTTCACGTGGTTGGCCTTGTTCAGTAGAGAATATGAAATTATTCTCGAAACAAAGAGGAGCTCAATGAATGGCTACGATGCTGGCTTTCTACAACCCACTCGCATGTTGTCTAAATTTTGACAATTTCTTGGAGCTTGTTGTGATTTTTGGTTGCTCCTCATAACCAATTTCCAGTTTCCACAACTTCAAAGGTTGAGTAAATGATGCACTGGAATCAATATCCTTAACCTTCTCTTTAATTTCCTTGGAATCAATATCCTTAACCTCACATTAAACTCTTCCAAATTGGTATATTTACCATTCAAGGCTGGCTTCTTCTGAAGCATGATATTTGCAACTAAGCTAGCATACACCGACAACAATTAGAGACATGCTGCTTGTTGTCAATGTTCATCCTTTTTTTAGGAATGCAACTTGACCATAATGGCTCCTCCTATGCTAGGGAATTAAAGTCAACTGCAAATTAAAAAAAACATATAGTTTGCATCGAAAAAATAACAGGGTACGAACTGAACTAGGGAGATTCGAACCTGCGGCCTATGTCTAGTCCCAGTGCTACCACCTTCAAGCTTGAAGTGCAGCTGGCAAGGGAGACCACCTTCAAGCTCGATTCATTCTGCATGCATTTCACAATTGGAGATGGCGGGCTACCACATTCAACATTGATTCATTCTGTATGCATTTCACTATGCAATCGTCTCAGATTCTCGTTGCATTTTCTGTCATGTCCCAAATTTGGAATTGGGTCACAATGGCCTAATCACATTAGCCATATTCATTAGAGTTTGCAAAGTTGATGTTAAGGGTCAAATAATTGCCAAGGAGGAAAATTACTAGTTTCCTAGGTTTGGGGTGGAAGCTTTGGGATTTGGAATAATGGGGATAATAAATGATGTTTGAACATTAGAATGGCATAAATATTTAATAAAGGAGCTAATTAAATATATACAAGTGAAAATCAAAGTGGCATTTCATCATGAAGACACATGGAGGAAGTGGGACCCACATATGGCTAGATTTCCCCACTACATTTGGCATCATTCTCTCACCAATTCGAATTCAAGGTGAATGGTAACATACTTGGGGAAGTCCAAAAGGTATTATTCATGGCATAACTCATCCAAGGTCGAAATATAGAGGAAGAGTAACTCCCATGGAAGAGGAAGAGGCAATTTGGAGCTAGTGAGACACTTGGGCTAGATTCCCTAGCTCTATGACAACAATGATGAAGATGCTATGACACCTATGACACAAATCAGACCTGAAGGCTGACATATGACATATATGACATGTCAGGGCTAAAAATAGACTCCAAGAGGGCGCTCAAGGGTGTTAGGGCAGCTAAGATGCTTCCACATGTGATTTGGTGGAAGTGGGAGACTAGGAATTGTTGTACAAGTGGCGTTCTTTGGAATCTCTTCCCAACTTGAGTTGGCATGAGTCTCTTGGAAGGAATTCGACCCATGGAGGCCATTAGAACTTTATAAATGTCAATAACAAAGAATGAAACCAGCTTTTGATCATTTGTAGAATTTGCAATTGCATTTGTGAAGAGGGAGAGCTAGTGGATGACTAGTTTCTTGCCTTAGCCAATTTCGAGGGTGAAAGATTCCCATCCAAGTTGGCAATTGGAAAGGCCATTCAGACCTTTCATTTGAAGCTTTAATGGAGTCTTTATTTGCAGATGTAAGCTACAGGGCAGCTCATGGTTTCTTCTATTGCAGCTCACTCCTTCAACCATTTCCAGTTTTGATGGCATATTCTTGATCCTTGAGGGAGGGCGTTTTTGGTGAGCTATTGTATTCTTTGGGGGAGCTTCTAATGCCCCATTTATTTTGTAATATGAATTAAATACTCTGTTCTTCATCTCCAGAAAGTTTCAGGTCAAAATTCCAAGTAGAAATGTATAAATCTCATTTTTAATGGAAGAACAATGCCATTTCCCCACTACCTTGTTGTGAACCAATGTATTGATGATGATTTCGAATGAATGGATGATTCTATGATGCATTTGTGATTAATGGACTTCCATGGATGTATTTTACAAGTTTCATGTACTGTACTTGAGCATTTGAAGTATTTTTACTCAGTTTAATTGCATTGGGAGAAGAAATAGTGCCATTTCCCCAAGGGTCGAATTGGTGATTTTTGCAGTTGAATGGGAGAGGGTGAGAACAGTTGTAATAAACCATTAATGGTTCATATGAGACCTTAATAACATACTTAACACATTACATACCTCTGTTCATAAATTTGAGTGGGTTTGGAGGCATTTGGGAAGCCATTTTCAGTACTTACCTCAGGGGGATTTGAACCCCAAATTACTAGTAAAATTGCATACTTGGTCCAGAATCTTAAGAGAGTTTGCAGAGATATTTTGGTGGCCATATGTTATCCATGAACATCATATTCAAGTACTAATATCATTCATACACCTTCCTTGAAGATTTGAAGGAATTTGGAGTCAATTTGAGACCTAGAGACCAATACTAGTCAAAGGGAAATCACTAGTAAAGTTACCTACATTGACCAGAATTGAAAGAGTATTTGTAGAAGTGTTTTAAAGGTACAAAGGCATCCCTAAAACACATATTTATGTTCTAATATCATTCATATACATTCTCAGAATATTTGGGATCATTTGGGGCAAATTTGGGACCTAGAGATCAAAACTAGTCAAAGGTCAAACCAAGGAAAAAAAGTGGAAAATTGTCATTTTAATAAAATTCCTAACAAGGGACACTACAGTGGTATCAGAGCATGGTCCTTGCACCTGTGTATTAGGTACATACATTCAAGAATAATTGGCAGCCATGTCTTACTATTATGATGAATCCTATGAGTACAATTCTTATGATGAATATGCAGATGCTTATGAGCAATATGAAGCAGAATGTGAATGGTATGAGGAAAAGGTGCCATCATGCAACACTTCTTACAATTTCAAGAGAAATGAAGATTATTCTTATGACTTTAAATCTGATGAATATGAATGTGCCACACCAACCAAGGATAATTCTATGAGTGAGTTCCAAAGATGGAGAGCAAATTATAAAACCTTGCCCCAGCAATATCAAAAATATCAAGAATATCTTGCTTTGAGCAAAAATACACAAAATGCCATGTCTTTTGAGTACTATGCTGAACATGTTTTTGAAAATAGGCCCAAAAATGAATATGTGGAGTTAGTGAAGAAAGGTTTATGCCCTTCTTGTAAGAACCCTTGGAGCGAGTATCATATATGTGTGCATGAAATGATGTCCTCTTTGATGAGAGCTTTTGAGATTTATTCAAGAAGGGATTCCAAATATACCGATCCTAAGGAAAACAAGGGGAAAAATGAATCAGCTTGCTTGAAGGAGAAAAATGAAGAGACATCACAAGAGCATGAAGAAGATTCTATTGAAAATATGGAAGATCATTTCGAGACACCTTCTAGCTTAGACATGAACCAAAGAGCATCTACTGATGGATGCTTAAACTATTAAGGAGTACCTATTGATGGGTGCTCACACCTCTATGTTGGTGACATAGAGATCACTTTTGAAAGTGTTGCTGCAAGCCCAAGTTCCATTAAGCATGATAATGAAGACCTTGTAGCAGTTGAAGAAGAACCAAGATCAACTTCCCCATCACCACTTGAGCTTCATGAAGTTGGTCCAAGCAAAAATGAAGAAGATGAGGAGGTTCATTTGCAAGAGCCTCATTTTCTTGAAGGGTCCTTAAAGACGAATGAAAAGAAGATCCAAGAGTCCCTCAGCATTCTCCATGAGACTCAAGCATTGGTGTCAAATTCTTGTTGGAGAGCTACTTCATTGGAGGAAACATCCTTCCTTGAAGATATGGAGAAGATTCAAAGAGCAATGTGCCACATCAAAGGTAATTTCATGTCTTTGCTTTTTGATAGAAACCATTTGTTTGAGCTTAATGAATTGTTACATGATGCATATTTGAAGAATAATGAGGATATTCATAAGCTCACAATTCAAAATGAGCAACTTCTTGAAAAGTTGCAAGATACTTGTTTTTCCTCCTATGTTTCAGATTGTCAAATGGTAGATTGTTTGGAGGATTCTCATGACATGGTGGATCATAAGAAATGTGAAAATTTGAATGTTCTTGATGTGTTTGGAGATGAACTTGAAGAGAACCAAACACTTGATGTGGTGGAAGAAGAATTTGAATTTCCTCTTGATGAAGGTTGTGCAATTTTTAAAGAAGAGCATGATTCATCTACATTGGAACCAAACTATGACAAAGAGTTCACACTTTTGAAGGAGCTGCATGATACTACCCATATGGATCCTCCCCATGATGAAACTTTTGTACTTTTTGATCATTTGGGTGATTTGGTTCATTCTCCTACATCCTACAATTCCATGTTTTGCAACATTAGTCTCAATGAAGTATGGGTGAAAGGGTTCTTTTTGATGGTGCCACATGAGGAGTATGATATGGTTGGAGCACATTCTTATTCACATTTGCAGCAGCATACTTTATTACTTTATGATGATGTACATCTACATGGATGCACCTATGATATGCATTTGAGTCACTTGAAGACTCATGGTTTTTCTTGCTCAACACTTGATTCATTTGATGTTGGAGGAACTTCATCCAACACTTGGGTGAATAGATTTATGATTGGAGAACATTTTTGTTGGAAGCCACATACTTTGTTATATCTTTATGATAATCACATTCAGGGATGTATGGGTGAGACTTCTTTGAGTCATTTGAAGTCTCCTTGTTTTTTCTGCTCATTATTTGGTTCAAATTTTAGTGGAGATTCTTCATTCACTTCTTGGATGAAAGAATACATGGCTGAATATTTTGATGCATATCACATCCTTTTGGAGCAGCTTTATAGGACATGGGATCCTCACCTATGTCATTGGAGCAGATTTGATTGGTCACTTGAAGCTTGTATGCACTTGGAAAACAGTGGTCTACTTGCTTGGAGGTATAAGCACTTTCATGATTCTTTGATGAAGCACCTCCTTGATATTAATTTTCATTATGTAGTTATGTACTTTGATGATATATATTTTGTACTCATGATGTTTGGAAGAATGCATACAAGAAAATGGGATCCAGGAATCCTCTTATATGATGGTATGGGTTGGAGAGCACTCTTAATTGTTCGGGTGCAATACAAGCAATGGGACCCTGGAATAATTTTTATCTCATTGGTTTCAAATTTTTTGGGGAAACAAGCAGTATGGGAGATGGATTTCCCCACTTAATAAAGTGATTTTTATCAGAGTAGTGCAGCAGCAAGCATGTTGGTTCCTCTCTAAAATATTCATGGAAACTCAAAGACTCAAGGTTTGGCAATTCAATGGCAACTTCAAAGAATTATACAGAAAGCAGGTTCTTCAACACCCATGTTTGAAATTGCTTGAGGACAAGCAATATTGGGAAGGGAGGATTTGTCATGTCCCAAATTTGGAATTGGGTCACAATGGCCTAATCACATTAGCCATATTCATTAGAGTTTGCAAAGTTGATGTTAAGGGTCAAATAATTGCCAAGGAGGAAAATTACTAGTTTCCTAGGTTTGGGGTGGAAGCTTTGGGATTTGGAATAATGGGGATAATAAATGATGTTTGAACATTAGAATGGCATAAATATTTAATAAAGGAGCTAATTAAATATATACAAGTGAAAATCAAAGTGGCATTTCATCATGAAGACACATGGAGGAAGTGGGACCCACATATGGCTAGATTTCCCCACTACATTTGGCATCATTCTCTCACCAATTCGAATTCAAGGTGAATGGTAACATACTTGGGGAAGTCCAAAAGGTATTATTCATGGCATAACTCATCCAAGGTCGAAATATAGAGGAAGAGTAACTCCCATGGAAGAGGAAGAGGCAATTTGGAGCTAGTGAGACACTTGGGCTAGATTCCCTAGCTCTATGACAACAATGATGAAGATGCTATGACACCTATGACACAAATCAGACCTGAAGGCTGACATATGACATATATGACATGTCAGGGCTAAAAATAGACTCCAAGAGGGCGCTCAAGGGTGTTAGGGCAGCTAAGATGCTTCCACATGTGATTTGGTGGAAGTGGGAGACTAGGAATTGTTGTACAAGTGGCGTTCTTTGGAATCTCTTCCCAACTTGAGTTGGCATGAGTCTCTTGGAAGGAATTCGACCCATGGAGGCCATTAGAACTTTATAAATGTCAATAACAAAGAATGAAACCAGCTTTTGATCATTTGTAGAATTTGCAATTGCATTTGTGAAGAGGGAGAGCTAGTGGATGACTAGTTTCTTGCCTTAGCCAATTTCGAGGGTGAAAGATTCCCATCCAAGTTGGCAATTGGAAAGGCCATTCAGACCTTTCATTTGAAGCTTTAATGGAGTCTTTATTTGCAGATGTAAGCTACAGGGCAGCTCATGGTTTCTTCTATTGCAGCTCACTCCTTCAACCATTTCCAGTTTTGATGGCATATTCTTGATCCTTGAGGGAGGGCGTTTTTGGTGAGCTATTGTATTCTTTGGGGGAGATTCTAATGCCCCATTTCTTTTGTAATATGAATTAAATACTATGTTCTTCATCTCCAGAAAGTTTCAGGTCGAAATTCCAAGTAGAAATGTATAAATCTCATTTTTAATGGAAGAACAATGCCATTTCCCCACTACCTTGTTGTGAACCAATGTATTGATGATGATTTCGAATGAATGGATGATTCTATGATGCATTTGTGATTAATGGACTTCCATGGATGTATTTTACAAGTTTCATGTACTGTACTTGAGCATTTGAAGTATTTTTACTCAGTTTAATTGCATTGGGAGAAGAAATAGTGCCATTTCCCCAAGGGTCGAATTGGTGATTTTTGCAGTTGAATGGGAGAGGGTTAGAACAGTTGTAATAAACCATTAATGGTTCATATGAGACCTTAATAACATACTTAACACATTACATACCTCTGTTCATAAATTTGAGTGGGTTTGGAGGCATTTGGGAAGCCATTTTCAGTACTTACCTCAGGGGGATTTGAACCCCAAATTACTAGTAAAATTGCATACTTGGTCCAGAATCTTAAGAGAGTTTGCAGAGATATTTTGGTGGCCATATGTTATCCATGAACATCATATTCAAGTACTAATATCATTCATACACCTTCCTTGAAGATTTGAAGGAATTTGGAGTCAATTTGAGACCTAGAGACCAATACTAGTCAAAGGGAAATCACTAGTAAAGTTACCTACATTGACCAGAATTGAAAGAGTATTTGCAGAAGTGTTTTAAAGGTACAAAGGAATCCCTAAAACACATATTTATGTTCTAATATCATTCATATACATTCTCAGAAGATTTGGGATCATTTGGGGCAAATTTGGGACCTAGAGATCAAAACTAGTCAAAGGTCAAACCAAGGAAAAAAAGTGAAAAATTGTCATTTTAATAAAATTCCTAACAAGGGACACTACATTTTCCATCTATTAGTTTATCAATTTGGTATGACCCACACCCGCCGTCTGAGGAGTGTTTCTGCGGTCTTGAGTTCTAGCCTGACAACGGTGACGATTAATTCTCTATTTACGTTTCCCTTAAGCTGCAATATGGAAAACTCATAGTTCACTATCAATATTTCTCTGACCGTCAGCTTTGTTAGACAAACCTTAATAGTGAACTATGAGTTTGTCATTTGCAGCCGAAGGGAAACGTAATACCATGAATCGTCAACCGTTTCCAGGTTGAAACTGAAGACCGCAGAAACACTCATTGGACGACGGACGTGGGTCATACTGAATTGATAAACTAATTGATGGAAAACGCAATGGGAATTTGAGACGGTTGCATAGTGAAATGCATGTAGAATAAATGAAGAGTGGGTGTCGAGAGAAATGGTTTTTGGACATCGTATGAGAGGAAATGGCGATGGGAATTGATTGATAAGGTCAAGCTTGAAGGTGGTATCCTTGGGACTAGACATAGGTCGCAGGTTCAAATCTCGTCTAAATATTTTTGATAATAATATATCGTCCACAATTTTTGGCCTAGTTAATGAATGAATGGTTTAATGAATTTTCTAATGTTTTAATGATTCAGTGTAGTAAACTATTACCTTTATTGAATTTCAGCTTTTATTGAATGAATGTGTTGACTGAATGATTAATGAATGGTTTATTGAATGTTATCTTTTATTGAATGAATGTGTGGATCGACAGAAACAATGGTTTAGTGAATGTTAGCATTTATTGAATGAATAATGGATGAAAGTTCATGATATAATATGGATGAATTTGCACATATTTGTTTTTTTCGAGTGCATGCATTGGGTATGGGGAATTGAGAGTGATGTGAGGGGGGGGGGAGGGGCCATAAGAGCTTCCACCTTCACGTGGTTGGCCCTGTTTAGTAGAGAATATGAAATTATTCTCGAAACAGAGAGGATCTCAATGAATGGCTACGATGCTGGCTTTCTACAACCCACTCACGTGTCGTTTAAATTTTGACAATTTCTTGGAGCTTGTTGTGATTTTTGGTTGCTCCTCATAACCAATTTCGAGTTTCCATAACTTCCAAGGTTGAGTAAATGATGCACTGGAATCAATATCCTTAACCTTCTCTTTAATTTCCTTGAAATCAATATCGAGCTTAACCTCAAATAAATATAAGTGAACAAAAGAAAATGCAAGAAAGAGATTAAACTTGCGAAATATAACACTTGTATTAATAAATTCAAAAAGAGAGAGTAATGTTCATGGGCCTCTGTTGGCTCGGTTTTGCAACCAAGCTTAGTGCTATGGGCACCTGCTAACTAGTAGCAGCAGTTTCAATAGAAATAAAAACAATAAACTAAATAAACAATACTTTTCATGGATCTAAGCAAGAATCTAAGCAAATAATTTAAATATTTCAAAAATCAAGAACAAGAAACATAAGAAATAATTTTTGTATTGAAAAGTGGGGGGCAAGCAAGTGCTTGCGATATTACCTTCAATGGTGAAGGTTGATGTTGAGCAACTCCCAAGATGAGTAGCTCCAAACTCCAATAGGTCTCTTTCTCCAAGGTTGCTTCAATGGCTAAAAGTGCTCAGGGGAGATTTCAGCAGCATAAGGATGAGATAATGGAAGGATGTGAAATGAGGAGCCCCTACCACCTTTTTATAGGTTTTGGTGGTGAGGAATACCATTTGTGGTTTTGTGGAAACCAATGGTATTGACCAACATGGTTTAGGTAATTTTCCCCCCTTTTTCCTTTTTTGAATAAAAATAATATTTTAATTCCCTTTTTAATATTTTTGGGAATTTGGACCCTTTTTGAGGGTTTTTTATGATTTTCTTGGAAAAATAATCTTTTTTAATAGAAAAAGGGGTGTACTAAGGTCTTTTGGTGACCTTTTGTTGGTTTCAGAGGCTCAGATGGTGGAGAAGTGGACAAATGGGTCATGTGAGTAAGGGAATGAGCTAGTGAGCACTTTTTAGGTGTTAACAGATTGCCCCCTGATGTGTGAGGGCAGGAGCTCATCGTATGGCCGATAGACATCATAGTTTTTTTGTCCTTTTTCTGGGTTTTAGGGGAGAGAAGAGACCGGTTGGAGACTGGAGCCACGGCCCTTGGAAGCTGCAAAAACAAAAAATATTACATTGCCTCAATATGAATGAGGTATAATCTCTGATAAAGGACGAGGCGGGCATTCCCATGCTCGTATCAAGACATATACAAAACAATTAGTCCCAAGAAGGGGGATCTAATACGTAAAGAAATATACTGGTACATCATAATGGTCCAGAGGGGACATGATTGTGGGATATACTCATGATCATGGCTGATCTCAATAACTGATACACTGGAATAACTGTTGAACTGCTGAAACTGAAGGTGTCCAACATCTGTATGGACTCAATGACTGTGAGCCATCTCTAGGCAGTATTGTAACTGTATACTCAAGGGAGTATGGAACCTGGGTAAATCTGAATACTGTCGCCATGCGCAGCCCGGATATCTATAGAAAAAGTGTAACTGGTGTTATCCATAGGAAGACTCTCAAATGTGGAGGAGTCAGGAGGTATCCGGGGTCTTCGACTAATAACTGAACGGACCAAACCCTGTGTGAGTCTCAATGATGCGATCAAGGTGTTGGAGTCGAGCATGTGAGAAACAAGCATTCGGAGAGGCACTGAGGATTCCTCTCGAAATGATTCGTAGGCACTCATCATAAATGGTAATGAGTCCAAGACACAGGGACCTCTAGGTCTACCTCTGGAATCAATGTGGTTGTCGTCGACAGAGGGAGACCAGCAACTAACAAGGCAATGATGTTTCCTTGATAGGAGCACGAGGTGTAGAACTGAAGTGATGTAGTACTGATGGTAGGATTGACATACTTGTGGGGATGGGAAATAACTGGGTCAAAAAATGGGTAGACTCAAACTTCCTTTGTTCAGAGCATGATGACATGGTTGACCTGGCAGCATAAGGAACTGACTTGTAGGTGTGGGGATCATTGCTTTGACTGAACGGTATATACTGACTCTGGGGGGGAGGACGAGCTGATAGGTGCTGTCGAGGGATTATCAAGGTGACATACTGCAGAATACTCTGAACAAAGGTGACCAAAATGGGGGAGCTGCCATATGAGTAGATGTGATCTGTCGTGGCGCCAAGAGGCACCATTGATTCCTTCTTCGTAGTTTTAATGAGCTCCAAGAAGGGATAAAAGTGTGCTCTGAAATGGTACGGTCCTGTGGATTTTGTGAGCCTAGGACGGCTCATGCTCATGGTTGCTTTTATGTTTAGAGAGTCTGAAAGCGGTAAGTGGACTCTATTGGTGTTTCTTTTTCGTAAGTTTAGTCTCCAAGGCCCGAAAAAGCATAAAATGATGCGGATGGAGAACTCTTCTAGCCGATGTGACTAGAGTATACCTTTTTCGTAATTAGTCTACGAGGTCCGGAAAAGGGGTAAACTTATACCAGGTAGACGCCCTTTCAGATACGTTTAGCGAGCATGAAAGGAAGCAAGATTGCTTGGCGATCTTTTCATTGTTTTAGGAGTCAGAAAAGAGCTTAACAGAAACTCCCTAAGTGTCTTTTTCGTAAAAGGGGTTGCTCGGCCCGAAAAATGGATAAAATTATACCGAACAAAAATGGATTGATGAGGGCGAGAAAAGGTCTCAAGCATCGTCATCAGTGCGGAAAACTGGATCTGGTGACATAAGGATTGTCACAAAGGGGGCCGCGGCTGTTGTGGCACGCAAACCGAGGCTATGAGAGGGCATTTTTGAAAAAATGGCCGAAAAGTATGGGCGTGAGAGCGAGAAATGATCTCAAGCATCATCACAGGCACGGAAATATGAATCCGGCAGTGCAAATGGTGCGAAAAACGGAGGTCATAAGGACTCCGGAATGGTTAAAGGAAAGAACTAGGTTAAAAAATGGCTACAAATAAAGGTGATCCCACCAAGCGAAGGATGCAGTGGTGGGGAGAAATGATGACCCGTGGGGGAAAAATACTAGGTGTATCAAATCAACTGAAATATACAAGTGACACATGACCTCAAAAATGGTTGAGATCACGAATATGAAAAAGTGAGCAGGGTTAATGACCTGCCCCCATGCTATGTGCATGGGGTTTGTGATTGTGGATCACATATGTGTTGGTTTGAACGATGGGCTCATTGAGGTGTTGAGATAGAGATGATGGGGAAGGTTCAAAATGATTGATCATGCCCCCTATCCCGGGGTCGAGGTAATCTATTATGCCCCCTAACTCAGAGGTGTCAATGTGGTGCAGATGTTGTCTCATAGAGAGATCAATAGGGCATTGAGCAACTGCTGGCGGGGTGTTATACCATGAGGCTGTGGGTCGTGGTGGCATACTGAAGTGATGATATGATGATGGGGGATTCCCTTTGTGGGGTGGATGCCCCCAGTATCTCCGACGAGGATCACGGTGATGATGAGTAGGCAAGGTTTTGGGCATGCCCCCATGTTGTGGACATGTGGTTTCCTTGTTGATTTGAAAGGGTTCAACCTGTGTGTCAAAGGGATCAATGGAAGGGGCCGACCGGACAGAGGGGTATCCAGTGGAGATCATATAAATGGCGGGGTCAAGGCCAGGCATTTCGGTATCTGACCAAGTAAAGACATCAGTGAATTCTTGGAACAGTTGTTGGTATTCTCCGATCTCATGCTCACTGTGGGAGGTTCCTAATGTGATGGTATGAAGGGCACCAAGTGGGTCAGAGATGTCAATGTGGATGACGGGAGAAATATCGGCCATGGGATCCGTTAACCAGTCGATTTTAGTAGGAAGGAAATCCTTGGACTCAACCGCGGATTGGGTAGCGGTGGTGGATGAAGTCTCTTCCAGGAGGAAGTATGGACGATGGTGCATGTCTTCCCCGGGATAATCAAAGGTAGTAGGAGTCTCGAGAACCTCTTCATCATTGCGGGACATTTGAGTGGTCAAATCGAGTGATGAGGTAGTGGTAGTCGAAGAGATCATATAGATGGTGTTAATCTCTCCGGATGAGGATGATGCGGGAGGGTAGATCTCCTCGATAGTAGAGGGTGCCATCTCTAGGTCCAAATTGTTCATCTCGTAGAGAGCTGCTCTGTAGTCTGGGATGTCAGGACAGTTATGCGAGTAGTGGCCATAAATACCGCATATCGCACATGGGTGGTTGGTATGCAGTGATTTATCATGAGGCATAGGGTTTGGATCTAGTTTGACCACCGGGATGTTGGGGTCGTCGTCCAACATTTGCATGTGTTCCTGCAATGTAGGTAACTGTGGGCACTAATGGGTTGGATGGCCTAACTCATCACACAGCGAGCATTTTGGAGGAGCACGAAATATGGGGGGAGGTTTAACTGCCTTGGGTGGGGGAACCGCAGTGTATGGTTGTGGGCCTCTGCCCCCAGTGGGCCTGACGAATGGAGGGGGATTCGTCGACGACGAAGGAGTCGTGATACCGGGAGGTGGTTGGGTAGAAGTAACAATGGGTTGCACCGGTTGTAGGATGACATTTGGTGTCGGTGGAGGAACGGGAGGCGTAATATACCACACGGGTAATCCTAATGTTAACCCGGGGAGACTAAGGGTAGCCATAAACGGGGCGCTTACTACACCCGAAGGAGGAAATAGAAAGGGGATTGTGTGGATAGGTGTAACACCGATGTGACTAGGGATCAATGGTGGTTGACCACCGGACGTTTGCGTATTCTGCGAAAGAGTACAGAGGTTTGCGACTTGGGTCTCCGGTGACGGTGGTGGAATGGCTTGAAATGTAGAGGTCATTGGTGTATCGGAATAAAGTTCGGGTGCCACGGAAGACACAAAGGAGGTAACTGCACTAGAAGCGGGTTGTTCAATCATGGGAAGAACATTCTCAGGTGCTGCAGGGGCGTTGGGATCATAGTAGGTGAGTTGGTCAATTTTGACCACGCGTCCCTCGTGGGGGAACATCATGGTGCGGAAGACGGAGGAGGCGACCGCTTTCATGGCGTACATGTAACTGCGGCCAAGTAAAAGGTTATAGTCGAGCTGGGCGTTAATGACCTCTATGTCGATGAGCACAGTTTTCCCACCTAATTGGACGGGCACCTTGGGTAATAAACCTTGAGGTTGAGCTGACCGGCCGTCGTAGGCCCGCAATGCAGTGGTGTATTGCTGGAGAGCTGGGGATCCCAACTTTTGCCAAACAAAAGTGGACATGACACATGTGGATGCACCTTCGTCGATGATACATCGATGGATGACAAGATTCCGAATAGAAACGGAAACTTGGACTGCTATGGTAGAAGGCAGTCGTGGTTCAGATTGGTCTAAATCAAAGGTCATCAAGTTCGAATCATTTGGGTCAATCGCCCCAATGGCGGAAAGTAAAGTCTTGCGCTGAGTAGGACAGGTTTTTTAAGACTTCTAACGCAGACATGGCTGCGGGAGATTGAGCTAAGTCATCTACAATGTTGTAATTGGACGCAGCTCGTGCATTGGGGTTGTTGTTGATTCGGCGAAGGGGGAAGCGAGGTGCTTTAGAAGCGCCATCAAGTGGAACCTGAGGTATACGCAACGTCTGATCAGTGGGATTAGCAGTAGTATCCTTTTCGGTGGGGGGGGCTTCAGAAGTCGGTCCGTATTGATTCCGACGGGTTTGGATATTGACGTCAGCGGTGGACATCATCAATAAGTGGTGGGTGCCTGAATCAAACATGGGTTGATCAGGAGCTGTGTAAGTTATTTGTTGTGGTTGCACGTTGCCCTGTTGGGGGGCTAACGGCTGAGTGTTTACCACTCCCTGTGTTGGAAAAGGGTTTTGGAGGACCAAAGGTTGTTGTGGGGGTGGTGGGGGGTTGGGTGGTGGCTGAGGAGCCGCCTGCCCTTGACGATGGGCGTCATTTGTCCATAGTTGTCGAGCTCGCTCCAGATGTGGGCAAGCGTGGGTATAGTGGCCATAGACACCGCAAATGGAACAAGGATGGTTTGTTCGTAAATTAGCATTTTTGGGTTGCTTAGGTGGCCGATCAGGATTCTGATGAGCGGGCGCCGCGTTATTGTCTTGCGGAGGATGGGTAGGTTGTGGAGCTTGGTTACGGTTTTGATTGTTTCCACGGTTGCGTCCTTTTCCGCGGTTGGGTTGTCCACCCTGGTTGCGTTGGTTATTTTGGTACTGGGGCTGATGTTGTTGTGCGTACACATGCCCTTGAGCATTAGGGGGATTTTGAGGAGCCGCAGGTGCGGGAGCAGGTTGCGGTGGATAGTATGCAGGTGGAGCTGGAGGTGGTCCAGTTGTCTGCTGGGGTTGTTGGTACCCCTGAACTGGTGGAGGTGTGAGGTTAGCCGGTGCAACCGGTTGTGGGTAATGCATGGGCTGTTGTTGGAACTGCATGGGGTTTTGTATCGTAGGGTGAGCATAGTATGTAGGGGGTACATATGCTGATGGCGCTTGGCCATAACAATGTTGTGGACAAGAGGGTCCATGAACGTGATGGGTCTGGTTTGTTGGAGCATAAGAAGTTGTCGCCCCGGAACTAGATGTAGCCCTAGAAAGGTCTGGGGCGGGCATGGTGCTCACCATACTGAAAGGTTTTGCTTGCGGTGTAATTTGGCCAATAATGCCATCAGCGGCATGTGATGCCCCCGGTGTGTCACCGCGTGCAGAGTCACCTCGTGGGGCGTCAGGTATGATCGTGTATAGGTAACCTGACTGGGCATAGATAAGATCAAACTGTTGGGCCTTAAGGATGGCCTCCTCCTCAGACTGGGGTCTTTCGGATGCTACATCCTTCGCAATGAGAGGAAGGAGGGATTTAAGGAACCAGTCTAAAAAGATTCGGTCGTCCAATTTGATCTTGCATAGGCTTCGGCGCCGACGCCAATCATGAATATGGTCAGTGATATGCGTGGCCGTGTTCTGTCTGCAAGACAGTAGGATCTCGACGCCCGCATCGTAGCGGACAGGTAGCTGGAAGAATTGTAGAAAGGTCGAGGCAAGGGAGGTAAATGTGGAATGCGTCCCATGGGGTTGCTCGATATACCATTTGGCTGCGGAGCCAGTGAAGGTGCGTTGTAAAAGCCGTAGGCGGATTGAGTCATCCACTATGGAGTTTGAGGAACACCATAAATGGAAGGACATGATGTGATTTTGGGGGTCTTCTCCAGCCTTACCCTCGAACTTAGGGATGTCAGAGGGAAGCTTAGTGGGCATATGGGGCCAAGCAGGATCATGCCTGATGGGGTCATTTGTGAGCCTAGCTAAATCTGGCAGGTTGAGACTTGCCATGTATGGTAGACTAGCGGATGTGGTGACCGGAACCGGCACTTGCCTAGCCATGGTGGTATGGTGTAGGGGTCCAGTAGTGCCTATAGGTATGCTAGGTATGGAGGGTATGTGCCCTCCAAAAGGTGTGGCCTGATATGGGTTAGCGCTCCCAAGTGCAACTTGGGTTATACTTGGGTTAGGAATCGCACTAGGGATTCCTGGTATAGCATTGCCAAGTGCAACATGAGTTGCACTTGGGTTAGGAATCGCACTAGGGATTCCTGGGATAGGGTTTGTGGAACCCGAAGGGGGTATGACCCCCATGTTGGGTATGCCCATGACAGGTGGTGGTCCTGTGCTAGGCATTCCTGAATGTGGAGTGGTACCCATATTGGGCATTCCCAAGGGGGTGGCTGTTGCCATGGATGGTACTACCGCAGAAGGGTTTGCGGATGTCTGACCTATGGTTAATGTAAATTGTGGATCATCTGGTGTTCCAGACATAACTGTGGTTGGTGGTAACTCGGTGGGGTTTTCGGATTCTACCTCCAAATCAAAGGTGAAGTGGGGTATGTCAGAATCGGATGACCGTCTAATTGATTGACGATGTGTCGAATCAAGGGATAGTGCTCTGCGTCCGTGACGTGGAGAGCCAAGTGGACTAAACTCTGGGAGTTCGCCCTGTAGACGACGAGAACGTCTAGAATTCTCAATGGTGAGAATATGTTTTATATATATATATTTTTTTTTATGTAAAAAATTGTTTTAAGTATCAGGTGGTGATATATATGTAAAAGACTCAAAACCCTAATGCAACCAAGGGTGCAAGAAGGGGAGTGAAAAAATAAGGCTCACAGGCCAAAAAAATCAATCCTCAAAAAATGCACTTATCCCAGTAGCTGTGCTACAATAAGTGGAGGAATGCAACAACCGGTCAGAATACCAACATGCAAGCGGCTCCTAGAAAAAATAGGTGTAACTAGACTCAAAAGGTGGTAAAGATCATGCAAACACCTAATCTAAAAGTATTGTGACTCAAACAGACGATATCCTCTGCAAGGTGATGAAATCCAAGTCAGACAATATGAATGTAGAGACAACGGCTAGATATCCCCCTACCGGGAGGGACACCGGGTAATCAATCCTAAAAAGACAGGCTACTAGGATACTCCGTTCATGACGCGTCGAGAAAAGGTAAATCTGCCGTTTGGTCCTTTGATCGCAATATCCCTATACAAGGATATCCCGAGAACTGCGAATGGTAGCCCTTCGGTTACTGAATGGGTTTCGGTATCCCACTCAGGCTTCCGGAACCATCCTCGCGACTTCAACCCTCCTAGGGGAGAGGCCTTCCCACAAACCGGTTGTGACCGCGCCAAAAAGTACTAAGAGATTTTAGCTCCCTAATTGGACAACTTCTATGTCTCAGATGTATGAACTGAGGGGTGTTATTGGAACACCTATCCCCCCAATACTACCTAGCTACAAGAATTCTTTTAGTGTTCCCCAAGTGGGGTTAAAAGTGTGTTCAAATTAAGGTACGTTTTAAGGCTTAGTTCAATTAAGTGATCGTGTGAGTGCACGTGAGGTGTTGTAAACTGAACTTGAAAAAATTAAATGCTTTAAGGGAAATTTTCAAAAAATAAAGGACTTTTCGAAAATACAAAGCAAATATCTAAGACTTTTTTCACTAAAAGGAATTAATATGCTTTTTCAAAAAATAACTCAAAAAATAAAGGATTTCTTGGATTTTATGAAAGCAAATAATAAACTCCTTTTTAAAAGAAATAAATGGATTTCTTCGTTTCAATAAAAATTGCTAAGGGCAAGATTCTAAAGAAGTAAACAAGAAAAAATTTGAATCTAGATAAAGAATGCAAAATGAGTCTTTCTTTCACTTTCTTGAAAATTTTTAAAAAGATTTCTAGGTATGCATTTTTTTTAAATAGTAAAATTTTTTTTCAAATCTGTAAACTATGCAGAATTTAGTACTGTAAAAAATGTGCTATGGGCAGAAAGTACAGTAAAAAATATTTTTCAAAATCGGGATGGCCGAATGAAAAAATTCAGCCGCGCGGGTTTTGGACGAACAGCCGCGATGGGCCGCGCGGGTTTTGGCAGCACAGTCGCGATGGACCGCGCGGGTTTTGGCAGCACAGTCGCGATGGACCGCGCGGGTTTTGGTCGCACAGTCGCGATGGACCGTGCGGGTTTTGGCCGCACAGTCGCGATGAGCCGCGCAGGTTTTGGCCGCACAGCCGCGATGAGCCGCGCAGGTTTTGGTCGCACAGCCGCGATGAGTAGCGCGGAAAAATGCAGAAAAGTCGCGATGGACCGCGCGACTGTCTGTAAAAAATACGCGATGGACCGCGCGGAAAAAGGCAGAAAAGTCGCGATGGACCGCGCGACTGTCTGTAAAAAATCCGCGAGGCGGAAGCCGTGCACGGAAACCGAGAAACGAACCCGAAAATTGAAAATTTCGGGCTGTTTATGGGGCCAAATCTCAGAACAGCAATGGATCTGCTGTCTAAGATGGTAGATCTATGGATCTAAAGGTTAAAAATTCATAAAAACTAAGATTTAATGGCAAAGCTAGAGATCTAAAGTTCAAACCCCAGTGGAGTCGCCAAAAACTGTTGGCTCGGTTTTGCAACCAAGCTTAGTGCTATGGGCACCTGCTAACTAGTAGCAGCAATTTCAATAGAAATAAAAACAATAAACTAAATAAACAATACTTTTCATGGATCTAAGCAAGAATCTAAGCAAATAATTTAAATATTTCAAAAATCAAGAACAAGAAACATAAGAAATAATTTTTGTATTGAAAAGTGAGGGGCAAGCAAGTGCTTGCGATATTACCTTCAATGGTGAAGGTTGATGTTGAGCAACTCCCAAGATGAGTAGCTCCAAACTCCAATAGGTCTCTTTCTCCAAGGTTGCTTCAATGGCTAAAAGTGCTCAGGGGAGATTTCAGCAGCATAAGGATGAGATAATGGAAGGATGTGAAATGAGGAGCCCCTACCACCTTTTTATAGGTTTTGGTGGTGAGGAATACCATTTGTGGTTTTGTGGAAACCAATGGTATTGACCAACATGGTTTAGGTAATTTTCCCTCCTTTTTCCTTTTTTGAATAAAAATAATATTTTAATTCCCTTTTTAATATTTTTGGGAATTTGGACCCTTTTTGAGGGTTTTTTATGATTTTCTTGGAAAAATAATCTTTTTTAATGGAAAAAGGGGTGTACTAAGGTCTTTTGGTGACCTTTTGTTGGTTTCAGAGGCTCAGATGGTGGAGAAGTGGACAAATGGGTCATGTGAGTAAGGGAATGAGCTAGTGAGCACTTTTTAGGTGTTAACAGCCTCTTCGAGAGGATGAGCTCCTTTGAGCAAAGCTTCAATACAATACCAATTTTTGACAAAACAATATATATCCTTCTAGCGTTATAAATAGTTTCTTAATAACTACCAAAACCCTAACTATATGCAATCTCAAAATTAATGACTACCAACCACCTACTGGTTCTTATTTAATAAAAATGAGTCTTTTACATTAAGTAACTACCCATTAACTATCTAATGAGCCTTATTCAAAGAATATGATCTCATACATGAATATACAAACTCCTCAGTATACCAAATTAGAGAAGTTAGGTAAGAGTACCTTGACACAATGGAAGCACACTACCAACCATCTCTTTGTGACGAATATGCCACAATGTTACATAAGCATAGGGATTAGAGAACATGTATTCAATATGAAAAGTTTTATTTCAAAAATGTTTTTTTTTAAAATGTATTGGGTAGTCGCTTAACCAACGGCCTAATCCCGACGACCGCAGGGTAATATCCGACGGTTTTGCAATACTTCCGACGGCTCGGAACGTCGGATCCGCTTTTTTTTGTATGGCATCCACGTCGCTTAACCAACGATCGCAAGGTAATATCCGATGCTTGTGCCATACTTCCGACGGCTCGGAACGTCGGATCTGCCTTTTTTTGTATGGAATACACATCGCTTAACCAACGATTGAACCAACGCATAATCGATGGCAAAAGGATGGTATCCAACCAATATTGGAAGTTAACGCTGTCGCTTATCCGACTACCTGTGAAGCTGGAGGAAGTCGGTTAACCGACGAGGTACAGTAGTCGAATATCCATGTCTTCAACTATGTCGGATTTTAGCCGATATCCCACCGATGGTAAAAGAAGACAGGAATTGTCGGATAGGCGACCATAGGTTGTAGCAAATTCGACTTTTTCGCTGTCGAATTTTGGGTCAAAAAAACTTAGTGGGTTCAAAAGTTTTTGAAATTACTTTTCTTTTTCTTTTGGTATTGAAAGTAAATTTACAGTTCTATATCAAAGGAAATTACAAGTGCTGATCTAGTTGTTATGATAACTTATTTAATTGTTTATCATTAATCTTCTTAGGAATGTGGTTCCCGTGAAATTAAGCAGAGAGGATCGAATCCAAGATTTTGGACAGATATGCTGTTACAATTGTTTTTGTTACTCGGTTCTATTATAAAATCTTATACTCTTTTCAATGCTGTTCAGAATATTATATTGATTGTATGGACCCTGTGTATGCGATTCTGTGTTTCGGCATTTGTATGTTCCCGAATTTATGAGAATACGCAGAGAGACTAGAGGAATATTGTTGAAATCAATCTGGATTATATGAAATTTCCTTTAACTCTGTTTTTAATATGTGGGTAATTACAACTCCCGGGTAATGAATTGAGTTTTGGGTAAATCGTAGATCTGATCTTCTGTAAACGTTATAAACCCTGTAGTTTGGATTATAAACCCTCCGCGTCAGTACTCTTGTTAGATTTCGATTCCTAGGTTATTATCCTTATTTAAAATTTAGATCTTGCCACCGGTGAAGTCGATCTCTGCATGACGCGATCTGCGAAAACTTGATATAAGTTCCATTGAAACTCGATTTCAGGATTTATCCCATTGAAATTCGATTTCAGGCTTATCGTGATTATTTTAACTCCTCAAATTTTGTCCCCATTGCACTCGATCTGTGCAATGACGTGATCAGCGAATACTCTGCATTTGCATTCCCTTGAACTTGATTCAAGTTTCATTATTGTTTAAACCTTAAATCCTATTTTTCTTGATGTCGATCTGTGCAGTATTGGGTTCAGCGTTTGTGCCATATTTGCATTCCATTGAAACTTGACCTCGGAATTACTTTTAATATTGTTTTAAATTTTTAAACTTGCCACAATTTCCTTACATCTCAGCGTTTTCGATAGACCGGCTAGGGACACTCGGCCACCTTCTTTTGTGGAATTTTTTTTTGTTTTGCTAAATTCCTTGGCTCTTAATATGTGAATATGCGTTCGTCAGATTTATTTACAGAGATTTTACTCATTGTACCTTGCTAGAGTTAGTTGATTAAGATATATGCTTATTATGCCTCCAAAATGAGTTAAAGTAATCATGACTTGAGCTCTGCTATAACTTGAAAGTGAGAGTATTCGATATTAGCTCTGGCTTATATGTTCAGTCATTTATTCGTTATCACTCTGTTGGCATTACCAGTCGGTAATTTCGTGAGGCGGTGATAGCCCTGATGTTTGCTGTATTCGTAGATTAAAATACACTACATTCATAAACTCATAACTGATAATCGGAATTCAGAACAGAGATATGAGATTTACCCTCGCTGTTAACAGGGCTTACTGGATCGAAACTTCAATATTAAAAAAAAAAAAAAAAAAACTGTAATGTATTAGATCGGAGTAGTGTGCACTGTGCATTAGTAGTTATGAAAATCTCAGTTTTCAATTACGTGATAATACACCCATTTATAAAATCGATCTACATTCTGTGCATTTTTAATTATGAAGAAATCAATTCAAACCTCTGCCCATTTAGAGATCCGAAACCTTTTTATGATCAAGAACGATGTTGTTAGCCAATCGCTACGCTATCCAGAAGATCTGATGCACATCTACCCATCGCCATCGATTTAAAATGATTTCTTATTTTTGTATCTGAGGTCTGAATGTGTAAGGATCATGAATGCTGTCAATTAAGTTTAAACCCCACAGATCTGAGTTTCTATTTGATTCCATCGTTGTCTTTGACTTTGAAGGCTTACTGTTCAAGATTTAGGATCCTTAGTCTCTCTCACACCACCGACGGGACATCACGCCTTCACCGCCAATCCTGCATCATCCATAGCCATATTCGCGAATCTGTCTCTAAGGCTTGATGACAGCGGATCAGTGAACCCGCAGGTTACCCTGTATTCTCTTTTGTATTAATTCCTCTGTTCTGGATCAGAAGGTATGCTGTTAGAGTAGTATCTCTTGTGCTAAATTAAGGGTCGATTGAAGAATTCTTCTACCACCTGTTCAAGCGCTTAAATCGAACTCATGTTTGCTTCCATAACTGTTGGGATGTATGGCTTATCTTTTTCTCGGCTGGTCAAAGGCTTGTCGTTTGTCAATTGCAGACTAGTCTCTGTTATGCCGATTTCAATACAGTCTTGTATGGAAAAGGTGCTCATTGTTTGTAGCTGTAGCTGCTATTCGCTTCCTCCAGGATTTCTTTGGAGAATGTTTATATTAGCATATTCGTGTTACTCCTGAACTGTATGCTTTTTTTCTTGTTTTTGCTGTGGGCGCTAAGGCACGCCTTCATGCTGTCTCTTGACACTATGAACAGTGCCAATCTGTATTCCATATGGTCAAGTTTGCTGTATGTTTTGATTCGCACTTGAATATCTAAGTATAGTAGTTCTGTTTCCAGTGAAAGAAAAATAAAATATTATTATTGTGCTATATTTTCTCCAATACGGAAACGCCTCAGCCAAATAATGTTTCTCGGTTGGTTAAAAACATGATTATGCTCAGTATAGTTTTCGGCCGGTCAAAATATGTTTACTATTTATATTCCCCGTTGAAGTGGGATCGAGTCCATTATATCAACTATCTTTAATTAAATTATTACTATTTAAAATCAAATCTATTCATGATATCGATTTCCTCTAAATCCTTCCTATTCAGATCCGATCGAATCGATTCTGTATTAAGTGTCGTTCAATTTAATCATTTAACTGTCTCTGATTTGTAATCAATCTCGGTTCTGCATTGACTATTTCTCAGTTGATATTGAAAACCCGTGATGTGTTTAACATGAGTCCAGTCACATCGAACCTCTATCTCTAGTTATCATATAGTTTTCTTGAATTATACCACCGAATGATAGTATCTTCATGTTGATCTTGGCACTTGACTGTCACATGATCCATGGTGACTCTTATCGTAAATTAATGTTGTAACTTAGACAGGTAATGACTTTGTTGCATGACAAGTGCAACGTCGAGTAAGTGATACCTTGTTTTTTCCTCTGTGATTAGGAGAACACTTTCCAGTTCTCTTTAACTGTGTCCATGCTAACTACCTAGGATGACCCACCCTTACGCTCTGCTCATTAATGAGAGAACGATTCAGTCTGCTGAAGATACCAATGTTTCCATACTTTCCAGTTGCCGTGCTTGTGCAACCCGTGACACATGGAATGCAAACTCCTCGCCTTCACCAATATGCCGGTAGAAGATACCCTCGGCGTGCATTAGTAGTCTAAAATCTCGGCCAAACCATCAGTGAGTGCCAGTTAAACTCCAACACGGTAACTCTCATCTACGTAACAAGAATGAACTGTGGCAATGTGGCGAACCGTCGGCTTGTAGGAAGAGAATGGGTGTGAGTCGTGACAACAAATTACTAAACATAAACCTAATTTCCATATATATATAGACGAGCAATGTGTGACGTGTTCAAGAAGACCATCCCAAATGGATTGTGTTGTTATATAAGGGTTGAACTCAAGTTAATTTATATCGTCTATATGTTTATTAAGAATGGATTTACATGAATTTATGATAGTTGTAGGGTTAAATTATAAATATATAAATACACATGTTTACATTAGTGGATGTTGAAAAAGACAGAATATAAAATAAGTTATAATTACGTTTGACATACATATGGGAGCTACATGTAGTTAGTGTATAAAATATATGTGATATTCAATTATTTATATACTCAAAAGCTGTTTGCTTCACTTAAAAAATAGTTTCAGTAGATATGGGTTGTTGATTTTGTATTGAAAGGATCTTGAAAGGTTATTACATGAACTTTAGGTATATGGAAACGTGACCTCTAATTAGAGTAATAGATATATACATCTATTTATAGATTAAGTATATATTGTTGGGAAGGTTGAAAGGTGTGGTAATTAATATATATATATATAATACAAAGAAAAAATTCTCCGATGCGTGATAGTAGGAAAATCTACATTTTACTTAGCACTGTCATCATCTTAATTAATGCAAGAAATTTGTCTAAAATATTATTAAGTGTAGACTATCAAGGATATTTCAAGAGGATGAGAAAGTATAGTATGTTTAAGAAGTGATGAGGTATTTAAGAAATCCTAGGGATCTCATACCAATAAATTGTTATTGTCATGCTTATGTGGGGGTAATGGTATAAATCTTAAAGCAAAATGAACATTATAATGTGCCCATATGAAGTTGCAATGACATGAACAACAACATACAACCTTATTGTGTGCTAGAAATGGTAACCCAAAACCTTAAAATAGAAGGGATATATGGGGAAAGGAACCACACAGAAAATAGGTGAAAATCGGGTTTCAAACGGAATATGGATATGATTAGCACGATAAGATGAACACAATGAGGCTGACTATTTTACATGGTGATTCCCAAAAGGGGAAGACGAATAGTCCTCAAGACATGACTTAATGAAACTATGATGGCACACATGACGTAAATTGGAAAGAGTGTCGAAGAGTCATATGATAACAAGAATGATGAACTGAGGCAAGGACACAATGAGCTCCTTCACCTCAACATGATGGTACTAACAAAATTACTAGGAAATAAAATTTAATATGTTCATCTAAGTCGTAACGTCCAGACACTTTGGAATCATATCAAGTTGAGAATCAACCTTGCTAAAAATTATGGGCTACAAATAGTTTTATGGGAATGATTGAGTGATTTATGCAATAATTTTGACCATGTGATAGTCACCCTTGATTCGGTAAATCGTGATTGTAACTTACCATTATGTATTTTACTAATTATTGTAGGATGTTTATCCTTGTCGTCTTGGAGGGAGGATAACCAAATATATTTGAATCCTTGCTTGGATTTGTTAAGTTGAATGATGATTTGATATTGGTTGGCTATTGATGTAATGCAAATTGTAGATCATTTGGACATCTTAGACCTTCGTAGATGACTAGGAGGTATAGAAAATCTAAGTTGGTACAGACAATTATGAAGGTATTATTGGATTTGCATTGCGCAAAATTACGATTGAGTTCCTGAGGATGTATTGGAACCATACTAGAAGATCTAGAAAACTAATGATTAGAAACCCTAGTGCTTATGGCCATGATTGTTTGAGAAAAATAGAAGAGAATGACAAGAAAATGAAAATAGGAAACTAAAAGAAAGTGTAACACTGAAATTACAAGAACAAAAGTTAACTTCGGGATGAAGTTTTAATAAGAGGGGGTGTATGTAATGCCCGCCTCGGTACCTTAACTGTTCAGAATAATGAGGTACTAGTTTTGAGATGAACCGGCTAAGTAAAACATAAACCATTTGAATTTACTTTGAAAATTCTTGAACGACAGTTATAGAAACTATTACTTTACTTAATAAATGAATGCTCGACTGATTGAGATAGAATGATTGAATGTGAGATATGCTTGACTGATTGAGATAGAATGACTAAATGTTGGATATGCTCGACTGATTGAGATAGAATGACTAAATGTTGGATATGCTCGACTGATTGAGATAGAATGACTAAATGTTAGATATGCTCGACTGATTGAGATAGAATGACTGAATGTTAGATATGCTCGACTGATTGAGATAGAACGACTGAATGTTAAATATGCTCGACTGATTGAGATAGAACGAATGAATGTCAGATATGCTCGACTGATTGAGATAGAACGAATGAATGTTAGATATGCTCGATTGATTGAGATAGAACGAATGAATGTTAGATATGCTCGACTAATTGAGATAGGATGACTAAATGTTAGATATGCTCGACTGATTGAGATAGGATGATTGAATGTTACATATACTTGACTGATTGAGATAGAATGATGAATGATAGATATGATTTACTGATTGAGAGAAAAGATGAATGAAATATATGAAATATTATGATGGATGATGAAATATTTCATAGTGCAATGCTATTAATGTACGCTTGAGTGTGTGTGTGTGCAGTGGTAGGTAATATGATTTACCGACTGACCCACAATGGAATTATAGGGGTTGTAAGAACGGAAAGAATACATAGGGGTACAACGACTAATTGTCGACCCTAGATTAGCAATCCACGCACGGGTGTAACCGTTTCAACTCACCCGGGGAAGCATATGTCGTACGGGCAAGACCATAATGATTTGGTCACGTACGATGAGTTGAGGGGCATGAAATAAGGAGAGCCTTATCCCTCAACATCCCTTAGTCTCCAAGGAACGTAGTTGAGAGATTACGGTAATGATTCCCGGTCGCTACGCAGTACTCCCCATAAGAAGGGAAAAAAATGAAACTGTCAGAAGGGCCCGCCGAAGAGGTACCTAGACAAGAACGAGATGAAGAAAATTAATTGATGGTATGAATGAAAATTTCACATAAGATTTAAGAAATACTCTATTTCATTTTACTCTATTTTATTAATTTGAATAATTCTATTCAAGATTTTATTTTTAATTGATTTCACTAATTTGAATTATTCATTTTAATTGATTTTATTAACTTGAAAAAGAATTGAAGAGATTGATTTTATTCAATATTAACTTTGATTAATTATGTTGATTGAAAAAGATTAATAATAAGAGAATTATTTTTATTCAAAGATTTTAATTTTATGGATTTTATTATTTTAAATCATTCTATTAAAGATTCTATTTAATTGACTTCATTATTTTGAGAAAGAATTGAAATAGGTCATTAATAAAAGAATTATTTTCTTTTATTATTATTCAAGATTTTACTTTAATTAATTTTATTATTCATTTAAATTATTTTATAAAGAGGAAATTTAAAATAGATTATACTTTTAGTAAAAGGAATTATTTTTTAATTCAATCTTAATATTAAGAAAATGAAGAAAAGTAGAAAGCAATAAGTCTAACTAAAAGATTGTTAAGTAAACTAAACGAGAACCAAAAGAGAAGTAGAAATATTCTACACGTATCTCCCACTGATCTAGGGATTCAGGTGCACATTAAAAACATTAAGAAGACACATGTGTTTGAGAATATTGGAAATTAAAATATTAAATTAAATTAAATATGTGCATGGACAGACACATGGCACATAGACTTTTGCTATATAATGAGGGAGGAGAAGGAAAGAAAGACATATCTTGCTCCCTAATGCTGGATGGTCATCATAATCTTGGATTATGTTATGATCCTTGAAGTTGGGATTAGTCGGAATGGAGATTGGGAGATCCTTTCGGGAGGCTAGATTGTTTGTTCTTATGACCCCATTAGCTCGGGGGTTCAGGGTGAAGAAGAATAACCCCGATATGGTAGGGAGGTCAACAGAGGGGTCACTCGGTACTTCGTCAGGAGATTGGATTGGATCATGTGGAAACCACTTCGAGGACTCCATCAATTAGCTAGACCAACCGTCGAAAACAGGTTTGAAGTATTTTTATTTATTTATTTTGCTAAATCTTTTTTGAGAATTAATAAATCTGAGTATATAGTTTTATATATTGACATTCATGCACTACGATAGATAGAACTAGATTTGTGGCTTCTATATCTTCTTCTGAAAAATCGTACTGGAAATTTTTGGGGGGGGGACCCCAAAAGGGGGTCCCTACAGTTCATCATCCTCTGCAGTGTGAGCATGATGTCTTTTCTTGTTGTTGTTCTTCTTGTGGGAGCTTCTTTTGTTCCAAGGACAATCTCTGGAATAGTGCCCCTTCTCATCACAAGTATAACATCGAATGTGAGAAAGATCTCTCCTGGATCCTCCAAGGTTCTCCGTATGATTCTGGTGATGGTGTTTACCCTTCTTGTGATGATGATGCTCCCTCTTGTTATTGTTCGTCCTGGTGTGTGCTGTGAGAGCCTGGTCTTCATTACCCATGTTTTCTTCTCGATCTACAATTCGAGCTTCTTCCTGTGAGCACTCCTCCCACAACCTATTGAATGTGATCAACTTTCTTCTTGCAAAGATTCCTTGAATGAAGGAATCCCATGACCTAGGAAGACCATTCAAGGTGGTCATTACTATTTCTCCATTCTCTATATCTTCTCCCACAGCTTCAAGTTGTTCTTTTATCTGAGAAACCCTTGTAAAGTAGGATTGCATGGTCTCTGCATTTTGTATCTTGACGTTCTTCAATTGGTTCCTCAATGTCATCTTCCTATTTATATTCCTCCCTTCAAATAAGGTGGTCAAGTCATCAAACATCTCTTAAGGTGTCTTCATAGATGACACATGTGGTATGAGATGGTCCTTGATAGAATCTGCAATGATTCTCTTATCCTTAACCAGGTTCTTCTTGTGTAAGGATTTAGCCTCATCTCCCTCTGGAACCAGAACCTCTTCATTCACATTTGTGTCCAATTCATTCTCTTCTAGGACAAGCCCAATCCTATACTTCCATGCTTGGAAGTTATTTTCCCCTTCAAGCTTATCCTCAATATTGGTGTGGTGAGACATATTTAATGAGAAACTCAAATGGAAATAGAAAATATTTAGGTCTTACCACTAGATCTGGAGCTGGTTGGCCTAGGGTTTGTTAGAGAAACCCTAATTTTCCAAAGTTGGAATTTGGAACTTTTGGTTGGATAGATAGATGTGCCTAATTAAGGAGAGTTGTCCAATTTACTCACTTCCATAAATCAGTGAACATAAACCCAAAATATCGGATGCCCTAGTTTTCCTCCGGTAGTAGTGACGGGATGAAAAATGAAAATTCTTGGAATTGAATTCTTCTTTCACAGGAAGATTCTCCTGGATGAGGCAAGTATGCTGGTGCACTTGGTTTCTGAAGATTCCAAAAATTGACCCCTCAAAAGTGACTTGTGAATTTCGGACCTATAGTTTCTGATCCTTTCTGGTTTTTCTAGTCCAGAGTCAAACTAGGGTTTGACTTATCCCAGGGTTCTACCCAACCAAAAACTTCGATCTTGGTCTTAAAATTTCGATTTTGAGGAGGAGAACAATCCTATGTTGATTGCACTCCAAAATTCTTTTTCTGTGAAAAGCCCTAATTTCCCACAGCAGTAACAGGCCAAAAAATGAAAATGCTCAGAATCCAATTCTACTTCGACAGAAAGATGCGCCTTCCTTAGGTGAGTTATCCTAGCCTCCTTTTTCTGATTATATGTGGAGAGAAACCCAAAAATAAAGAATCCCTAGCTTTTGCAGCTGCACAATGTCTTCTTCTCAGGTTAGCTCTAATACCATGTTAGATTTTCACAATTTAATTCAAGATTATCTAGGATCTTATCTGAGAGAATAACATGCACAACAATTCAAACACAAGAGACACAAATAATTTCATCGAGGAAACCATAAAGGAGAAAACACTGCAACGTCCTCAGAGATAGAATGAGCAACAATACAATAAACCCCAAAAGTAGAAATGGTATCCAGCAGCTTCTATCTTCTCCACTTGTGCAAACTTGTGCTCCTACTCACTTATGCGAACTTATTGAGCAAGTGAATGATGAAATAGAGAGGAGCACCCTCTCTATTTATACTTTACCTTTCACTTAGCCTTAACCCCAAACAAGTCGACCCCTAAGTGTAACTGACTGGGATGAATTCTCTAGGAGAGTCTAATGACCCATGAAAGACTCAACTCTGGGGTCAATGCCCAATCATACAATGGAGGGTTAACCTCATTAACTTTACATGACCCAAATACGATAATGAATTCTCCGACAGGAGGAATAAACATCTTCATTGGAGGTACAATAATAAAATACAAATACAATATAAAATATACAAGTGAATATCTTCTGAAGTTACAATTACATTAACAGAAGATGCCCGCACAACCTTCTAGAAATGCCCACAACTCCCTTCAAATATGCCCGCATAGCCTTAGAAAAATGCCCGCAAGGCTCTTAAAAAATGCCCGCAGGAATTCCTTCTTGGATGTGCACAATGGCTGCTAAAATGCCTGCAAGGGTTTCTACAAATGGCCACAGGGCACTTATGAAGTGCTTGCATGGGGCCAATGAAATGCCCGTGGTTACTTTAGAAAATGCCCGCATGGTCTCAATGAAATGCCCACAGGGGGCCAATAAAATGCCCGCAGGTAGGTTTTGAAGATGCCCGCAATACACTCTAAAAATTCCCGTAGCTGCCCATAAAATGCCCACAGGCCTTGTCTTCAACCTTTCCTTTGTCCATTTCCATTGACATGTCATTATCCTTGTCATATCACCAACACTTTTTCCCAAATTGCCTTTTTCATCCTGCTTGCCGATGTCTTTGTCCATGTCATTTGTTCAACCTCTTGACCTTTTCCATCCAATGCCATGTCCTTCACTTCATGCTTTGTCATCATCTCATGCTTGCTGGTAAGCTCCTAATGTGGATGCCTAATGAGGGAAGCTATACCAAGAGCCTACTTTAAATGTCAACCCGGGGAACGTACAAACTCGAGAGATGCATGCACTATATGTGCTCTTATAGGATAATCTCTTGTCACAGTTGGATGTCGGTATCGATGTTCTAAAGATTGTCTACTAAATGTGAAAACTGATTATGCTATGGAATTAAATACTGGAAAGCAATAAATCTAATTAAAAGAATTAAAGTGTTGAAAGCAGTAAATATGTTCTGAGAAATAAAGCAGGGAATCTATTCTAAATAATTAAAATGCTGAAGTAATTAGATGTTGATATGTTCTAAGAAATGAAGATACAAAAACAATAAATCTATTTGAAATAATTAAAATGCTGAAATGTTGATCTGTTCTAAGAAATGAAGATACAAAAATAGTAAATCTATTTGAAATAATTAAAATGCTGAAATAACTAAATGTTGAGAATGAAAATACCATAACAAAGCTATTCTACTATTTGGGAAACGAAGTCGGTAACTACTATTTGCGCACAAAATTGGAGTCTTGATCTAACTTATTTTACCAAGCTAGAATTGAAATACGATCATTCTATGCTTACCCATCTATTACTAATAAGTTAAAAGAAACTAATCACGATGAGAAACTGCAGTGAACTCCAGATCTAAACCATGACATTGAAAGCAAAGCTATTACACATGTAATCGTTGATAAAAATATGCGTTTCAAGAAAGAACCTACAAGACTACTGAAATCGTTTTACTGTACTATGGAATGCATTCCAAACTACTACAGAAATAATGAATCATTCAACACTCCCATATATCATAGAACTGTTCATCAATGTAAAATGCATGCTTGGAAAAATACCTGCAAATAGGAATCTCCTGACCTACGTGTTGGAGGGGCCCTCCCCAACCCATACTCAGGAGAGAATAAAAACTCAGTAACGCTTGCTGGAATTAATCATCAATCTTTCATTAATATATAAAATCCATGTCAAAATAGAAGTCTGTACTTTTCAGTATCCCAATAGTGCAGAAAACGTTAAAACTAATGTCTTTCCCAAAAATAACAACAGGGGCCTCTCACTACCCAAGAGGTCCATATTTATACGATTTAACTCTGATCCTAACTGATTGTCAAAATGTCGATTCATCTTGAAAGTGGGAGTGCGTCCTCTATAAATCAGGAAACAGGGCACCGAGATTGGTGATCCTTTAGTCTTCTATACGTCCATCTTTTAATGACCCTGAAACTGCTCAATCATGCTTGGTTTCCATATAATCAGTTTATTTGATACGCATTCTAACATACAAGATTAATCATAAAAACAATTTCATTAAATCATTAAAGTAAAACACTTTTCCCACAATTGAGTGCATTTCGTTACCATTGCTTGAGCTGGACTGTGGAAAAAGGGTTATCAAATACCTAAAAAATGGACCCATCATTCTCTCCCCTACTTGAAGGATTCACCCATCCTTGGGTGACTTATTCCATTCGTCGATGACCTCCCTGATATCCCATGCTGCCACCTTAGGTGCCACTGCTTGTCTGAGATACCCAAAATTCTGATCCTCCCTGGCCCATGCCTTCCTCTCCTCCTCTTCATTAATATGTTCTTTGAGGACTGGGGAAAGAAAGAATGGGGGATTTAGTCTCATCCCAATCCACTTTAGTTGGTTTCTTGCCAAGAATTATTTGTAGAGTATGGTTTTGAAGAGAGCATCCTTAATCCTGAGGGGAGAGTGGAGTTCTCTTCGTTTTAGATCGTTTGCCACCCTGCTCCACCTTTCCCTGATGGACTCATTAACTTCCTTTTGTGTGCTGCGGAGTGTAATGTCAAAGTGACTCACCACCTCCTGTTGTTTTTCGAGGAGAATGGGTATCAGTTCCTCATCCTGAGTGAGGATCCTCTGATTATAGATTATTCCCTCAGGGTGAGTTGGCTCAGGTCTGATCATTAATGGAGTTTGCCATTTGGATGCAACATAGAGATGATAGTCCTGGGCTTGCTCAATTTCGTGGTTCATCCATGAACACAATGCCCTTAGCTGGAAATCGCCCACATATGGGTTTGGCGACCAGTTGGGTGAGCCAGAAACTACGAAATTGTGCAAGAAGAACTCACTCAATCGGTCTTTCTCCAGCTCTGTGGAGTTCAATGATGCATCGATAAATTCTTTAGGAGTGCTTACCTCTATAGGGAGATCTTTCTTCAACCTCTGGAGCTGGAATTCACCCCATTTCTCTTGTAAATAAATTGCATAGACCGCTGAAGGTGGTCTGAGGTCACACAGTCTCTCATATATGTCGATAGTAGTGGCAAAAACATCCTTAATTTTGATAATTTCCTGGTCCTTCCTTGCTAATTCGCTCTATGCTTTGGCCAACTTCTCTTGCAGCGCTAAATTCTTCTGCTCGGCCAGCCAGAGCTCTTCTGCATGGTGCATCTTTAGGATTTGTGTTTTCTCGGCTGAGAATGGGGGAGGTGTGGCCTGGCTTCCTGGCCGAATTCTTAATGTTTCCAACTCATTTCTGAGCCTTTCCAATTCTGCTCGTGCTTCAACAAGCTGGGAAATGACCTCGGTGTCTTCATTACGTTCTGGAGGGTTTTCTTGAAAGTTTCCTTGCTCATGTAAGCTTTGCCCTTCTTCTTTATCCATCTCTTCTTCTGTATCCTGTTTTTCCTCTTCATTCCTTTCCTCTTCTTCATCCTCTTCTTCTTTTTCTTCTTCATCCTCTTCTTCATCTGTAGTGGGATCCTTTTGATCTATAAAAGGATCAATGTCATCATCAAACACATTGGTAATCAAGGGGCTAGGTTCCCTTTCTTTCTCCTTGGAGACTCGGATTTTAGATACCTGTGTGAATCTCTTGTTGCGCCTCTTTGACCCCTGACTACTGGTAGGAATATCTGGGTTTGATTTGGGGGAGTCCTCTTTGGAGTTTTTTATTTTGACCAAGGTGTGGGCCACACTGTCCAAGTCAATTTTTCTTTTTGCCCCTGATACAGAGGTGGTCTTACTTTTCGATTCGGGTGGCAAGGGCGTGGTCCTCATTCTCTAAACGTCCTCAGCAGACACCACGATGAACTCCTCCTAGGAGAGCTCTGGAATCTGAGCTTTTAGCTCCTCACCAACTATTAGTTTGATCAGCCCATGATGGGCCAAAGCATCGTCTTTTCCCTTAGCCACCTTCCTGCTCATCTCTGTTAGGGATTGGAGCAGGAAAAATGGAATGCTAATATTGTTGTTTGATGAAATGTGACTTTTGTGCCTGAGAATCTCTAAAATACGAAAATGGAAAATGGGAACATAGCTTAATCTTCCAATGCATGTAATATACCTCAGGACAATTGCAGCCATTTCATCCCATGGTGCTGGCATGGAGGGTCTCTTGAATCCATTTTTGTCTTCATCATAAACTTCTCCACGCTCAAAGAATGGTGCTTTTGCTGTGTGATTTGCCTCCTGGTCATTGCTGCTCCAATGTAGGCCCATTGGAAGACCAGTGTGTTTGGCTATCATGTCCTCATCCACTTTTGTGCGTAACCCCTTCACCTGGGTGACGTACTGTTCATCCTTTATATGCTTGAAGTTTCTTGCGAACTCCTGGGCTACCCCTGTATGGTATCCTCTCAGTCCAAGGATAAATGGCATCCAACCTGAATTGTGAATGATCTGCATGACTCTCGGGCTTTGATAAATGGCACTGTGATCTTCCGGTTCACTCTTTTTAAAACCCTTCATCATTTTTCGAATCTTCTTTATAACCAGACAAACCAGGGCTTTTGGAATGCAGTTTTATACTTTTAACTTGGTCGGGCTCTGCCTATAGGCTCAAGGAATACAATGGTGGCTGCTTCTCAGGAATTCCGGGTGGTTACTTATATGCAAAATCGTGGAATATGTTGCACCCTAATTCACTGCCTTTCTACACCTATTCTTTTCATCATACCTGTACTTGCCACTTCTAATCCCCTATTTTTCATGATCGATCTCTGCCTTCTCATGATCAACCTCTGTACTTCATGTGGTGAAGGTTGTGATCATGATTTGCTGAGGGTGACGGGACTTTGGTATCAATCATGAGTTATGAAGGTCATTCCACCATGCCACCGATTTGAAATGGAAGCTGTCCTCAGCTAACTAGAAACGACCGTATTGTGGGAAAGTGGTTTACTGTAAAAATCAAATAAAATTGTTACCTTGGTATGTATGTGTACCTGCATTGATGATCTGGTCCGTTTTTCATGTGCGGTGGATTCTGTAGTATATCTTGGCAGTGTCTATAGTTGATTTCTGCATGTCAGTAGTTACGTGCGTAGGGTGCTTTTTCCGTTTTGCGCGTTTTGAATTTGCTGAGTATGTGCTTTTGAAAATTGTGCCAGTTGTTGATATGACTCAGGTGATGGGCTTTATATTTGGATGATTGCATGGTTGGATGTGATTGGCTCCCTTGAATAACTTGCAGGATCTCTTGAATATGTTTGAAAAAGGTTGGCATGGTCTGTTTTTGATGAATTCCGTAGTAGATGAAGACTGATTTTTGTATGTAGACATGGCTGGCTCGCTTGAATTGATTTCAGCCTCACTTGAATATATGGCAGCCTCGTTTGATTTATTTTGCAAGCTCGCTTGAATTGATTTCAGCCTCACTTGAATATATGGAAGCCTCATTTGATTTGTTTTGCAGGCTCACTTGAATTGATTTCAGCCTCACTTGAATATATGGCAGCCTCGTTTGATTTATTTTGCGGGCTCGCTTGAATTGATGGCAGCGTCGCTTGATATATTTTGCAGGCTAGGTTGAATTGATGGCAGCCTCGCTTGATTTATTTTGCAAGCTCGCTTGAATTGATGGCAGCCTCGCTTGAATAGGTTGATGCCCTGTACTTCCTATTATCCCTTTGTTTTTTTTGTTTTTGTTTTTTTTGTTTTTTCTCTTTTTTTTGTGTCTTTTTTTTTCATGAAATGTGCTGAAGCTTACTGTTTTGGAGAATGCTCTATCAGCATCAATTGTTGCTGGTAGAGTACTTGTGTAAATTCTTCTTTGGACTTTGGTTGTTTGTATATTTTTAGGCGATGGCCATTCACGATCATGGGGAACTCATCATCATCAATTGTAATAATTCTCACAGCTCCATTGTCATAAATTTTCTGTATACTGTAAGGTCCAAGCCATCTAGTGGTTAGCTTTCCTTTGAATGTGTGAAATCTAGATTCATAGAGTAGTGCCCAATCACCCTCTTTGAATTTCTTATCCTTCAAATGTTGGTCATGCCATTTCTTTCTTTGCTGTTGGATGATTTCAGTATGTGTAAGTGCTTGTTGGCGGTGTTCATCCAGTTGATTTAGCTGTAGCATGCGTTCTTTTTGAATGTCTGATAGGTTCATATTTAGATTGGCTGCAATTCTTAATGTTTTTACTTCAAATTCGATTGGTAGCATGACCTTTTTCCCATAGACCAATTCATAAGGTGTGAATCCTGTTGTTGTTTTCCATGTAGTATTGTATGCCTAGACTGCTTCACTAAGTCTGTCAGCCCAATCCCTTTTGTGAAGTTGGACAGTTTTTGTCAAGATTCTCTCTAATTCCTTGTTGGTTACCTCAGCTTGACCATTTCCTTGAGGGTGGTAGGAGGATGACTGTTTGTGCTTTAAATTGTTTCTTTTCATTTCACAAACGCAGATCCTCTTCTTCTTTTTTCAAATACATCTCTGCGTATGGCACTTTATAAACATTGTTTCTTTTCATCAAGTCTTCAATTAAATTTGATGTGAATTGTGGTCCTTGATCCGAAACTACTTCTCTTGGCACCCCAAATCTGTGAAAGATCTGCTCAGTAAAGAATTTGGCTACACTGGTTTCATTTACAGCAGCCAGTGCTGCTACCTCTGTCCATTTTGTAAGGTAATCAGTGCATACAAGGATGTAGCTCTTCTGATTGGATTGTGGGTTGAATGGGCCAACAAAATCGAATCCCCACTTATCGAATGCCTCTAAAGAGATTTGTGGATGTAGTGGCATTTCTTGTTTTTATGTTGGCTTTCCCATTCTCTGGCAATCGTCACAATGGGACACATACTCATAAGCATCTATGTGGAGTGTTGGCCAATAATACCCTATTTGCAAGATCTTGTAGGCTGTCCTTTTTGCAACGTAGTGTCCTCCACAGGGTTCATTGTGGGTGGCATGCATTATGTCATGTACCTCATCTTCCCTAATGCACCTTCTAAGTGTTTGTGTCAGAAATTGTTACTAAGGCTAAGGTAACAAGCCAACACAATCTCAAAAATAAAAATCAATTCAAACTAGGGTTTAGGGTTTTGTTTCATATGTTTTTGGTCATTGACTTCAAGAGCATAAAGGGTATACATTCAGTAAATAAGCAACAACTAAATCATACACTTATATCAATAAAGATGTATATATATCACAATAATCCGACAAAAGACCGTGAATGAAGTTCACACATAAAGGACAAGCATCACTGGAAATTACACATAAAACAGAAATGAATTTGTCATTCATGAAACTAAATAAGTTCAAAATGAAGCCAACACAGATCAAATGTAGGGTAAAGAGTCATATATTCATAGTTTCATCAAAAAATGCACATGAGAGTTTACAGTACCTATCACTGAACAAGTCTGGAAGTATAAGCAGCTTAGCAGACCTCCTAATGCTCTCCAAAATCAGAACCCTTACAATGTTTTTCTTTCCTCTCTAAATAGTTTTCTTCCCAAAAACAGTTAGGGTTTTTCCCTCCTAACTTTCCATTGAATCACTAGATTAGGTAAAGTAAAATTTACATTTTTACAAAATTACAAGTCTGCTAAAAATAGCAAATTCTTTAACTAAAACAAAATGTTTATCTAAAATAACTCCTAACTAGTAACTGCCTCATATCTCCTTCGCTGCCTCCACAAGAAGAGATATACCATTTGGGCTTGAGGACCTTTTCTTCATTCTTTTATGTTTCTTCTCCAGATCAGCTATCTTTTTCTGAAGCTGTTCATTTTCCTGTTGCAAAGTTTCAACTGTCTTTTCCAGTTCTGAACAGTGCCTGTCAGCAGCCCTTTTCCTTCTGAGTGCTTCCTTTGCATCAACCATTAATTCCTGAAAATTGTCATGAACATCCTGAAGATACTCTCTTAATCTTCTATTTTCCATCATCAAGCCATCATTAACTTCCTGCATGTAATTCATTTGGTGCTTATACTGTTTGACAGTCTTCTTTAAATTTTCTTTGTCAGAATTAACCAATTTCTCTATTGCAACATCGTGCTCTTCATTAGGTTTCCAAAACATGTCAAACTTCTTACAGGGTATGCAAGCTCTTACCTGCTGGTAAACATCATGGAAGAGGGAGGGCCAATAGTATCCATCTCTCAAAATTTTATAGGCTGTTGTTTTCCAGTACTTATGTCCTCCACAAGCTCCTTCATGGGATTCTGAAATTACTTCTTCTATTTCAGCCTGATCTAAACACCTTAACAAGATTCCTCCTGGGTCTTTCCAAAACAATTGATCTTCTATCAAACAGTATTTAGTAGCTTTTAATTTCAGAGATCTGGTAGCCTTCCTATCCAAGTGTTCTGGGCATTGCAAAAATAACAAAAAATGAACAATATCAGCATACCACTCTGAAGATGAATAAGAGTCCATGATTCTTTCTTTCTCCAGGAATGTTTGCTTTTCTTCAGGTGCTGATTCTTCTATCATAACATGTAATCCTAATGCTTGAACAGTGCCTGTCAGCAGCCCTTTTCCAGTTCTGAACAGTGCCTGTCAGCAGCCCTTTTCCTTCTGAGTGCTTCCTTTGCATCAACCATTAATTCCTGAAAATTGTCATGAACATCCTGAAGATCCTCTCTTAATCTTCTATTTGCCATCATCAAGCCATCATTAACTTCCTGCATGTAATTCATTTGGTGCTTATACTGTTTGACAGTATTCCTTAAATTTTCTTTGTCAGAATTAACCAATTTCTCTATTGCAACATCGTGCTCTTCATTAGGTTTCCAAAACATGTCAAACTTCTTAAATATTTCTGCTTCCTCTGTCAACAGTTTCTCAGAAGTATCTTCAATGATGGGGTTTGGGTTTTCTTCATCTGCTACCTGCACTGACTTAATCTCCTCTTTTTTACCTGGCTACAATTTATCTATCTTTAATTTATCATCCTCCATGGACTCTTCATCAGAGATAGTCACCTTATCAGTCTTCAATTTTGGATTTAACAGCTTTTTCATGTTTAACCTTAGTTTGTTTTTCGACCTAGTTTAAGGTCTCCAGAGAGCAGCTGCCTCTCCCATCATCTTTAATTCCTTCCCTTGGTGTTGAATAGATGCTAATTCTACCACTTCCAGCTTTTTGATTTTCTTCTTAGGCTTTGTAGTTTTGCCATCTAGAACTTGATCTTCTTTAATTTCAGTTTTAACTTCAATCTCAGGAATAGACTGCTCTTCTTCTAACATATATCCTTCATCATCCGAAAGGATTGTAATGGGGCTTCTTGGCTGAATAGGAATTTCTTCTTTAGCTACAGGATGCACTTTAATATCAACTTTCTTTTCATCCTGAGGATCTGCTACAGGTGATGATTTCTTTTCAAGCAATTCCTTTTTGTCTTCAAATAATGTGAACTTGTTTTTAGTGTGATCTGGAATTTCTTGGGGTTGACTGTCATCCTGTCCTTTTTCTGCTACCTGTTTTGTCACCTTCTTAGCTTTAATGTCATGTTTGCTTGTAGGCTTGACTGAGTGGCCTAACTTTTGCATCATTACCTTCCCCTTGTCAGTCTGTCTTTTTGGTTGTTGATCTTCTCTTTTAGGATGAACACCTGACCAGAATAAAAAGAAGTCCCAAGTCCTTCCCTCATGCTGCAACACTGTAGTGATGATTAGTTTTATGAGACCATGGTGAAAAAGTGACTGAGAAGTGTGGTCATCATGCTGTTTTATCTTGCTTGACATTTTCTGCAGGCTTTTAAAGAAAAAGAAGGGCAGATTCATCTTAGAGATTCCTGCCATATGTTAAGGAACCTGAGATGATATTTGAATACCAATGAATATCTTCCTTCACAGGTCACATAACTTTGAAGTATTCTTATGGGCTCAATCCACTCCCTTCTGAAATTTTGAATGAAAATACCCTTATTCCAGTCAGGAGTCACATTAGGCAACAAATACCTTTTGGGGTTCAAACTCAAAGGTGATTTTTTGAACCAATGCTCACCCTCATTGCTAATCTCAGTAGCTTCTGCTATTAATTCCACTGATAACTTGAATTTTAGAGCATCCATCATAATCATATCATTTTTAAGTGCTTTAGCAAACTTGCAGGTGACCTGTGTATCGAAGCCATCAATCTTTTTGAAAAATTTCAACCAGCCTGCCTGCTGAAACAGCTCTGCACAGTCAGGAAGCTTCTGAATCCATGTTAAGTCTGTGGGCTCAACCCTATTGACCTTACCACTTTTGCCACTTTTCCCCATATTCTTCTTTTCAGGAAACAGGAACAATCTGATTTCAGGTTTCAAAATATATTTTATAAGCTGTTTTCTGATGCTTTGAGCTCCTTTGAACTATGCTACACACTCCTGGACAGACCTTCAATTCAATGTTCTCTCCTCTCGACCATACAACAAAGTCTGTATAAGAAATTTCATATGTTCTCCGAGCAAGTGATTTTACAGGTCATAACAATTTTCAGCAATGTTTAAACCACTTGCATAAACTAACAAAACACCTTCTGTGTAAAAACTGAGCATTACAGATAAATCTGTGAGTCTTTTCGATGCTATTTCCTGTATGTTTTGATGTTTAATGGCATTAGGTCATGAGAGAAACCAGTTCATGCACATTCCTCATACTGGCTTCAGATAGCTATTTCTGTGGCGAATTGATCATTTTATGACCTATTTTATCCTTTCCAACCACCAATTTTTCCAGATAATTGTGCAGCGAAAAAAAACCCAAATTTTCCAGCTATAAGGGCTTATATCGGAATACATGTCAGCTACTCATCTGTCGTGGCCTATAGCTTCGTTTTGAGGTGTCAATGGTCTCCTCTTATGAGCATAGGTGTCCTCATATCGTTTCTTTAACTGCTGGTGAGTGAATTCGGAAGCCCTAATTTTCGCTGGCGATAAAACACACCTGTCTCCTCTCCACAGCAACACAATCCACCGTTTAGCAGTGAGCTCTCCTTCACGAACACTACTCTCCTGCAATGATGCGTGTAACAAGAGAAATTTGACAGCTAAACCGGGATTTGCTGGTTTCTGTGCAACTGATCCCGCATACCATGCAATGATGAGCTTGTTTTACTTCGTGACTAGTAACCAACAAAAATCATGCTCAAACTGCTGCAAACACGTGTTAAAACACTAACACAAGGCGATTAGACACTCCCATTCTGCATCATGATTGAAATCAGTTCGAAAATTGAAAAAAACACAGGCCACGATATTCCTGTAGCGCGCCCTTTGTTAAACTTTTGTATAGCGCTACAAGAATAACTTTTAGGCCAAAATTTAGCAGTTTTTTAACTTTTTGCTAATTTGTCGGAGGTTCTGGCAGTTATTTAGTGTTATTTAGTTTAAGAAATAAGTTTAACTATTCTCTAGGACATTAATGATTCTACTTTTGAAAATATGACTCTCATTGACCCCCTTTACAATATAAAAAAAAAAAAAAAATCACCAAAACCAAATAAAATCTGATAAAAGACTGGGCGCCAAACTTATTCAATCACCCATGAAGTTTCTAAGATGGCTAAAACTGAAACTTAAAATCAAAAATTTAACTGAAGTAGATTCAAAAACAAACCAAAACTGGAGAAAATAAATCAAAAATGGGGAAAAATTTACTGACTTAACATCTGGCTCCAGCTGCGGGATGAAGTCCTCCCTGTGAGGCTTCAAGAACTTTGTAGACTAGTGCCTTCTGTCTTCAATCTAAACTTCCATTGGGCTATGGAGTCTTTATTTAATCTCACTCACACCGGTATATACAATGAAAAGTGACAATGGCCCTCCTTAACTGTAGAAATGCTTGAGGAATCACCCATTGACAGGGCTGAGCAACTCCTCCCCTTCAAGGGACTGCAAGATGAATGTATTATTTTCCAAAACTTTAGATATCAGAAAAGGGCCAAACCATAGATTATCAAATTTGCCATGCTTACCTTTCTGTTCTTTTCTTGCATCCCATCTTAAAACCAACTCACCTTCTGAAAAAATATGTTCTTTAATATTTCTGTCAAACCTGGTTTTCATTTTAGCTCTGTACAGCTGTGCTTCTTTGTCTACCTTCTCTCTATTTTGCTGTACCTCAATCATTTCGAAGATTCTTCTTTGCAAATCATCTGGTTCCTCTTGAGAATTCTGAAGGAACTTCATTACTGGAATTCCCAATTGCACTGGAAATACTGCTTCTGTTCCATACACCAGCTGAAAGGGAGAAGTACCAATGGCTTGTATTACAGTAATCCTATCTGCCCACAATGCATATTTCAACATTGAATCCCAAGATCTTTTATTGTGTTTGAGCAACTTCTTGATGCATTGAATAATATTTTTGTTAGATGATTCTGCCTGACCATTTCCTTGAGGGTAATAGGGAGTTGAGTGTTTTAGAATAATACCATTTTTCTCACAAAAGGCCACCATTGCCTTGGATTTGAATGCTTTGGCATTATCAGTAATCAATCTTTGTGGACAACCAAATCTGCTCAGAATATTATCTTCAATGAAATCCATAATTACCTTATCTGTAGCATTCCTTGTGGAAATAGCTTCCACCCACTTTGTAAAGAAATCTGTGGCAGTCAAAATCCAATGATGCTGACCTGAAGATGCTGGATTTATTTCTCCAATAAAATCCAGACCCCATTGCTGAAAAGGGGCATTGACTGCAATAGGATTCAAAGGTAAAGATAATAACTTCTGTTTACCTGCGAATTTCTGACAGGGTATGCAAGCTCTTACCTGCTGGTAAACATCATGGAAGAGGGAGGGCCAATAGTATCCATCTCTCAAAATTTTATAGGCTGTTGTTTTCCAGTACTTATGTCCTCCACAAGCTCCTTCATGGGATTCTGAAATTACTTCTTCTATTTCAGCCTGATCTAAACACCTTAACAAGATTCCTCCTGGGTCTTTCCAAAACAATTGATCTTCTATCAAACAGTATTTAGTAGCTTTTAATTTCAGAGATCTGGTAGCCTTCCTATCCAAGTGTTCTGGGCATTGCAAAAATAACAAAAAATGACCAATATCAGCATACCACTCTGAAGATGAATAAGAGTCCATGATTCTTTCTTTCTCCAGGAATGTTTGCTTTTCTTCAGGTGCTGATTCTTCTGTCATAACATATAATCCTAATGCTTGACAATTTGAGTCAGCTAGCAGTTTGGCCAATCCTTGTCCTTTGACCAGCTTAGTAGGTCTGATTTCCACTTCATATTCCATAATTTTGGCAATCCACTTTCCCCTCTTTCCTTCACTATCAGGCCGTGTCAAAACATCTTTCACTGCAGCATTTGGAACAAATGAAATAACCTTGGAATGTAAGATATAAATTCTGAAAAATTTTAAAGCCTTCACCAGAGCATAGGCTTGTTTCTCCAAGATACTGTATTTAAGCTATGAATCTCTAAGTGTTTTACTGAAAAAGGAAATTGGTTGCTCTAATCCTTCCTTATTCTTCTGGAGTAGTACAGCAGCAATAGTATCCTCTGAAGCAAAATAAAAGGTAAGGAATTCCTTGGCAAAATCAGGACTTACTAAAACAGGTGCTTCTGTCAGAGCCATTTTAATTTTCTCAAAAGCTGCCTTTGCTTCAACTGTCCATTTGACTTCTTGGTCCTTTTTTAACATTGCTGTGATCTGTTTAATGGTTTCAGTAAAATTAGGAATAAACCACCGTAGAAAGTCTATTTTGCCAATGAAAGATTGAACATCCTTTTTACTCCTAGGCAAGCTAATCTTCAGTATTTCTTTGACTCTCTCAGGATCAATTCTAATACCATCAGTTGACACCAGGTGACCAAGTAATTTACCTTCTTGCACAGCAAAATGTGATTTTTTTGGGTTTAAGGATAAACCAAATTTTCTGCATTTTATGAAGGTTTGTTCCAAATGCTTCAAGTGTTCATCATCTGACTTTGAGAAAAGAGTAATATCATCCAGATAGATAACCACAAACTTATCTTTTTCACCTACGAATGCAATATCCATGGCTCTCTGAAAGGTTGCTCCAGCATTCATCAAACCAAGAGGCATTTTGTCATACATAAATGTCCCCCAGGGGGTTGTTAAAGCTGTCTTTTCTTTGTCATCAGGGTGCATGGCAATCTGATTATACCCTGAGAAACCATCTAGCATAGAAATTCTTTGAGCTCCAACTACCTGCTGCAACACCTGTTCAATTTTGGGGAGAGGATAATTGTCCTTTAATGATGATCGGTTCAGATTTCTGAAATCAACACATAATCGAATTTCCCCATTCTTCTTTCTAACAGGAACTAAATTAGCCACCCAAGAGGAATACCTAAGAGGCACTATTATCTTTGCATCCAACAACTTCTTCAGTTCTTTTTCAATCACAGGGAATAAGGCTGGATTGATTCTTCTTAATTTCTGCCTGAAAGGTTTGACATTAGGCTTCAAAGGAACTTTGTGCTGAATAACCGCTGTGTCATAAGTTTTTAATTCCTTATAAGACCAGGCAAATGCATCTATATATTTTTTTAACAGTTTAATGTATCTGCTTCTTTGCTCTGCTGTTAGGTTTTTAGAAAGTTTTACCATTCTGGGATGTTCTGCTGAACCAATATTGTAGTCCTCTACGTTGTCTTCTGAAGATTGAATTACTGGCTTTGAAGGTGTATCATCTTTGCTGAATATTCTTTCCAAAGTTACTAGACCTTTCGGAATGAAATTACTTTTTAATTCAATGATTTTATGCCCTGCTATATCTTCTGCAGCAAACTCATCTAACTGTTCATCTTTTCCATCTTCTTCTTGATCAATTTGAATATTTGAAAACTCATTTACAAGATCAAGAAATTTTTTTATTTCAATGTCATCTTCAAAAACCCTCCAATGTTTTATATTGTCAGGAACACAAGGCCTATACCTCAATTCTATAGGATACTTTAGCTGAGTAATCCTAGGGACCCTAAAATATGTGGCAGCCAGGGCTAAAGAATCTGCAGTCTCATTATGATTCCTGGGAATATGAGTGATATTAAATGCTATAATGTAGTTTTCAATCATATCCCATACCTCATTTCGATATACTTTCAGCAAACCCTGCTTTACTTGATATTTGTTCTTCACCTGTTGAACAACTAGTTCGGAGTCGCCAAATGCAGAAATTTGCTGAATTCCCAAATTTTTAGCAGCTTTCAATCCCAATAGCAAAGCCTCATACTCAACAGTGTTGTTAGTGGTAACAAACTCCAATTTATACATAAGTTTCACTGTTTCACCACCAGGGGAAATAAGCAAAACTCCAGCTCCAGCACCCTCTCTGCATGAAGATCCATCAAAATATAACTGCCATACTGCATCTTTTTCCTCTATGCTATGTTTTATTGGCTGATCTTTTTCCACCTGTAACAAACCAGCAGAATTATCTTCTTCACTAAACTGTAATATGCATGAGCCAAGGTCTTTATCCACAGAGTACATGGGGTGATTAGTAGGATTTTTATCATCTGTGACTATGTAAGCAAGCTGTAGCTCTCTGTAAAGTCTTCTATTTTCTCCACCAAACACAGGAATAGTGGCATAAGAGAGGTCCATCTGTAGGGTTCCTCCAACCTTCTTTGCCCAGGATCTTGAAAGAAGCAAGCCAAACTTTGGGGTGATATCAGCCACTACAACATCCATTATTACGCTTTTCATGGGCAACTGAGTAAGGTTGACAACCATGTCTTTTATCACTCCTAGACACTTTACAGCTCGGGAGTCAAAGGCATATAAATCATGATAAGGCTTGATGACATTAAGGCCCAGAGCTTCCATCACAGCTTTTGGCATCAAATTATGGGATGCTCCTGAATCTAATAGACAATTATGAATCATCTGATCATGAACAGTTAAAGTAATGTAGAATGGAGGGGAAGCACCAGCTTCATTTTCTGTTTTCTCGGCTAAGGCAGATCCAATGAATATCTTTGGACTTTCTTCTTGCAAATTAACAGTATCTGAAACAGGCTGACTACTAGCAGAATTCATAACCTTCAAGACTGTTTGTTTATATGATGGATTTTTGATAAGCTCAAAAAATGGCACAGGAATTTTCAGTTTACTTAACTCATTTTCCAAATTGAAATTTTGGACTGACTTGTTCACTTCCTCAATTTCTACAGTCTTCTTGGATTTTTCTGCAGGTTGCTTATTTTCTGTTACAGGATCAGCAACTGATTTATCAGGAATAACTGGAGCAGGGACAGCAGCTTTCTTCTTAGGAGCTTGGACTACTTGTTTCGGGCTAGATCTGAGATTAAGAGTCTTTTTAATTCCATTATGATTAGCAGCAGCATTTACAGCAGTTTTTTCAAACTCCAATTCATCTTCAACTTCATACAAGTCTGCATCATAGTACTCAGCATTCATAAAATCTTCTTCTGTTACAAAACTTCCAGATAAACCATCTCCAAAATGATTCAGATCCTGATCTGTCTCAGTTTCCTCAAACAATAACTGTTGATCAATTTCTTCTTCATCCACCAAATTATTTTGAAAAGGTGGGGGTACTTTTTGATCCTCATTCTCCCTTCTTTCTCGCTGAATATCATTATTTCTGCGCTCTCTTGGCATGAATCTAGGAGCAAATTGCCTCCTGAACTGATTTTGGTTATTTGGATTTCGATCAGCTTCTGGGGCAGGTTTAGCAGAATTCTTTTCAAGTTCTAGTTTGTTCAACTTGGCAGTGAGAATATTTACAAGCTTATCCATTTCATCTATTTTAGCTTCAGCAGACTGAGGTGCAGCACTTGTAGAAACAGCTTCCTTCTTTCCCTTTCTCTCATACTGCTGCTGAGGTGTTTCTTTCTTGAGCCTATTAGAAGCCAGCAAATTTGACTCTACTTCTAATGCTGCCTCTTGCATGTTCATCAAGGTGATAGGTCTTCTCTCTCTGAGTAATAAAGAGAATTCATGATCAAAAGCATTTGCATAGGTCAACTTAGCTGATGTTTCAGTGGGTTTGATTTCTGCAGGAATCCTAGTATACATCTTGTTAAATCTTTTGGAAAAGTCAGAAATAGTCTCATCCTTCTTTCTTCTCAAAGCTCCAAACTCAGTTATGTAATAAGTATGGTCCTTGGTGTCTCCCCACTGTCTCAGAAAAAGATCTTTGAGTTCTTCAATTATGGTGATGGAATTAGCAGGCAGTCCTCTGAACCATTTTCTCACATCCCCATCAAGACTTTGTACAAATACCCTCATCCATACATCTTTAATTTCAATGTTCTGATTATCTGCATAACTCTCAAAAGCTTCCCAATGTTCTTCTGCAGTTGTTTCACCTTGTCCATTGAATCGAGGCATATACTTTTGGTAATCATGTGTAGGCAAGGCATGTAAAGGCTGAGGTAATACTAATGGTGCATACCTAGCTGCTACCATTCTGTCCATCATATCCATAGGTGGATTTTGGGCTGCCATTGTGGACTGAGGTTTAGACTGAGGTTTTGAGGAGGAAGAAATTTGACTGGAACTTTTTTGAAAAGGATTCCTTCCTACTTTCAACTGAAAGATGGGTATTTTATCAGGAGAAGAGGTTTTAGCTTTTAAAAAGCTTCGAGGATTAGTGAAAACCTGGAAAGTGCTATCAGGGATGATAGGTTTTACACAAGGTGAAGTTTCAGCTGGGTCTAATGGTTCACCCAACTGGTGAGAGTCACAAGAGGCTGGTAAAGATTGAGACCTGCTGAGCTTTCTTGCTGTTTTTATAATCTTTTCAGGGTCTGTCACACCCAGCTATAATGGAGATGTAGGTCTGCTCCTGGTTCCAATTCTGTTAGAAGCCACTGTGACAACTTTCTGGTGAAAATAGCCTTCAAAAAATGCTGGTTCAAGTCCACCTCTTAAACCAGAAAAATGATGAGTATCCCAGGGAAGATATGCTTCAGCTTCGTCCCCGGCAACGGTGCCAAAGATGTTTGTGTCAGAAATTGTTACTAAGGCTAAGGTAACAAGCCAACACAATCTCAAAAATAAAAATCAATTCAAACTAGGGTTTAGGGTTTTGTTTCATATGTTTTTGGTCATTGACTTCAAGAGCATAAAGGGTATACATTCAGTAAATAAGCAACAACTAAATCATACACATATATCAATAAAGATGTATATATATCACAATAATCCAACAAAAGATCGTGAATGAAGTTCACACATAAAGGACAAGCATCACTGGAAATTACACATAAACCAGAAATGAATTTGTCATTCATGAAACTAAATAAGTTCAAAATGAAGCCAACACAGATCAAATGTAGGGTAAAGAGTCATATATTCATAGTTTCATCAAAAAATGCACATGAGGACCTTCACTGCCTCCACAAGAAGAGATATACCATCCAACAACTTCTTCAGTTCTTTTTCAATCACAGGGAATAAGGCTGGATTGATTCTTCTTAATTTCTGCCTGAAAGGTTTGACATTAGGCTTCAAAGGAACTTTGTGCTGAATAACCGTTGTGTCATAAGTTTTTAATTCCTTATAAGACCAGGCAAATGCATCTATATATTTTTTTAACAGTTTAATGTATCTGCTTCTTTGCTCTGCTGTTAGGTTTTTAGAAAGTTTTACCATTCTGGGATGTTCTGCTGAACCAATATTGTAGTCCTCTACGTTGTCTTCTGAAGATTGAATTACTGGCTTTGAAGGTGTATCATCTTTGCTGAATATTCTTTCCAAAGGTACTAGACCTTTCGGAATGAAATTACTTTTTAATTCAATGGTTTTATGCCCTGCTATATCTTCTGCAGCAAACTCATCTAACTGTTCATCTTTTCCATCTTCTTCTTGATCAATTTGAATATTTGAAAACTCATTTACAAGATCAAGAAATTTTTTTATTTCAATGTCATCTTCAAAAACCCTCCAATGTTTTATATTGTCAGGAACACAAGGCCTATACCTCACTTCTATAGGATACTTTAGCTGAGTAATCCTAGGGACCCTAAAATATGTGGCAGCCAGGGCTAAAGAATCTGCAGTCTCATTATGATTCCTGGGAATATGAGTGATATTAAATGCTATAAAGTAGTTTTCAATCATATCCCATACCTCATTTCGATATACTTTCAGCAAACCTTGTTTTACTTGATATTTGTTCTTCACCTGTTGAACAACTAGTTCGGAGTCGCCAAATGCAGAAATTTGCTGAATTCCCAAATTTTTAGCAGCTTTCAATCCCAATAGCAAAGCCTCATACTCAGCAGTGTTGTTAGGGGTAACAAACTCCAATTTATACATAAGTTTCACTGTTTCACCACCAGGGGAAATAAGCAAAACTCCAGCTCCAGCACTCTCTCTGCATGAAGATCCATCAAAATATAACTGCCATACTGCATCTTTTTCCTCTATGCTATGTTTTATTGGCTGATCTTTTTCCACCTGTAACAAACAGTATTTAGTAGCTTTTAATTTCAGAGATCTGGTAGCCTTCCTATCCAAGTGTTCTGGGCATTGCAAAAATAACAAAAAATGAACAATATCAGCATACCACTCTGAAGATGAATAAGAGTCCGTGATTCTTTCTTTCTCCAGGAATGTTTGCTTTTCTTCAGGTGCTGATTCTTCTGTCATAACATGTAATCCTAATGCTTGACAATTTGAGTCAGCTAGCAGTTTGGCCAATCCTTGTCCTTTGACCAGCTTAGTAGGTCTGATTTCCACTTCATATTCCATAATTTTGGCAATCCACTTTCCCCTCTTTCCTTCACTATCAGGTTGTGTCAAAACATCTTTCACTGCAGCATTTGGAACAAATGAAATAACCTTGGAATGTAAGATATAAATTCTGAAAAATTTTAAAGCCTTCACCAGAGCATAGGCTTGTTTCTCCAAGATACTGTATTTAAGCTCTGAATCTCTAAGTGTTTTACTGAAAAAGGAAATTGGTTGCTCTAATCCTTCCTTATTCTTCTGGAGTAGTACAGCAGCAATAATATCCTCTGAAGCAAAAGAAAAGGTAAGGAATTCCTTGGCAAAATCAGGACTTACTAAAACAGGTGCTTCTGTCAGAGCCATTTTAATTTTCTCAAAAGCTGCCTTTGCTTCAACAATCCATTTGACTTCTTGGTCCTTTTTTAACATTGCTGTGATCTATTTAATGGTTTTAGCAAAATTAGGAATAAACCACCGGAGAAAGTTTATTTTGCCAATGAAAGATTGAACATCCTTTTTACTCCTAGGCAAGATAATCTTCAGTATTGCTTTGACTCTCTAAGGATCAATTCTAATACCATCAGCTGACACCAGGTGACCAAGTAATTTACCTTCTTGCACAGCAAAATGTGATTTTTTTGGGTTTAAGGATAAACCAAATTTTCTGCATTTTATGAAGGTTTGTTCCAAATGCTTCAAGTGTTCATCATCTGACTTTGAGAAAACAGTAATATCATCCAGATAGATAACCACAAACTTATCTTTTTCACCTACGAATGCAATATCCATGGCTCTCTGAAAGGTTGCTTCAGCATTCATCAAACCAAAAGGCATTTTGTCATACATAAATATCCCCCAGGGGGTTGTAAAAGGTGTCTTTTCTTTGTCATCAGGGTGCATGGCAATCTGATTATACCCTGAGAAACCATCTAGATAGAAATTCTTTGAGCTCCAACTACCTGCTGCAACACCTGTTCAATTTTGGGGAGAGGATAATTGTCCTTTAATGATGATCGGTTCAGATTTTTGAAATCAACACATAATCGAATTTCCCCATTCTTCTTTCTAACAGGAACTAAATTAGCCACCCAAGAGAAATACCTAAGAGGCACTATTATCTTTGCATCCAACAACTTCTTCAGTTCTTTTTCAATCACAGGGAATAAGGCTGGATTGATTCTTCTTAATTTCTGCCTGAAAGGGTTGACATTAGGCTTCAAAGGAACTTTGTGCTGAATAACCGCTGTGTCATAAGTTTTTAATTCCTTATAAGACCAGGCAAATGCATCTATATATTTTTTTAACAGTTTAATGTATCTGCTTCTTTGCTCTGCTGTTAGGTTTTTAGAAAGTTTTACCATTCTGGGATGTTCTGCTGAACCAATATTGTAGTCCTCTACGTTGTCTTCTGAAGATTGAATTACTGGCTTTGAAGGTGTATCATCTTTGCTGAATATTATTTCCAAAGGTACTAGACCTTTCGGAATGAAATTACTTTTTAATTCAATGATTTTATGCCCTGCTATATCTTCTGCAGCAAACTCATCTAACTGTTCATCTTTTCCATCTTCTTCTTGATCAATTTGAATATTTGAAAACTCATTTACAAGCTCAAGAAAATTTTTTATTTCAATGTCATCTTCAAAAACCCTCCAATGTTTTATATTGTCAGGAACACAAGGCCTATACCTCACTTCTATAGGATACTTTAGCTGAGTAATCTTAGGGACCCTAAAATATGTGGCAGCCAGGGCTAAAGAATCTGCAGTCTCATTATGATTCCTGGGAATATGAGTGATATTAAATGCTATAAAGTAGTTTTCAATCATATCCCATACCTCATTTCGATATACTTTCAGCAAACCCTGCTTTACTTGATATTTTTTCTTCACCTGTTGAACAACTAGTTCGGAGTCGCCAAATGCAGAAATTTGCTGAATTCCCAAATTTTTAGCAGCTTTCAATCCCAATAGCAAAGCCTCATACTCAGCAGTGTTGTTAGTGGTAACAAACTCCAATTTATACATAAGTTTCACTGTTTCACCACCAGGGGAAATAAGCAAAACTCCAGCTCCAACACCCTCTCTACATGAAGATCCATCAAAATATAACTGCCATACTGCATCTTTTTCCTCTATGCTATGTTTTATTGGCTGATCTTTTTCCACCTGTAACAAACCAGCAGAATTATCTTCTTCACTAAACTGTAATATGCATGAGCCAAGGTCTTTATCCACAGAGTACATGGGGTGATTAGTAGGATTTTTATCATCTGTGACTATGTAAGCAAGCTGTAGCTCTCTGTAAAGTCTTCTATTTTCTCCACCAAACACAGGAATAGTGGCATAAGAGAGGTCCATCTGTAGGGTTCCTCCAACCTTCTTTGCCCAGGATCTTGAAAGAAGCAAGCCAAACTTTGGGGTGATATCAGCCACTACAACATCCATTATTACGCTTTTCATGGGCAACTGAGTAAGGTTGACAACCATGTCTTTTATCACTCCTAGACACTTTACAGCTCTGGAGTCAAAGGCATATAAATCATGATAAGGCTTGATGACATTAAGGCCCAGAGCTTCCATCACAGCTTTTGGCATCAAATTATGGGATGCTCCTGAATCTAATAGACAATTATGAATCATCTGATCATGAACAGTTAAAGTAATGTAGAATGGAGGGGAAGCACCAGCTTCATTTTCTGTTTTCTCGGCTAAGGCAGATCCAATGAATATCTTTGGACTTTATTCTTGCAAATTAACAGTATCTGAAACAGGCTGACTACTAGCAGAATTCATAACCTTCAAGACTGTTTGTTTATATGATGGATTTTTGATAAGCTCAAAAAATGGCACAGGAATTTTCAGTTTACTTAACTCATTTTCCAAATTGAAATTTTGGACTGACTTGTTCACTTCCTCAATTTCTACAGTCTTCTTGGATTTATCTGCAGGTTGCTTATTTTCTGTTACAGGATCAGCAACTGATTTATCAGTAATAACTGGAGCAGGGACAGCAGCTTTCTTCTTAGGAGCTTGGACTACTTGTTTCGGGCCAGATCTGAGATTAAGAGTCTTTTTAATTCCATTATGATTAGCAGCAGCATTTACAGCAGTTTTTTCAAACTCCAATTCATCTTCAACTTCATACAAGTCTGCATCATAGTACTCAGCATTCATAAAATCTTCTTCTGTTACAAAACTTCCAGATAAACCATCTCCAAAATGATTCAGATCCTGATCTGTCTCAGTTTCCTCAAACAATAACTGTTGATCAATTTCTTCTTCATCCACCAAATTATTTTGAAAAGGTGGGGGTACTTTTTGATCCTCATTCTCCCTTATTTCTCGCTGAATATCATTATTTCTGCGCTCTCTTGGCATGAATCTAGGAGCAAATTGCCTCCTGAACTGATTTTGGTTATTTGGATTTCGATCAGCTTCTGGGGCAGGTTTAGCAGAATTCTTTTCAAGTTCTAGTTTGTTCAACTTGGCAGTGAGGATCTTTACAAGCTTAGCCATTTCATCTATTTTAGCTTCAGCAGACTGAGGTGCAGCACTTGTAGAAACAGCTTCCTTCTTTCCCTTTCTCTCATACTGCTGCTGAGGTGTTTCTTTCTTGAGCCTATTAGAAGCCAGCAAATTTGACTCTACTTCTAATGCTGCCTCTTGCATGTTCATCAAGGTGATAGGTCTTCTCTCTCTGAGTAATAAAGAGAATTCATGATCAAAAGCATTTGCATAGGTCAACTTAGCTGATGTTTCAGTGGGTTTGATTTCTGCAGGAATCCTAATATACATCTTGTTAAATCTTTTGGAAAAGTCAGAAATAGTCTCATCCTTCTTTCTTCTCAAAGCTCCAAACTCAGTTATGTAATAAGTATGGTCCTTGGTGTCTCCCCACTGTCTCAGAAAAAGATCTTTGAGTTCTTCAATTATGGTGATGGAATTAGCAGGCAGTCCTCTGAACCATTTTCTCACATCCCCATCAAGACTTTGTACAAATACCCTCATCCATACATCTTTAATTTCAATGTTCTGATTATCTGCATAACTCTCAAAAGCTTCCCAATGTTCTTCTGCAGTTGTTTCACCTTGTCCATTGAATCGAGGCATATACTTTTGGTAATCATGTGTAGGCAAGGCATGTAAAGGCTGAGGTAATACTAATGGTGCATACCTAGCTGCTACCATTCTGTCCATCATATCCATAGGTGGATTTTGGGCTGCCATTGTGGACTGAGGTTTAGACTGAGGTTTTGAGGAGGAAGAAATTTGACTGGAACTTTTTTGAAAAGGATTCCTTCCTACTTTCAACTGAAAGATGGGTATTTTATCAGGAGAAGAGGTTTTAGCTTTTAAAAAGCTTCCAGGATTAGTGAAAACCTGGAAAGTGCTATCAGGGATGATAGGTTTTACACAAGGTGAAGTTTCAGCTGGGTCTAATGGTTCACCCAACTGGTGAGAGTCACAAGAGGTTGGTAAAGATTGAGACCTGCTGAGCTTTCTTGCTATTTTTATAATCTTTTCAGGGTCTGTCACATCCAGCTATAATGGAGATGTAGGTCTGCTCCTGGTTCCAATTCTGTTAGAAGCCACTGTGACAACTTTCTGGTAAAAATAGCCTTCAAAAAATGCTGGTTCAAGTCCACCTCTTAAACCAGAAAAATGATGAGTATCCCAGGGAAGATATGCTTCAGCTTCGTCCCCGGCAACGGCGCCAAAGATGTTTGTGTCAGAAATTGTTACTAAGGCTAAGGTAACAAGCCAACACAATCTCAAAAATAAAAATCAATTCAAACTAGGGTTTAGGGTTTTGTTTCATATGTTTTTGGTCATTGACTTCAAGAGCATAAAGGGTATACATTCAGTAAATAAGCAACAACTAAATCATACACATATATCAATAAAGATGTATATATATCACAATAATCCAACAAAAGACCGTGAATGAAGTTCACACATAAAGGACAAGCATCACTGGAAATTACACATAAACCAGAAATGAATTTGTCATTCATGAAACTAAATAAGTTCAAAATGAAGCCAACACAGATCAAATGTAGGGTAAAGAGTCATATATTCATAGTTTCATCAAAAAATGCACATGAGAGTTTACAGTACCTATCACTGAACAAGTCTGGAAGTATAAGCATCTTAGCAGACCTCCTAATGCTCTCCAAAATCAGAACCCTTACAATGTTTTTCTTTCCTCTCTAAATAGTTTTCTTCCCAAAAACAGTTAGGGTTTTTCCCTCCTAACTTTCCATCGAATCACTAGATTAGGTAAAGTAAAATTTACATTTTTACAAAATTACAAGTCTGCTAAAAATAGCAAATTCTTTAACTAAAACAAAATGTTTATCTAAAATAAATCCTAACTAGTAACTGCCTCATATCTCCTTCGCTGCCTCCACAAGAAGAGATATACCATCTGGGCTTGAGGACCTTTTCTTCATTCTTTTATGTTTCTTCTCCAGATCAGCTATCTTTTTCTGAAGCTGTTCATTTTCCTGTTGCAAAGTTTCAACTGTCTTTTCCAGTTCTGAACAGTGCCTGTCAGCAGCCCTTTTCCTTCTGAGTGCTTCCTTTGCATCAACCATTAATTCCTGAAAATTGTCATGAACATCCTGAAGATCCTCTCTTAATATTCTATTTGCCATCATCAAGCCATCATTAACTTCCTGCATGTAATTCATTTGGTGCTTATACTGTTTGACAGTCTTCTTTAAATTTTCTTTGTCAGAATTAACCAATTTCTCTATTGCAACATCGTGCTCTTCATTAGGTTTCCAAAACATGTCAAACTTCTTAAATATTTCTGCTTCCTCTGTCAACAGTTTCTCAGAAGTATCTTCAATGATGGGGTTTGGGTTTTCTTCATCTGCTACCTGCACTGACTTAATCTCCTCTTTTTTACCTGGCTGCAATTTATCTATCTTTGATTTATCATCCTCCATGGACTCTTCATCAGAGATAGTCACCTTATCAGTCTTCAATTTTGGATTTAACAGCTTTTTCATTTTTAACCTTAGTTTGTTTTTCGACCTAGTTTTAGGTCTCCAGAGAGCAGCTGCCTCTCCCATCATCTTTAATTCCTTCCCTTGGTGCTGAATAGATGCTAATTCTACCACTTCCAGCTTTTTGATTTTCTTCTTAGGCTTTGTAGTTTTGCCATCTAGAACTTGATCTTCTTTAATTTCAGTTTTAACTTCAATCTCAGGAATAGACTGCTCTTCTTCTAACATATATCCTTCATCATCCGAAAGGATTGTAATGGGGCTTCTTGGATGAATAGGAATTTCTTCTTTAGCTACAGGATGCACTTTAATATCAACTTTCTTTTCATCCTGAGGATCTGCTACAGGTGATGATTTCTTTTCAAGCAATTCCTTTTTGTCTTCAAATAATGTGAACTTGTTTTTAGTGTGATCTGGAATTTCTTGGGGTTGACTGTCATCCTGTCCTTTTTCTGCTACCTGTTTTGTCACCTTCTTAGATTTAATGTCATGTTTGCTTGTAGGCTTGACTGAGTGGCCTAACTTTTGCATCATTACCTTCCCCTTGTCAGTCTGTCTTTTTGGTTGTTGATCTTCTCTTTAAGGATGAACACCTGACCAGAATAAAAAGAAGTCCCAAGTCCTTCCCTCATGCTGCAACACTGTAGTGATGATTAGTTTTATGAGACCATGGTGAAAAAGTGACTGAGAAGTGTGGTCATCATGCTGTTTTATCTTGCTTGACATTTTCTGCAGGCTTTTAAAGAAAAAGAAGGGCAGATTCATCTTAGAGATTCCTGCCATATGTTGAAGGAACCTGAGATGATATTTGAATACCAATGAATATCTTCCTTCACAGGTCACATAACTTTGAAGTATTCTTATGGGCTCAATCCACTCCCTTCTGAAATTTTGAATGAAAATACCCTTATTCCAGTCAGGAGTCACATTAGGAAACAAATACCTTTGGGGTTAAAACTTAAAAGGTGATTTTTTGAACCAATGCTCACCCTCATTGCTAATCTCAGTAGCTTCTGCTATTAATTCCACTGATAACTTGAATTTTAGAGCATCCATCATAATCATATCATTTTTAAGTGCTTTAGCAAACTTGCAGGTGACCTGTGTATCGAAGCCATCAATCTTTTTGAAAAATTTCAACCAACCTGCCTGCTGAAACAGCTCTGCACAGTCAGGAAGCTTCTGAATCCATGTTAAGTCTGTGGGCTCAGCCCTGTTGACCTTACCACTTTTGCCACTTTTCCCCATATTCTTCTTTTCAGGAAACAGGAACAGTCTGATTTCAGGTTTCAAAATATATTTTATAAGCTGTTTTCTGATGCTTTGAGCTCCTTTGAACTATGCTACAGACCTTCAATTCAATGTTCTCTCCTCTCGACCATACAACAAAGTCTGTATAAGAAATTTCATATGTTCTCTGAGCAAGTGATTTTACAGGTCATAACAATTTTCAGCAATGTTTAAACCACTTGCATAAACTAACAAAACACCTTCTGTGTAAAAACTGAGCATTACAGATAAATCTGTGAGTCTTTTCGATGCTATTTCCTGTATGTTTTGATGTTTAATGGCATTAGGTCATGAGAGAAACCAATTCATGCACATTCCTCATACTGGCTTCAGATAGCTATTTCTGTGGGGAATTGATCATTTTATGACCTATTTTATCCTTTCCAACCACCAATTTTTCCAGATAATTGTGCAGCGAAAAAAACCCAAATTTTTCAGCTATAAGGGCTTATATCGGAATACCTGTCAGCTACTCATCTGTCGTGGCCTATAGCTTCGTTTTGAGGTGTCAACGGTCTCCTCTTATGAGCATAGGTGTCCTCATATCGTTTCTTTAACTGCTGGTGAGTGAATTCGGAAGCCCTAATTTTTGCTGGCGATAAAACACACCTGTCTCCTCTCCACAGCAACACAATCCACCGTTTAGAAGTGAGCTCTCCTTCACGAACACTACTCTCCTGCAATGATGCGTCTAACAAGAGAAATTTGACAGCTAAACCGGGATTTGCTGGTTTTTGTGCAACTGATCCCGCATACCATGCAATGATGAGCTTGTTTTACTTCGTGACTAGTAACCAACAAAAATCATGCTCAAACTGCTGCAAACACGTGTTAAAACACTCACACAAGGCGATTAGACACTCCCATTCTGCATCATGATTGAAATCAGTTCGAAAATTGAAAAAAACACAGGCCACGATATTCTTGTAGCGCGCCCTTTGTTAAACTTTTGTATAGCGCTACAAGAATAACTTTTAGGCCAAAATTTAGAGTTTTTTAACTTTTTGCTAATTTGTCGGAGGTTCTGGCAGTTATTTAGTGTTATTTAGTTTAAGAAATAAGTTTAACTGTTCTCTAGGACATTAATGATTCTACTTTTGAAAATATGACTCTCATTGACCCCCTTTACAATAAAAAAAAAAAAAAAAAAAACACCAAAACCAAATAAAATCTAATAAAAGACTGGGCTCCAAACTTATTCAATCGCCCATGAAGTTTCTAAGATGGCTAAAACTGAAACTTAAAATCAAAAATTTAACTGAAGTAGATTCAAAAACAAACCAAAACTAGAGAAAATAAATCAAAAATGGAGAAAAATTTACTGACTTAACATCTGGCTCCAGCTGCGGGATGAAGTCCTCCCTGTGAGGCTTCAAGAACTTTGTAGACTAGTGCCTTCTCTCTTCAATCTAAACTTCCATTGGGCTATGGAGTCTTTATTTAATCTCACTCACACCGGTATATACAATGAAAAGTGACAATGGCCCTCCTTAACTGTAGAAATGCTTGAGGAATCGCCCATTGACAGGGCTGAGCAACTCCTCCCCTTCAAGGGACTGCAAGATGAATGTATTATTTTCCAAAACTTTAGATATCAGAAAAGGGCCAAACCATAGATTATCAAATTTGCCATGCTTACCTTTCTGTTCTTTTCTTGCATCCCATCTTAAAACCAACTCACCTTCTGAAAAAATATGTTCTTTAATATTTCTGTCAAACCTGGTTTTCATTTTAGCTCTGTACAACTGTGCTTCTTTGTCTACCTTCTCTCTATTTTGCTGTACCTCAATCATTTCGAAGATTCTTCTTTGCAAATCATCTGGTTCCTCTTGAGAATTCTGAAGGAACTTCATTTCTGGAATTCCCAATTGCACTGGAAATACTGCTTCTGTTCCATACACCAGCTGAAAGGGAGAAGTACCAATGGCTTGTTTTACAGTAATCCTATCTACCCACAATGCATATTTCAACATTGAATCCCAAGATCTTTTATTGTGTTTGAGCAACTTCTTGATGCATTGAATAATATTTTTGTTAGATGATTCTGCCTGACCATTTCCTTGAGGGTAATAGGGAGTTGAGTGTTTTAGAATAATACCATTTTTCTCACAAAAGGCCACCATTGCCTTGGATTTGAATGCTTTGGCATTATCAGTAATCAATCTTTGTGGACAACCAAATCTGCTCAGAATATTATCTTCAATGAAATCCATAATTACCTTATCTGTAGCATTCCTTGTGGGAATAGCTTCCACCCACTTTGTAAAGAAATCTGTGGCAGTCAAAATCCAATGATGCTGACCTGAAGATGCTGGATTTATTTCTCCAATAAAATCCAGACCCCATTGATGAAAAGGGGCATTGACTGCAATAGGCTTCAAAGGTAAAGATAATAACTTCTGTTTACCTGCGAATTTCTGACAGGGTATGCAAGCTCTTACCTGCTGGTAAACATCATGGAAGAGGGAGGGCCAATAGTATCCATCTCTCAAAATTTTATAGGCTGTTGTTTTCCAGTACTTATGTCCTCCACAAGCTCCTTCATGGGATTCTGAAATTACTTCTTCTATTTCAGCCTGATCTAAACACCTTAACAAGATTCCTCCTGGGTCTTTCCAAAACAATTGATCTTCTATCAAACAGTATTTAGTAGCTTTTAATTTCAGAGATCTGGTAGCCTTCCTATCCAAGTGTTATGGGCATTGCAAAAATAACAAAAAATGAACAATATCAGCATACCACTCTGAAGATGAATAAGAGTCCATGATTCTTTCTTTCTCCAGGAATGTTTGCTTTTCTTCAGGTGCTGATTCTTCTGTCATAACATGTAATCCTAATGCTTGACAATTTGAGTCAGCTAGCGGTTTGGCCAATCCTTGTCCTTTGACCAGCTTAGTAGGTCTGATTTCCACTTCATATTCCATAATTTTGGCAATTCACTTTCCCCTCTTTCCTTCACTATCAGGCTGTGTCAAAACATCTTTCACTGCAGCATTTGGAACAAATGAAATAACCTTGGAATGTAAGATATAAATTCTGAAAAATTTTAAAGCCTTCACCAGAGCATAGGCTTGTTTCTCCAAGATACTGTATTTAAGCTCTGAATCTCTAAGTGTTTTACTGAAAAAAGAAATTGGTTGCTCTAATCCTTCCTTATTCTTCTGGAGTAGTACAGCAGCAATAGTATCCTCTGAAGCAAAAGAAAAGGTAAGGAATTCCTTGGCAAAATCAGGACTTACTAAAACAGGTGCTTCTGTCAGAGCCATTTTAATTTTCTCAAAAGCTGCCTTTGCTTCAACAGTCCATTTGACTTCTTGGTCCTTTTTTAACATTGTTGTGATCTGTTTAATGGTTTCAGCAAAATTAGGAATAAACCACCGTAGAAAGTTTATTTTGCCAATGAAAGATTGAACATCCTTTTTACTCCTAGGCAAGCTAATCTTCAGTATTGCTTTGACTCTCTCAGGATCAATTCTAATACCATCAGCTAACACCAAGTGACCAAGTAATTTACCTTCTTGCACAACAAAATGTGATTTTTTTGGGTTTAAGGATAAACCAAATTTTCTGCATTTTATGAAGGTTTGTTCCAAATGCTTCAAGTGTTCATCATCTGACTTTGAGAAAACAGTAATATCATCCAGATAGATAACCACAAACTTATCTTTTTCACCTACGAATGCAATATCCATGGCTCTCTGAAAGGTTGCTCCAGCATTCATCAAACCAAAAGGCATTTTGTCATACATAAATGTCCCCCAGGGGGTTGTAAAAGCTGTCTTTTCTTTGTCATCAGGGTGCATGGCAATCTGATTATACCCTGAGAAACCATCTATCATAGAAATTCTTTGAGCTCCAACTACCTGCTGCAACACCTGTTCAATTTTGGGGAGAGGATAATTGTCCTTTAATGATGATCGGTTCAAATTTCTGAAATCAACACATAATCGAATTTCCCCATTCTTCTTTCTAACAGGAACTAAATTAGCCACCCAAGAGGAATACCTAAGAGGCACTATTATCTTTGCATCCAACAACTTCTTCAGTTCTTTTTCAATCACAAGGAATAAGGCTGGATTGATTCTTCTTAATTTCTGCCTGAAAGGTTTGACATTAGGCTTCAAAGGAACTTTGTGCTGAATAACCGCTGTGTCATAAGTTTTTAATTCCTTATAAGACCAGGCAAATGCATCTATATATTTTTTTAACAGTTTAATGTATCTGCTTCTTTGCTCTGCTGTTAGGTTTTTAGAAAGTTTTACCATTTTGGGATGTTCTGCTGAACCAATATTGTAGTCCTCTACGTTGTCTTCTGAAGATTGAATTACTGGCTTTGAAGGTGTATCATCTTTGCTGAATATTCTTTCCAAAGGTACTAGACCTTTCGGAATGAAATTACTTTTTAATTCAATGATTTTATGCCCTGCTATATCTTCTGCAGCAAACTCATCTAACTGTTCATCTTTTCCATCTTCTTCTTGATCAATTTGAATATTTGAAAACTCATTTACAAGCTCAAGAAAATTTTTTATTTCAATGTCATCTTCAAAAACCCTCCAATGTTTTATATTGTCAGGAACACAAGGCCTATACCTCACTTCTATAGGATACTTTAGCTGAGTAATCTTAGGGACCCTAAAATATGTGGCAGCCAGGGCTAAAGAATTTGCAGTCTCATTATGATTCCTGGGAATATGAGTGATATTAAATGCTATAAAGTAGTTTTCAATCATATCCCATACCTCATTTCGATATACTTTCAGCAAACCTTGCTTTACTTGATATTTGTTCTTCACCTGTTGAACAACTAGTTCGGAGTCGCCAAATGCAGAAATTTGCTGAATTCCCAAATTTTTAGCAGCTTTCAATCCCAATAGCAAAGCCTCATACTCAGCAGTGTTGTTAGTGGTAACAAACTCCAATTTATACATAAGTTTCACTGTTTCACCACCAGGGGAAATAAGCAAAACTCCAGCTCCAGCACCCTCTCTGCATGAAGATCCATCAAAATATAACTGCCATACTGCATCTTTTTCCTCTATGCTATGTTTTATTGGCTGATCTTTTTCCACCTGTAACAAACCAGCAGAATTATCTTCTTCACTAAACTGTAATATGCATGAGCCAAGGTCTTTATCCACAGAGTACATGGGGTGATTAGTAGGATTTTTATCATCTGTGACTATGTAAGCAAGCTGTAGCTCTCTGTAAAGTCTTCTATTTTCTCCACCAAACACAGGAATAGTGGCATAAGAGAGGTCCATCTGTAGGGTTCCTCCAACCTTCTTTGCCCAGGATCTTGAAAGAAGCAAGCCAAACTTTGGGGTGATATTAGCCACCACAACATCCATTATTACACTTTTCATGGGCAACTGAGTAAGGTTGACAACCATGTCTTTTATCACTCCTAGACACTTTACAGCTCGGGAGTCAAAGGCATATAAATCATGATAAGGCTTGATGACATTAAGGCCCAGAGCTTCCATCACAGCTTTTGGCATCAAATTATGGGATGCTCCTGAATCTAATAGACAATTATGAATCATCTAATCATGAACAGTTAAAGTAATGTAGAATGGAGGGGAAGCACCAGCTTCATTTTCTGTTTTCTCGGCTAAGGCAGATCCAATGAATATCTTTGGACTTTCTTCTTGCAAATTAACAGTATCTGAAACAGGCTGACTACTAGCAGAATTCATAACCTTCAAGACTGTTTGTTTATATGATGGATTTTTGATAAGCTCAGAAAATGGCACAGGAATTTTCAGTTTACTTAACTCATTTTCCAAATTGAAATTTTGGACTGACTTGTTCACTTCCTCAATTTCTACAGTCTTCTTGGATTTTTCTGCAGGTTGCTTATTTTCTGTTACAGGATCAGCAACTGATTTATCAGGAATAACTGGAGCAGGGACATCAGCTTTCTTCTTAGGAGCTTGGACTACTTGTTTCGGGCCAGATCTGAGATTAAGAGTCTTTTTAATTCCATTATGATTAGCAGCAACATTTACAGCAGTTTTTTCAAACTCCAATTCATCTTCAACTTCATACAAGTCTGCATCATAGTACTCAGCATTCATAAAATCTTCTTCTGTTACAAAACTTCCAGATAAACCATCTCCAAAATGATTCAGATCCTGATCTGTCTCAGTTTCCTCAAACAATAACTGTTGATCAATTTCTTCTTCATCCACCAAATTATTTTGAAAAGGTGGGGGTACTTTTTGATCCTCATTCTCCCTTCTTTCTCGCTGAATATCATTATTTCCGCGCTCTCTTGGCATGAATCTAGGAGCAAATTGCCTCCTGAACTGATTTTGGTTATTTGGATTTCGATCAGCTTCTGGGGCAGGTTTAGCAGAATTATTTTCAAGTTCTAGTTTGTTCAACTTGGCAGTGAGAATCTTTACAAGCTTAGCCATTTCATCTATTTTAGCTTCAGCAGACTGAGGTGCAGCACTTGTAGAAACAGCTTCCTTCTTTCCCTTTCTCTCATACTGCTGCTGAGGTGTTTCTTTCTTGAGCCTATTAGAAGCCAGCAAATTTGACTCTACTTCTAATGCTGCCTCTTGCATGTTCATCAAGGTGATAGGTCTTCTCTCTCTGAGTAATAAAGAGAATTCATGATCAAAAGCATTTGCATAGGTCAGCTTAGCTGATGTTTTAGTGGGTTTGATTTCTGCAGGAATCCTAGTATACATCTTGTTAAATCTTTTGGAAAAGTCAGAAATAGTCTCATCCTTCTTTCTTCTCAAAGCTCCAAACTCAGTTATGTAATAAATATGGTCCTTGGTGTCTCCCCACTGTCTCAGAAAAAGATCTTTGAGTTCTTCAATTATGGTGATGGAATTAGCAGGCAGTCCTCTGAACCATTTTCTCACATCCCCATCAAGACTTTGTACAAATACCCTCATCCATACATCTTTAATTTCAATGTTCTGATTATCTGCATAACTCTCAAAAGCTTCCCAATGTTCTTCTGCAGTTGTTTCACCTTGTCCATTGAATCGAGGCATATACTTTTGGTAATCATGTGTAGGCAAGGCATGTAAAGGCTGAGGTAATACTAATGGTGCATACCTAGCTGCTACCATTCTGTCCATCATATCCATAGGTGGATTTTGGGCTGCCATTGTGGACTGAGGTTTAGACTGAGGTTTTGAGGAGGAAGAAATTTGACTGGAACTTTTTTGAAAAGGATTCCTTCCTACTTTCAACTGAAAGATGGGTATTTTATCAGGAGAAGAGGTTTTAGCTTTTAAAAAGCTTCGAGGATTAGTGAAAACCTGGAAAGTGATATCAGGGATGATAGGTTTTACACAAGGTGAAGTTTCAGCTGGGTCTAATGGTTCACCCAACTGGTGAGAGTCACAAGAGGCTGGTAAAGATTGAGACCTGCTGAGCTTTCTTGCTGTTTTTATAATCTTTTCAGGGTCTGTCACACCCAGCTATAATGGAGATGTAGGTCTGCTCCTGGTTCCAATTCTGTTAGAAGCCACTGTGACAACTTTCTGGTGAAAATAGCCTTCAAAAAATGTTGTTTCAAGTCCACCTCTTAAACCAGAAAAATGATGAGTATCCCAGGGAAGATATGCTTCAGCTTCGTCCCCGGCAACGGCGCCAAAGATGTTTGTGTCAGAAATTGTTACTAAGGCTAAGGTAACAAGCCAACACAATCTCAAAAATAAAAATCAATTCAAACTAGGGTTTAGGGTTTTGTTTCATATGTTTTTGGTCATTGACTTCAAGAGCATAAAGGGTATACATTCAGTAAATAAGCAACAACTAAATCATACACATATATCAATAAAGATGTATATATATCACAATAATCCAACAAAAGACCGTGAATGAAGTTCACACATAAAGGACAAGCATCACTGGAAATTACACATAAACCAGAAATGAATTTGTCATTCATGAAACTAAATAAGTTCAAAATGAAGCCAACACAGATCAAATGTAGGGTAAAGAGTCATATATTCATAGTTTCATCAAAAAATGCACATGAGAGTTTACAGTACCTATCACTGAACAAGTCTGGAAGTATAAGCAGCTTAGCAGACCTCCTAATGCTCTCCAAAATCAGAACCCTTACAATGTTTTTCTTTCCTCTCTAAATAGTTTTCTTCCCAAAAACAGTTAGGGTTTTTCCCTCCTAACTTTCCATCGAATCACTAGATTAGGTAAAGTAAAATTTACATTTTTACAAAATTACAAGTCTGCTAAAAATAGCAAATTCTTTAACTAAAACAAAATGTTTATCTAAAATAACTCCTAACTAGTAACTGCCTCATATCTCCTTCGCTGCCTCCACAAGAAGAGATATACCATCTGGGCTTGAGGACCTTTTCTTCATTCTTTTATGTTTCTTCTCCAGATCAGCTATCTTTTTCTGAAGCTGTTCATTTTCCTGTTGCAAAGTTTCAACTGTCTTTTCCAGTTCTGAACAGTGCCTGTCAGCAGCCCTTTTCCTTCTGAGTGCTTCCTTTGCATCAACCATTAATTCCTGAAAATTGTCATGAACATCCTGAAGATCCTCTCTTAATCTTCTATTTGCCATCATCAAGCCATCATTAACTTCCTGCATGTAATTCATTTGGTGCTTATACTGTTTGACAGTCTTCTTTAAATTTTCTTTGTCAGAATTAACCAATTTCTCTATTGCAACATCGTGCTCTTCATTAGGTTTCCAAAACATGTCAAACTTCTTAAATATTTCTGCTTCCTCTGTCAACAGTGTCTCAGAAGTATCTTCAATGATGGGGTTTGGGTTTTCTTCATCTGCTACCTGCACTGACTTAATCTCATCTTTTTTACCTGGCTGCAATTTATCTATCTTTGATTTATCATCCTCCATGGACTCTTCATCAGAGATAGTCACCTTATCAGTCTTCAATTTTGGATTTAACAGCTTTTTCATGTTTAACCTTAGTTTGTTTTTCGACCTAGTTTTAGGTCTCCAGAGAGAAGCTGCCTCTCCCATCATCTTTAATTCCTTCCCTTGGTGCTGAATAGATGCTAATTCTACCACTTCCAGCTTTTTGATTTTCTTCTTAGGCTTTGTAGTTTTGCCATCTAGAACTTGATCTTCTTTAATTTCAGTTTTAACTTCAATCTCATGAATAGACTGCTCTTCTTCTAACATATATCCTTCATCATCCGAAAGGATTTTAATGGGGCTTCTTGGCTGAATAGGAATTTCTTCTTTAGCTACAGGATGCACTTTAATATCAACTTTCTTTTCATCCTGAGGATCTGCTACAGGTGATGATTTCTTTTCAAGCAATTCCTTTTTGTCTTCAAATAATGTGAACTTGTTTTTAGTGTGATCTGGAATTTCTTGGGGTTGACTGTCATCCTGTCCTTTTTCTGCTACATGTTTTGTCACCTTCTTAGCTTTAATGTCATGTTTGCTTGTAGGCTTGACTGAGTGGCCTAACTTTTGCATCATTACCTTCCCCTTATCAGTCTATCTTTTTGGTTGTTGATTTTCTCTTTTAGGATGAACACCTGACCAGAATAAAAAGAAGTCCCAAGTCCTTCCCTCATGCTGCAACACTGTAGTGATGATTAGTTTTATGAGACCATGGTGAAAAAGTGACTGAGAAGTGTGTTCATCATGCTGTTTTATCTTGCTTGACATTTTCTGCAGGCTTTTAAAGAAAAATAAGGGCAGATTCATCTTAGAGATTCCTGCCATATGTTGAAGGAACCTGAGATGATATTTGAATACCAATGAATATCTTCCTTCACAGGTCACATAACTTTGAAGTATTCTTATGGGCTCAATCCACTCCCTTCTGAAATTTTGAATGAAAATACCCTTATTCCAGTCAGGAGTCACATTAGGCAACAAATACCTTTGGGGTTCAAACTCAAAAGGTGATTTTTTGAACCAATGCTCACCCTCATTGCTAATCTCAGTAGCTTCTGCTATTAATTCCACTGATAACTTGAATTTTAGAGCATCCATCATAATCATATCATTTTTAAGTGCTTTAGCAAACTTGCAGGTGACCTGTGTATCGAAGCCATCAATCTTTTTGAAAAATTTCAACCAGCCTGCCTGCTGAAACAGCTCTGCACAGTCAGGAAGCTTCTGAATCCATGTTAAGTCTGTGGGATCAGCCCTATTGACCTTACCACTTTTGCCACTTTTCCCCATATTCTTCTTTTCAGGAAACAGGAACAGTCTGATTTCAGGTTTCAAAATATATTTTATAAGCTGTTTTCTGATGCTTTGAGCTCCTTTGAACTATGCTACACACTCCTGGACAGACATTCAATTCAATGTTCTCTCCTCTCGACCATACAACAAAGTCTGTATAAGAAATTTCATATGTTCTCCGAGCAAGTGATTTTACAGGTCATAACAATTTTCAGCAATGTTTAATCCACTTGCATAAACTAACAAAACACCTTCTGTGTAAAAACTGAGCATTACAGATAAATCTTTGAGTCTTTTCGATGCTATTTCCTGTATGTTTTGATGTTTAATGGCATTAGGTCATGAGAGAAACCAGTTCATGCACATTCCTCATACCGGCTTCAGATAGCTATTTCTGTGGTGAATTGCTCATTTTATGACCTATTTTATCCTTTCCAACCACCAATTTTTCCAGATAATTGTGCAGCGAAAAAAACCCAAATTTTCCAGCTATAAGGGCTTATATCGGAATACCTGTCAGCTACTCATATGTCGTGGCCTATAGCTTTGTTTTGAGGTGTCAACGGTCTCCTCTTATGAGCATAGGTGTCCTCATATCGTTTCTTTAACTGTTGGTGAGTGAATTCGGAAGCCCTAATTTTCGCTGGCGATAAAACACACCTGTCTCCTCTCCACAGCAACACAATCCACCGTTTAGCAGTGAGCTCTCCTTCACGAACACTACTCTCCTGCAATGATGCATGTAACAAGAGAAATTTGACAGCTAAACCGGGATTTGCTGGTTTCTGTGCAACTGATCCCGCATACCATGCAATGATGAGCTTGTTTTACTTCGTGACTAGTAACCAACAAAAATCATGCTCAAACTGCTGCAAACACGTGTTAAAACACTCACACAAGGCGATTAGACACTCCCATTCTGCATCATGATTGAAATCAGTTCGAAAATTGAAAAAAACACAGGCCACGATATTCCTGTAGCGCGCCCTTTGTTAAACTTTTGTATAGCGCTACAAGAATAACTTTTAGGCCAAAATTTAGCAGTTTTTTAACTTTTTGCTAATTTGTCGGAGGTTCTGGCAGTTATTTAGTGTTATTTAGTTTAAGAAATAAGTTTAACTGTTCTCTAGGACATTAATGATTCTACTTTTGAAAATATGACTCTCATTGACCCCCTTTACAATATAAAAAAAAAAAAAATCACCAAAACCAAATAAAATCTGATAAAAGACTGGGCTCCAAGCTTATTCAATCACCCATGAAGTTTCTAAGATGGCTAAAACTGAAACTTAAAATCAAAAATTTAACTGAAGTAGATTCAAAAACAAACCAAAACTAGAGAAAATAAATCAAAAATGGGAAAAAATTTACTGACTTAACACTAAGTACTTGATCTGGTCCCTGTTTAAAAAGTATGCCCTCTATCCATGTATATGTGGCACTTTGTCTTATTACTTTTGTCCTTTCTTTATAACTGTAATGTTCTGGAAACTTCCCGGATACCAAATAGTTTGCTATGTCAGCAAACCATGGACTTTTTATTGATATGGCAAAAAGGTTCTCATTAGGGAAGTTATCTTGGACCAATTCATTATCTTTCCCATGTGTTACTCTTGACAAAAAGTCTGCTACAACATTATGCTTGCCTGGTTTATCTATTATAGTGATGTCGAATTCCTGTAGAAGTAGCATCCATCGAATAATTCTTGCACTGGTATTAGGCTTGTTCATAAGATATATGATCGCTGAGTGGTCAGCATGGATAAACATTTGGTATCCTGTAATGTAATGCCTGAATTTGTTGATTGCATGTATGACTGCCAGAAATTCCCTCTCTGTGACTGTGTAGTTGAGTTCTACCCCAGCCAAATTTTTGCTTATATAGTATATGGGATAGGGTTTCTTATCTTGTTCTTTCCCAAGCATAGATCCGATTACTTTATCTGATGCATCAGTGTGAATGTGAAATGGAATTTCCTAGTTTGGTCCTTGAAGTATTGGTGCTGTGATGGTTTTCTGTTTAAGACTTTCAAAGGCTGACATGCAGTTGCTTGTCCATATGAACTCATTGTCTTTTGTGAGAAGTGCAAACATGGGGGCAGCAATTCTGCTATAATTCTCAATAAACCTTCTGTAGTACCCTGTCTGTCCAAGGAAGCTTCTTACATCTCTTTGTTTGAGAGGTGGGGGCAGTGTCTTGATTACTGATACTTTGGCTTGATCCACCTCTATACCTCTCTATGATATATGGTGTCCTAGAACAATTCCTTCTTCCATTAACATCCTGCATTTGTCATTGCTTAGGCACAAGCTCATCTCAATACATTTTTTTAATATTAATTCAAGATTTTTCAATGCCTGCTCAAAGCTCTGTCCATAAGGTGTGAAATCATCCATGAATACTTCCATTTTGTTATTCAGAAAATCGGAGAAAATACTCAGTATGGCTCTTTGAAATGTTGATGGGGCGTTACATAGAAAAAAGGGTAGGACCCTATAGGCGTAAGTTCCCCATAGGCATGTGAAGGTCGTCTTATCTTGATCAGCTGGGTATATTAAAATTTGGTTGTAACCACTGAAACCGTCTAGGAATGAAAAGTACTTGTTTCCAGATAATGTATCCAGCACCTGGTCTATAAATGGAAGTGGAAAATGATCTTTCTTTATTGCTTTATTCAGCTCCCTGTAGTCCACACAAATTCTCCATTTGCCTCCTTTTTTGGGCACTATGACTAGTGGTGAGACCCACTTACTATCAGATATTGGATAGATGAACCCTGCGTCTAATAACTTTTGTAATTCCATTTTGACTATGTCTTTTAGTGCAGGGTTCAACCTTCTTTGTGGTTGCCTGATGGGAGTAGAACCTTCTTTGATGTAGATGTAGTGTTTGAAGATATCAGGATGTATTCCTTTCATATCTATATATGTCCAATCAAATGCTTTACTTTGTTGTGTTAGTATCTTCATCAATTTCTCTTATTGCTATGGTTCTAAATTGGAATTTATGTTGACTGTTTTGCCAGGGTTAATTTCCACGACTTTTACCTTCTCAATCTGTTCTGGTAGTACTTCTGTCCATAAGTCATCCATGTTCTGTTTTGAACTTTCACCTGTTTCTGTAGAAAAAAATTCTTGAATAACATGATTGTTAGGAGATATATTTTGTATAAATCTATCTATATGGCCATCTTAATCTATTGCCTTTAAAGATATTGCAGCATCAATTGTTAGGATAGGTCGGAGGTTTTGATTTGGTGTGTTCTGGTAATCATCAGTCCAATTTTGATATTCTAACTCTGAGGATTTCATTGCTGGTGGGTAGATTGTTATCTTCTTCCTTGTATGTCCACTGGTGATTGTCATATTTCCTGATCGACAACCTATGTAAGCATCCGCAGTTACTAACCAAGGTCTACCCAGGATAATTGGATAGCCACTAAGTTTGCTTTTGATTTCTATTATTATAAAATCAGCTGGGTATTCCCATGACTCGATATTGATCATAATGTCTTCTAGCATTCCTTCGGGCTTCATAGTGGACATGTCTGCTAGTTGGAGCACTATTGTGGTTGGTCTTACCATTGATTGGAGTCCTAGGTATAACATGGTTTCTTTAGTCATGACATTGATCACAGCTCCTAGATCGATTAAGCTTTTATTTATTTGCTTGTTATTTATGGTGACGCTTACTACAGGACTACCAGGATCAAGATATTTAGGATTTATTATGACACCTAGCATCAAATCGGACAATTGTCCCACTACATTAATAGTTGGTGGGTCACGCATCCTCCTTCCTGGCTTCTTTAGGCAATTCTCTCTAATGAATTTGTTGCAAATGGGCACATACCTTATGGCTTGTAATATTGGGATTTGGATGTTTAAGTGTTTGAATTCGTTTAAGATTATATTCTATTCCTCTTCTTTTGTATTCCGGACAAGTTTTTTCTGGAAATGGAGGGTTTCTAGTTCGTGTGAGTGGTATAATTTCTTCCTCAGGAGGTTCTGGTTCATCAGGATGTTGAACATAGGGTTCTGATGTGTGGTCTTGAACTCCAAGTACAGTTTGTTGGATGTTGTGTGGGGATGTATTCTGCAACGTTTTTCCAGATTGTAGGTTTATTTCATTTATTTCTATGGTGTCTACAACATAAGTTGGGAATTGTGTGATATCAGTGTTATGAGCCTGTTGTTGTGGTGGGGGTCTGTTATTATTAGGATTTGGAATTGGTTGGGATGGAATAGGTGGAGGTCTAGGGGGTGGTTGAGGTTGTGGGGGTGGCATAATGAGTGGCTGTTGTAATGGCGCCCTCCAATTTTATGGATGGGGGTACTGGTTTGCATAGTTTGTGGTGGATGGAAATGGTGGGGGGTAGTGAGGATAAGACGCTGGATAATATGGCTATTGATAGGATGGTTGATATGCTTGCTGGTTTTGTTGCCATTGGTTTTGATTTGGCTGTGCTTGCCATGGAGTTGGTGCAGAGTTCCAATTTGGCTGTCCTTGATTAGAGTAAGTTTGATTGCTCTGCTGATATGGCCTAACAAAATTATTCCTCCTCTGATTTATAAAACAGAGCTGTTCTACAGTTCCTTCAGATGCTGGGTCTTGAATGGCTGCCTTACATGAGGGTAAGAGGGGACATTTATCAATGGAATGGTCATCGGTGCAGAGACCACATACTTCTATTGTGTTCAAGGTGAACTGCCCCTTCTCATGCTTTTTCCTACAACGAGGACAAAATACTGCCAAGGCTTGGTTAATTTCATCCTATTTCTTTTTTATTTGAAGAGCATCAAGTTGCATGGCTAGGGATTGCAGTATGTTAGTTTTCATGTCATCCAGCAGGTTTCCTAAATCAGATTTTGTAAGTGTTGGTGTTGAGGATGATGATCCACTAGTGGTTGTATGTGTATCTCTTGTCCCATTCTTAGTTTTCCTAGATCTTGAGCAGTTTTTGAAGATTTGCAGGATCTGGTCAAAATATTTTTGGAATATGTCTCCATCTCCAAAGAGATTTAAGACTTCAAAATTCTCCTCTTTTACACCTCTGAGAAGGACAAGCTTTAGTGATTCAGGATCCAATGTGCAATGGCTGGCTCGTTTGTAGCTGAGTTGAAATCTTTGGGCATAATCTTCTAATGACTCTCTATCTCCTTGTTGCATCCTAAATATTTCATCCCTAGTATCTTTGGCCTTGCAGTAGTTCCTATATTTTTCTAAGAATGACTGTTTCATTTGATCCCAGCTAAAGATACTATTTCCTTCAAGGCTCATGAACCATCGAAGTGATAGGTATTTCAGTGTGGAAGGAAAAAGCCTAAGCTTTTGTGCATCAGTAGTGTAATCAAATGATCTGCAAACTACCTCAAATTCAAACAGGAATGTGTCAGGATCTTCTAAAGTCAACCCATGAAAGTTTGGCAGATTATTAGGATTGATGTTCTTCATTCTGGCATCTCCAAGAGGTACGCTAATGGAAAAAGTGAAAAGCTCCCTAGGTTCTTCCTCTTCATTTTCCATTGAGGTGTTTGAGCTGGAACTAGTAGTGAAGTTGCTTCTGTTTGGATCGTATGTGGAGCTAGTCTAGTTTTCAGAGTGTAGAAATTCAAACTGAGAATGGCTAGAACTGTTATTACCGTTGTTGCTCATGGAATGCTTGGGCAGAAAGCGGCCAAACCTATCCCTTTGCCGATGAGGCATTCATTGGTAGAAGATATTTATGTTTTTGTTTTATGTAATTTTTGTTTTCTTTTTGTGGTTTTTAAGTGATGTCTCCTAAAAGATTTAGCACCTCCCCGGCAATGGCGCCAAAAAGTGGTGAGCTCCTAATGTGGATTCCTAATGAGGGAAGCTATACCAAGAGCCTACTTTAAATGTCAACCCGGGGAACGTACAAACTTGAGAGATACATGCACTATCTATGCTCTTATAGGATAATCTCTTGTCACAGTTGGATGTCGGTATCGATGTTCTAAAGATTGTCTACTAAATTTGAAAATTGATTATGCTATGGAATTAAATACTGGAAAGCAATAAATCTAATTAAAAGAATTAAAGTGCTGAAAGCAGTAAATATGTTCTGATAAATAAAGCAGGGAATCTATTCTAAATAATTAAAATGCTGAAGTAATTAGATGTTGATCTGTTCTAAGAAATGAAGATACAAAAATAGTAAATCTATTTGAAATAATTAAAATGCTGAAATGATTAAATGTTGATCTGTTCTAAGAAATGAAGATACAAAAACAGTAAATCTATTTGAAATAATTAAAATGTTGAAATAACTAAATGTTGAGAATGAAAATACCATAACATAGCTATTCTACTATTGGTGAAACGAAGTCTGTAACTACTATCTGTGCACAAAATTGGAGTCTTGATCTAACTTATTTTACCAATCTAGAATTGTAATACGATCATTCTATGCTTACCCATCTATTACTAAGAAGTTAAAAGAAACTAATCACGATGAGAAACTACAATGAACTCCATATCTAAACCATGACATTGAAAGCAAAGCTATTACACATGTAATTGGTGATAAAAATATGCATTGCAAGAAAGAACCTACAGGACTACTGAAATCGTTTTACTGTACTACGGAATGCATTCCAAACTACTACAGAAATAATGAATCATTCAACGCTCCCATATATCATAGAACTGTTCATCAATGTAAAATGCATGCTTGGAAAAATACCTGCCAATAGGAATCTCCTAACCTACGTGTTGGAGGGGCCCTCCCCAACTCGTACTCATGAGAGAATAAAAACTCAGAAACGCTTGCTAGAATTAATTATCAATCTTTCATTAATATATAAAATCCATGTCAAAATAGAAGTCTGTACTTCTCAGTATCCCAATAGTGCAGAAAATGTTAAAACTAATGTCTTTCCCAAAAATAACAGCATGGGCCTCTCGCTACCCGAGAGGTCCATATTTATACGATTTAACTCTAATCCTAACTGATTGTCAAAATGCCGATTCATCTTGAAAGTGGGAGTGCGTCCTCTATAAATCAGGAAACAGGGCGCCGAGCTTGGTGATCCTTTAGTCTTCTATGCATCCATCTTTTAATGACCCTGAACGTACTCAATCACACTTGGTTTCCATATAATCAGTTTATTTGATACGCATTCTAACATACAAGATTAATCATAAAAACAATTTCATTAAATCATTAAAGTAAAACACTTTTCCCACAATTGAGTGCGTTTCGTTACCATTGCTTGAGCTGGATTGTGGAAAAAGGGTTATCAAATACCTGAAAAATGGACCCATCACTTGCCTAAGTCTTTGTCATTAATGTGTTGTCATTAATGACAACTATGCTCGTCACCCTAGACTATTATGTTGGATACAAAAGATATATTTGCAATTTTGGAGCTTGGTTTGGGGCATATTCAATACTTTTATCTTGCCTTGTAAGGCTTCCATTATGTATCTTGTTTCTCTTTTCCTTGTTGAAAAATATTTTTCCTATTATATTGTTTGTTAGCCAATGTAGGAGGATTGAAAAGTGTGACTTGTTTGTCCTATTAAGGCTTGATCATATCAAATATGAATTATGTAATGCACAAGGATGATTATTGAATAGGAGATTGTATTTTTACCATATATTGAGCTTTGATGTTAAATCTTGAAGCAAGTACTTAATAGAAGTGTTGTGGTACCTTTATAAGTTTAATACACTAGCTGAAACTGTAATTTGCATATTTAATGTAGGAATTATTGTTGTTTAAGTTCTATTTGTTGGTTTAATATCCTTGATAATCAAGTTTTCGTTTCATATAATTGTCTTAGAATCCTTTGCCTAGTTTTCATATTTATTATAGTTGTAAAACTATTGGTTAGGGCATGTTTCTTAGTTTAATATGCTTGATAATCAAGTTCTGATTTGATATACATGTATAAGACTCTTTTTCCTAGTAGATAGGGCACTCATCTACTTGAATTCACCACCATTAATTTATTTCAAGCATCACAGTTTTATTTTCCAAATATTTTATTAGTTATTTGAGTTTTCAAGACAAATTTGCAATTCTATTAAGGAAACCCCCCCTTGTGGTGGAAAAGAACCAACCTAAACTTAATGTGAAGGATGGGTCCATCGAGCTGATGATGGGTGGAACTTCTAAGTTTCCCTAGGATTTTTTCTTAGTGATTAGACTAATCTTTCTATAGATCTTGGAGGTAACAAGTACGATCCTTTGAAGACATGTAACAAACTCTTCCATAACATGACCATTGAAATCAAAGTTATATGAATAAGCATACGTGAAGTTGAGGACAATTGTTGTTGCAAGAATGGGACAATAGAGAATCTCAATCCATCAACAATCAATTAAATCCCAATCCATCATGTATTTTGTGTCAAATATTATGAAATTTCACTATGTAGTAGTTTAGAAACAATCTTTGTACGTTTCAAGCAACAATCCACCCATTGTCGGGGTCAATATGAAGATTTTGAAAATAGAAAAGAATAGAGCTCATTAAATAGAATAAGGAGAGAAAATTAGTCGTTAGAGTGATGATGGCAAGAAGTCAAATTTAGCTGTTAGGGAAAAAATAAAATAAAGATAGAGAGAGAGATTTTTAAAGTATTTTAAATGAAGGATTAAAACAAGACAAATATAAATTGAATACAATTTTCAATAAAGGAATGTATAAATTAATAAAAAAAGAGGGGAAAAGGTTAAATAGGTGTAATATCATTAATTTTATAGCTTAATAGGAAAGAGAATGAAGAGAAAAAAAAGAGGAGAGGAAAGGGGTTAGGGAGAGGGGGGTAAAGGATAGAACACCAAAGAGGGACGAAGATGAAATTAAGATGCTGGGAGTTAATGATTAAGATATGGATTAAGGGCTTCCAATATTGGATTAGTTTATATCCATCTTCTCTATTAAAGTTATTAGGTTTATTTTCAATTTCTAGAGCTTCCTTGATAACTTGAGAGGAGTAATGAGTGATGGAAGCAAGTACTTTAATTGTTTGATCAAAACATATTTGGTGTCTGGTGTTGAAAGGATGTTCCGCAATATCCATTAGGGGAATTTTGAGGTCTAAAATGGGCCTCATAAGAGATATAATAAAATATTGTGAGTTTGTCATTTTGTGGGGAAGGTATATTTAGAACTCACCCTTTGCATTACAATTCATGTAACTATGGTTAAGTTAAAGTGAAAAGATGTGTACAACTAAAATTAATAAAAAAATGTCATTTGATATGACTAAAAGCATAAGTACTTTTGAATACATAAATGTACTAAAATAAAGTACGGATAAAATAAAATAAAGCAAAATACTTTCGTTTTGAATTATAAACCTAAATTAAACTTTTGTACATAAATTATAAATCATATTTTTATAAAATGATTCACATTAATAATTATTTATTTTAAAATATATAATATGACATAATATATATTATATGAAATATAATAAACGTAATATATATATATATAATATAATATATGTCACTTTATATTATATAATATAATAACCTATATGATATAAATTTTTTAAATAATATATGTTATAATATAAATTATTTACTACATCATATATAAAAGTACTAAACCAAGATTCTATTTTTAAATTTATGTTTGACTTTTGAATACTAAAATACTTTTATATTCAAAAGTAAAAGTACTTCAAAGTGAAAGTACTTTAAGAGCAATAAATACATAAATATTATATTTAAAAGTAATTAATGAGTACTTTTTCCATTATGAGTATGGTTAACCATGGATTTTTATCCACCATTTAGAATTTGACAAGCAATGCCACCTCAACCATAAGGGATGATGTCATTCTCTATAATTTGATTGGTTCTTATAAAATTGATTTTGATAGTACTTTTTTTGTTTGGAGGCCCATTTTTTACCTCAAAATTCCCCTAATGAAATTTGTTGAGTTGATTGTGATTGACGTACCAGTCATGTGCTCTTTGAGATAGGTATGAATGGATCTACCGGTTTGTCCAATGCGGGTCTTTCCACAAGAACATGGGCTTTAATAGAAACCTTGGGATAGAAAAGGGTTGGATTTTTCTTTTATGCTTGTTAATAATTGTTTAAAGGTTTATGGGGTTTCAAGATAGTTTTGGTGTTCTTCTTAATTAAAAGTTTTGAGATGCGATCAGTGATGCCATGGATAGAGATGAATGCATGGGTTGGGAAGAGTAATTGGAATGTTTAGGTTTTGGGTGAAGGACGTGATGAAAATTTTTGTTAATTAGGATTCAAGAGTAGCCATTGGCCATGAGATATTTAGTGAGGTGGAATATTTCTTGAATTAGATGTTGGGGGTTAGAGATGCAAACAACTCCAGTGATAAGAGTTTTAAGGACTACAAATTTTTGAGCAGCGTGGTGGTGGGATTGGGCATGAATGTATCTATTAGTGTGGGTCTATTTTCAGTAAACCTAATGAGATAAGGAATCATCCTATTACTGGGTGACCAAGACGTCAAAAAAAGGGAGTGATTCATTTCGTTGGATTTCCATGGTGAACTAAATGTGAGGAAATATATTATTTATGTGATTTTGAAAGTTATCAATGGAGGTGTGTTTATGTGGGCAAATAAAAAAGGTGTCATCCACAAATCGAAACCAACATTTAGGTTTTAAGGAGAATCTATTAAGGGATAGGGTTTCAAAGTGCCCCATAAATATGTTGGCAACAACAAGGGATAGGCATGATCTCATGGCAGTACCCTTCGTTTGTTAATAGAACTTATCTTTAAAATAGAAAAAAGTAGATTAGAGGCAAATTATTATAAGATTTAAGGTTTCTTCATCTACCAACTTGGAGATTATATTGAGGGCTTCAAGGACAGGGATTTTGGTGAAGAGGGAGAAAACATCAAAGCTAACCATCAGATCTTGATCATCGAGGTGGAGGTTATGAATTTTACCAATAAAGTTAGAGGAGTCTTTAATAAAAGATTGGGTTTCAGCAGCGAAGGGTTGAAGTTTTTCAACTAGAAATCTAGATAAGGCATGGGGAGGGGCTCCAATAGTGTTGAAATGGGTTAGAGAGGGATATATTTCTTGTGGATTTTAGGTTGTCCATAAATTTTTGGACTTTGTGAAGAAGAATTCACTTCTTGATTGAAGGGTCTAGAGATGAGGCCTTAATAGCTTTAGAAACCAAATTAGTGATTATTTTGTTGATGGGATTTTTTGGAAGGGGTTTATAAGACAATGGAGATAAAAGCTCAAGTAACTTGGATTCATAATGAGATGTGTTCATATCAACAGTGGTGTTTTCTTTATCTACCTGTAGGATGACAATATCTTTGTTGGAATTGAGTGTTTTTAGGGCAATAATTCATCTTTGGAAAGGTTGGGCTTGGGAAACTTAGCAGATTTTAGAATCCTAGAGAAATTTTGTATGATTTATTTGGCTTCGTGTGGAAGGAGGTGAAGGGTAATAGATTCAATAAAGTAAAGAATGTCACTGAGGGACAATGGAATAGTTAAAACCTTTTTGAAATAATTACGAGGGTGAATCGAGAGCATAAGATGATAGGTTTACCACCATGGATGAGGAAAATGTAAGAGATTGAGGTAACTTGGGGTACCTATAGTGGTTTGAGATACGATTTATTACATTCATTGTCACAGTGAGAGAGATTAGGGTAATTTATTAGAATAGATGGAGAGTAAAAAACGTTAAAATAATGAGCGGAGTAAGAGTTGGAATTGTTTGAATATGAGACTGGAGAAGCAAGCTGGCTAGAAAGGGAGGTTGGGGTTAAATATACGGACGTGGGAGATTATTGATGAGGATTCGTGGCAATTGAAGGTGAGGAAGAGGGGCAAGAGGATAGGGGGGTGATGTTCAAAGGTTTAGCAGTTGAAGAGAGAGGAAGGTTTGCGTCCAGATTCAGGGAGGGAAATAAAGGGAAATCCATGGGAATAGATCGAGTTAAAGGTGGGTTGATAAATGGGGCACGATTGGGCAACGATTTAGCAATGGGAGAATTGATACATATTTCCAATTGTGTGGAAGAGTCGCTAGTGGACAAGGAAGGAGAAGAGCCATTGTTGATAGATAACACAGAGGAAAAGGAACGATTGTAGGGCTGGGATGATGGCGAGCAAGTCTGGATGATTTGCAAGGATTATGTTTTCATGGAGGAGGCCCCAGAGGATAGGGAAGAATATGAGTTGAGAGCAGAAGATTTATTTGGTAAAAGGTTAGGTTTGAAGGTGAGTGTGGGTCACGTGGATGAGGGAGAGCACTTGCTGGGCTATGATAATGGTGAGAAGGGTTGGACGTAGGTTGAAGCTTACAAGGATTGAAGAATGGGGAGAGATTAGATATAAGTTGGATTAAAAGCTAGATTAATTTTGTTTTGTTTCTTATTAACCGTAACAACATCAAAGAAATTTTAAGACGATGTGAAAGATCTAGAGTCTAAAGAAATCCATAATTCAGAATCCAAAAGAGAAGAAAACTTTGGATGAAGAGAAAAAACCTGGGAGGAGAGCTGAGCTAGGTCTAACCTTATGAAATGAATCTATGCTCCAAGAATAGCTTGACTAGCTCTGACCAAGATTCTTGTATGACCTAGCATGTGAAGATGATGTTTGATTAGAGTGAAGGATAGTAATATTGATGAATCTCTGCATCGTTTTAAGAAAAGTTAGATCGCCCATTATTTTATTCAATTTCAATATGATCTTCTCAAATCCCAGAGTCTCCTTAACAAAATCCTCTCCAAGTATGAATGTACTCAATGTTGTCATAGTGTTAAGCACTATGTTAACATCATGTAGCTATCACTTCTACGAATACCCTTTGCCCGAACAATATGATTGGATAGTTTTTTTGACCCTATTCATGGTCTCATACAAGTAAATCATTGTGGGATTATCCCCATCAACCAAATGAAGAACATTTACCAAAGGTTCGCTAACCATGCACACTTCCTTCATGCATTTGCTCATCTTCTTATCTTATATTCAATCATTATTTAAAAATATATTTTATTCCAAAAATATTGGACAAGAGTTATTCTCTTCAATGGTATCAAAGCGAGCTTTCCAAGCTCTCACTCTGCTGCGTATTCCATCTTCGCCCTCACTCTGCACCCTTTTCCCCCTATCTTTGTTGCATATGTCTCTCCTCCCCAATATCCTCCAAAATCTTATCACTCCATTGCATACTCCCTCTACTCCATCTCACCACCTTCTCCCTCACTACATCCATCAACCTCGCTGCCCTCTTGCCTACTCCCAATTCCATCCATCTCCTTTTTCTACCACTGCTTCATATTTCTTTCCCAACACCTGCTCCTTCCTCCTGCCTACCCAGCACTTGCTCCTTCCTCCCGGATACCTCACACCTCCGCCTTCCACTCCTTACTCTGCTCATTCTCCTTTTATTATTATTTTCTCATCCCCCCCACAAAAAAACCAAGTGTCATTCACCTCACTTTAGGACAAAATAGAAAAAATATATACACCACCTCACACCCGAAGCATAAAAGACCTAAAGAACTAGCTTAAACATATGGAAAAAGAAGTCGACACTCTCAAATACCTTGTCACCAAAAACCGAGAGGACCTAAGAGAAGAAATGAAGAACAATAATGTTGCACTCAAAAAAAGAGATAAAGGATGAAATCGTCGTAGTAATGGAGAACAAGATGGATGCAATGAAACGGGAGCAGAAGCAAAAATATGATTTGCTTGCAAATATTATAAAAAATCAAGGTTCTCAAAGTCACAACAAACATTGGAATAGCTCACGCATGTCTATCTCCTCATATTTTTCCTTCATGTCGCCACCACCGCTTCCACCACAACCACCTTCCTATAATTCATTAGGAGGTACCCAATATCGACCCCTTATGAAATGCCCACTTAAGGCCAAAATAGAACTATCTAAATATAACGGAACTGAAAATCAATGTGTGGCATGGTATAACAAGGGCGAAGAATATTTCAGTATATATAACATTACAACAGATGAAGAAAATGTAAAATATGCTTCCATACATCTAGAAGGTAACACATACAACTAGTATATGTGGTGGAAATGAGAGAATTACTCATACACTTGGTATTAGTTTAAAAATGATTTTTTTAAGAGATTCTAGGGAATTATCAAAAATGAATTCTTCTCAAAACATACCAAACTACAACAAAAGGGAAGTGCAGAGGAATGCATACATCAAAGGGAATCTCTCGCCACATGAGTATTTGGTTCATCTAGCAAGTAATTACTCGAAACTTACCTGAGAGGCCTTAAAACATATATCCAAAATTAATTAAAAATGCATCACATTTCAACCATTGAAGTAGCAAGGCGTAAGGAAAAGGCACCAAAATACAAACTGAAAGGGATATCCAAATCAAGATTTGACAAGGGATATTTACAACAAAAAGAGACATAATGCATATATTATGGAGGAAAATGGTCACCAGGACATAAGTGTAATAATTAAAAATCATGTGGATATCAAGCATAGAAAGAATTGGACACATCCATTAGCCATTTCGACAATGACATAAAAAAAACACTTGTTGTCGATGTGGTGAAAAATGATTCCCAGGTCATAAATGTATATCCAATCACACATCTCACTGCAAAATTATAGATGGGAAGAAAGTAAAGGTTTTCGCCGAAGATGATAAATTTGATTATGATATGGATATAAACTCACCTGAGGTGTCAATAGAAACAAGCACATGCATCCAACAAACATTTAAAGAAAAAGGTTCATCGATATATAATAAAGTTGTCACTGTAATGTCCTCATTCAAATAATTGCATAGCAAGACAATTCCATCAATCCTACTAGTTCCCTAGGTTGGATGGATATATTTGGAATTTTAATAAGGGAGCTAATAAATGATGTTCAAACATTAGAATGGAATAAATATTTAATAATGAAGCTAATTAAATAAATACAAGAGAAAATTGAAATGGCAATGGAGCATGGAGACACATGGAGATTGTGGGGCCCACACAAGCTAGAATTTATGTGCCACATGGCATCCACCTCTTGCAATTTCAAATCCATGGGAAGCCTAATGTTCTTGGATGAGTTAGAAGGCTAATACACTTGGCCATATTCATCATAGGTCTAATTTGGAAGAAAATGTAACTTACATGGGAGAGGAAGAGTCAAATGGGAGCTTCTTGGACACTTGGGCTAGATTCCCTAACATCTATGACATCTATGACATCTATGACACCAATCATGAAGATGCTATTACATTTATGACATATTGCAGACCTAAAGGATGAAATATTACCATTATTACATGTCAGGCCTAAATATAGCATCCAAGAAGGTGCTCATGTGAGTTGGGAAAGCTCAATGGGTCCCTACTCGAATTGGGGGAAGATGGAAGGCTAGGGAAGGGAGGACACATGGAAAATATTGAGCACACACCCTAATTAGAATTGGATTGAGTTTGTGGATGGATTGGTAACCTTAGAAGGCTAAGGATGTTTATAAAATACAGGGATCAACCAAGAGAAGGGATTTTGATCATTTGAGAAATTTGCATTTGTGAAGAGAGAGAGCGCTAGTGGATGGAGAGCTAGTGGATGACTAGTTTCTTGCCTTAGCCAATTTCGAGGGTGAAAGATTCCCATCCAAGTTGGTGTTTGGAGAGGCCATTCAGGTATTTCATGGAGATTTAATGGAGTTTGTATTTTTAGGTGTAAGCTATAGGGAAGCTCGTGATTTCTTCTAGTGCAGCACATTCTCTCAACCATTTCCAGTTTTTATTGCATATTTTTGCTCATGGAGGGATTGCGCTTTGGGTGAGCTATTGTACTCTTTGGAAGAGCTTCTCATGATCTATTTATGATTTTAATAATCTTAATATACTATGTTATTCATCTTCAGAAAGTATCAGGTCGAAACACCAAGTGGTTGTATGTAAAAGTGATTATTAATGAGCAAACAATGACCATTTCCCCATTATATTGATGTATGCCAGTGTAATGTTGATGATTTCAAATGAAAGAATGTTTATCTGATATATTTATGACAAATGGACTTCCATTGATGAGTATTAAAAGTTTCATATCTAGCACTTAAGCATTTGAAGTCATCTTACTCAGTTTATTTGCATTTGGAGAAGATTTGGTGTCATTTCCCCAAGGGTCGAACTAGTGATTTTGTAGTTGTTTGGGAGAGGGTTATAATAGGATTTATAAATTGAATAATGATGCACATGAGACCTAAATACTGTCCCTTAAACATACTCTACCTCTGTTCAGAAATTTGAGTGGGTTTGGGAGCATTTGGAAAGCCATTTTCAGCATTTACCTTGGGGGAATTGGAACCCCAATTTGCTAGTGAAAACTCCTATCTTGGCCAGAATATCAAACAAGTTTGAAGAATTATTTGGAGGGTCATAAATCATCCCTGAACATCATATTCAAGTATTAATATAATTCACATACCTTCTCAGAATATTTGGGAGCATTTGGGTTAATTTGGAGACCTAGACATCAAAACTAGTCAAAGGTCGAAATAGGGAAAAAAGTGAAAAATTGGTCATTTTAATAAAATTTCTTAAAAGGGACATTATAGTCACCCAAAAGGAAGAAACTCAGTTTCTCACAAGATGATATATTCCACCCCATTTGAGAAATAGTGATAACATTAAAGATGAAAAAATATTATCCCATGTGATAAAATTAGAAAAGGTAGAACCAAAGAGGTTACTTAAAGGAACTATTAAGAATAAAGGCATCACAATTTTAGTAGATTCTAGAAGTACACACAATTTGGTGGATATAAAAATGACAAAAGAACTTAATTTTTTTGTATACCTTGTGAAGAATCTCACAGTATCAACTATCAATGATCGACATGTGGAAGGAGTAGAGAAATGCCACAAGGTTCCCTTAAAAATTCAAGAATTGAATCTACAAATAAAATGTTATGCCCTACCACTCAAAGGAGTAGATATGGTGTTAGGAGAAAAATGGCTAATGTAGTTAAGTACCTACGCCACCAACCTACAAGAACAGTATATGGAATTCATATGACATGGAAATAATTACAAGTTGTATGGATTGGGAAGCTTACAAGCATCACAGCTCAAGCAAAAGGAATTCCAAAAGAAAAGAGGCCCATGTATATAACAAGATAAAGGAAGAAATTTTCGTAATCATGATTGCATATCTCAAATCATCGCTTCAAAACAATTCCAAAATCAAGATGATATCATCCAGCATATCTTTGAGGACAAAGCTCCTTTAATGAAGGTGAAAATCTTATAAACATAATAATAAAACTAAAATAATGATGATGATGTTGAGTTAAGATAAATGAAAGGTCAAAAGATATACCTCTTACCCCGTGACCAATCAATGAATTTATATGCACACCGTCACAAGGCCTTGTACTCATCTTCTTATGTTATATCCAATCATTATTTATAAATATATTTTATTCCATAAATATTGAATAGTAGTTGTTCTCTTCACAAAATGTGTGATTATAGGACACAACGAATCCCTATTTCTTATGAATTTCCTAATGATTTTAAGAAAAAATTAGCATGGTTATATATGTATTTTGTGATTCTCATACCCTAATCAATGACCTCCTTGATAAATGAGATTGTTTCCACATCATCAAGCATCAAATTGACACAATGGGAAACACATGGAATCCATAACAGTGTGAGGTGCCTACCCATTAATAGCTATTCAATGACCACATAATTAGCTAAATTATCTATTATTATTTTCACAACATGTTGCACACCAATCTCTTGGATAAACCCATCCAACAATTCACACAACAGTGCCACATCTTTCACATGCATTGATGCATCAACACATTTAATAAACATTTTATCCCTAGGACAATGTGCCAAGAAAGTAAGGAGGGTCCTACCCTTCCCATCTATTTAACCATTAGACATCATCATGAATCTAGTGGCCTCCTATGATGTCTTTTAATCCTACAATATAATATTCATATAATCCTTTTCCACTTGAATAAATAACCCTTGCAACTCCTTGTAGTTAGGGAACTTATACCCTAGGCCAACAAAGCAACAACATCAAACATTAACTGGAAAAAACGATTAGAATTTGTAATTCTCAAAGGCATGCCACTCTAAAAAAAGACACCTCCTCATAACCATGTTTGCTTCTCGATTATCCTTTCTTTTAATCATTGACTATAGAGAATTTTTTGTCCCATATTCGGTTCTTGGAACAAGTAAAGATGAGGTGCTTGGGAACATAGAAACCATGGAATCCCTCTCACTTCCCTCAATACCAAATATGTCTATGGTTCTTGAGGATCTACCTATTCCATCGACGAGAATTTCAAATTTGAGAGCCACTACATCTTCTTTCTTTTTATCCTTTGCATTAATAGCTTGGTGGGTGGTTTAAATAAATTTTGGGATTGACATACCTTGGGATTCTAGCAAGGTGGTATTTCAACCAACTAATCCCTTGTGTCATGGTGTATCCATTATAACTCAATATCTGTCAGTTTGTCCCATTTTCAATTTCACCATACTGCCAAAATGGATCCAAAACATTTCACATTTTGGCCAAGAAATATGAAACTTCAAACCTAGGGCAAGAAAAACAAATAAAAAATGAATATCAAACATTGTCGATAAAAGAACATGGGTGTCAGTTAAAAAGAATAAATTGTTGGTTGAAAACACAAACCATTAGTTGAAAAAAATAGAATTATAAAAATACCTACTTATTGATGTATTTGTAACTTCAGAAGATATTCACTTGTATATTGTATGTATTACATTTGTACTTTATTGTATCCCCAACGGAGATGTATTATTCCTCCGATTGGAAGTGTCGTCATGTGTACTTGCAAGTGTCACAAGTTATATTGTAAGTGTCGTAACTTATACTTTATGGGTTATTAGAATGCCTTGTTGGGGTCGGCCCTGTATGAGTCATGTGGGTCAAACGGTTATTAGACCACCCTATTAGGGGTTGGCCCAGTCAGCATTATGTTATATGGTTAAGTTAGGGCCGACCTAGTTGAGTAAAGGTCAAGTGATGTAGTGTATAAATAGAGAGTGTGTCTCTCTCATTTTACACATTCTATTGTTCACTCACTTCGCATTAGTGAGAGAAGAGGAGGATGCGCACAATTGGAGGAGGAGCATGCTACTGAAGATATCTATCTCTTGGGTTTGATCATGGCGATCCTTGTATTGATGCTTATTCTATCTCTGAGGAAGTTGCGGGGTTTTTCACCTTCTTGGTTTTCCCCGGTGAAATGTTTTGTGTCTCTTGTCTCTTGTCTCTTATGCTTGATATGTTGTACATGTTGTTCTTTCAGTTAATATCCTAGATCAAAATGTATTAAATTCTGAAAAACTAACATGGTATCAGAGCTAGCCTGAAAGAAGGCATGGTATGGCATTTATGACACTTGTTGCACTTGCAAAGCTAGGGCTTGATATAGCAAAAACTAGTCATTGTATAACTTTCACTATAAATCCATTTTGGCAAAGTTTCAGGATCTGAAAATCTTACAGGTCGAAGATAAGATCTCCATGTACCTTGTGTACGAATGAGAGCCTCTAATTCGTTGTACTTTCAGATTTATGATCTGTACAATATAGAGTTTTTTCCTCTTCCAGATCTCAGTCATAAACAGGTGACCAAGGAAAAAAGGGCACAACTTGGGATAGGAAGATCCAAATGAAATTTAGTAAAAATTGGTAGGTAGGGAACGGACTGTAATTTCACAGGTCCGATTTTCAGAGGCCGAAAGTGAACCAGTGATACGTGGCACTCCGTACAAGTTCGCTTTCCTATTTTATCCCATAAACAGGTCACGTTGCGACATTTGGCACATCTCTCTCTCAGAGAATCCATTTGAGGTCATACCTGTGGGGTTGGATATATAACAGGTCAGGATACCACAGGCTACATTTTCAGACCTTGTAGATCTGAAATTTTGGAGTTACACCAGAAACAATCAGGTGCATATTTCTATCAAACCAGAGTTGGATTTTGAGCACCTTCATTCATGGCTCCGGGAATTTAGGGTTTCGGAGAATGTTGGAATTTTTTGTATCGGAGACCACGGCTGGATTCTCCTCATCAAAATATAAATTTAGAGACCAAAATCAAATTTTTGGTTGGGAAGAAGGCCAGGCTTGATCAAACCCTAGTTCGGGACTTTGATCGGAAAAGTGGAAAATTAGGGCTTCTACAAAAGTTGGAATTTTTTAATTTTGTGACCATGGCTAGAAGCTCCTCAAGAAAATCGAAGTTTAGAGATTTGGATCAAACCTTTTGGTTGGGTGAAGCTCCGGGAATCTCAAACCCTAATTCAGGGTCCTCCCTAGTGAATCTGGAAATCTAAAAGGCAATTTTGAGGGGTGAAACTTTGTAGTTTTCAAATTCTGAGTATACCAGCTTGACCATCTCAAAAAGTCGCATCTTTCTATCCTTTCAGAAGTTTGAAATTCAAAGTTTGAATTTTTAGGGTTTCTCTAACAAACCCTAATCCAACTCTAGATCCAGTTTCAACAAATCAAAGTGGATTGGGTTAATCCTAGAAAAGAATGAATGAGACACCTGCATAAGTGAAGAAGTTCCAGTTCCAGAGGGAGATGAGGCTAAGGCCTTACATAAGAAGATTACAAGCAATCTCGACAGGTATGACTTACAGGTATGTTTTGAAATATGTTCATGATTAAGTTTATGATATGTTTGTCTTCATGTTATTAAGTTTAGTAGCAATCTTGACTAATTTTAGACCTGTCTTATGACCCTAGTAAAAGTATGAATGCATGATAGAAGATATTCATTAATTAGGGTTATAACACTTATGATTGTACTAATGCATTGTGGTGTTGTATGAGGATGATGTTGTTCACTAATATGAAAGGTACATCCAGAAAGACAAATCAAGTTCTAGATCAAGAACATATGACTAGGGTGACATGAAGACAAAGATTCATCCATTGTCATGGATCACATAGAAGCTCCACTTATGAGGTATGTATAATTTGGTTCCACAATGGTTAACTTATGAGATATGTAGGTCACTAGCACAAGTCATTGAAGAAAACAAGAAGACATCATGTGGGTATGTTAGTCATAACTAGCTAACACATTAATCCAGGTATGTTTTTCCTATATCAAGTTAGAATCCTACCGTATGTTAGGATCTTATACTTTTGTACATGATTATTCATGAAGTTATAAGTTTGAGTAATCATGAGCTTATGCATATTATGTTTCTTACTTTAATCGATGATATGACTAACCATAAGAGTCCTATGGTCAAATAATAATTTGCATGAGTAAAGGAAGTACTCCCTGAAACCTTGAATACTAATGCTTGTGATAAATTATCTGTGTATGAAATGATCTTGACCATACATGTTTAAGATTACTTTGAATCATAATGTTTTATAGTATTGAGATTATACTAATGAATGTATGATTGTGTATGAGACCTCGAGGATAACACAATGATGATACTAGTAAGTATGCATAATGATCGAGGATGGGTATAAGTTCAAGGACAGTTAATCCAGGAAGCAAAGATCAAGAGGGAGCACACTCCAGTAGTTCCTGCAAGGAAGCAAATATTGAGAGGGAGTCCACCCTACAAACAAACAAAGATAAGTATTTGAATTGTCATTTCTTGCATACTTGTTTTTTTAAATAATATTGTTCAATGATGTATATGCTTATGTTCCTAGAATTAGGGTGTGTATTATGCATATTAGAATAATTGCATTAATCAACAGTATACTACTAATATGCATGTGATGGGTAAGTGGCCTATGGCACTGTACAACATTCCATTGCTACTTATCTAGAATGAAACCTCTTTGCTGACATGTTGGGAGTTGTGCACACTCTTAACAATGTTCTAATAGAGATTGTAAGGCATCTAGAAAGCTACAGGATATAGATAAATGTTGTATTGAAGCATTGGCTAAAATAATTGCATGACTATATGACATATATTCTTATGTGTAAGATTTTGTTCTGAAAACTATGAGAAGTTTCTAATCATGCAATTGAATTTGACTTGTAGGAAAGACTGTGTTCCATCACCTACAAAAGAAGGACTACAAAATTTGTTCCAGCAACAAAGTTAAAAGAAAACTATCTATTGAATATATTGAATAACCTAAAGTTCCCAGGATCCGGGATACAGTAATGGAAGAATGCCATGATCGAGGAATACCAGCTGATCATGAAGAATGATGTTTGGGATGTGGTCCCAAGACCTGAAGGGAATTCTTTTGTGACTTCCAAGTGGATCTATAAGATCAAGCATGCTGCAGATGGTAGGATAGAGAAATACAAAGCGAGGTTTGTAGCTCGTGGCTTCTCCCAGAAAGAGGAAGTGTATGTGGAGAAGCCACTCATTTTTGAGACACGTGACAGGGATTCATATGTGTGCAGGTTGAAGAAATCCCTGTATGGCCTGAAAGAGGCACCCAGGACCTGGTATGGCAGGATAGATAGCTTCCTATCTAGTTTGGGCTTTACCAAGAGTAAAGCGGATTCCAACATTTACTACAAGGTTGAGGAAGGAAATCTAATGATACTACTATTGTATGTGGATGACCTGTTTGTTACATGTGAGGATACAATGATTGCCGATATGAAGAGGAAGCTTTCTTCTGAGTTCGAGATGAAGGACTTGGGTATGATGCACTACTTTCTAGGCATGGAGGTGTGGCAGAGTGTGGATGGAATCTTCCTTGGACAAGGGAAGTATGCAGTAGAGATCCTGAAGAGGTTCAGGATGATGGACTGCAAGGCCATGGCCACACCTATGGCATCGAAATTGAAGCTTCTGTGTGATGCTTAATCTGAGTCAGTTGATGCCACGATGTATCGTCAGATGATTGGGTCCTTGATGTACCTGATGAATACATGACCAGACATCTGCTTTGCGGTGAACACCTTGATCCAGTATTTGATAGATGCGAGACATGTTCACCTAATAGATGCAAAGCATATTCTGAGGTACCTGAAGGGTATAGTTGACTATGGGCTCAAGTATGAGGCAAATCAAAAGTTTAACCTGGAGGGTTATGTTGATTCGGATTGGGCAGGAAGTTCCATTGATCAGAAGAGCACTTCGGGGTGCTGCATCAGTATGGGATTTGGTATGATCTCTTGGTTTAGCAGGAAGCAGTCCTGTGTGGCATTGAGTACAGCCGAAGCAGAGTATGTCATAGCTTGTTCGGCTAGTTGTGAGGCAGTATGGATAACGAATCTACTATCTGATTTATTTGATCTCCTGTTGGATGCTACTGGTATCTTTTGTGTCAACCAGAGTTGTGTGAAGCTGTCTGAGAACCCCGTGTTCCATGATAGGTCGAAGCACATCGAGATCAAATATCACTATATCAGGGATATGGTGTAGAGAGGAGCAGTGAATCTCTTGTATGTTGCGACAGATGAGCAAGTTGCAGATGTGTTGATGAAACCACTAGCGAGAGTGAAGTTTGAGTACTTCAGAGAGAGGCTTGGTGTACTTTAGATCAAGATTCCTTCCAAGGGGAAGTGATGAGTCCAGAGACACAGATGCACATGAGCCATTCTCACATGGTGGTAGGTGTGTCCTCCCATGGTGTAAATATAAGGGCTAGGGCCATTCCGACATGGTTGAAATGTGTCTTCCCATGATCGTTGATGTAAGAGCTATGTCATTCGAGCATGGTTGAAGTGTGTCTTCCCATGGCTACGATATAAGTGTTGTGCCATTCGAGCATGGTTGAAGTGTGTCTTCCCATGGCTGTGATATAAGTGTTGTGCCATTCGAGCATGGTTGAAGTGTGTCTTCCCATGGCTGCGATATAAGTGTTGTGCCATTCGAGCATGGTTGAAGTGTGTCTTCCCATGGCTGCGATATAAGTGTTGTGCCATTCGAGCATGGTTGAAGTGTGTCTTCCCATGGTTGCGATATAAGTGTTGTGCCATTATCGCATGGTTGAAATGTGTCTTCCCATGGCATAGATATAAGTGCTGAGCCTTTCACGGATGGTTGAAGTGTGTCTTCCCATGCCAGTGAGTGTAAGTGCTGTGTGATGTGCATCTAGGTTGTGCTCTGTGGACGATGAGGTGATCTGAAGACGATGAGGTGACAGTATGGTACATAGGTTTTGCAGAGGCATATAATCAATCCTGAGATGCTCTTGCAAGTTTTGTAGAGGCAGTGTAATTAGTCTTGGGAGATCTTGCAGGTTTTGCAGAGGCAGTGTAATCAGTCCTGAGGTGTACCTACTTGATGGCTTGCTCGCTAAGATGGCATGATCAGTATGATCATGAGTATCAGGATGATACTCCATGGCTGTGGACAGGTTGTGCAGTTGCATGTAAAAGATCCTAGGAGATCCGATAGGTTGAGCTATGTGCTCGTAATCAGTCCTGGGATGATCTTTCGAGGTTTTTCCATGACCACATGTAATATTTCCCTGGGAGATCCGATAGGTTGAGCTGTGTGCTCGTAATCAGTCTTGGGATGCTCTTTCGAGGTTTTGTGGAGATCACATATAATATTGCCCTGGGAGATCCAATAGGTTGAGGAGTGAGCTCGTAAAAGTCCTGGGATGATCTTTCGAGGTTTTGTTGACGCACATAATAAGTCCTGAGGATTCCACAGTATGGACAGTGATGATGAAGACCTACAGGCACCCTACAGGTGGTGGGCCTACATCCAGCATGAAAAAGTGTTGGCTCTGTAGAACTTCCTATGACGAGAAGAATTATGAGATAGCATCAGTGATCGAGATGACGAGTACAACAGCAGTGACGATGATGCTCCGTGATCCAATGATGATGATCCAACTCCAGTATTGAAGACTTGTGCCTATATGTATTGATGACTTGTGTCAAGAGAATACCTTCCTAGTTAAGAGTGAGTGTTGATGTATTTGTAACTTCGGAAGATATTCACTTGTATATTGTATGTATTACATTTGTACTTTATTGTATCCCCAACGGAGATGTATTATTCCTCCAATTGGAAGTGTCGTCATGTGTACTTGCAAGTGTCACAAGTTATAGTGTAAGTGTTGTAACTTATACTTGATGGGTTATTAGACCACCTTGTTGTGGTCGGCCCTATATGAGTCATGTGGGTCAAAGGGTTATTAGACCACCCTATTAGGGGTTGGCCCAAGCAACATTATGTTATGTGGTTAAGTTAGGGCCGACCTAGTTGAGTAAAGGTCAAGTGATGTAGTGTATGAATAGAGAGTGTGTCTCTCTCATTTTACACATTATATTGTTCACTCACTTCGCATTAGTGAGAGAAGAGGAGGATGCGCACAAGTGGAGGAGGAGCATGCTGCTAAAGATATCTATCTCTTGGGTTTGATCATGGTGATCCTTGTGTTGATGCTTATTCTATCTCTGAGGAAGTTGTGGGGTTTTTCACCTTCTTGGTTTTCCCCAGTGAAATGTTTTGTGTCTCTTGTCTCTTGTCTCTTATGCTTGATATGTTGTACATGTTGTTCTTTCAGTTAAGATCCTAGATCAAAATGTATTAAATTCTAAAAAACTAACACTACTATCCATGAAAAGATGATAATAAGAGGCAATCAACATGAACTTTGAAAAATCTTGCTTAAAATTGGAAAAAAATGTTAGAAGGGATTTTAGGTTTTAACAAACTAAGAATATGGCAACCATAAGTAGATAGAAATCGATCCCCACTCCAATATTACATCTTTGATAGTGAATATAATGATTATTGGCCCTCCTAAGATCGATTGTCGATGATGGAAAACTCCTTCCTTCTCAAACCCATCAACTACAAAGAGAAATAACACACTGGAAAAATAGAAACCACCACTAAGAGGGGTTTTCACATGCTTGGGAAATTTTCCTAGTCATGGTGTGAAGGAAAAATAATGATTTTTTTAATTTTTGCCTAGCTATTTCTCATTTTGGCCTTCAACTCTTGATTTTTCACAATTTTTCTGAAATATGATGATGTTTTCGACTATGATTAGAATTGTTCTCCAATGTCATGGAATTTATATAATGGAAAATCCCTCATTATAGAGTTAAAGGCCCTCCTGAACTCAACAAATCAACATAATACCTTTTAAGAGCATCCTCACACCTCCTCAAGGATAATTTGGAGAGAGAAAGTATGATCAATGGTCTAATATTCACCCTTGAAACCTACTTTCCATTTAGATCTAAGGTTCATCCCAAAATGAAGAGAGCCACACGTTCAATACCATGGTATAGATTTTGGTGAAGGTCTATGCAATCATGATGGCTCTATAGTTGTTAGGAACAAAACCATTCATCAATTTGAAAATGGGGTGGATGAATGTTGGGACCATGAATAGGGAAACCATGTACAAACAATAGAATTAAAATGATTGAAAATGTAAAAGACTAGGAATTCAATACCATGCTTAAGGAATTTATCTTGTAATCATTTCTCATCAAGAATATTTATTGATGCTCATAATTCAAACTTAACTCCAAGTTAGAAAGTAAAGGGAGGAAGGAGGGGAGGGGAATGGACCAACAATTGACTCGATATATCATAAGAGAGTTGGTAAGTCAGAACAAAAAGTGTTAATCGATGTTTAAAAGAAGGATGAATTTTCTATGAAGGAGGGTCGGCATAAGGCTTAAGGGGAGTGGTGGAGGGCCGAAAGGAGCTCACATCTCCTCGTTGAAAGAAACCTATGTTTCTTATGACAAAGGAGATGTGTATAGTCTTTCCTGACAAAGGGGATGGAGGAAGGATCATGATTCATGTGTGAGAAAAAAACAATGATGCTTGTTGCCCTGCATTTTTCACAAGTGTCCACTTTTCATTTATATCACAATTTCATCAGGGTGTTACACCTTTATGGATATTTGGATGATTTAGGGTCTTGATGCTAAATTTTACCATATGGTTCTTCATGATGTTGATTCCTTGGTTGGTGATGGGTGATTGATGTGCTAATGGTGCTTTGCTTGGGTTAGTTTCTTATTTTTGGTTCTACACATATACAGATGGTGACAATAACCTTTCACTTGATGATATTCATGGCATTGGTTCACCTTTTTCACTTTATTTTGTGCCAAATTATAGGGTGATTTGTGCATAGCATGACCTTCACTTCAAAGCACTAGATCCAATTCCATAGCTTAGGTGGTGGCTTGTGATATATCGTTGGAAATCTCTTTCCAAGAATTTTCCATAGGTGTAGAACTCCTCCTCAATCCTCAAGGAATTGGAGAAATTGGACATTCTTTATAGGTGATATTTTGATTTAAGGGCCATTTTCATTAGTTTTGGTAGCCTATATTCATAAGGGTCATTCTCTCACACCATAGTTCTATTGGAGGTGTAAGATATATGGATAGAAATTTTATTTCATGAGATTTCCAATAGTATATAACACTCCCCTAGCTCCCATGGTTGTTAGAGCTATGGAAAATTCTTTTTGGACATCCAATACTTGCCCTTGGGGCATGGTTCTACATAATTTTATGCATGATGGTGATTCCAAGGAATATTTTTGAGTTAACACATTATCTTCCTTGAGCTCCCTCTCTTGGAACATATGTGGAAGCACGGTTATATTATTATATTGATGTGTTGGCATGGTAGCACACATGTTGAGGCACTCTGGTCATCTTTTACTACATGTGGGGGTTTTATTGCACATATGTTCATGCACTTTTCCACTTGGAGGATATCTTAGCCTTGATGTGGGGGTTTTATTGCACATATGTTCATACACTATGCCACTTGGAGGATATCATAGCCACTTGTTAAGCTATTTTAGGAGGGGTCATCCCCTCTTGGAGGTTGTCTACTTGGATTTTGATGCATCATTCATGGAGTTGTCCCCTTTGGAGGGTTGTTTACACACTCATGTAGGCCATTTTTTATGGGACCTTTTTGGAGGGGTGTCCTAGTTTCAAGAGAAGTTATCTTTTGACAAAGTACCTAGGATTGTGCTAGCTCAATGACATAAGATGTAGAGTGGCCACACAATTTCTGAAAAGTGGTTATAATATAAAATACGATAAATATTGAGTAATTTATGATCCCCTAGCCACAATTATGGTTTATGCTTTGTAAATGGGATTGTACTTGTAAATTTTTTCATAGCCACTCTAGCACACCTCATTTAGACCCAGTTGGATCATATTTTATCATATTATCCCTCCCTCTTGGTCATCCTACTAAGGAAATACAAATAGTTATACACTGTTGGAAAGGTCTCATAAATATATTTCCAACCATATATAGCACTTCCCAAACTCGACTAGGATTAGTAAGATCCACCCACGAGAAAGAAAGGTGCCAAACTATAGAAAAATGGTCTAGAAACCAACAAAAACAACATAGAAATATGTCTCCATTTCTCTATCACAGTAAAGAATGAGGCTAAACATTCTATACCATTGGATAGGATTTGGGAATATATTTCCAACCATAGATCATATGCTCTCATCAAAGTAATGGCATTGGATAACCAAGGGTTTGAAAACATGGTCTTATTTTGCTCAATCCACGCTAGGATAATGATGAAAACTAGTTTAAACATATGAGCAAATGCCAAGATCTCAACATCACCATGAAAATCATCAATATGCCATCCAAACCATCATCAATATGTCATCCCTAATAAAAATTGTGATTAAAATTACATGTCGACACCCATGCAATATGGGGGGTAACGTGGTGTAGCAATGAATAAAATAAGGTATTGTGGGGGACTAACTAAGAAACACAAGAGGCATAGGCATTAGTATATTAGACGAATTCATGTAGGCATGTGGTGGGGGGTAAAGCGAGGAATTGAAGAGGATAAATGCAATGTACTCATGGTTAGACATAGAGAAATCCCAAATGTCCATAAGAAGAAGAGCACAGTTGGCCAAGATGTAATCCACTATGATAGCACCCTCATTGTGGGGAAAACAAGTGTAACAACTAGACTCTAGAAAGCATGATAGACCATTAAGATGAAAGAGGTAGTGGGCTTCTCCTCGTTGGGTATGCATTATAGACCAAAAGTGTCCATGCAATCTCTCTAAATACCCACTACATCTTCAAGCTCCTTCAAACAAAGACCAAACTTTGATCGATCATCCATTGAGTTTGTAGTGGGATTCTCCTAGCTAGTATGTATGTCTCCCATAGGCATTGACAAGACCAAAAGTGTCCATGGAATCTTTCTAAAGGACCACTATATCTTCAATCTCCTTCGAACAAAGACAACCTCATAACAATCATGCATTGATGGTTGTAAGGCCTTGGTCCAATCATTGAAGTTGCCTTGCAGGATGACATCATCTAAAGTAGAATATTATGCAATCTCTAAATTTAAACAAGAACAATGCTTCTAAAAGAATATATATATATATATATAAGGACACGTACATTCATAAAAAGCTGTTATAAGTGCCCTTGGGATTTGTATTTATACAACACTATCATTGTATTTTCAATCATCTTTTATTCATTATTCGATATATTCTTATATGGATTTTTGTAATTTATCATATATGTTTTGGATATTTATTCAATGAACCATATTGGTTCTCCAAATTGGTATCAAAGTGTTTTCATTGTTTATATATTGTTGGCCCAACAAAAAAAAATCCAAGGTTTCCTTGAACGGGTCTTTAGCCATTAAAAAATTAAAGTTTTGTTTTAGAACTTCTATTGAAGAAAAATTATATCAACTACACTAAAGAAGTTGACTCAATGGCCGTTTTTCCTATGCCAAAATATTCCATGTAAAAGTTTAAAAAAAGGGTAAAAGAATAATAAGAAGGAAAAATAAAAGAGAGAAAACAAAATAGTTACGTAATAAGAAGATTAAAAAAAAATGAAGGAAAAAAAGAAAAGAAATAAAAAAATAGTTACGTAGTAAGAAGATAAAAAAATTAGAAAAAAAAAACAATTTCTCCAAATTGTAAAAGTGAAAAAGATGTAACTAAAAGGAAATCCACTTAAAAGTAAAAGTATTAAATTTACTAAATTTTGTGGGTGAACAAATTCAAGATTAAGATGGAAAAAATGAATTATTGGCATACATGTACTTTCACATAAGTGCTAGTATTAAGTGAAGAGTCAAGGTCATGACTTTTCAATTGAAATCGTGACCTTTTATATAAAAATGTTAATTTATTATTATAGACAAACAGATCTTAAGTAGGGACTCTTACCATTGAAAGTGACTTTTCCATCATTTAGTTATACCTTAACATATGGTAAGGTTATATCATATATTTTAAAAGAAGAGTAAAGTTAAAGTTAAGGATCTTAAATTAAATTATTATTTAATATAAAAAGTTAAAAAGACCAATTAAAACGAAAAAGAAATTCATGACAAAGTTTATTAAAAAAATACATTAAAGAGATAAGAAGTGAAGGTTTATACTTTATTATTAAAAAGAGGAGGGCATCACTTTTGGTGAAACATAAGTATAAGCTATATTATATACTTTGTAAAGGTGATATATATATGTTGTAGAATTTTATCCCTATGGATAGGTAGAAATTCTCTTAGGTTAAAGTAGACTTTAACTGACTCTAAACTAAGACAAAAAATAAAAAATGCTACCTTGAATTCCTAGATCTAAACAGACATTTCAAGATTAAACTGCTGGAAGAAACAGAAGAGATCTAACTGACCTTCAATCCAATTGCTTGTCTTAATGGTTGCTCCAATTTCCAAGTCCTCGCAAATGAACCTATCAAAATGAAACCAAGATACAAGCATATACGATTCTCTAGCAACTTGAAATATGAGTTAGGATCTAAATCTGTAACGGATACAAATCATATAATTGAAACAAAATCAACACGTGATTTGGGAAACAAGACAAGTTATGTTCTATTACCAACTTGAAGTCACTTACAATGGTTGCTTGATATCCAAGCCAACTCCCAGCTCCAAGTACTTCCTCCTGTAGCTATCTCCACAAAGATTCAAGATCATAAGTTTGATGTCTCCAAGAGTCCTCCCCTTTGCTCATGGAATGTATCTCTCTTATAGTGTGTAGTAGGGTTAACCAACAAGACAGAAGGATGGATCTTGAGAGAGTTTAGTGGATCAGGCCTACTAATCACAGAAAGTGAGTTAGGATCGAATCAGGGACACCAATCCTCAAAAATCTCTCAAAAATCAAGATCCCACAAGCCATGGCAAAAAGGCTAAAAAGGGAGTACCGCACCTCTCAAACAGAGCATAACGCGGTACTACCACATGGCATAGAAAGAGCATAGTGCGGTAGTGTGGACTACCATGCACCTAAGCTGGAGCAAGGTGAGGTAGTGAAGGTATATGAAGTCTCAGCTGGGTTGATTCTTGACAAGATAGGTTTGTCTTCAAGGATCATTCATCATTTTTCTCTTCTGGGTGTTTTAAGCAGTAGGGGAAGTGTCGTCAACTATTTTTATGGTGAAGATGTGACACTGCAAAATATGGAGGTATAACAGATGCCCCCTAAAGTGTGAGGTCAGAAGGGACTGATGGCCAAAAGGCTTTACAAATACTGTGTGGAGATAGCATCGAGGAGAGCGACAAGGAGCTGAAACAGAAACAAAATGTTAGATATACCACCGAGGCAGGCATCCCCATGCTCGGAAACAATTGACTCAAAGCATGGCTGCCGACCAATACATTGCAGATCCATGAGTACTAAGATGATATAGACTGTAGACAAATCATGGCTACTATGAACAAGCGTAGATCCATGAGACAGTAATCACACAGCCACAACCAATACAAAAAGTGGATCTGTGTGACAATACAAAGGACATCTCCATCGCAACCTGGACGCAATCAAGATACAAAGGTGCACCCAGGGTCTTCTACCCAATCGCAAATGATACGAATCCAGCCATGTGATTACAAAGTGTTGAAGTCGAACATGGTAGAAACCATTTGATTACTGGTCAATGATGTGAACCGTTAACAAATGCGAGGGGAATCACCAATGATGACGATGATCCCCAAGGTATCCATAGTACATCTCAACGAAATACGAATGAATGGGTTGATGTCAAGCATTCGCGAGATCGTTCGATAAGAGGTCAATGATGTAAACCTACTGTCGAACACGAGGAAACCTACCATTGAGGCATGCAGGTACCAAGGTACTAATGGTTGATCCCTAAGTCCAATTCCCAGATAGTGATTTGGCGTCGATGGGAATAGACTCGTCGAAGGTGGGCCATAATGATTCCCACATCATCGACACGAAATTGGAACGAAAGATAGTATAGGATGATGAAATAATGGAACATGTACTGACATAGCGGAGGTCTGACACAATGAATGACTCTGAACAATGCAACCCTTTGAACATATAATGGCATGTAACAGGACTTGGAAGCAGGGATTATTGATAGCAGAGGATAGACACCAAACGAGTAGGCTCATGGAGAGAGAGACGACTCAGGATGATGACCATAACTCAGCGAGAATAGATACCCAAAATAGACAAGGGACAGACGCATGTCATGTTCAAAGGTAACGACTGACAAGCTACTAAAATAAACTTGACTTGTTTCCCATATTCCCCCGACGTGATAGACGAGTACCTCTTTGTTGTTTTTCGAGCTTGAAGAGGGTAATAGATGCTCGGTATAGCTCATCTCATAGATGAGTCCAATCTCACATGTTTTACGAACCTGAGAAAGGAGGGGTTTGTCCCAAAGTGGGTCCTTCGATGTCAAATTTTAACGAGTCCAAGGAAGGAAAACTCGGTAGTTTTTCACATTTAGAGAGCCTGAAAAACTTAAAGGAGGCTCCAAAGTGTACTTTTTCATAAATTTAGTCCCTTGATGCCGAAAAAGTGTAAAACAATTCCCGAGAGAACTCTCCCAGCCAAAAATTGACCGAGGTATACCTTTCTCGTAAATAGTCTAGACGGGCCGAAAAAGGGATAACCTATCACCGAATAGACGACCTTTCAAATACTTTTACAAGTGTGAAAGAGTCAAGATCACTTGGCAATCTTTTCAATTTTAGGGAGTCTGAAAAGAGCTTAACTATGGACTCCAATGGTCTTTTTCGTAATTTTTAATTATTCTGGTCCGAAAAGAGAATAAAATACAACCAGGATAATACTTTCCTCATCGTTTAACGAGCATGAGTAAAGCTGACTAAGCTCGACACCATTTACTTAAGCTTGACAAGCACGACACGAGTGTAAAAGCGCTTGGAATCTTTTTCAAGTTTTAATCCAGAGCACGAAAAAGATAAAGTAGGCTCAAAATGAAGGTCAAACAATAAATGAATGCCAATGTGAATATTTTTTTAAAGGAGACCCTATCAACAAATGCTCATGGAACCAAATATTAGTAATGTGAAATGGGTTTTATTTTAACTAGATAAAATAATGAGTAAAAAAAAGTGAAAAAGTTATATAAAGGATGGGTAAATATCGAAAGTTACCATTTCACTTGTGCATTTTCCAAAAGAGGAGATTTTACCCATTCAGGAGCAAAAACTTCAAGAGTTCATATCTGGAGATCTGGAGCACCGTTTCAACAGCCATCTGCGCCAGGTAAGAGATTGCAAGCCCCTCTTTCATTTCATGTATGAATAAATTGATTTCAGTAGGGAAGAACAATTTTTTGGGTGAGCCCTATTAGGCGATTTTCGCCTTCCTCAGTACCGCGCGGGAGCCATATCGGGAAGCGCGGTACTGTGTAATAGTACCGCATTGTAAGGTTAAACATGGGGGTGGTACTGTGCAGTACTGCGCAATCAATTTTCCCCCGGGCACGATAGTGGCGATTTTCAAGATGAAGAAAATATTTTTTCTCAAATTTTTAGCTGAGATCAAGTTGTTAAATGATTAATGAACATTTCCTATGACCTTTTGCAAGAGTTTGTAACTTGTTTGGAGCAACATGGTCCATTGGAAAGAAAGAGAGCACGAAGCGGATGATTTGTTGGCCAAAGATGACCAAGAGACCTTGACTGCGTTGCGGGAATGTGGTTTGTTGAAATTCTTCAAGACCAAAGGTATCCGTAAGCAGGCAAAACTTCTCACCCACATTATTCAAATGTGGGACCCCGAAATTCAAGCTTTCCGAGTAGGAGAACACACCCTCGAGATTGAACTCGAGGACATTTATTTCCTCACGGGCCTCTCGAAAAGAGGAGCCCGGGTGAGTTTTACTGGGTTCACAGCCTCGGAGGCGAGCACGGATGCTTTAATTGCTCGTTATTGCCGTCAAGGTTTGGGGAAGAAAAGCGGCAAGGTGGTCATCAAAGACATTGTAGAACTTCCTTTAAAAACCGTGTTGTTCACCATCACACGTGCAACAGGGAGCATGGGTCCCCATCAGGCATCCCGTACATAGATGAATCTTGCAGTGGATTGCATGGCAGGAACAATATTCAACTGGTGTGAGGCAGTATTGACCAACCTCAAAGAGCAAGTGAACAAGTGCAAGCTTGGAGAGAATTCTCAATTTGGGTATGGGAGCATCTTAGTGACCTTCTTCTTGGCGAGGGTGTCGTTTTGCACCCATAGATAGCCATGCCCCCCCATCTACCCATTGAGCCATGGATGGCTCGATGGAATCAATACGCAGGATGACTTGGGGGGCCGCAACATTTGGCTTTCGGTGAGGATTTCTTCTCGTGGCTCGAGGAACAGATTGTGATGATCGATGACTACCCCTATGCAGGGGTGGACTTCCGCGAGGACATAGACCTAGCACTGCTGGAAGATGAGGATTGGGACAATTCAGGTATGACCTTCATAAATGTTTTTTTTTTTTTTGAATATATAATTTTTATTGTTTTTTAGAATGTGTAAAAGACTTTAATACATATACGTGTGCATGTCGCAGATCGTGGACCACAGAGACCGGCAGGGTACTCGCCATTATGCCGAGGTGGTGTTGACCACCAAGTCGCTCTGGATGAGGAGGAAGACGAGGATGAGGCGGGGGGGGGGTCCAGGAGATAGAGAGGAACCTGCAGGGTTTAACCCACGGTGTCCCCGCTATGAGGATGGACGACATCCCTTTGCATCTCCAGCGGCATACTGTAGGTGTGCCTCGGCGTATTGGCCGACTCCTCCGTAGGGTGGTTCGAGCTATAGTGTGTTATCACCAGCAGCGTGAGGAATCTGATGAGGGACATGATAGATCCCCTAGATCTCCTTAGATGGTAGCTTTTATCTTTTTGTGGCATGTATACGATATGTAGGCTTTGAGAGCCAAATTTTTGTATGGGATTAGGTCCCAAATTTTGTCTTTAAAACACAAACTTTATGTCTTTGAAAAAACACTTTTTATATACAGTGATATATATATGGACCTACTTTTATGACCTATTTATTTACAATGACTTGTGTGTTTATTTTGTGATGTGTTTTTATGTATGGGCAAGATGCCAATCCAAAATGTAATTAGCTAATGAATCAGCCATACAATTGAATTCCCTTGGTACGTGTTGATATGAAATGAAATTAAAAGATCATTCCAAGAGGTGTACCCTCCGAAATAAACGAAGTAGGATAGGATCGCGAACTATGTAAACACGATTCAGATGAGACACCACGAGTTGGGAGTCTAAAAAGACTGATAGGGAGTCAATTCCAAGGGAAGCAACCTCCGTCAAGAGTCCGATGACTGCATGGTACTCTGCGATATTGTTGGTTGCAGGACCCAAACAATTGGCTCCTGAAGATAGCAACTCGCCAATGGGAGAATAGATTACCCATGCTGCGGAAGCGAGGTTTCGGGTATGCCGACTTGCACCGTCGGCGAATCCGAAGTAGGCAGACATCTGTGCACAAAATCACAAGTCAAGGTAAGAATGGATACATGAGGTCCGTGCGCACACCAAAAAGATGAGTGAAAACAAGCTAGGTACATTATGTACAAAAAAGTATTTTGCGTAGGATAACATTACGCATAGAATCATTTGAGGTATATCCCATTGCGGGGCCGTGCCAATGGTGTGCCATCACAATCGACAAGTTCATAGGCTCCTTTCTTCAAGACACGTTTTACAACAAAGGGGCCGTACCACATAGATTCTAGCTTTCCTTTTCCGAGTTTATCGTGCATTTGATCATATGTGAGTACGAGGTCACCTTCATTGAAAACCCGAGGTTGAACGGATTTATCATACTGTGCTTTGACGCATTTTTTATGAGCTTCATTGGCTAAAGCAGCATCGCGGCGGGTTTCATCTAGCTTGGCTAGGTATAGAAACCATTTCTCTTTGGAAGTGGTATGGGGAAGTAGCTCTATGGCTATCTTAAGTGATGGAATTTCACATTCAATCGGTAAAATGGCTTCTAGGCCATACACCAGTTGGAATGGTGTAAACCCAGTAGCACTTTTTACTGAGGTTCGGTATGCCCATAGTGCTGAAAATAGAGCTGAGTGCCAGTTAGATTTATGAGTACCCACAATACGCTGAATCATTCGTTTCAGAACTTTGTTAATGGCTTCAACTTGGCCATTAGCTTGTGGGTAGTATGGGGTTGAGTTTTCATGGCAAAAACCCAACTTGGCACTTATTTCCTCAATCATATGGTTCCTGAAGTGGGAGCCATGATCGGTCACAATGGATTGTGGGACACCAAATCTAGCTATAATGTGATTGAATATGAATTGTGCTGCTATTTTGCCGTCCTCAGCATAAGTAGGCATTGCTTCATCCCATTTTGTGAAATAGTCAACAGCTACTATGACATAGCTATGCCCCCCGGCTGAAGTGGGCTTACAGTGCATAAAATCTATGCCCCGTTTGGAAAAGGGGCCGACGGAAATAACAGGATGGAGTGGAGCAGGGTGCGAGCGTGTTTTATTATGAAAGAATTGACAGGGTGGACATTTCTTGACCGTTTCAATACAATCTTTGAAAATCGAGGGCCAGAAATATCCTGCTCGTAGTATTTTCTGGGTCGTAGCCATCCCAGAGAGATGACCACCACATGCTCCAGCATGGCAGTCATTAAGAACGCGTTCCGCCTCATCTAGAGTCAAACAGCGTCGAAGAACAGTGTCGACACCACGTCGATAGAGGGTATCATTGACTATGAGGTAGTACTTGGCGTGATGTCGGATGCGTCGACATTCATTGCGAGTGAGGTCGAGGCGGAAACGTTGGGTTTGGAGATATAAAAAAATATCCTCGTACCATGGATCAGACGTGCTAATGAGGAACAACGATTCATCAAGAAGAGAATCGATGGGCTCGGATTGCTTGGTAGCATAGGGCAAGTTACAAATCAACTCAGCAAAGACCAAAGACTTCTTGGACTTGGCTTTGTCAAATTCCAAGTCAAACTCTTGTAGGATGATGATCCAATGAGAATATTTGCCCCCAAGCACTTGACGCATGAGGATATAATACATTGGATTGAAATCGGCTATAACAATGGTCCGACGGAGTAGAATGTAATGACGGAACCTCTGGACAGCGAAAACTGTTTCCAGAGCCAGTTTTTCAACATGTGAATAACGCGTTTTGGAGTTGAGAAGACTATTAATAAGATAGTATACCACATGTTCTATGCCGTTATGGTCTTCCTGGACTAGCACCATACCGATGGTGGAAGTCGAAGCTGCGAGATAAAGAATGTAATCCCGTGTGTAATTGGGGGGTTGGATCACAGGATCTTTAGTTAAGGCCGCCTTTAGATTATAAAAGGAACGTTAGGCTTCGTCGTCCCATATGAAGGGAGTGTTCTTCTTGAGAAGCCTCATATAGCCTTTTGTTATCTTGGAAAGATTACAGATGAAACGGCGTAGAAAGTTTGCATGCCCTTGCAAACTTTGAAGTTCTGGAATGTTCGTAGGGGAAGGCAGGGCTAAGATAGCTTCTACCTTCGCAGGGTCTAAGCGTATCCTGCTTTTGGAGATTATGAATCCCAAAAGTTTTTCGGCTTCCACGCAAAAGACGCACTTATGTGGATTCAAACGGATATTGTAGCGACGGCACCTTTCGAAAATGGAACCTAAATGATCAGGATGGTCATCCCGGGTCTGAGAATGAGCGGGAAGATCATCAAGATATGGTTCTACAATATGTTTGATATCGTGAAATGTGTACAACATCGCCCGTTGGAAAGTTGCCCCGGCATTTTTAAGGCCAAAAGGTAACTTTCGATATGCGAAAATCCCCCAAGGGCAGATAAAGGTTGTTTTATGTTGGTCGGCTAGGAGGATATCGATCTGATTATAGCCAGAAAAGCCATCCATAAATGAAAAGATGACACTCTCGGCGCAGTTATCGATGATCTGGTCGATGAACGGAGTTGGGTAGTTTTCCTTTGGACAAGCTTTTTTCAAGTCGCGGTAATCGACACAGACTCTAATCATTCCCTGTTTTTTGGCTATAGGAATGATGTTAGATACCCATTCTGTCAATGGGACAGGATAGATAAAACCAACACGCAAAATTTTTTCAACTTCTGCTTTAATAGCGACTGCCTTACGAGGATGGACGGGTCGAAGTTTCTGCCAAACAGGTCGGGTGCCAGGGAAGGTTGGAATTTCATGGACCACAATCGAGGGATCTATTCCTGGCATTTATTCATAACTCCAAGCAAAAACATCGCGGAAAGTTTTGAAGTAGGCAGTGTAGAACTCCATTTTGAGGGGAGTACATGTTTTGCCAATATGTATGTTTTCCACGATACCAGGCTTCACTGAAATATCTATGGGAGTGGTTGCCATAAGGTTAGCCAAGTTCCCTTCGGAAAATACTTCGTCGAGGGAAGTGGGAAACTTGGTTTGAACCATTCCAAGTGAAGTACTGGGTTTTGTATTGGGCTCAAGCGTCTGAATGGTGGGGAATGAAGATCGATGATGAAAATTTCCCCATGGTGGCTCATCACAGCACATAACCTCCATAATTGATTCGTCAGTGGAAAAAATCAAATTGAGAGGATCGATAAGTGGTGGGGATGAATGAGTCTCAGATGAGAGCTGTGCCACGGTGTGATGGGTAGGACAGTCGACCCAATCGGTGGCTGATTGGATCGCTTCATACGCTGCAAGGTTTCTATTCAAAGGCATGGAGTTGCCGTAGTTTTCAATCTCAGCGGGACTCGAAATCACCCATGAATCATTGGAAGGGGTGACATTTGATGAAATCATGTTGACTGGTTGAACATGGGGCCCCAGCTCTGGAAAAAATCCAATAAGGGAAGAATCCTTCATAAGACCAATGCCGACGTCTTGGAACCGGTACCGAGGCTGATCCAATAACGGGACGGTGTTGGCAAAGTTCGGATGAGAGTCTGGGATACAGTAATCAAGTTGATCTATAGTGACAATTTTCCCTTCATGGGGAAATTGCACAATCCAAAAGACAGTAGATGCTATGGCGGTCATGGCGTAAAACCAGTTCCGACCAAGTAGAAGATTGTAATCTAATGGTGCATCCACGACTTCGATGTTTACGGATACTGTTTTGCCCCCCAGTTCAACACCAATTGCAGGAATGAGTCCATAAGGTTGAAAATCGTGTCCATCAAATTCCTTGAGAGTAGTGGGAGACGTCGTGACTTGGGGTGAGCCTAAGGCTCTCCAACAATTCAAAGACATGATCGACGTGGAGGCACCTTCATCTAAAACAGTGCGATGGATGCTATTTCCACGGATTTTTGTATGAACCTGGAAGGCTAATTGGTGAGAAAGCCGAGGTTTAGCATACTCCAAGTTAAACATAATAGTGTTTCAAGTATCTGGGTCCATTGCCCCCAGTGCTGAAAGTAAGGTTCTACGCTGCGTAGGGCAGTGTTGAAGAATTTCGAGAGTTGACATGGTGCAAGGTGCTTGAGCTAAATCCTCAACAATGTTGTAATTTTGGGCAGCTCGCACATTGGGATTAAATGTCGTCTTTCGTATGGTGCCCTTGGGTGGGCGTAGCACTGTGTCCGTAAGCGGTCTCTCGATATGGAGATGGCCGGTAGGGGGAGGCATAGGAGTCAGATCTTGAACAAGAGATTTGCCTTTGGCTATCTCTGACTGTTTGTTTGAACTTGGAGGGTTCTCATATGTCTTTGAACGAGTGGTTATATGAATCTCTTCATTACTCGTCATCAGGATTTCGCGATTTGCGAACGTCTCTCTGCGAGTTGGGTTGCTCGAGTTGCCCCCCTGTGGGATTTCTTGGGAAACCATCTATTGCTGCTACTGAGGGAAAGGGTCAGTTAACACTACCGGGCGAGAGGATCCTTTAATGAATTTGTTGACTTCATCCTTGTAGGGACAATCACACATGTAGTGATCGTCTTGACAAACTAGGCAGGGAAACTTAGCCTTTCGACGTGGTTTCAAGTCGTTGTGGGTGGGTTGTGGCTTGGGATTCTCCTGTTGGTTCTTCTTGGATTTACCGCAATTTTTCTTCTTCTTTCCTCTGGATGGTTGTGATGTAGATTGAACTGCGTTCACTTCGGAGGAGATAGCAGGAGAAGTAGTAGCTTTTGGAGAAGTCTAAGGTAGCGCGGGGGAAGCAGAAGCTTGTTGCCCCATCGAGTTGGTAGTAGGCTGGGCCTTGACTGAACCGACAATACCATCAATGGGGGGTTTAGTGGCGGGTTTCATTGGATCAGTGGTAATGCAGGCGACATGGGGAAGAAGTTCATGTAAAGTGTCGGATTGGGTATATACCAAATCCATGTACTGAGCTGCTGAGATGGCTTGTTCTTCTGTGACCGGCCCGCGCATAGCAATATCCCTAGCTATGGGAGGCAAAAATGACTTTGTGAACCAATCAGCGAGTAGCTAATCCGGAATGGGTGCCTTGATTAGCCTACGGCGTCGACACTACTCATGGATGTGATCCGAAATGTGCGTAGAAGTGGTTTGACGCAACGAGGTTAATAGTTCTGTTCCAGTCTCATATCGGATGGGGAGCTGGAAATGGGTCAGAAACTACATAGCCAAGGTGTTGAAATCATGGAAAGAGTGTTGTGGCAGCTCGATGTACCATTTTGCTGCCATACCGGTAAGCGTACGCTGGAAGAGCCATAGTCGAATGGAATCGTCCATTAAGGAGTTGGATGAACACCAAAGATGGAAGGTCATTACGTGGTTTTTGGGGTCTTCCCTGGGCTTAGCATCGAACTTAGGGATGTCCAATGGAAGTTTGGCTGGAATGGGTGGCCAGTGAGGTTCATGCCATATAGGATCGTTAATGAGCCTCGACAAATCAGGTAAGTCTAGCATGGCCAAAAAGGGAAGTTGACGATTAGTCTGCAGGTATGAGTAATAATCGTATGGTGCAGAGAAACCTAGGGGGGCCTGCATAGTATAATGCTGTATGTTATACCCATATGTGTTTCCCGCGGGGTACTGCTGGAAGTTCTATGGGTAGTAGGCCATCTGGTTAACCGGTTGAGTGTTGGAAGTCATTACATGACTAGGAATCACTGTAGTAACCGGTTGGTGGATGTTCTGCTAAGTGGGGATGGTAGGTATGGTACCCTGGGGTTGCTGTAACCCAGGAATGGTTGCTGCTCCTGGTTGGGGAAAAGTTCCCTGGAGTTGTTGTGTTCCAGGAATGTTACCACTATATTGAGTAAGTGGAGGGTTTCCCATAGCAGGGTTGGGGGGTGGCTGCGACAATGGTGTCCATGGAATGTTCATTCCTCCTTATTGAACGTGTGGAAATTGAAGGGATGGGTTCCATGGAGTTGTAGCAGCCGAAGGATAGGGGAAGCCGGAGTTCAAGTTGGGGGGAATCTGAGATTGCCCCCCAGTTGGGTTCCAATTTCCAAATAATGAGTACCCCCCACTCTATGGGATTTGAGATTCCCAAGAAGGAAGCGTGCTTGACGAGGGATGTTGAAGATAAGGCCCGGTTGGAAAATCGGTATAAGGTTGTCCGCTGCCAGGTGTGTTGTACATACCATACTGAGCAGGTGCTGCTGGTTGGGAGGGTTGTTGGATGGTACCGATGGGTTTCCCTCTAGCAGATGGGTTGGATGGCCCTATAGGAGGAGGTTGTTGACTAGGAATGGGGTTCCCAACAAAGGATTGTCCTCCAGTAGGTTGGGTTGATGGCCCGCCAGGAGGAGTTTGGTTGTTGGAGTTGGGGATCACGGCAGTTGGTTGTCCACCTCCTGAGATAGTGTAGATAGTGGCCAAAGGTGAATCTCCGGTCAATCTGGATGATCCAGCAGTATGACTTGGTGTTCTTCCGACACTAGCCAGATACGATAGTGTCGATTGGCCAACAGAGCCAAAAGTGCCGATTTGTGGAGGGGGTCTTCCATATCTGACGGGCGAGGATGGAGAAAAAACTAGGTTATCCCTCATAGAATGTGTGCCAAACATGGGTGATGGCAGCAGATGTGGGGAATTTAACCGAGGGGTATTAGGGGTATCGTCCATAGCGCGTTCAACAATAGGAGGACCATCGAATACTGGGTCTGGGTTCATATCCCAAAGAGGGTTTTCAGGGTCCGGTGGGAACATAGGTATAGTAACGTCTGAAGGTCCAGAGCCGTCTGCATAGGAGTGATGGAACTCTGTGCTAGACAGCATGTTGGGATCCCGATAGTCAGGAGGACGGGTAACAGGGGGATATCTAGAAGCCGTCGAGAGCATTTGCTCTGTGTCACATTTAAACTGTGCCAACGCTAACGGAGAATTTTCTAGACTGACCATACTAGACTGAATGGAGGCCATGATCTCATGTCCCGAAGGGAGGTTGGGGAGAGATATGGTACGAGGTACGTTGCTGGAAGAACTGGTTTCCTGTGGATGAACGTTGGATGGCGTGGTGATAACAGGTGGAAGCTCCGCCTGGGAAGTGATAAAGCCATAGTCAAGTTCAAAAGGTGTATCAAGAAGTTGAGTGTCTTCAATAATTTCGACGTACCCGCCTGGGATTGGAATCAAGCCAGATATATCTTGGTTAGATTCTTCGGTGGTGTCAACAGATCCATCCGTGTCATCGTGGAAAGGTTCTGGTGGAAGGGAGGTGTTGACATTGGGGAGGAGGATGGCCTCCGGTCTAGTACTTTGGGTTGTACTAGATTCAGCCACTGTAATGTTGTCCACTGTGGCAGATATATCTGGAATAACAGTGGGTGAAGTGACAGTGGGAATCTCAGATATACTAATAGTTGCACAAATTGCAAGAGGTTCTGAGACTGTGCTGTGAGTAACGGTTACAGACGGAACTGAAGATGTAGTGCGTATCGGCGGTGGAATGTTCCCTCGACCAACACCGCGGCCAGGAGGAGCGGGAATACGTGATGCAGGTGAACCGGAGGTCCGTGGCGGTGGTGGTGGTGGAGGTATTTTTCCATGTACTCATCGTGATCTCCGTGGTGGTTCTGACATAATGGCAGGAATAGGAAATCCGGGGGCAGTCTCATAACAAAGAACTCAAAAACTCTAATGCAGTCGAGTGTGCAAAAGAGGAGCTAGAAAAATCAAGGCTCGCAGGCCAAAAAAGCAAGCTCTAAAATCTATACTGAGACCGGTGTCTCAGTAAGAGAGCTGAGAAAAATAATGGCCAGAATGCCAACAAGCAGTCACTAAAAAGAAAAAATGACCCTCTATAAAGATGAGATAACAAGCAAAATCCTAACTAAGTGCTGGAGACCTCAACAAGTTGTATCCTTCGCAAGGTGATGAAATCCAAGTCGAACAATACAACGCGAGAGACCAATATGAGAAGGATATCCCTCTACTGAAAGGGATGCTAGGTAAAAGAGCCCTAGTAGAAAAGTCACTAAGCTACCTCGTTCATGACACGTTGGAAAAGGTTTTCGGCGCTTCTGCCTTATCACCCTTGCATTACTATGAATTACAAGGAAGACAATGATCGATGTTGCCTTAGGGCTAAGTGGAGTGCGGCATTCCACAGAGTCCATCCGGTTCTCAATCTCACAGCGGTTTAGCCCCTGAAAGTTAAAAATAGTCAGGAGGCCCCTCCATAAATTGGCTGTGACCGTGTTAATAAATACTAGAGGATTTTAGTTCCCTAGAGGACAACAACTATGTCTCAGATGAAAATGACAAGGGGGAATTATTTTGATGCCTATCCCCGATGTCCTACCTAACTACCAAATTCTTTTGATTTCCTCAAGTGAGGTTAATGTTGGTTTAGTTAGGGAGATTAATTTTAGTGGTTGTATTAGTCAATCGGGTAAATGGACGTGAAACTTGGTGGTGTTGTGACGACCCAAACCATGCAAGTGAGAATGAATTGAAATAAGCCTTGTATTCGATGAAAACTAGCTATGGAAGAGAGAGAGTTCTTCGATCATAAATGCATGAAACTTTCATAAGCAATTAAAAACCACTTCAAAACAAAAAAAAAATTGTTTTCTTTTTGTAAGTAGAGCCAAACTGAAATAAACACTTCTTTCCAATTCACTGATCTTGCAACTAGGATGCTTCAAAAAATGAGAATTTATGTGGCAAATTTAAATGGTTCACTTCCTAATGCACAATAATACTACTAGACCATTTCAATCCAAACAACAAAAATGTTCTCCAATGGTAATTTTCAATATAGATTTTAATGATAATAATGGAAACAATGTGATTATGAAAGATACACGATCCAGTAAAAAAGAACAATAGTAATGGTTTGGTTGTGATGAGAAGATCAAGCCAATGCAATCAGACTGAAGGGGTGACCCAATGTGCAAATAATGCCACTAACTCATAAAATAATCAAGCTCACAAGAGAAATAAACACACCACAAAGACTGTGTAATGAATAGGATAGTAATAGGCAACAGAAAACACCAACTAAAGCAGAGAAAATAAAAAAATGACTCAGGAAACCAAACAGGCAAGAAGAAAAATGGAAATATGCAGACACTACCCGCGTTGCAGGAACAGACTAGAGCGCGGTACTGGTACAATACCACTCTGGTAAAAGTGCTGGGTACACGATACTACCGTGCTATATACAGTGGTTGGGGCACAGTACTGTTGCAAAGGATGGAAAAACACAACTTTTGAAAAGAAGATTGAATTTTTCAAGGTTGCTGCAAACCCAGAGGACTCACTGATCACAAAGGGAGGAAAGATATAGGGAGGAGGGAAGAATAAAGGTCAAGGAGACCAAAATTCAATACTTGTTTGAAGAGAAAGAAGAATCACAATAAAAAATGACTGAAAGTGAGATCAATCAATCAAATGGGGTTCAAACCAGCGCAGTCGCCATTCTTGTTGTAGAATTTTCTCCCTACGGATAGGTAGAAATTCTCTTAGGTTAAAGTAGACTGTAACTAACTCTAAACTAAGACAAAAAATAACAAATGCTACCTTGAATTCCTAGATCTAAACAGACATTTCAAGATTAAACTGCTGGAAGAAACAGAAGAGATCTAATTGACCTTTAATCCAATTGCTTGTCTTAATGGTTGCTCCAATTTCCAAGTCCTCGCGAATGAACCTGTCAAAATGAAACCAAGATACAAGCATATACGATTCTCTAGCAACTTGAAATATGAGTTAGGATCTAAATCTGTAACAAATACAAATCATATAATTAAAACAAAATCAACACATGTGATTTGGGAAACAAGACAAGTTATGTTCTATTACCAACTTGAAGTCACTTACAATGGTTGCTTGATATCCAAGCCAACTCCCAGCTCCAAGTACTTCCTCCTCTAGCTATCTCCACAAAGATTCAAGATCATAAATTTGATATCTCCAAGAGTCCTCCCCTTTGCTCATGGAATGTCTCTCTCTTATAGAGTGTAGTAGGGTTAACCAACAAGAGAGAAGGATGGATCTTGAGAGAGTTTAGTGGATCAGGCCTACTAATCACAGAAAGTGAGTTAGGATCAAATCAGGGACACCAATCCCCAAAAATATCTCAAAAATCAAGATCCCACAAGCCATGGCAAAAAGGCTAAAAAGGGAGTACCGCGCCTCTCAAACAGAGCATAACGCGGTAGTACCGTGTGGCATAGAAAGAGCATAGCGCGGTTGTGTGGACTACCGCGCACCTAAGCTGGAGCAAGGCGCGGTAGTGAAGGTATATGAAGTCTCAGCTGGGTTGATTCTTGACAAGACAGGTTTGTTTTCAAGGATCATTCATCATTTTTCTCTTCTGGGTGTTTTAAGCAGTAGGGGAAGTGTCATCAACTGTTTTTATGGTGAAGATGTGACACTACAAAATATGGAGGTATAACAATATATTGTAAAGAGATAGAATAAAACGGATATTTAAAAATATAAAAAAGAGAAGTTGCTCTTATATTATCAAAGGTTTATATTAAGGAGAAAGTATAAGTGGAAAGTTATATATATATATATAAAGGTGAAGTATATTCTTATATGTTACAAATTTATTGAAGTGAAGTGAAGTGAATGTTTAAATATATCAAACAAGGAATTTTTTAAAGGAAGATAGAACTTTTGGTATCAAGGATATATTTATCAATGATAATCAAACAAAGTTTTATTATGAAAAACGAGGAAGACTCCCTCCTACTTAATCAAAATATGCGGATATCTTATTAAAAATTAATGGAATTATTAACAAAGAGATTAGCATCCATGTTTGCCCAATCACCAAGAAAAATCACATTAATGTTGGCTTGGTGAACCAATTAATGGTTCCAAAACCAAATATAATTGAAAATGACAAGGGTCTTTCTGATGAGAAATATGAAATTAATAACCTGCAACTATCTATTTACGATTACAAATTTATAACTCAATTCAATGTCGTATCAATGTATCAAGACAAAGTTCATATAATTCTAGGTTCAACCTGGATGGATACATTGGGTACTCTCATTTTCAAACACAAGGAATTTTGTTTTACCATTTTCTTATAAAAAGATTAAAATCACATTGCATGACGTTACAATGAAGTTAGATTTAGAAGCTCCATCATCTGAAGAGTTCAAAGATGTATCAGAAGTGATCATTCAATAGAGCCAGAATTCAATAGAAAGGGTGCAAGATTGACAGAAAGAATGTGACAAGGTCAACCTGAAACAGACGAAGAGATTTCTCGCATAAGGAATCATAACCAAAAACTACTTGTAAAAATCATGAAGTCCATGGAGAAGAAGCAGTCTTCTCAAAAGTTAGAAAAAGAGAATCAAAATCTTGTGAAGGAATTCAACAAGAAGTTATCAGAGAAAGATTAAGTAAATTCTAGCTTAAGAAACCTTAACCGTAAGTTGCTTGAGCAAATCAAAAGTTTAAAATAGGCACAATACAAATACCTTAAGGACAAAGATGAAAATCCATAGATCAATGAAGAACTTCCACGCTTAAGCATTCATAATCAGAGTTTACTTACAAAAATAAAATAAAAATTAAAGCATGATAAGAAATATTTACAAGAAGAGTTGGAAGCAAAGGATCATTGATCGACAAAGAAACAATGACTGACCCAAAAGAGAAGCTATCAAATGCTCAAAGTCAAACATTAAAAAATGAATGAATAAAGAATCAATCAATACTCAAATTCAGGAGAATGCTTAAATTGAAAATCACTGGAAACATCAAGATAAGATGGTTCCAAAGAACAATAAAAAAAGATAAGGATGTTTTATTGTTGTCCAAATCACAAGAATCGATACAGACAACATTCGAGGAAATTTGGGTTCTAAAATGGGCTTTCCAAGAAAACGAGCCATCATATAAGAAAACGAGCCAACCATAATTTCTTGATGAGTTGCAATTCAAGAACCAATAGAATTTCAATAAAATGAGTCAACCATAATGGTTGATTTGAGATATTTCTCATAAAAAAACTACTTTTTTTGTTTGTATTTTCAACATATCTCCTTGTGTTTTTACTCAAATTTCGAGTGGGAGCACTCGTTGGATGCGGAATGGAATTAAATTCCGTATCCAATGAGTACCCATAATGCATAATTTTGATGGAACCTGCTGCCCCAAAAACAATAAATACTTGAAAAATGTGATGATGACATCATCATCACGTTTTTTCAGGTATTTCTTGTTTTTGGGGCAGCGGAGACCATCAAAAGTATGCATTGGGTACCCGTTGGATGCAGAATTTAATTCTACATCCAACTAGTGCCCTTGCTCGAAATTTGAGTAAAAACACAGGGAGATATGTTGAAAATATGAACAAAAAAAATTAGTTTTTTCTTTGTTCCTCCAAAAATTAAAAATTATTATTTTATTATTTTAACTATTATTTTATTATTTTCCTTAGGAGGCCCATTTTAGACCTCAAATTTCCT